>OX422217.1:152887388-154087388 GCA_949130495.1 Sambucus nigra | reverse complement strand
CTTTAATGATGTTAGTATAGCCCCTTAACATGTTTGAGGATGATTAGAGAACTCAATATATTGTTGGAACGAATTTTAGAAAAGGTTTGAGGAGTAAAAATGGTGAAAAACGAATTGGGGAAAAATCTGGGCCGAAACTCGCCACTCGTTAGAAGCAGCCCCCAGGTCGTTCGAACGAGCTCGTTCGAACGAGCTTCTAACGAGTTGACCAGTTGTTATTAACGAGTTGGGATTTTCGTTCGATATCTCGTTCGAACGAGATATCGTTAGAAGGGTCAGATCGTTCGAACGAACTGGGATCTCGTTCGAACAGCCTCGTTCGAACGAGACTTCTAACGACCTGACAGTCCAAACTCGTTCGAAGCCTCGTTCGAACGAGACTTCTAACGAGTTGACAGTTTGACCCTTTTTGGACTGTTTTGATTTTTGGAGCCCCTTAAACTTGTTCGAGGATATAGATGACCTTCCTTTATTGATGTAAGGTTAGATTTGGGACTTTTGGATTATTGAGAGGAGTAAACTATATACGAGAGTTATATTCGAAGAACCATTTGGGTTGAGACGTGAGTGTCTACTACGATGTAAGGATGAATTATAGCGCGTATAATTACAAACCGGAATAGCATGAATTGTGATAATTATAGTTAGTATGAGAGTGCAATATGTACTACGATTAAAATATGGTATTACTAAGACATGTGTTTACTTAGTATTATTATATGGATTGTTTGTATGACATACCTACCATACTTGCTATCACGGGAGGTTGCGTTCTCTTAGGACCCTCTAATCCTTGTGTGCCTACGGGGGGGATATAGACTGGTACCTTGATGAACATAGGTCATAGAAAGACTTATTGTGATATTAATAAGTCCGCTGACCATGGGAGCGTAGGTATGTGCGTGACCCATGTGATGGTGACTGTGTTCGCCTCCACTATTTGTGATTTGTGTTATCTAAACTATTCCTGAGAGATTCGAAATATGTGATCCTTATGTACGTGATGTACCGGGATGGATAGCAGAGTATGTGTGCACCATAGCTTAGATTGCTGGGTGCTTGTATCGTATATTTATGATGTGAATAATATACATTAAATTAATGGAAATCCTCATGTTAATGTTGTAAAAATATTACGGTATTGTTTCAAGATATATAATGAGTTAGCTGATACTTATATCAATGGCATAGTTAGTAACTGAGTTTACGTTAAACCTCTATTTAATTACGAGTGTTGTTATGTTAATTGGAACCGAGTAATATGGGTAGAACCTTTGGCAGTTTAGCTAGTTATGTTGTCAGTTAGCTAGTAATATGGGTCGTTATAGATGGGTACTTACGTTAGGAGTGCACAGTTAGTCGAGAGGTGAGAATTTAATGTGAGTGCACGTCCTAACATGTACTTTGCATTTAATGTTTTAAATGTTTTTAAAGCACTTGCAGGTTTTTAAAATGCTTTCCACTTTCGGGCTCTGACCCATTTGCTTTCAAATATACTTTCTTGTAAAACCATTTTAGGTGCCCAGCCACAAGGACACCAAGCATAGGTACTCATTCAGGTGACGAGCTGTAGCTGTTTGTGGAAGCTACAGGGATTTTCTCATAGACGTTTCTATCTTTTGGATTCCAGAGTCACTATCTATCAGTTGTAGGGCATGTTGCCCATTTCTATTTAGAGCATCTTTTACATTTCAGTTTTCAGACTTTAGCATGTAGTATTTCAGTTTCAGTTATTTATCTTCAGTATGGGATTGTAGTGAGGGGTTTCCTCCAGACGTTAATTATGTCTATTGTGATGGTTATTCATTTTCTTCAGTATGGTGAATGGTGTTATTTATTTCTTTACACTTGTTGCGTATTAATCAGACTTAAATTAAAATTTGGCAACTTGCTTTTTAAATACTAGGTGGTTAGTAATAATAAAATGTTTTCGACAGTGATGCTATTAACTGAGCCAACTTGGCATTTTGAATTAATTTTATAAAGGAGTAGCTACCCGGTATTTAATTAGTCGGGGTGTCACATCAACATTCTAGGTTAAGTAATCGTCGAAGGATGGAGGTGATTTTGTTCAAGGAGAGAGAGATAGATAGAGAGACATGTATTATAATTCGTTTCAATTTACTCTCCACGTGGACATGCCGGTTGCAAAGTAAAATTAAATGCTTGTAAAGCATTTTTAGAGTTTTCTACGTGGATAGGCTGGTTGGAGAGGAGTCTTAATGCCTTGTTTTGCATTTTATAGTAGTAAGAGATTAATCCAGTGTAACCTTCGCTTTACTCTCCACTTAAATAACTTACATCAATAACTCGTAAGAGATGCCATTTTCAACTTACGAGAACCGAAAGTTCAACATTTCTTGGAAACCAAACTTTAAGAAACTAAAGGTTCAATTGTTGAAAACTAAACGACTCAAAAACATTTAATGCAATTTAGACATGCCATTTGAGCCCAACATACTTTGAAACTGTAGAATATCACTTTGTACGATTAGCAGAGTTATACTATGCTAGAAGTCATGGTATGGACATAAAAGGACCATTAAAAGGTCCTAAGTACAATAAAGTGAGTCAGTGTTTTATGGTCATATATAACCTAGTTTTTAACTATATTTATAACAATGATTTTTGTATTTTTTCCCCGTTTTCTAAATGTTCCTCTCTTCATTTTGTAATTTACAGAATGCTCAAACCCTTATTTGCCAACCAGCTTGTGAATATCTTCCCATGATTGATGAGGTTAGTTTGCACTCTGCATGTTATGTATTTGTGCATATTTACCCACAAAATTTTACGCGCATAGTTTATTGACACCGTTTGAGTGTTATATAGAATTACTCATGTATATTTGAAAATTCAATTTATCTTTTTGTGAACTCAGTATGGATTTTCAGGTTTACAAAGTTCTGGTTGTGAAAACTAAGTCCACTCCAGGTCGTATGGTGGAAAATAACAAGTTTTGCATCTATCTACATTTTCGCTGTGTTGATGAGAAGGTACAATATATCTCATTTTCTCTAATGTTTATGTGTATATATGTATTAGATATATTACACGTGTATGTGTTTTTGGTTATATATGTGTATGTATCTTTTGAATTAATAATTATAACAATGATAACAATTTTCGTAAAGTAATTATTTTATCACATCTCTACAATTTTCTAGACTCTGCATATTCCAACATTTTTTTCAAATAATTCATTATGTTTTAGGGGGCTTTCGCTTATTTATTGGAAATATCAGGAGTTCACCCCTCCATCTTCCTTTGTTATTTAAATACCAATAGTTCAGTTAAAATCCAAAAATCAAATCTCTTCCCAATGTAACAACCCTCGATTCTGGGAGGCCTCATTTTATACTAATATTATCGCATAAGGTAATTATATAAAATGTAGGGACTGGAGTAAATATTAATTGAATCAAATGAAAGTTAATATTTGTTGGGTTATTGCATATTTACTGCATGAAAAAGTAAATATCATTCTATTGTATGTTTTATAGTGTTATGTGTTTTAAATCACATTATGGTTTAATTGAAACTGGAATTTAAAGTGGTTTAGAAAATCGCCGGATGCCATTTTAGAGGGCGTAGTTAGTCCCGGGATATGCGAGACAGTCAAAATAAGTGCCATATTGTATTTTTGAGTTTCGGGCACTTTTACCTGGTTTTAACTCAAACGCGTATTTGTGAGTCATTTTAATGTGGTATTAACCACTTAAGTTGGGAGTTTTAATTTAAGCCACGATTTTAGTTTCCTAAACCCCTTATTTTTCCCATTTTATGTCTTGAACACATAGAGAGAGAAGAAGAGAAAAGAGGAGAAAGAAGAGAAAAATGAAGATTGAAGATGGATTGATGCTCCTACTCAAAGAAATCTGATATTTTCTACATCAAGGCAAGTATTCTACTTGAAAATATGTGATTGAAGATGTATAAATTGTATGATAGTTGTGTAGTTTCATTTATGGTTTAAATGTGGAATTTGTGGAATTTAAACCCTAATCTTGATTTATGTTAAAGAAATTTTGGGTTTTGATGGTTGTAAATCATATAGGAAAATCTTTGGGTAGATAAAGATTGTTGGTTGAGTTTAAGATAGACAAGGTTTGAGATTTGGGATAATGTAAATCATCATTTGGGTGTAGCTTTTGAAGGTGGAAGAACCCTAGGTCTGCTACCACCGGTCGACCAGGCCTTCGGGGGCAGGCTTACTGCTTTCCCACAAAGGCATAAAATTCTTGCGCGGTCGACCCCGGTTCCTTGACCGGTCGACCGGCTATACCATTTTGAGCTTTCTGCTTTCCTTCGTAGGCAAAACCTTGAGACGCGGTCGACCGCGGTCTCGGGACCGGTCGACCGGTCCCCTGTTTTCCACTTTAAAATTCACTTTTGTTTCCTAGATTTTTCTTCTCGATAGGGACTAGGAACCTTCTTGAATGAAGTAAACTTAGAGTCCTAGAGTTCTAGATGAGTTGAGATACTACCCTAGATTAGAAATGGTTTTGGTGGGGTTTTCCGGGGATATGCCAATTGAAGTTAGGGCATTTTTCTTCTAGTTGATTTTCATAAAACTATGAGATGTAGTATTATGTTTGGGAGACTTTAGAAGATCAATTGAGCTATATTATTTTGATGGTTTACGTTATCACCCCAAAAGAATGTTGGGAGATTCCGGAAGTTCAATTGCGCTATGTTAACCTTGGTTGTTCATAATAATACCATAAAGGTGAGTTTGGAGAATAAATTTATAGTTCATTCATTCCTTTGGAAGATGATAATCTTGGGGTTTTAAAATAACACCCTAAAATACTTGGAGATAATCAAGAGTTTATTTACCCCTTCGAGGTTGTAGTGTCGATATAAGCTATAGCATGGCTCCGGATATTAAGTTATATTATTTACAAAAAGTAAAAAGATAATGGTTTCGAATGAAATGAAACATATACATGGAATTGGTAATGATGATGGTAAATGATAATTTACTTAATTTTGAAAATGATAAATAAAATGGTTTAAACACACCTCTCTAAATGACATCATAAGGGAAGTTCGCGCGTGAGGTGATGCCCCTGGAAAATTAACGCATGGTGGATATAGTCCATAGGCCATGTGAGCGTTTATTGTTGTATATTTTTCTGCGATGGGTAGGAGATTCCGGTTGTGGTCTTGACTATCCCGCAGGCACATGGACGTTTCCCGACGTCTTGCGATATAGGTGCCCAGGTTGTCTTATGATAGGCCCTGGAAGATGATGTTCATTTAGGGGCGCGCACAGTGGGAAAACCCGGACGGGCGGTCTTAGAATCGTTATATGTATATAAATATAACTATTCATAATCAAGTGGGACTTGATGTAATTGATATGCCATAAAGAGCATGGTGAAGTGCCACAAAGAGCACATATAAATGCCACAAAGAGCATTTGAAAATGATTATTTTCCTGATAAGGAAAGGATTTTTACAAAATGTAAACATGAGATAAAAAAATGCCATAAAGAGCAAAAGATTGTGATTATATATATACTTCTTGTTAAGGAAAAGATATATGAGATAATTGGTACATACGATGAAGATTTTAGTTTAATGTTACTTCTTTTATTGTTCCTGCTTAGCTTATCTTTTACATTGTTTAGGTAGCTTCTTATTTCTCTTTCTTCATGATTTATTATTCATAACTGCCATACTCTTTATTCATCTGGAAATCATATAGAACCGGGCCCTGACCCGTTTACATTTCTTATTGCATATGCATCTTGTCTCCGCTTAGGTACTCCTACGCAAGGATGCCTGATTTGAATTCCTATTCCGATGTCCTCGGCAAGCCGTGGTGCATTGCGGGTATTACGGGATACTTTTGGTATAGACGTTTTCATTTTTGAATTCTAGACAGGATCGGGTCTCTTTACTCGGGCGAGAGGCCCAAGCTTTTATAAATGTCTAATGAAATGTATTGTATAAATAAATGAAATTATTTAAATGCTGTTATTTAGTTTGTTGACCGGCTGCACATCCGGTCCCTTTATTGTATTCTTGTTGTATAATTTATATATGCATCCCTGAGGTTTCCCCTATCTTTTCAGGAAGTGGGTCGTTTGTTTTTCCTTTATTTACTTTAATTTAAAAATTTTGGCAACATGTTTTCTGAAATATTGGGTGGTTATCCTGGATACTCTATATTTTTATTGGGATGCTGAGAATGATTCCATCTATGATTCCGTTATACTGGAGTATTGGGCTGGCCACCCCTTATTTCGGATCACGGGGTGTCACAGATGGTATCAGAGCATCAGGTTATATAGTCCTTAGGAATCTGTGTGGATGACTTAAGTTTCAGCGCTGCTCTTGATTTGACATAAAGCCTTAGGATTAAGATCGTTGGTTTCTCTTGTGAGATTTCGTTCTTCTGCCATGAGGTAGAATCTATAGAATCTTTTGCGTATTCGTGTGAGAATAGTAGGTCGATTGAAGGACGCTAAGGAAGTTCGTTGTGTGGGCGTCATGAGAAGGAACTACTAAGGACTGTAAATTGTGGTCGGGGATGAGGACCGCTTTGGAGGTCGCTCCCTTTTTATTGCAGTTTTATCTTGCTACTACGACTACTAATTACAGTTGATGTAGTTTCCCAAGTACCGCTAGAAGTGGAAAGTGGTATTAAGCTTGAGAATTCAAGCGATCTTTAATTAACGTAGAGAAGTGCCCAGAAGTATGATGGCGGAGAATCCTTCACCCGTAGGAGTTGTATGCAAACGATGGGAACGTAGTTACCTTATTCGGGGGTGCCGGAAGTTTTGCCCATGGAGGAACCCGATAGATACTTCCTATCGTAAGTTTCTCTGGGGTAACTGGAAGGAGGAGAAGGTAAGATCCTCAAGTGTTCACGCGAGGCTCAGCTAGAGGCTGACATGTGAAGAAGAGTTGTGCGATTAAGGAGATCGTGCACTCAAGAAAGGTAGGTATAAGTGAGAGCCCCCAATGGAATGATAGGCTCCAGAATAAGTGTCGTAAACACTTCTGACGGGGCAGTGATCATGAAACCGCATTGGTGGATATCCGCCTGGGAAGGTTTCATTGAACTGAGGAAGAGGAGGCCGAGAGCGTGTTATCTTTTATTGAGAAAGTAAAAGGAACTACGTGGGCTATAGTGATGTGGAAGAACCACGCGTTTTCATTACGTTGATTGGTAGAACAAGGACAAAAATAAAGTGCCTAGTTGGGAAGTTGAGGGAAGTAATATTGGTTTGCATAAGGCTCGAATATGGAGTCTGAGATTCATTAGTATTGACCCGGAGTGCTTGGCTTAAATTGTTGGTGGGAATTCCACCTTATTAGTGGGTGGTGTATTCCTTAGAATAAGATAGAGTAGTATTATGTTTACTCTAGATTCGGGTGTGCATATCGAGTTTGTAACAGTATCGACGTTATTATAGTAAGATAACTATATGACTTTCGTGGTAGGGAAGTTTTATGATCTCTTCACTCGTTATAAAACGAGTGATGATAATTTAAAGGCGTATGTGCTATATGTGATAACTAGTATGAATGTTTTTGCTGCTTGTTTGCATTATATGTGGATGTTGTGACTTATCTCCACGACCAACAAGGTTAAGTAGTAATGCATAGGAGGGGTTCCTTGTTTGGATTCCGCTTTTACGGGACGATCCACGCGTGAACCTTAACGACGTTGGGAGTGGAGAGATGTTATCTTTCCTTTCTCTTGTTTTATGTACATTTGCGAGTAAATATATTTTGGTCGATTTGGTGTGATAGAAAGCAAATAAAATTTTAAAGCTATCTTACTTCTAGTTCAAAACGGAACTAGTTGTTCTATGACTTCTCTCCTGGATACAGGTTGAGACTTTATAGAGGTGAATCGAGGTAGGTAGGGGATTTTGTTATTCGTTTACTTATGTTGTGTGAGTGTGTGATTGTCTGTTTGTATTGTTTATGCATGTTACGCTTATATCCATGATCAACTAGTTAAGTAGGCATGTGTCGGAGGGGTTCCTTGTTTGGATTTCACTTCGGCGAGATACTCCGCCGCATGAACACTTAACGATGTTGTGATTGGAGAGACGCTATCCTTTTCTTTCTCTTTTACTTTATTTATTTTGTTGTTAGAAGTGGGATTGGAATATTAGCCAAGAATCACGTAGAAGAGTGATTAAGGGCTATTAAAGTGCGAGATAGAAGCACTGTATATAGTTCTCTCCTCTGATCAATGTGAGGGAGACTGTGATCCGAAGTCGGATTGAGACTTCGGGATTGTGCCTTGATAAGAAGGCCATGTTTTATAAAGGGAATATGTATCTGAAAGACTTCACAGGAAGTGAATGTCTGATCAGTTAAGATCTTTAAAAAATGCTATGGTAAGTAGGATTGTCAATTAGAATTGTACCGATCCCGATCATGTGTCTTAGACCGGCACATCTTAATAACCAACGATGCGAGGTCGTAGTGTAACGGGAGGGTTCCTTGTTTGGATTTCGCTTCGGCGAGACGTCCCACGCATGAAATCGAGCGAATTGTCAGAATTTGAGATAGGTCTTGGACACTAGGGATATATTTAATATTATCTATCTGCGACTTAGGTAGGATGTATACTTGTAGATCGACCTTAGGTTTATTAGAACGTAAGGCCCTTAGGGCATGTGATGTTGATTTAGGAAAGCGGTAAGGAGTTTACCACGAATGAGTTGTGGGTTAACTCTATGTGGGATTAGATCCCTAGGAACGAGATTTATGGGGTCTCGAGAGGTTTGGTAGTTTAGGCAGAAGGAGATGAGGCATTTCTTAGATGTGGTGTTACGAGGTGACTTCACTTACGGGAGTTAAAGGAATGGGCTGACCTTCACTCCTGAGCTCATGATAGTGATCTTGAGAGTGGGTTTTATGATTAAGTCTCTGCCAGGAGAGGGAAGTATTAATACTGGAGCATGGACTCGTAGTCTATGCGTCTCACAAGCCTAACCTTGTGGGAAGTAGTATCCCATGCCCGAATTTAAAATTTATTGCTGTGAAAATTGCCTTAAAGAAATGGAGGCACTACTCCCTGGGTAGGGAAATTTAGTCTTTCTCGCGAAGCAACAAGTTGTTGCAATAGGTCGTGGGAGAAATCGAGTTGGTGCTCGGAGTTCAGAAGAACTAGTGATTGGGTATTTTTCTCATTCGCTAAGGAAATGCGATTGGGGTAGTAGATGCGTCGAGTAAGAAACTCGTCGGAGATATTTGTGTTGGCATGGAAAGCCAAATGAAACGAGCATGACTCAAAAGACTCTGTAGCGAGAGCATTTCGATCTGTGATTGACCATTTCACTTACTCGTGCGAAGAAGAGTATAAGTGGAATGAAGAGGGGTATATTCATAGACGGTTGTATTGAAGTGGCGAAACCATTATGGTCATGATCCTCTTGGAGAAAGTTGTTGATCGTTTGACCAAACTGTTGCATTCCCGTCCATTATGGATGGACTATATGTAGAAGAGTACGCCCCATTTTTTATGGAGGAATGGTAGAACTGTGGGAGGTACCTATTAAAATAGGGCGGACTGAGACGAGATATTCATGTCGAAAGTTTGGCTAAAGTTACATGAAGAAATGAGAACTGTATGGAAATATCGTGTATCCTACCGCTCTAAAGTGGATGGATGTATGGAAGGAATTTGACTTATGCCGAAATGCATACCTCGAAACGCACGCCTTAGAATGCATAGTAGTTGGGGGCAGTAATCGTATGGATAGAGATTTTCATACAACCATTAGGCTTTTGAATGGCCTTATCGATCATTTCCTAAGGCTTGGAACCGTGAGTGGCCTAGTGTAGTCGGTTGAGTAATTCGCATACTCGTTGGTTGGAACCAACGGGTAATATGTTCCTTAGACTTGGAGTAGTCTCGGAACATTTCTTTAAAGATTTGGCTTTTGAGCCATACGCCACGATGGGATAAGTTAATGCGAAGAAAAGTTGATTTGTGTAGGGTATTTCCTTCCGTTTTCAGAAGGTAGAATCAATAGTTAGTGAGGAACGCTGAGTGCTATGCTAGTGCACAGATGATGTAGGATGAGATCGATAAAGTCGACCTTAGTCCGGGTTCATTTGGGACGTTACGATAACGAGGGGTTTGTTTAGGATGGTAGAATCCTAGTTTAGAGTAGTATACCCTTTATGGGATTTGGGTATGCCCGAATTTTGGGGGCAAAATTCCCTCTTAAGGGGGGGAGTATGTAACAACCCTCGATTCTGGGAAGCCTCATTTTATACTAATATTACCGCATAAGGTAATTATATAAAATGTGGGGACTGGAGTAAATATTAATTGAATGAAATGAAAGTTAATATTTGTTGGGTTATTGCATATTTACTGCATGAGAAAGTAAATATCATTCTATTGTATGTTTTATAGTGTTATGTGTTTTAAATCACATTATGGTTTAATTGAAACTGGAATTTAAAGTGGTTTAGAAAATTGTCGGATGCCATTTTAGAGGGCGTAGTTAGTCCCGGGATATGCGAGACAGTCAAAATAAGTGCCATATTGTATTTTTGAGTTTCGGGCACTTTTACCTGGTTTTAACTCAAACGCGTATTTGTGAGTCATTTTAATGTAGTATTAATCACTTAAGTTGGGAGTTTTAATTTAAGCCACGATTTTAGTTTCCTAAACCCCTTATTTTTCCCATTTTATGTCTTGAACACAGAGAGAGAGAGAAGAAGAGAAAAGAGGAGAAAGAAGAGAAAAATGAAGATTGAAGATGGATTGATGCTCCTACTCAAAGAAATCTGATATTTTCTACATCAAGGCAAGTATTCTACTTGCAAATATGTGATTTAAGATGTATAAATTGTATAATAGTTGTGTAGTTTCATTTATGGTTTAAATGTGGAATTTGTGGAATTTAAACCCTAATCTTGATTTATGTTAAAGAAATTTTGGGTTTTGATATTTGTAAATCATATAGGAAAATCTTTGGTTAGATAAATATTGTTTGTTGAGTTTAAGATATATAAGGTTTGAGATTTGGGATAATGTAAATCATCATTTGGGTGTAGCTTTTGAAGGTGGAAGAACCCTAGGTCTGCTACCACCGGTCAACCGCGGTCCCCTGACCGGTCGACCGGGCCTTCGGGGGCAGGCTTACTGCTTTCCCACAAAGGCATAAAATTCTTACGCGGTCGACCGCGGTTCCTTGACCGGTCGATCGTCTATACCATTTTGAGCTTTCTGCTTTCCTTCGTAGGCAAAACCTTGAGACGCGGTCGACCGCGGTCTCGGGACCGGTCGACCGATCCCCTGTTTTCCACTTTAAAATTCACTTGTTTCCTAGATTTTTCTTCTCGATAGGGACTAGGAACCTTCTTGAATGAAGTAAACTTAGAGTCCTAGAGTTCTAGATGAGTTGAGATACTACCCTAGATTAGAAACGGTTTTGGTGGGGTTTTCCAGGGATATGCCAATTGAAGTTAGGGCATTTTTCTTCTAGTTGATTTTCATAAAACTAGGAGATGTAGTATTATGTTTGGGAGACTTTAGAAGCTCAATTGAGCTATATTATTTTGATGGTTTACGTTATCACCCCAAAAGAATGTTGGGAGATTCCGGAAGTTCAATTGCGCTATGTTAACCTTGGTGGTTCATAATAATACCATAAAGGTGAGTTTGGAGAATAAATTTATAGTTTATTCATTCCTTTGGAAGATGATAATCTTGGGGTTTTAAAATAACACCCTAAAATACTTGGAGATAATCAAGAGTTTATTTACCCCTTCGAGGTTGTAGTGTCGATATAAGCTATAGCATGGCTCCGGATAATAAGTTATATTATTTACAAAAAGTAAAAAGGTAATGGTTTCTAATAAAATGAAACATATACATGGAATTGGTAATGATGATGGTAAATGATAATTTACTTAATTTTGAAAATGATAAATAAAATGGTTCAAACACACCTCTCTAAATGACATCATAAGGGAAGTTCGCGCGTGAGGTGATGCCCCCTGGCAAATTAACGCAGGGTGGATATAGTCCATAGGCCATGTGAGCGTTTATTGTTGTATATTTTTCTGCGATGGGTAGGAGATTCCGGGTGTGGTCTTGACTATCCCGCAGGCACATGGCCGCTTCCCGACGTCTTGCGATATAGGTGCCCGGGTTGTCTTATGATAGGCCCTAGAAGATGATGTTCATTTAGGGGCGCGCACAATGGGAAAACCCGGACGGGCGGTCTTTGAATCGTTATATGTATATAAATATAACTATTCATAATCAAGTGGGACTTGATGTAATTGATATGCCATAAAGAGCATGGTGAAGTGCCACAAAGAGCACATATAAATGCCACAAAGAGCATTTGAAAATGATTATTTTCCTGATAAGGAAAGGATTTTTACAAAATGTAAACATGAGATAAAAAAAATGCCATAAAGAGCAAAAGATTGTGATTATATATATACTTCTTGTTAAGGAAAAGATATATGAGATAATTGGTACATACGATGAAGATTTTAGTTTAATGTTACTTCTTTTATTGTTCCTGCTTGGCTTATCTTTTACATTGTGTAGGTAGGTTCTTATTTCTCTTTCTTCATGATTTATTATTCATAACTGCCATACTCTTTATTCATCTGGAAATCATATAGAACCGGGCCCTGACCCGTTTACATTTCTTGTTGCATATGCATCTTGTCTCCGCTCAGGTACTCCGCCGAAAGGATGCCTGATTTGAATTCCTATTCCGATGTCCTCGGCCAGCCGTGATGCATTGCGGGTATTACGGGATACTTTTGGTATAGACGTTTTCATTTTTGAATTCTAGACAGGATCGGGTCTCTTTACTCGGGCGAGAGGCCCAAGCTTTTATAAATGTCTAATGAAATGTATTGTATAAATAAATGAAATTATTTAAATGTTGTTATTTAGTTTGTTGATCGGCTGCACATCCGGTCCCTTTATTGTATTCTTGTTGTATAATTTATATATGCATCCCTGAGGTTTCCCCTATCTTTTAAGGAAGTGGGTCGTTTGTTTTTCCTTTATTTACTTTAATTTAAAATTTTTGGCAACCCGTTTTCTGAAATATTGGGTGGTTATCCTGGATACTCTATATTTTTATTGAGATGCTGAGAATGATTCCATCTATGATTCCGTTATATTGGAGTATTGGGCTGGCCACCCCTTATTTCGGATCACGGGGTGTCACACCCAATTCTCTATTTTCACACTTACTCTTTTGGATGCTTGCATAATATTCATATTCAACTTTCTTGCTTATAGTTCAGTATAAACATTGATGGTATATAATTTAACTGAAAATGATGAGATGAAGCGACTGCTAGAGGGTATGCAAACTGAAAGTGGAATGCTTAGAAAATGTATAGAGGATTTGAGGTTGGAAATTTTGTCGGGCAGGTAGATTGATCGGCGCGGTAATAATAGGGTATCTGAATTACATGATTTTGAGGTTGAAGGTCACATTGGTTAATTTACTAATATTGTTGGAGATTGATTGTATCCCTTTTTAATTGAGGGCTTTTTCATTTTTACTTTAAGTAATCGCTTGGTCATAGAAATTTTACGAGAAAGTGTTGTCATTTTGTAAATTGCTTTTCTGGTGTTACGTTTGGAGGTACAAAATTTAATATTTGATTACATAATTTTAGACTTTGATGTGTAATGGGAGTTGAATTCCTTTTTTTTTTTTGTAACTAAACTAATTCATTTCAAATCAAAGATTGATTGCATCATATCTAAAGGAGGCTACCAAAACAAGAGAATTTTTCAAGATATCTAAAATGCAATTTATTTTAGTTCTCACTATTTCAAAATTAAAAAATACTACACACCGAGTGAATTATACATGTCCTGATTAATTTGTTGGTATTCATTTGTTGGTATTGAGGCATGGTGTGGCCTACATACTAGTTCTTACTCTACTTTTTCTCCACGTTCTCACCGTAACCAAACTGGCCAATGGATAGGGCTGCTATTCAAGGAAAGCCTCACAACGATTACTAATACAGCATTCTTATGAGGTTAATGATATCACTTTCAAGTCCACAAAATTGCACCATCAAGTAAATGTTGCATCCAACTCAGGGGAGGCGTTTAAAGGCTACACTGTAATCTTGTTGTGGCCAAATGACTATCATCACTGCGTAAAATGATGACCTCTTTAATTGGTTGATATATGATGGATGTGTGTCCCAACCAAACTGAAAATGGGGACCAACCTCGCCACCACGACATAATATGACAGCTCACAGACGTGATTCCATGTTTTTTTTTTTTGTTGGGTTTCATGGAATCTTCCAAAGAACGGGCCACTTCCTGCTATCAAACTCCCGAATCGAATTTTAAAATAGCTCCAAAGTGTCCCAAGCAATTTGTGTTAGCTGACGGCGAATATCATTATCAAACCAGAGACTTATGTTGCCGGTGACTATTATTTTTATCATGATTTTATGTTGGCTTTGAAATTCGTTATAGTGAAACAGGTTTTCTTTCCGAAGGCAAATATATGGGAAATAAAAAAGTTATTTATAGTTTGTAAAGTTAAAAAAAAAAAGGAAAACTAATGAATGATTAGATAAAAATTCAAGAGTCTAACTTTTAAGTTAAAAGTGAAAGGATTATGTATTTAAAGAGTTGTGGTGAAGGATTTCTAGAGTCTTTTGTAAAGCCAAGTGAATTTCCTTCGTAATCCAAGACAAAAAGAGAAAAAAAATGAAAAAAGAGAAAAAGGAGAGATAAAGAAAACGAGAGTTGAAGTGAAATGAATGTTTGAAAAAAATATAGATAAAAGATTTATCTTCTATATTAATATTTCAATACAAAAAGAAAATCTTATTCTTCCGTTCTCAATTAAAAAAAATCCGCTACAAAGTGGTATCAGAGTTGGAGCCAAGGTGATTGAACAAATTTCAAAATAGAGTTCATCTGTGAGAAATTAATGTTCAATAAGTACGACTAAATGAGGAGTTTTCTCACTTCATATTTCAAGCATGTGATTTATGGGAGATGCTTTGTAAAGAACCAAGCGGTGAATTCTCCAATAGAATTGAAGAAATGAAAAAAAAAGGTATTCAAAATATTTCAAAAAGCAATACATCAAGAAATTTGAAAAAATATTGAAGGTTCAAGATCCTCCAATGACATTTGGAGAAAAATTGAGACCGTTGTCTCAAACCGTGAAGGTAAAAATTTGTCTAGGGAGCATTTACTACAAAATTTCGATGAAGATGAATGGACAAGTGAAGATTTTTAAGTCTCCCCTATGGAAGTTAAAGAAGAAAGTCATGTCAAAAAATTTCAAAATTTGAAGAAATAATGAGTGAAGAATCAATAGAGCGGAAAAAGAAAAAATAAATGAAGAAAGGTGTGAAAAAAGGTAATGATTAAAAAAATATTTACCATATTTTGTTTAATACAATGATGATGATTTTGATAAGAAAAAGTTTTATGAAAAATCAATATGGAAACTTGGAATTTTTTTCTAGCATGAATTTTCAAAGCAAAAAAATTAGAGAAAAAGTATTTTTCTTCTCCATTTGGTTCAAAAAGTATTTTTAGCGACACAAGTTGGCTAAATATAGAATACTTTTTTGATCAACAAGAATGAGAAAAAGTTAAATACAAGACAAACGAAGACCGATGATGTTCACGTGTAGATAAAAAATTTAATTGTGTCAAAATGGAGATATCATGCATGTGTTACACTTCAAAAGAGATGGCTATGGAAAATGTTGCATTTGAAAATGGTAGAATTCAAGAATAAGGCGTCTTCAATGGAGAAGTTTAAACAGTTCGAGAGTTTCATGTAAATTACTAATTAACAGGAGGTGTTGGAAATAAAAAAGTAATTTATAATTTAAAAAGTTAAAAAATAGGAAAAGCCAAGAGTCACTAAATAAAAGGTCAAGAGTCTAAAAGTGATAATAAATCACTAAACAAGGTGTTATCAACAATGATGAGATGGACTTAAGTATATTAAGATCAAACACTTTAGATTGAACTCATAAAAGCACCCGTGTATAACTCATAATAAGAAATAAATGAACATATGAAACAACTCAGTTAGAAGGAGAAAAAAGTAAGAACTCTCAAATACACCCTTGGTAGGTAGCTCAAACACTAAGGTCCCACAAACAGGGATCACAATAATAAATGTTTGTCTCTTGGTAATAAAAGCTTGAAGAAAAATTCAATAGTAGGTGAATAAATGCTCTGGTTTGCAATAACTTCTTCCTCTCTCTCCTAATCTAAAAAATATCTCTTGGTCGTGAACTCTCTCTCTCTCTCTCTTGGAGTGGCTGAAGTACCTATGTAGTCATTAAACTCACTCGAGTGGCCTGAGGCCCAATAGATTTGAAAGACGACTCCTCTTACCTTTATGTAACTAGCATTAAATGTGAATATGAGCCATCATGCCCCTATGTCATGGACATTAAAGGCCAACATGAAGATTTTGAAGATGTACTATGTGCTAGGCAACTATCATCACAGTGATAATCCAGAAAACTTCTTAACAACCCCTAAAACCATTATGGTTTACTCGAGTTTGGATTGGACATCAGGTAAGTCACGCGTGACATCACTCAAGGATAATATTACTTTTGGTAAAGGACTGTTTGATGCTAGGTCCAAGATTAAATAAAACTTATGGTTGCTCTGGATATGCTCTCTTGAGTTATGGTCCATCGATGTTTTACCAGGTGCATCTAGAATGGTTAAATCAAGCCTTAACGTTGCGTTGCTTTTCAATCCTCCAAACCAGTTTCTTCGGAGGTTCCCTCGATGAGGTCATTTGATAAAGCACGAAAGCTCTCCCAAGCCTTGCCAGACTTGGTTCCTCGCGGATACTGATTGACCACACTCTCATATTACAAAGCATTACAAATTACAAGTTACAATAGACCTTTATAAATACACAAATTAAAGAAGTAAAAAGTAAAGAAAAACAGAGCTTCCTCAAACAACCTCTTTAGGGGAGCTTCCTCATTGCCTTCTTGCCTATTTGTCGAAGCTAACTCCTGAGCTTGCTCGCATGGATCTCTACCTTCCTTCGCTAGGAAGGGGAGTTATCTATAATCATGAGATTACCTTTAGGCTCCCCCTAGATTTGTATCTTTGTGTAGATTTTTATTGTGTGGCCAGAAATGTCTGCACGAAACATCTCAAGCCAAGAAACATTCATTCTTCTAAATCTTCGCTTGTATGATCATGCTCAGTTAGGACCAAGTGGACTTTTAGCGAGTAACCTTAATAAATTTTATCCTTTTGAATTCTCCAATGAACAGTCCCCTCAAGAAAAAAAATGGGTGCGAAAATTCTTTCTTCACCCAACAGTTTCTTTATTTTTTCTTTGCGCATGCGCTCATTAATTATTGGCATCGTATTATCTGACATAGCCGCTGCCGAGGTGCCACGTGTCAACTTAGTGTGATTTTTGTCAGTTCTGAAATCCCAAACCTCATAATGTTTCTTCCACTTCCCATACGCGGGAAATCCAAATGTCTAAATTGACTTTTCAAACAACTAACTCATTTTAACACTTAATTTTTTTTTTCATTTCTCTTCTTCACCATTACATATTTTCTGCCATTGACAACTAGAGCTCTAGTTTTCTTAGAGAGAGAAAAAAAAAATTTGCCCTCTAAAAATAACTTTCCTCATCGTCCTCCTCCATTTTCATCCTTCTTTCCTCCTTTTCTATGTTTATATTTATGTTTAAGAATCTCTTAAGATTCCATGGCCTCTTCTAGTAATGTACCTGAGGTTTTCGGTCAAGTTTCTGGAAAAAGTGTGTCTATTGATGTGGTGGCACGGTAGGCACAACTATAAACATACCGTCGTTATCCGTTCTTTATTAAAGAGGACAAATTTCAAAGTGATTGCAAAGCTTTCTCTAGCTTCGTGGGTGCCAAATGGTATCATACTCATGTAATGAGGTTGATGTTAGGGAGGCTTAGGGATTTTTGACCCCGAAAAGGACTCTACTTTTTTGCTTTGATCATGGGGACTTTCCCTATTCCCACATATATTTCGAGGGCCCTAGAGGTCGCCCTGTTTCTTTCCTTCTTAGTCTAACTATATTCAAGCCACCTACACAGACATTCTCACTAAGGTTGGTCTCCATCATGCTTATTGGTTTAGGAACTTCAGTTTATCCAAACACAATGCCGCACTCATAGTCTTGGTTTCTCGCTGGAACGTGGTGTCTCACAATTTTATTGCTTCCTAAGGGTGAATTCACAGTCACCCTAGAGGACGTATGTGCTCTTATGGGACATAAGACAATTGGGGCCTCTACTTACAACGATGAAGCTCTTAATGACGAAGAGACTTTTACCCGAGCTGCCTCAGACAAAATTTTCCATGTTTTTTTTAGGTAGGCTAATCCCGAGGTACCTATGTTGGCCCCACTTCCTCCAGCTACTTCATCAAAATCCCCTAGAGGAGCCCCCTCATAAAGGAAGAAGCGGTTGAGAATAAATATTTTGAAAAAATGTTCTTTCAAAGTACATGTTATCGTTCCTTTAAGTTCAAGTTCTTCTCCACCACCTCTTGATTCCTCTAAGATGATTATTCTTGATGATAGTCCCGTAGAGAAACAGTCAACCATTGTGTTAACTTAAACTATCCCTCCGCTACCTCCTTCTCGAATTCATGAGGTAGCTACTTAAAATGTCCCATTGCCACCTCATTCTCCATTTCAAGAGGTAACTGTCTTTAGTACCTTTCCCTAAGTAATGTTTTAAAAGTTACATTTTTTCCTCCTGACACATAACATAAAAAAAATGTATTTGCTCTTTAGGGGCCACATTCCCATACCTATTATCCCCCATCACCTCGGGACTCCCCAAATCCTATTACAGGAGAACATGTTAATGAAATAGCTCTAGCTTCCCTTTCTTCTATGATTGGAATTACTTATTCTCTGCATCCGTCCTTTAGGCATGCGAGCGGAGTTGCTTATAAGCTATCTCTGGGGGAGAAAGGTGCTAGTCCTTTGGTGAGTGATGATGGAGCTACTTCGTTTCCAGAGAAAACTTTTCCTTCTACTCCTGACTCCCTAATATTGAGTATCCTTCCTTTGGCTATGGTGAGAAATTCCAGTCCACCACAGGTAACTCCTTTCTCATTAAATTTCTCAAAGATTATTTTCCTCAGATTTTCTTGATTAAAAGCTAACTCTTGGACATATTTATTTGCCACGTGAATGTTGTAATAATATATTTTTCCCCTGATGAGCACATCATGAACTGGATTCCACGAGCAAAGCGGTAAATGACAATAATCATTTGACTTATCCACTAGCTTATCTTTTTAGCACTTGGAATTTCCTTCTTTCTTGATGTAACTCTCAGAGGGTGGTCCCTATGCCTTTAGCCCTAAGGTACCTTTGGACTCAATGGAGACTGGCCTTTCCCCTTATCATGTGAATAATTCCTCGACAGAGCTTGCATCTGAGATGGATCTTATGCCTATGGGAGGTGAAAGCATTATTCCATCGCAATAGGAAGCTCTTTTTAAGCTTGTCGTAGAGACTGTGCATGGTAGCATTCCCCCAGCCTTAACTATAAATGCTTAAGATCCTGAGGTATATTTCAACTTCTTGTAAGTCATTTTCTTTTCCTATAATATAACTATCTGCAAAAAGACAATTAAATCTCACATCTTCTTGGTGACTTAACAAAGAAAACTTACTAAGATTTTTACTCACAATCTCACAACCAAGGGAGTAGTCCTCCGTTGGATCATAACAGTCATTGTCTTGCTATTCATCACCATTTTTTGTGCAATGGTGGCGTAGGCCTCAGCATGCGTGTTTATCATTTTGGTGTGACTCTTCACCTTGAATTGATGAAATTGACTGATCAACATTTGAATGATTTTTCTATATGGTTCCATGTTGAGTATCTTCAATGCATAATCATTATTCACATGCTTAACCACCACGTTTGAATTTACTTTAATGCAGAGTGAATGTATACCTCTTCGAAGATCTTCCAACATTTCCAGTACAAATGCTTCATATTCATCCTCGTTGTTGGAGCAAGAGAAGTCTAACTTGAAAAGATAGGAAAATATCGTCTTTTCCCTTTGAAAGAATGACTCATGCTTCCCCTTTTCCTTGTGTTGATGAATAATCAAACTCCATAACCCACTCTTTCAGGTTGGCTTCCAAAAAATTATCTTGTAAGTCATCTCATGGAATGGTCTCTCGTGGTGGCTCAAATATCCTTGATAGAAAGATTGCCAAAAGGTCTGATATGCCTGACTCTTGATTACACGAGGGACCACACACTTTAAATTATATTATGAGAGGATATGGAACCACCTTCTTTCCCTCCTAATCAAAATGGTTCATGCCAACATAAACTTAATAGGATAACATCTTTTCATAATATGAGTGGTGAAAGATAGAATGTAATGTCTAAGTTTTGGGGCAACAAACACTAAGGACGAATAATGCCTTTCAATACTAGTGCACTGTGCTTCTAGTCCATGGATGATTCTACTCAAATAGTATACAGGACGTTCCTGTCCATCACTCTCTTATGCCAGTAGAGCGTTGATTGAACTCGTGGTGGAAGTGGGGTCGAGATACAACGGTATTCCAACCTTTGAAGGGATCATGGTCTGTGAATAAGTAAGAAATTTCTTGATCTTGTTAATTGATTCTTAGTGAGGCTTTTCCCATTTAAACTTTGTGTTCTTACATAGCAAGTCCATCAAGGTATAAGTTATCTCATTTAACCCCGACACAAATCTCCTCAGGTAGGAGACTTTCTCGAGGAAACTCTTGAGCTCCTTCGCTGTTATTAGACAATGCATATATAAAATGGATTTTTGTTTATCATAGTCCATCTCAACCCTTGGAAATTTACCAAAACTCTTATGAACTTCCCAGTTGTCATACCAAAGGCACATTTAAGTTGGTTTATATTCAAATTATATTTCATGCTTCTGTTAAAACCCCTCCAAAAGTCAACCAAATGAGACTCCTCTTTCTTCAATTTAATGACCAGGATCTCATGAAAGAAATCGTGGAAAATGACCATCATTGTTCTTTGATATGTCTCCCCAACATTCTTCAATCTAAAATGCATAACATTGTACATAAATCTGCCTAATGGGGTTTTAAATGCCATCTTCTCTACATCTTATGGATCCATCTTGATTTGGTTATAGCCCATATACCCATCCATGAAGTTGTCATGCCGTTGCATCTATCAAAATGTAAATGGAGGGTAGAGGAAACTCATCCTCTAGGCAAGCTCTATTGAGGTCTCTAAAGTCAACACATATGCATAATTGGTTTTTATCCTTATTTCCGACTAGCATAATGTTAGAGAGACAAATAAGATATTGGATTATCTTGATGAACCAATCCTTGTTTCCGACTAGCATAATGTTAGAGAGACAAATAAGATATTAGATTATCTTGATGAACCAAACTGTCTATAGCCGTTGCACCTCTTCCTTGATCTTAATATCCACCTCTGTCTTGTAGATTCTAATTACCTGCGTCACTGGTATAGATGAAGGTATAACATTCAATTTGTGGAAGCACACTTCTTAATCCAGCCTTATCGATGTACTTTTATGCAAAAACATTTCTATATCCCCAAATGAGCTCAATCAATCCCTCATTATTCACTGCATCTAGGTCCTTCGAAATGAAAATGGGACTTGGATCTTCTCCCTTTTCAACCAAGTCAATTTTATCTAACTATTATACTTGCAGTTTGGGGTGACTGATCATGCACTCTAGCTCTATTACTGAGCCCACAGGTTTCTCGGGGGTAAGACAGCTCGAAAGGAAAAGTTGAATGATCCCTCGCTTGCACTTTTACATAAATAATTGTTACTCCTATGATTATTTGTTTATTTATCCGAAATAATCTCTGTTTACCGGTGATTCAAGGATTAATAATAGTATTTCGTATAAATATTTCTTCATAACTAAACAAATATCTCTACGAAGGGGAAAATATAGCGGTAGTTCCAAGTACAAGGTTGATTAAGAAGGATAAACTTACACCAAGAAAGGATTAATAATGAAGCAAAAACCGAAGTTGCTCGAAAGACCTCCAACAGAGTTCAATCTCAATCGAGGGATAATGTATTTATAACAAGGATTATGATGTACTTGTATTTGACTTTCCTTGTAATTATTAAGTTTACTTTGTAATGTTTATGAAGTTGACCGGTACCCTCGAGGGACCATATCTTAAAGAAATGGGAGAGCTCACATACTCAATCGAATAACCTCATTTTTGGAACCTTGTAGGGATTTTTTTTGGAGGATTCAGAGAAAGGCAACGTTGGAAAAGTAAGACCAACCCCTTTTAGTACACTTAGGAAAATCCTTGGCTTGTACAAACACAGCTAAATAGATTCTCGAGGTACGATCTCCTCGGGGACCTCCCTCGAGGACCCCAATTATAATCATTATCCAAAGATAGCTTTTGATCCGTTGCATATAGTTCATAAGCTATTCGAGAAACCATCAGCCGAGTAACCATCAGTCGAGCAACCTTTATCTAAAGGACCACCTTTGATTAATGGGACAAAAAATCCCATATATGTTACTATTCAGCATCTTTTATGATGTCGTGGTATTTGACATTTTAGGAACTCGAGGAAATAGAACTCAAGTGACTTTATTCCTAAGATGACTAGATTATTTAATGAGATTGTCCTTTAATCCATCTTAGGATGAACCTTTGGGCTTCCATGCCCCATCCTAATTAATGCCACAAGGCCAATGATAACCCAAACTGTTTCCCGCCAAAATCACATATCTTATGCATTTAATGCACTATATTTGGCATTAATGACATTGTACCTTTAGCATTAATTGTGGTCAGTCTCATTTAATTCCAATAAGGTCACTCGAGTGACCTTGTTCTCATATAAATACCTCAGCAGAATAATTCCAAAGGACCTTAATTGGAACCTAAAATTGTAATTGAGATTTTTCTAGACAAGAGAGTTTGCTATGAGGCTATTATTGTGTGATTATCCTCTGACCTCTATTAATACTACCACTTAGCATTTATAGTGCTAGAGGTTACTGCTTTTCCATTATTGTGCTTAGGGTACTTGTTCCTTCTCCCTCTAATCAAGTTGCTTGTGGGTATGTTTCTATTTATTATGTTTGTGTGTTGTAAATACCTCATTTAATACAATCTTTGGTATTGAAGATTATTTTTATTGACTTATATTTATTGTCACTTCTGATTGTTCCTTGGAACTAATCATCATCTTGATAAGGGGTTACACCTCGCTGAATACTAATTGAATTTCAAGAATCTACATCTTACAATTGGTGACTCCACTAGGGAGGCATTCTCTTTTGAAAGATGGCAGATGATAACATAGCGAAGAACATAAAATTTGATGCTATTCAATATGAGGAAGAAGCAGACCTTGATATCTTATCGAAAGGGGGAAAGAGTGGCACAGACGTGACTAGCATTGCTTCCATGGCTATCAGAATTGGCCTGGCTCAAATGATAGGGCTAATAAGCCGGTTTGCTGAGCTCATCAAGATTCCAAACACTCAGGCATTGTTGGGGGTCACGGGAGGATCCAACACTTTTACAACACCACCGGTAGTCTTAATATCTCTCTCTATTATGGGAGGAGTTTCTCCGGTTACGATCAACAATGCCGCTCCTATCGTGGCATCACCAATGGTAACCCCTCTATTGTGGGAGTGACTACACGTATTATTGGTGGTGTTACTGATCGTAACTACCAATGCTTCTTTGGGGTGCATCACACTCGCCGCATTACCAGCACCTGTTGTGGTTGTCCTAGTACAAACTAATTCACCTCCTTCTAGAATAGAGGAAGTGAAGAAGGAGTTGCTAAAAATATTAGCGATAAACAAAACTGGAGGAGGGGACTTCTTAGTGTATAACAATTTTTGCACTTTGAACCCGAAGGAGTACAATAATGAGCCGTACCCAATAGGGTATATTCCACCGATTTTTGAAAAATACACAGGAAAAGGGGGAAACCCTAAAGAAAATGTGAAAAGGTTTGTTGAGAGCCTTGGGGTCTACTAAGATGATAAAAAGCTGAGCTTGGGTGAGTTCTCAAAATCTCTAATTGATAAAGCTTACACATGTGATGCGACTAAAAATATTTCTTTAGTGCGTTCTAATCACGGTCCAAGTGCAAACTGATCGTGTAAGTAATAAACCTGGTGAGACGGGATCGAATCCTCAGGGAAAAAGGACGTATAACATCACGACAGATAGGAAAGACGCTTAACCCTAAACTGACTCAGAAAAAGAAAGGAAAAGGTGATGAGTTTTGAATTTTTTTGACGAACTAGATGCAAATTAATTAGACTTGTAATTAAACTACATATGCAGAAGTAAACTAACTATGAATGAATGAATACGAAGGACAAATTTAGGTTGGACTACAATCCCACATACTTTATTAATTTCAAGCATTACATATATTAGGGTACAAGCCCGCATCATACATAATTAAAAGTAGAAATAAAGCGGTGTTGGAATAACTGACACACGCGTCGCACTCTTAAATACCCCAATTACCTAGGAAAAATGAGGTTAAAAGTCCTACGACGGTTATAATAACTAATCAACACGATTCAATCAGTTATTTAATTCAGGGAATTACTTTTATATCCATGCAAACCAAATCGAGTTGGACGGACATGGTTACGTGAGAAATAACAAAAATCTTAAAGTTGCATGCGATGAAAATCATAATTATGTGAAAAGTGTAATAAAAGATGCAAAGAATAATTTTAACTAAGAAATAATGAATCACCAATTGAAAATATGAAAGCAACGCAGAAAATAATACTTGAAATGAAAAAAAACCTTGAATTAATCCAAAAATATGAACAAAATGTTGAACAAGATGAATCCTAAAGTTCTTGGCTTAAAAAACCTCTCTAAAATAACTAAAAAGAAGCTTCTTAATGTCTGGTATGATAAAAGAATAAATACATCACGTTATTCTAAGTGTTTTCACTATGCACAACTCTTTTTAAGTGAAGAAAAATTGGAATTTTGTCCAGCCGAACTCGTCCGGTCTTAGCTATTTTAAATGGGAGAACCAGTCCGGTGTATACCAGTTTAGGGGACCAGTCCAGTAGAGACCCTATCGGTTCGGTTTGATTGTTCCACTATTAGGGATCGATTCGGTAGAGACTCGATCGGTTTTGTTTGGTGACTTTATATTTTTCTTCCCTTTTCTCCGTGATATCTTCTCAACTTCAAATATCCATAACATTTCACCCGGGACTCGAATTTAGATGTCGTTTCCTTCTACAATCTTGTGGACCCGAGGTCTTCAACTTTCCTTAGGTTCTATTTCTGAATTCCTAGTGTACAACTACCATTTTTCCCTTAACTTTCATTCACGTGTATCTTTCTTGAGTTTAAGTTTTCTCGTTTCTCCACTTTTGTAAAATATCTGCAAAATGTAAGAGAATTACACGAAACTCGATACACTATATAGGAAATGTTAGTAGGAATGATATGAGATAAATCAACTCGATTTATACCTCATAAGATGATAAAAGCCTCTAAATTAAGGTGATAAATACGAAGAATTTATGCTTAATCAACGTGGTACTCCCAGTTAATGCCAGGGAGTGTGGCCTCCTAGGAAGATCTCCACGTGCTATTTGTATAGAAGTTTTTCGTGGAGGAATATGAGTTCACATTGACACAGTTGGTTAGAGAAAAGAAAAATCCTGGTGAAGATGTTGTATCCCACATCAGTAGGTTTCGTGAGCGCTCTCTAGATGTGAGAGAGGAAACCCGAGAAAATAAACTCTTGCAAGTTTATGTAGAGGGCTTATTGCCCAAATACGTATGTCATTTGATAAAAGAGAAGTGAGAAGGTACATTCGTAATTTTTGTGAAAGAAGTTAGTAACATTACCTTGGTGTTGAAACCTTTTCCACCTCCACCCACTTCAACGGGTTTGTTGTTGAGACGATCAGTCAGTTAGGGGAGGAGAATACCCCCGAAAGTAAATTACACAGACGACAGAGGGAAAGAAGGAGGGAATCAAAGAAGAAGAAACATGGGCAATAAGGGACTATTTGGTAACAAAGATGATCCTCCTGAGCTACCTTGCATGCTAGAGTAGACTCTAGATACTTATGACCATATGGTCCGCGATACGATTTGCATGCCTATCAATGGTAGTACAATGCAGGCGTCTTGAGAAGGCAGGAATAACTCAAAGTTTTATCTAGTACACAACAGGATGGGACACCCAAACAAGTCGTGTTTCTCACTAAGAAGATTGGTTGATCTTCACATTAAGAAAGGGGACATTCAACTTCCTTAAGCTAATGTGAATGATAATCCTTTGCCAGCACATGGGGAACACATGGCTAGTGCTTTTTATGAATAAGAAGAGAGACTAATGAGAGAAAAATGGTCCATTGGTAAAGATTTTGATGAATCAGTGGAGGATCGTATGTTTGATATGTCCCAATTAACACTGAAGATAAGGTAGAAGATGAATGGAATCCCTTTGAAGATTTAAGAAGGAAGATGGAGGCTTGATAATTAGAAAAGAAGAATGTTGTGATAGCGTACACCGAGTCTGCCTACAAAGATGAAGAAGAGGTATACAAGTTGGAGGTAGATCAAGTTGATCCCTGGGTATAATGTGTCATAATTGGGCGATCACAAAAGTTTGGATGGTTCTTTAATCAAGTGGGGTTGCTCGAGCACTCACGACGGGAGGTTACGTGAGTTATCTTGGAGATTGACAAGAAGTAAATGGCTCCAAAACTGAAGCGGAAAAGGCTTATAGCTAAGTTAGTAAGAAGGTACCTCTCAGAGGTGACATTCTCAGAAACTGTTAGATCAGTCAGGTATCCCCATAGCAGACCACTCTATGTTATAGCTACTGTGAATGATTTCATCTTTAATCGTGTTTTTCTAGATAGGTCGAGTTTCCATTAATATCATGCCCACTGTGTCCTTTTACGGTTGTGGTTTGCCTGAGAAAGGATTGTACATATGTCATTGTCTATCTCAGGATATGACAATTAGTCTTCCAAGTCTATCAGATATGTTAATGTGGGGATGACAATGGGGAATATCACTTTCGATATTAAGTTCCACATAATGGAATTTTAACCACCATATTAGGTGTTGGTAGGAAGGGTATGGATGCATAACCATGGGCTGGTGCCTTCCACGTATCATCAATGCACTAAGGAAAATGTCAAATGCCAAGAGATAGTCATTCGAGCATTTAAGAAGACGTTTACATGAGAGGAATCTCACTTGGTAGACGCTACCTTTTACACATATTTAGAAAAAAAAAACCACCATACTTACAAGGTACACTAGGGTCCCAGAACTTGAGAAAGGGTACGTCCACCTGCCTGAATATTGGGCCTACGAGGTGGAAGAGATTATTTAGGTGGTAGTAAGGCCCCATAGTTTTTCTAGGCAGTCACGTGATCGAATGACTCCCGCATTAATCTAATTGAACATGAAGTCCAGAAACGAAGCATACTCGATAGGTTCTCCACGAGAGAGTTGGAGGAAAGTATTAGCAAAAGATCACACCGGGAAAAAAATCCTCGCTAGTGCAAAAGAGTGGTTTTGCCTGATGGAAAGATCATTTACAAACTCTGAAGGTGTGAGCGGGGAGCAGTAAATCCTGGATGATGAGGTTGACCCAGTCTATGAGTGTTCTCTGGTGGATAACCAAGGCCAGTGTCTGGTGATCAATAACTCCAACATCTAGTATTTCATAAAAGAGGTGAAAAAGAGCTTGAATGTATGAAAAACATACCAAGATCACAAGTGCAAGAACTAAAAAAGATAGATTTAGCAGAAGAAGGTGATGATTATAGGACAATATTTATCTCGAATGATCTTGATGGTACATTAAGGGAAGGCTTAGTTGAACTTCTTCAATAATTCAAAGATGTCTTCGCTTGGAAATACACCGAGATGACAAGGGTTGATAAGGAGGTGAGGTGCCACAAGTTGAATGTGTTGACCTGAACTATTCTGGTGAAACAAGCTACTCGAATGTACAGTGCTGACTTGGATCGCAAGATCATGGAGGAAGCCCAGAGGTTGTTCACAATAGGTTTGATTATTCCTATTCAACATCTTATTTGGCTATCCAACATTATGCTTGAGGAAGATAAAGATAAAAGCCAAATTAGGATTTGTGTGAATTTTAGGGACTTGAATCGTGCGTGTCCAAAAGAGGAGTTCCTATTACCTTAGATCGGTAGGTTGATAGATGCAATAGCGGGTCATGAAATGTATAAATTTATAGACAATTATATGGGGTACAACCAGATAAACAAGGATCTAGCAGACACCGAGAAGACTGCTTTTCACACTCTTTTAGGTAATTTTATATATACAGTTATTCGTTTTGGACAATAGAACATATGAGATACTTACCAAAGGACCACGATGGTCATATTCTATGATATTTTCAATGAGATTGTTGAATTTTATGTTCATGATTTGGTAATAAAGTCAAAAAAAGAGGTTGTGCAACTGTTATTAAGTTGTTCGCATAGTGTAGCAAATACAAGTTGAAGATGAACCCTCTCAAGTGCGCCTTTGGAGTGACAATTGGAAAATTTTTGGGCTTTGTGGTGAACTGACAAGGTGTCGAGATAGATCTCGATAAGCGAAAAGCCATCCTCAACATGCCAAGGCCTAAATCTGTAAAGGAGTTGAAAAGCTTCTTGGAAAAGTTTGAAAAATGCGTTACTAAAGCCGTTTATGAAAATAAACTATTTAAGTAACTCCGAGTTGTTTTTTGAAGAAACTCTTTTCTTAAATAAAAAAGGATTAATCACAAGAAGTGTTTAATAAAACAGTATGTACGAGATCTTATTCAAGATTTGGGCAACAAGTTTAAATGATAGTTTAAACAAGTTTTAAACACAGCATAACCAAGAATGAGATGAGAAAATGTAGAAGGCTTCTGTTCACAATTTTTTACATGGTAAAACCTCACCAATTGAGGAAACATCCACGACTCCCTCTACGGAGTAAAATGAAAAATCCACTAAAACAAATATATGAGTTACAAACTATATAACTAACATGCAAACAACTCAGACCTATATAAGTTTAGGAATGTACCCTCTGGTGTCCTTAAACTTCTCTGCAGTTCTGATTGTAGAAGTAGTTCTCCCAGTTTGTCAACTTCTGATTTGTTCTAGCACTTTACGTCGAATTATGTTCACAAGATCTTATTACCAACACTTTTCGTGTTGTAGGGTGAAAGTGTTTGTGAAGGTGCTTTCTAACACATGCATGCACACACACATACTTATTAAGTGCAAACAGTCCTAACAAATTACAGTTACACTATATGCTGTGATCTTTTCTTTTTCTCTCTTCTTACAAAACTTTGAACCCTATTTGACCTTTAAATCATTCCTAGAATCCACGGATACCTTGTTAGGAAGACAGACAAGGTCTTAATCAATCTCAGAATTTAAAACAAAACCTTTTTGAGATTGAAAACCTCCAAGTGAGATTCCAAACTAGGTCAAATGTTTAGTTTTACAAGAACAAGAAACAGAAAGCATTTATTGTTGATTTCAAGGTAAGAAAACGTTTTGGAGAAAAATAATCAACAATATATTTCTCAAGATGAGAAATAAATAATGAAACTAAGTGTAATGTAACATGAATAACTCAGATCTGAGATTTCTATGAAATCAGAAACTAGATCTAAGTAAAAGTCTAAGTTGGAAACAAGATCTCACGAACACAAGGTTACAGCAAAAAAAAATGATCTCAACTCAAACTCTCAAACACTCAAGAACACTCAGGATGGTGTTTTTGGATATCGTGTTTTGATGAAGTGTTTGGGTTAGATTTGAAGAGGATTTGGACGAAGTTAGGGTTTCTAACTTTTTTCTCTCTCTGGTTTCTCTCTTCTCTCTCTTCTCTCAAAAGAATGCAAATGGCAGAAGTCTTCGAAGTCTGAGGGAAGGGTCCTTTTTATAGTGGGAGGAGAAGGTTCGAGATATCTGATCAAAACCAAGGGCTGAGATCGAGTCAATTTAAATTGACTTGAATCTAAGGGCTCACACCAGGCGGTGCTTAAACGAACGCTGATTGGCTTAAAAAGTTACACGGGGATTCATCAAGGCAACATGCAAACCCTTGATAAGAAATGATCCAAGGGCTGATAACACACGCGTCTATTGTCTCAGTAAAGAAACACACTTCTAGCCAATCAGAGGGAAACAGGTGTTGGCCAGTTAAGGGATATAAAACGCGCGTCAAAATTAATTACAAAGTATACCCTGAAGTCTCTGCCGCTTTCGGTTTCTACCCAATGTAACATTATGCCAAAATACACAACAAAGTATATTTAGAGATTGACCCCAAAACTTATAAATCAAGTTTTTAATTAATAAAACATGATTTAAAAATTGTTTAAAAAATCCCAAAAAATTATTAAAAATCAAACTTAGGGATTTAAACACACCCAACACATGTACACACATAATTATGCAATATGATATGCAAAAAAAATGAATTCTACTGTGTGTGAGTGTTGGCAATAGTCTCTTGATCACTACAATTAAGAGAGATGAATAGGCAATCCAACTTCTGAGGCTCTTTGGTTTCTAGGATGGACATAATTTTGTCATAATTTCCAAACTAGATGAGCAATTATACAATATAAACTCAAATGAGTCAAAGGTATAAGGGCTTCAATCTCCCCCTTTGGAAATATGAGACAAAATCTCCTTTGAGTCAACTAGGACTCGTAGGGCAACAAAAATAAGAAAAACTTAGTTCTATCGAAATTCTATCTACCCAAATCCTAGAAATCAAAAAGTACATAACTCAACTATTTACAATTTAATACCCTAATACATCAGTTGAGAATGACTGTACAAAAGAGAATACCTGCAATGAATCACTAAGATCAAGCTGTTTTATAATATGTAAGAATTGAATATACTCAAATTTCTCCCTCATTTTGTCTCAAATGGACAAAGGGAAAAACTTGGATAAATAGCAAACAGATTAGTCAGCATAAACCATACCAATAGATTTACATAATGAAATGAATCTATTATAATCTAGAGGTTTGGTAAACATATCTGCGAGTTGTAGATCAGTAGGAAGATAATTGATTTCTAATTCCTTAGATTCAACTAATTCGCATATAAAATGATGTCTTATTTTAATATGCTTTGTTCGCGAGTGTTGAACAGGATTTTTAGAAATATTAATCGCACTTTAATTATCACAATAGAGATGCAATTGGTTTTCTTGAATACCATAATCACTTAGCATTTGTTTAAGCCACAATAATTGAGCACAACAGCTACCAGCGGCTATGTATTCAGATTCAGCTGTTGAGAGTGATGTGCAGTTTTGTTTTTTACTACTCCATCCTACCAAGTTATTACCTATATAATAACATGCTCCTGATGTGCTTTTACTATCATCAGTACACCCTGCCCAGTCAGTATCAGTGTACCCAATTATAGTGCTTGGTGTGTCATTAGTGTACCAAAGTCCTAGATTTAGAGTGCCATTTACATATTTAATAATACGTTTAACAGCATTCAAGTGGCTCTCTTTAAGGTTACTTTGATATCGAGCACATACACACACATCATACATAATATCAGGACGCGAGGCAGTAAGGTATAGTAAAGTGCCTATCATACTACGATACAGAGTAGGATCTACAGATGTTCCATTTTCATCTTTAAAGAGTTTTAGCGTAGTACTCATGGGCGTTTTAGCATTTTTAGCACTCTCAAGGCCGAATTTCTTAACAATCTCTAAAGCGTACTTAGATTGCGAAACAAATAGTCCTTCTGGATTTTGTTTGACTTGGAGACCTAGGAAGAACTGCAACTCCCCCCCATAAGGGACATCTGAAATTCCTTACTCATAATTTCAGAAAACAATTTTACTTCTGAGGAAGAAGTTGATCTAAATATAATATCGTCTACATATACTTGTGCAATAGTAATGTGTTTGTCAAAATGTTTGACAAATAGAGTTTGGTCATTTCCACCTTTTTTGAAACCTTTATCTAAAAGAAAGCTGGAAAGATGTTCATACCAAGCTCTAGGGGCCTGTTTAAGACCATACAAAGCCTTTTTCAGACGAAATACATGATTTGGATGCTTAGGATCAATGAACCCTTTAGGTTGTTCTACATAGGTTTTCTCAGTCAGTATTCCATTAAGGAACGCAGATTTGACATCCATTTGATATAATGTAAAACGCATGTGACAAGCTATAGCAAAAAGCAGACGAACTAATTCTAAATGAGTAACAGGGGCAAAGGTCTCGTTAAAATCAATTTCTTCTATTTGGGAGTATCCTTGAGCAACTAATCTAGCTTTATTTCTAATTATTATCCCATTTTCATCAATTTTATTTTTGAAAATCCAACGAGTACCAACAACCTTTTTGTGATCAGGACGTGGAACAAGATACCATACATCATGAATGACAATTTGTAAAAGTTCATCCTGTATAGCAGAAATCCAATGAGAGTCATTCAATACCTCATTTACATTCTTTGGTTCCACAAGGGAAACAAAACATGCATAATGTGCATAATTTCTAAGTTGGGATCTTGTACGCACTGGCTCACTAGGGTTGCCAACAATTTTGTTTATAGGATGATCTTTAGAAACCCAGTTAGGTACTTCAGGTGTCTCAATAGGTAATGAATTATCTATTTCAGAAGGGTCATTTTCTAAAATATTTGAAGACTCTTCTTCAATAAGTAATTCACCAATCTTGCTTTCTACAGTAGTGTCACTAACAATTACATTTATGGATTCCATAATGGTTTTAGTGCGAAGATTATACACTCGATAAGCTCTACTGTTTGGCGAGTATCCTAGAAATATGGCTTTATCTCCCCGGCTCTCAAATTTAGATAAGTGTTCCCTATCTTTGCATACATAACAAGTACTACTAAAGGTTCTAAGATATTTGAGATTAGGCTTTTTATTGTACCAAAGTTCATAAGGGGTTTGTTTGAAATTCTTTCTAAGATAGACCCTATTAATGATGTGACACACAGTACGAATAGATTCTACCCAAAAATATTTAGGTAAATTCTTGGCATGTAACATGACACGTGCTATCTCTTGCAAGGTACGACTCTTTCTCTCGGCGATTCCATTTTGTTGAGGAGTCTTAGGAGCACTGAACTCGTGTTTGTAACCATTATAGTCACAGTATTCTACAATACCAGTGTCTTTGAATTCACCACCTCTATCACTACGAATTCTATTCACTTAAGTATCCTTCTCATTTTCAATCCTAAGAAGAATTTTTAGGAAAGTTTGAAATGTTTCAGACTTTTGTTTTAAGAAGGGTACCCAAGTAAATCTGGTGAAGTCATCAACCATAACTAAGATATAACTGTGTCCACAAAGGCTAACAGTTTGGGAAGGACCCATTAGGTCCATATGGATGAGTTCTAAGGGATTAGAGGTAAGAATATCTTTGACTTTCTTATGAGGGGCCTTAACAATTTTACCTTCTAGACAGGAACCACAAACAATATTATGAATGGGTTTAATTTTTGGAATTCCTCTTACTATGTTGTGAGTAGACAATTTACTAAAATTATCGTAATTTATGTGACCCATTCTGTTATGCCATATCTCGTTGTCATCCATTCTGGCAACATTACAAATTTCAGAATTGTTCTTGACAGTGTAGCAGTTGTCAGAAGTTCTGAATCCAGTAATTATGCATTCACCTTTTTCATTTAAAATCTTGCAATTGATCTTTGAAAAGGTAACAGTTTGGTCTGAGTCAAGAAATTGCAAAATACGAAGTAAGTTGGCCTTTAGACCTTTAACTAGAAGAACATCTTTAAGAATAGGAAGCCCATCTTCTTGGAGAGTTCCTTTTCCTATGATTTGAGATGAAACTCCATCACCAAAAATGACTTTACCACCAGAAAATCTGGTTTTGTTTAAAAGTTTAGATTCATCTCCAGTCATGTGCTTAGAACATCCAGAGTCTAAATACCAACCAGATGATGTGTGTTCGGCTTTTAAAGAAGTAACAACAATATTACACTTAATCTGAGGTAATAGATCATCTTTTCTAATCCAAATTGCTCTAATTTTCATCTTGCGCTTATTAGCTCTCAACTGATAAAATTTGCGAGCATTAGATTTTTGCTGAAAAATGTTTTGCGCATGATTTTGAATTTTGCGAAAGACTTGAGCATTTGGTTTAGGAAAGTGCTTAGGATTCCTTCTAGGAAATGTTCTTTTAGGTTTGGTCTTTCTCTTTCTATAGTTAGAGTTTTTATTTGGCTGTCTAGGAAGTATATAATTGTTTCGACTCCTCCTAGAATAGTTAAAGTTCTGGTAAGTACGAGGATTATAGATAGGTTTAACAAGTCTCCTAGAATAGAAACCATCGAAAGAGTGACCATATATGTCACAGTAGGAGCAATAAAGATTGCTCAAGATGGGGGTCTCCTTAGGAAAGTCTCTAAACAAAGGTTTTATAGAGTTTTGAGGTTGAACTCTATTCCTAGGTAGTACAGGTTTGAAAGTAGGTTCACTCTTTCTGATAAAAGGGCAGACGTATTTAGCCTTAGGTGGACTTTCAGGCTTAGAGCAACTTGATTCCCCAATGTTAAAACTTTGATTTTTTGAATTAAACTCAGTTTTTAGAGAATGAAAGTCTGGGCATGTTTCAGTAGGTCTTTTGCCTCCTGACACAAACTTGATAGTTTCAAAAGATTTTGTTTGTGTTTTCAAATTGCGACAAAATCCTATACTAGTTCGATCATCAGAATTGGTTTTAGATTCAGCAACAAATTCATCAAAACAGTTAGAATTATTTTCAAATTTTGTAAATTTTTTGAAAACAGTTGTTGTCTTTTCTTTGGTCTGTTCCAATCTTAACAATGTCCCTTTGTACTTTTTCTCCAGAATTTCATTTGTTTTAGTCAAATTTTTCAGTTTTTCATCAAAAACTTTAATTTCACTTTCATGAGTTAGACATTGGGTAGTGTACTCTTCAGCATTCAGTTTAACCATCAGGCTTAGATCTTCCAATTTCTTGGTAAGATCTTTAACAGTCTTTTCTAGTCTAGCACTTTTCTTGAGAGTCTTAGTGTAAAGTGTGTGAATGTCTGGGAGGTCTTCATTGTCCGAGTAACTAAGTGTGGTGTGTGGAGTGACCCCTAACGATTCATTTGTTAAACTCACACACCCATTGACATCGTCATTATCGCCATCCCTTTGACTCACACACCCCGAGGTAGAACATGCAACATTCTCAGTAATCAAAGTATCTAAACCAGTAATAACCACATTCCAAGTATCAGTCATAGAATTATTTGGTTCATCCTCATTAACAAACATAGGCATATCATCATTATAAATAATATTGGCAAAGAAAGACATGCAAGGATCAAAAGCATCTGATGACTCAGGTTCCTCATTTTCAGAGTCACTTAAATCATCACATGTTTTGCAGAGGTTAGCTCTAGTGTGTTTGTTTTGAGTGTTCAAATTAACTCTATAGTCTTGTGCAATGTGCCCCAGTTTACCACATCTATAGCATTCAGTCTTCTTAAGGTCTCTATTAGGTCTAGCGTGAGAGTCCTTATGATTTTTGTCATTGTTTTTCTCATGAGCTCTGTGACTAGAAGGAGTTGGATAATTTGACTTACCTTGTTTATTTACCACTTTGTTTCTAAACTTAATGATTTTCTTGAACTGTTTTGTCATTAAGGCAATCTGATTGTCCAAACTCTCTATATCGCAGTCCTCATCAGATTCATCATTGGAAGTATTAAACTCAGTCTTAATCAATTTAGAAGAGAAGCTTAGATTGGAACTAGTCTGTTTCCTATGGGATTGGGTTAATTGTTTCTTAAATTCCAGTTCCATTTCCACAGTTCTTAATTTACTACTGAGTAATTCAGGAGTGAGATTTATATCACACTTTTCCTCAATAGCATATCTTTTGTTATCAAACTTCTGTGGTAATGATCTCAGAATTTTAGATACAATTTCTTGTCTATCATAGGTTATCCCATTAGCATGCATTTTGGTCACAATATCAGTCAGGTTCATATAGAAGTCATCAAATGATTCAGTCTCAGACATAATTAAGGAGTTATACTGCTGAATAAGCATTTGTGTTTTAGCTGCCTTAACTCTAGTGTCTCCTTCATGAGCAGTGACTAAGGTGTCCCAAGCTTCCTTAGAAGTGGTACATGATGAGATTCTTTTGAACTCATGTTCATTTATAGACATAAATATAGCATTCTTTCCTTTATTATTATTTCGAGAAACTTGTTTCTCTTCTTGAGTGAACTCACTTAGAGCTTTCTTAACCCTCTCATTACTTCCTTCGTTGGCTGGTTTAGTAGGAAAAGTATAACCATTTTCAACAATGTTCCATACATCATCTCCCAAAGTTCCTTGAATGAAAGCAATCATCCTTACTTTCCAGTAAGCAAAATTGGTTCCATCAAAGATTGGAGGTCTGGTCAAGTTACCAAATCTTTCATTTTTCTCGTCCATATTTGATTTTCAGAAAACAATTTCAGAAACACAGGATCTCCTCAAAAACAGTTTTACCAAGCTCTGATACCAATTGAAAAATGCGTTACTAAAGCCGTTTATGAAAATAAACTATTTAAGTAACTCCGAGTTGTTTTTTGAAGAAACTATTTTCTTAAATAAAAAAGGATTAATCACAAGAAGTGTTTAATAAAATAGTATGTACGAGATCTTATTCAAGATTTGGGCAACAAGTTTAAAAGATAGTTTAAACAAGTTTTAAACACAGCACAACCAAGAATGAGATGAGAAAATGTAGAAGGCTTCTGTTCACAATTTTTTACGTGGTAAAACCTCACCAATTGAGGAAACATCCACGACTCCCTCTACGGAGTAAAATGAAAAATCCACTAAAACAAATATATGAGTTACAAACTATATAACTAACATGCAAACAACTCAGACCTATATAAGTTTAGGAATGTACCCTCTGGTGTCCTTAAACTTCTCTGCAGTTCTGATTGTAGATGTAGTTCTCCCAGTTTGTCAACTTCTGATTTGTTCCAGCACTTTACGTCGACTTATGTTCACAAGATCTTATTACCAACACTTTTCGTGTTGTAGGGTGAAAGTGTTTGTGAAGGTGCTTTCTAACACAAGCATGCACACACACACACACTTATTAAGTAAAAACAGTCCTAACAAATTACAGTTACACTATATGCTGTGATCTTTTCTTTTTCTCTCTTCTTACAAAACTTTGAACCCTATTTGACCTTTAAATCATTCCCAGAATCCACGGATACCTTGCTAGGAAGACAGACAAGGTCTTAATCAATCTCAGAATTTAAAACAAAAACTTTTTGAGATTGAAAACCTCCAAGTGAGATTCCAAACTAGGTCAAAGGTTCAGTTTTACAAGAACAAGAAACAGAAAGCATTTATTGTTGATTTCAAGGTAAGAAAACGTTTTAGAGAAAAATAATCAACAATATATTTCTCAAGATGAGAAATAAATAATGAAACTAAGTGTAATGTAACATGAATAACTCAAATCTGAGATTTCTATGAAATCAGAAACTAGATCTAAGTAAAAGTCTAAGTTGGAAACAAGATCTCACGAACACAAGGTTACAGCAAAAAAAAAATAATCTCAACTCAAACTCTCAAACACTCAAGAACACTCAGTGTGGTGTTTTTGGATATCGTGTTTTGAAGAACTGTTTGGGTTAGAATTGAAGAGGATTTGGACGAAGTTAGGGTTTCTAACTTTTTTCTCTCTTTGGTTTCTCTCTTCTCTCTCTTCTCTCAAAAGAATGCAAATGGCAGAAGTCTTCGAAGTCTGAGGGAAGGGTCCTTTTTACAGTGGGAGGAGAAGGTTTGAGATATCTGATCAAAACCAAGGGCTGAGATCGAGTCAATTTAAATTAACTTGAATCTAAGGGCTCACACCAGGCGGTGCTTAAACGAACGCTGATTGGCTTAAAAAGTTACACGGGGATTCATCAAGGCAACATGCAGACCCTTGATAAGAAATGATCCAAGGGCTGACAACACGCGCGTCTATTGTCTCAGTAAAGAAACACACTTCTAGCCAATCAGAGGGCAATAGGTGTTGGTCAGTTAAGGGATATAAAACGCACGTTAAAACTAATTACAAAGTATACCCTGAAGTCTCTGCCGCTTTCGGTTTCTACCCAAGGTAACATTATGCCAAAATACACAACAAAGTATATTTAGAGATTGACCCCAAAACTTATAAATCAAGTTTTTAATTAATAAAACATGGTTTAAAAATTGTTTAAAAAATCCCAAAAAATTATTAAAAATCAAACTTAGGGATTTAAACACACTCAACACATGTACACACATAATTATGCAATATGATGTGCAAAAAAAATGAATTCTATTGTGTGTGAGTGTTGGCAATAGTCTCTTGATCACTACAAGTAAGAGAGATGAATAGGCAATCCAACTTCTGAGGCTCTTTGGTTTCTAGGATGGACATAATTTTGTCACAATTTCCAAACTAGATGAGCACTTATACAATATAGACTCAAGTGAGTCAAAGGTATAAGGGCTTCAAAGTTTCCTACTTGAGAAGGTTTGTGCCTAGGATTGCTGAGGTTACTCACCCATCAAGAGGCCTTAGACTAGTTGAAAAAACTTTTAACAACTCCCCAATCGATGATCCCTACAAAAGTAGGTATCCCTTTACAACTCTATCTCACATCTACTGGAAGATCAATTGGAGCATTGTCATCTCAATAGGTATATGGCGTAGAGAAACCTGTTTATTACTTAAGTCGAATTATATATGAGCCTGAGACCAGATACACTAGTATTGAGAGGCGCTATTTAGCCCTTATTTTTTTTGCACAAAATCTTATGAATTATATGTCTTTTATGGTTCACATTATATCTAGATGAGATCCCATAAATTTTTTGCTTGCTAGAACTGTGTTAATAGGCATGGCAGCCAGATGGTTTCTAATACTTTCAGAGTATGATCTTAAGTGTGTAGTTCCTCGATTTATCAAGAGCCAAGCTTTTTCAGATATATTGTCCATATTCCCATCTGGGACTTTTTAGCCACCGAGTGAAGAGATTCCAGGCGATGACCTTCAAGCCAACTACCTGGAGGCTAGTTTAGAGGGATGGAGTATGGATTTTGATGGCTCCTCGACCGAAGGCAAATGAGGACTAGGGGTGATCATGAGCAAAGGGAGAGAAGAGTTCTGACTATCCTTTAAGTTGGACTACAACTGTTCAAATAATGAGACTGAATATAAGGCTCTAGTGCTAGGGCTATTAGAAGCCCTGCAAAGGGGAATCCAGATGCTCATAATAAAGGGGGATTCCAAGTTAGTGGAAAAGAAGGTGAACATAGAGTATGCTCTAAATCACATTAGTTTGGAACCCTACTAAATAATTATATAGAGGTTGCTCGTCCAGTTTCATAAAGTGAAGATAAAGAGGCACCCCAGAATGATGAACATACATGTCCATCCTATGCTATAATTTCCTAAAAAATTGCCTTTGATTGGGAATCAACAATGATTCGAATCACGAAGATGATAGCTCCATCGATCATAACTGAAATGATACTCATTGATGATAGCAATGACTGAAGGGGTAAGATAAGGAAGCAACTTGAAACTAGGGAAGAACCACTAAGTTTGGTTGCGTTTGTAAAATATTTTTCCACTGCGAGAATTTATTATTAAAAAAATAAAGGGAGTTGATTGCCCAGGTGTATATAACCCGAGAAAGTTAGTAAGAGGTTGAAACAAGCGAATGAAAGTAGCTGTGAGACCACATAAATTCCTTTGTACCAGAGGATCCAAAGAGCAGGCTACTTTTAGCCTACAATGAGGCAGGATGATGCGTTATTACAAAGAGATTGTGGAAAATACCATTTGTAATATCAGGATACCAAATGTAACTTCATCGAATAATAATCTATTTGTAGGTAGCCATACATTACTATGTTAGTGGATGGCGTCATGCTCATAGGTAAAGATGATGCTACAAGACTTAAGAGGCAAATATCTATATACTATACTCAAGACGGTCAACTCTATCAAAGGGGTTATCGTGATAGACCTCTGAGGTGCAAAGGTTAGAAGAAGTAGAGGAAGTCTTAAAATAGGCTCACGAGCCCTCTATGACCAATTTATGACTTTGGGGTTATTTTTAGCCTACCATGGAGAGAGACTCTGCAAATTTTGTTTGAAAATGCAAGGCATACCAAATTCATAGGAATATGATCCATTCTCCATCAATGGACCTATATTCTCTCTCTACTCTTTTTTTATTCCACACATGGGCGTTCGACCTACTAGGGCTAATTAATCCCTCATTTAGGGTAAAGATATGGATACTTATTGATATGGAGTGTTTTACTAAGTGGGAAGAGGCTACACCATTAAAGAAGGCTACTGTAGGAGTGGTTGCTCGGTTTATGAATGAGTACATCATATATCGGTTTGGGATTCGTATGGTCTTTCTCTCAGATAATGGCACTCCCTTTATTAACAATGAAGTAGCGTTGCTTAGAAAGAAATACTCTATTATCCTGCCCAAAGTGCAATGGTCAGTCAAAAGCTACTAACAATACTTTAGTACATATCTTAGCAAAGATGCTGAAGGATTTCTTGAGGAGTTAGTATGACAAGATAACGAAGGTTTTATGGGCTTATAAAACCGCAAAGAGGAAATATATAAGCGACACTCCTTTTTCCTTAGTGTTTGAAGCTGAAGCAATCCTTCTAGTTGAGTTAGAGATAACTTCTGCCCAATATAACTTGTGAAGTGCAATGCTTCCTCATAGTATACATGTACAACTCGAAGCACTTGAAGAGCATAAGGACAATGCGAGGAGGCACTTCAAAATGTATAGAAAGAAATTTTCTAGATCTTATGATCAAATAATGAAGATGATAAAGTTCCAAGAACGGGACTTAGTGTTAAAGGCTTGTATAAGGCACATTCGAGGTCTCTCACTACCCAAGTTTGAAGCTAATTAGGAAGGACCTTACGTTGTTCGAAAGGCACACGACTCAAGTTACTGAGAGATCTCAAAGATTGAGGACGATGCAATGTTCAAGCTAAATAACACGTGGCTGAAGATTTATTTTTAACAACACTTGTTACTTTATCCTTACTTCACTTTTCTTATTTTTTCTCTATTTACTTTTTTCATACCTTACAAGTTGCTCGGGAGGCTCTTCTCACAACTTAACAAAGTGTTTGATTTCTAAATATTCAAAGTTTTTTCGTATATATTCACAAATGTAATACACATGCAAGAAAAGTTGTGAAATAGTTCCATTCAATCCATAAAAAAGAGTAAAGTACATGGAAAATGAGTCACGTGATCTGCTGCCTAACCATACATATGATAAGGAGTAAAAAAGGAAAAAGATCTTAATAGTCGCTTGGATCGTAGATAATTAAACATAAATTAGAAGAGTCAAGAAAGCGGTGATGATGATGAGGCAGGAAAGCCTTCAAGAAAGTATGCTCATCGGCCAAATTGGCCATATCCTTTTCATGATGTTCCATTTTTTGTTGGAGATTGTCCAGTTCAGCTTCTGCATTATCTGTCACTCACTCTTTCGTCGTGAGGGTTTTTAGGCTTAGACTCTCTATCTTATCAGCAATGGCGTCCTATGAGCGATTAAAAGTTTAAATTTGGGCATAAAAAGCAGGAAGATCAGCCTTCTTAAAGGCCCTCAGTAGATCAATCAGCTAAGTTAAGGAAAAACCATCACTCACTAGCAAGTTAATTTTTCCCATCAATTCTTTAATTTTTGAAGCACCAAGAGATTGTAGTGGAGTGTTCAGTAATTCTCTCAAAATGGTAGAGAGCCTAAGCAATCAGCACACCATCATTATGGTCAAAGGTTGAATAGAGGGAGGACTAATGGTTGAAGGAAAATGGTCAAGGGTCTCTCGAGGAACTCCTGATGAAGAGTAAAGAGAATATGGGGAAAATCTTAAAGTATTTACCTCATAAAGAGAGTAGGAAAGACCTCAAGGGGATGCACACTAAAAGCATTTTCAATGGCTGAAGGACTCCTTGTATTCGAGGGACTATCCCTTTTTTGTAATACATGTGTATGTGATCGGGAGTCCATTCCAATAGTTGGACTCACAAGGGGTAAAACACCCCACCCATCACATCTTCAACAACCGTGGACTCTACCAAAGTTTCTTCATGAGCACCTTCCTACTTAATCAACTGAACAGGCCCTTCCACATGCACATGCTGCTCGATTTCCACCTATATATATATACTAGCGAAATGCCCGTGCCTGAAGGCACGGCAAAAATTTTCAAAATACATAATCGCAAAACGAAAAAAAAAATCATAGTATGTAACTGTAAAACGACAAAAATTCCGTTCCCTGAAAAAACAAAGTGTAATTTTCACAAAATTGGTCATAATATCCTTTATTTATAGTCCCATCCACCCTATTTAACAGATAATAAATAGTCCAACAACTTATACACAGTTGAATCGACTACCACAGGACGCAATTAAAGGTAAAAAATTGATGAAAAAACCTTACTTGAACAAAATCCGACAATGAAACAATGGAACTGCTAACTTTAAAGTCGATTTTGACCCCTTGAACGTCGTCGAAAATAGCCCGAAACATAATTAGCTAGGCATGGGCGATCCGAATCCAATGGCGCCAAAATCGTCTCATTCCGATTTACGGTTAAAATGTTATGGCATTTCTCCCAAAACATATTATTTTAACTTGAAACATAATAGTATTAAAAGCAATTCAACTACTGCTCGCACCAACTAAGAAATAATGATTGAAATTTCAACTAAGAAATAATTATTGGTTTATTTGAGACGAAACTTAATCAAAACAAAAAACATCCTATATGAACCAATGAGTGAAGCCTTTTATCAAACAAACAATGAGTCAATCACTTGTGTTCATAAACTTACCTATGTTTGCCAACAACAATATACAAAATCTGCAAAAATTAAAAATAGTAAACAATTACTGGTTTAGTGGAAACAAAAGTAAATGCAACTCATAAAAAATGAAACCTTACTGGTTTAATAGAGACCGAACAAAAAAACACCCTACATAGTTACTTTGATACAAGCGAAATGTAATGTTTGTTTCCAGAATTGATGAATGTTGCAGTTGATGCTATTGACTTCTAATTGATGTTAGCTTTTATTTGTGAAAAATATCATTCTTCCACAAATTCATGCTCTCTAGCTATAGTCCTTTCAGAACTTAAAACTACCACAATTCTGGATGAACTTCAATGTTACCTTGATATGTGGAATTGCGAACAGAATTTTAGTAAGAACAAAATTTTAGTAAGAACAGAATTTTAGTACACAACGGACCTATACAACTCTATGTAAGAAACTTACAATAGCTACCATTTATTCCTCAATTCAAAATGGTGTCCAACCATGTATCTCATTTATGTACAACTCTATACAACTCTATTTATGCATTTCATATATGTACAACTGTATACGCTCAACAAACAAACAATACAGACTAAAAAAATATAGGAATTCTAGTAATACATAAATTTCTCATCATTTCAAATAACCAAAGTACACACAGGTCTCCCAAAGCTCCATAAAGCTCCATAAGACTATAGTCTCCATCCATAAAAAGTTTAGTTAGAATCAACAAATAAATTATCAATAAAAAGTATATAAATCCAAATAGTTCAGAGGAGCTATTACTATGCCTGTTATAAACAACTTTTTATTACTATGCCTATTATAAATTATATCAAATGGATGTATTGATATTCAAATATAGATAACTTTGTATTGTTATTACAATTTAACAATGAGTATGAAGTTTTCAAGACAAACCAAAGCCACGACACAACATACAAACCAAACTCGAAGGTAAACTAATCTCTCTGTATTTAAATATAGCAACAACCATAACAAAAAAGGGTAAGAGATTTTTTTCTCTGAACAAAATGCTAAATGAAGAAAAAATAGATGGATGTACAAATTGTTAGCTCCCAGTTTGCTAATTAATGGGAGGGTGGTGTGCTTAGTTCTTACACATGAACTCAATAACTGGGTATGCAATCACGTACCTATCCCTCTCATCACTCCTCTGCTCAAGTTTCCCCTAAGATTTCCTATGCATATTTCTCATAGTACTCTTATTTTCTGCATCAGAAATTGACGTTTCTTCAAACAAAGGAAGCATCAGTTGCTTGTTGAGGGTTATAAATTTTTTGTTCCCCACATATCCCCGATGACCGTACAAAGCCCGCGAACCATGTCACCACCATGGGATGGTAGAAAAATGTCACTGCTCAGTAACACAACATAGTTAATGACTGTTAAAGCCGATCTTGTTGACATACTGTGCAAATTTCTTCCCAAATGTGATTACTTGCAAAACCAGCACAACCAGTAATGAATGTTATATATTCAAATGAAGTAGTTACAAATATTCAATGCAGTAATGTTATATAGTAAAATGAAATTGTTACCAAAGTTCAATATAGTAATTGAATCAATAGTGAATGAAGTAGTTACAAAAAATAGAAATAAGCTGGAAGTATTTTTTTATTATTCAAAAATTTTTAATAGCTAACACATCATACTCATGATTAGAATATCATAATCATATCTACTTAGACAAAATATGACTATTGTGTATTATAAAGGCGATGGACTTACCTAAACCTTGATCAATAGCAGGTGGATGGTTGAAGTACCTAGGCCATTTTTTGGCCTCAATGCTGATATTAAGCATTTTGAGTGTCCTTTTTAGTGATATTTACGATTATCACATCTAAGAAGAGGAAACCAATTAATCGGGAATACAATGGATGCTGCATATTATTTAATCTCCAATTTTCATTGAATCACATGCCTACACGATAAAATAAATGCATTTAAAAAAATGAAAGATATAGTATTTCTCAAACATATATGAATACTGGAATTTTTTAAATAAACTCGACGAAACTATAAATGGATGAAGGCGGGGAGACTATTTTCTAAATGTTGAAGTAAACTAAATTAATGAAACAGAACAACAACAAATATAAGAGGGAATTAAGAGTACCCATGGAAAATCATTAAACATACCTCGTTCAAAAGAAGTGGATACAACCTCCGCAATACGTGACTTACAAAAGTAGCATTGCAGGTTCCCCAAGTGCTTCATAAAAAGTGAATTACAATCTGTAGTAGAGGATGCTTTGCATAATTCAGTAAATCTCAAACATGAGAAAAACCTATAGTAGAAAATTCACATCAACAATACAGGAGAGTAATTACTGTTCAAACATACAAATGATACAACAATTAACAATACTTAACTCGTTACGGTAATATTATCATCTAAACTATATATTTTACCATAGTGACACTTTACTATAGGAAACTAAAATGAATTGTTGTAGAGTAGTCTAAATTAAGTGTCGAAGCACATTGAAAAGTCATATTAAATACAAATTACCCAAATCTGTTGAAACTAAAAAACTGACATGTAAACACTAACCCAGAAAAATATGAAATCATTAAAAAAGACCCCGAAAGGAAGAGAGACACAATAATTTAGAGACATGCAAATGCAGACCCAATCAATGTAAATCATGTTTTTAGAAGATTGACATTTTTATAAAAAAAACACTAAATTTCAAAACCATAAACTACAATGACAGATTGGAGAGAAGGCATAAACAGTAGGAAAAAAAGAACAAATTGGCTTAAAAACTATAATACTAACTTTGAATTACAGTAGAAAAAATGTCCATGTGCATTGTGAAAAATCCAAAGTGACTATATCCAAAGAATATACCCCATTTTATAGTGGCGGTATCACAATTCACAACGTACTTCATAGTGGAGGTATAACAATTCACAACCTACTTCAAAGTGGAGCAATCTACTGCCCTGTCCACTGCCACAGCAGCCCCATTTATAATTGAACTACGTCTTTCAAAGATCTTTACAGTTGAAGCAGTGCTTCGATTCTATTGGATCATCTCTTCAGTGCTATGATTGCCTCTGTCTCCTCAACAGTTTAGTCTCAGTAGCCTGGCTCGCTTGGTGCTTTCTCATAACGACCCTACTGTATTCCTTTGCAAGCTGACAGTCATATTCAATTGTCAGTTAATACTTTGGGATTTTATTAGCATCAACCAGGACCAACTTAATCAGATCTAGGTCCAGAGTCCAGATTATCGATGAATTCTTCTTTGATTTCTACTTCTTGTCTAATTTTTTTATTTCTTAAGAATTTCAATCTCCTTGCGAGCTTCGCTAATTAGCCCCATTTTTCTCTCCCAAATTCCTTTTCCCTCTCTTTAGGCTTCAAGGATCTGACTGGAGCTCAATCATTCAAGCAGTCATCAACCGTCAATGTTTCAAACTTGTGCTGAAGGATCTGACTGGTGATGAAGGATTCACCATTCTGTTTCAAACACTACACACTAACTATCAGTTAAATTATTAGGATTCAAATGAATAATGTGTGCATACATTATTCTGTTTTAAATACTATATTCGTTTCAAATACAAATGACATCAATATTATTCTGTTTCAAATACTATATAAGAGAACAATATAACTAAAATTGTATTAATATAGAGTGTATTATTAAATCTCCAATTTCCAAATAATCACATGCCTACATGATCAAAATAAGTGCATGTAAAAAAAATTGAAAGATATAGTAATCCTCAAACACGTATGAGTAATGGAAATTTTTGTATAGACCCAATGAAACTTTAAATGGATGAAGGCGGGGTGAATATTTTCGAAACGTCGAATTCAACTAAAATAATGAAATGCAATAACGGGGATAAAGAGAATTAAACAATAGTATACCAAAAACAGTAAAATTTGCCTAGTACTCATCAAAATTGTTCAATTTGCAACCTAAAAATATAGATGTCATTTGTTCACTTATATACTATTCATTTCAATTTCAGGTAGGGGCATTTCTTCTTAAAGAAAAGAAAAATATTCGATCCAACATTTTTAAAAATTAATTTTACTCCCTAACCATGACTTCAACTAAGAATAGGGACTTATATTTTTAAAAGTATACAAACTTACAACACAGCTCTGTAGAAGCAAGGGCAACTGCTGTTGAGTTTTAAAGTAGAGGCAGGGGTCACCGCTGTTGCGTTTGGGTCACATCGCTTTTGAGTTGAAATAGCTACAATGTCAGATAATTGAGTCCGATTATCGACATCCAATTGATCTATAGCTTTGCTGGCAGGTGAGCATTGTTTCTGAATATATAGAATATTGATAACATGTCAGATGATTTTCATTTTCATTTATTTCCCCCCACCCCCAAAATTATGGTTGAACCTTAAAAACACAAAAGCAATAAACATAATGTGCGACATACCCAATTTGAAAGTGTGAAGAGAAAATGCAAAAGTGAAAAAGAAATGCTAATTTCCTACCTCTCCGACAAAATAGTATTTTAAATAAATAATATCATATTACAACAACTTCACCTCCCCCCCCCCCCCCCCCCCCACACACACACACACAACACACCTCCAAAAAAGGTTGATTTTTGTATATTAATCTCAAATACATCCAAAGTTAACAAAACTATGAAAATATATAAATTCCAAAATCTGAATTTATATGTTTCAAATCTAGGAATAGGTCATAACGTCAAACCCCACCGTTCATGGAAAATATTTCAGAAGACCAAGAACTAAATTAGCCAAGAATAATAACATGAATGTTAAATGAAAGAACCAATATGTTACATTATACATAATACATTATATTTAACACCGGAAGAGTTAGAAAGTTAACATATGCCTTGAAAGTTGTAACAACAAATCCCTGAACTTACCCACCATTGAGCTCAAGACCAACCAATGTTACTTAACAAATGAATCACACCAAAGTGTCGAACACGTTATATTCAATAACTAATGGGGTTGCGAATCAACAAATTGATAATATCATAAGGGTTTAGTGCAAATATGGAGTTTGAATTTCAGTGATGGAGCTGCGAACAAATTAAGCGGCAATATACGCGTACAAAAACCCAAATAGAAATGCAGAGAATTATAAAAAAGTACAAAAAATATATAATATATCTGATATCAACCCGATGTTGTGAATCCAAGAGTATGTGATCTACAAATATATGCAAAATATTATGGTTTTGAAACTCTTATTTCTTTCTAACAAAAAACAGAATAATCAAATATAGTTAGATGGAGTGTTTATGTCTCCGAAATGTAATAAGTTTTAAGTTTTGGTCATAGGTTTTCCGTAGAGATGAAGATTACCTGAGGCAGTGGCAGCGGACGATCAATGAGCCTGCTTTACCGAAGAATTTCTTGGCCACCATCCTATTAACATATAAAATTATAGAAAAAAATATTTATTCATTTCATTAAAAAAAAACCTAGATTTACAGTATTATACTGATTATATATGTTGGAAAATTACAATTTTCTTTACTTTTTACAGCCAGTCTCTGACTATGCCAAATTCGGTTATTAGTGGAAATAAACTTCAATATAGAGAGTCATTGATGGTAGGGGAAAAGGGAAATCAAATTTCCAAAAAATTGTGGCAGAGATTGCAATATCATTTGGAAAAAAACATTCAATACCATTGAGAGAAAAATAGAAAACTTTTTTTCAGAGTTATGTCTTTCCTAATTGCATCTCCAATGCTACCAAAATGGCCTAAATAAAGAAAGTAAGACAATGTGTGAGTAAAAAAGATAGTATTATCATAAATATTAAAAACGCACATATGTAGTATAACACACAAATCATGATGGTTGTAGTAAGAAAATAAAAATCACACGTAATCATAAAAATCGCATTCATCGACCCAGGAAAAGGTCCACCAGAACGTTTTCCCAGATGTACATATTATTGGCAACATTGACAGAGCAAGACAATGCTGATCGATCATGAAAAGAAAAAAAGAATATGTAGTATAAATATGAATATGATCTATCATAAGAAGTGACTTGTTATGCTGAACAGTGGCTTATTATACTTAAAAAGAAAAAAAAGAAACAATGAACAGTTATCCAATGAAAAACTATGTTGTGCTATCTCCGATACATATAAGGTATTATAAGTATCAAATACACCCCTTGTAATTATAAAAAAAAAAACTATTTTACTGTTAAGTGAAGTAGATGTGAATATATTTGGGGCCAGACAATTAACTTCCAGCATTCAGGGTAGTGTAGGTACAAAAAATGCTACGATGTATTGAATATGCATTTCATAAAACACATGAAAGTTGGTCCAAATGTAGGAAGTTCCGAAATTGAGTAATGTATTTTAAAAAAGAAAATTAAAAAAGAAAGCACAAATGTAGGATCAATCAAAGATAAAATTATGACATATATATATGTCAATCATAACATAAAATTAATATTTACCAAACTAAAATTTATCAAAGACGATAGTATACAAAAGCCAACCAAGGTATTTGATATTTTAATGGGAATGTAAAATAATTTAATCCTACGTCAAAATACAACCAAGTAGGACACAAAAGCCAAGTTTCTCGTATAAAGATGGTTCGGACTAAATGGAACATGAAAACCCGAAATAATATACCTAGTCGCTTAAAAGGTCATATATGCAAAAAAGCCCTCAAATGGGTCCATAAAAAGAAACAAATGTGGATTCTTCAGAAAATCCCTATAATGAATAATGAATACAATAGTAGCTTTATAACATAAGTAGGAACAAATGTCTAGCAATATTTCCAATAAGAGTAGGAGAAGGATACCTCAACTCAGACTTCAAGGAATATCTCAACTCTAATAACCTGAAACTTTAAAATACAAAAACTATCAAATTTCCAGTAATATCGTGAAAAATTATAAACGTTTGCCAAAACAAATATATTCACATAAAATAACTTAACCAAATGTAGAAATCACAATCCACAAAAATACAGGAAGAAATAAAAAAAATGAAAATGATCGTACAAATATTGAATTTAACATACAATTAATTCACATCCATGTTTTACTAATACAATTGTAGATCTAGTACTAAAAACCCCAACTAACTCTACCAGAGAGACCTTCTTCAGGTATCCATTGTTTATGATGCCGGTGAAAGATGAAAGGGTGATCGATTAGAAGGTGTGTATCAAGGGGACAGAGAAATCGGGTATGAAATGAGTTAAAATCTAAAATAGTTTCCCAAATACATATAGATTTAGTATGAACCATCCTCATTAGAGCTCCACTGGTGCTAGTTCACATATACCTACTGAAAATTCCTCAAGAACAAACCAAGAATATTGTGAGTAACTATGTTTGAACCTCAAAATCACAACCCCCAAAATTTCAAGAAACCCTAAACTTTAAAAACCATTTTTCAAAGTGGTATACTGTAAACGATAGTGTGTGTGTGTGTGTGTGTGTGTGAATGTGTGTGCGTGTGTGTGTGTGAGAGAGAGAGAGAGAGATACCTCTAGCACAGTTTATGAGTCAATCGCATGTGTGAGAGAGGGTTTGCAATATTCGGTGGGTTTGATAACCAGAGAGAGTGAGGCCTGAGAAGGTGGATATGAGACGCACGGAGAGGGGCTCGGCAGAGCTGGGAGGGGGGCGGCAGCAGGGAGGGTTTTTTGTGAGGGAGGTGCTGAAACAAAATGAACGGGAGAGAAAATGAGAGGTAGGGTTTGAGTTACTTTTCAATATTAGGCATATCACAATCGCAGACCCTTAGATCTTAATGAGAGGGAAAATCACAACCCTTTGATCGTTCTCTTCTAATCTGAACCTTTAATTTTTTTGCCTTGGTGGCACAATCTCCACCTCTAATTAAGTTATCCTCTTATGAAATAGTGAAAATATTTTACTCCTTATTATATATATATATATATATATATATATATATATATATATATATATATATATATATATATATATATATATATATGCACAAGTCATAAATGCAATGTTAGGGGCCTAAGAGTTGGTAAAAAATGACGTTTGTTATGGGAGATTAAAGTCTTAAGTTTACTAGGCATGACCCTGATTATGGGAGATTAAATTTATAGTTTACTAGGCATGACACTAGTTATATGATATTACAGTCCTAGTTTATTAGGCACAACCCAAGTTACGGGATATTAAAGTCCTAGTTTACAAGTCAAGATCCTAATTATGGGAGATTAAACTCCTAGTTTACTTGACATGACCCTATTTATGGGAGATTAAAGTCCTAGTTTACTAGGCATAGACCTGTTTATGGGATATTAAAGTCCTAATTTACCAGGCATGACCTTGTTTATGGGATATTAAAGTCCTAGTTTACTAGGCATTCTAAAAAGTTCTAATTTATTAGGCATGTTTAACAATATTTATTGGGTATAAGTTACTTAAAAAAGATTAGAAGTTTTTTTGTAAAAGAGAAAATCCCAAGTTATTTGAAAACTATCTTAAAGGAAAAAAAGAGATGAACCAAAAGGGGGAATTATACCTCATCTTCCAAAACTGCCAAAGTTGGGGCTAGTTCAGCAATATGACGAACTACCTTTTGGATCACTTCACTGTGCCTCTCTGCATCAGTAACAGGAGCAACTGGCTCCTGGGTCATTTTAGCAAACTTTCCTTTCTCAACAATATCACAGCAACCTTAGCTGCACCGGCACCTGTAATACCCTTAACCTCTACAGGCAGTTCCATAATCTTTATCCCACTAGTTTCCTCAACATCATCCACTCTAAGGATGGAGGGCCCCAAAAGGTTAATAAGGACTTAATCATTGGTTTATGGAGGTGTGGTAACGAGTATAAATTCTCGATAAATATTCTCTGGAATTACATAGGAGGAAATGGCCTGAAGTTACAAAGTGATCAAAGAGGGAATTAGATAAAAAAACATGAATCGGAATATGATATTACAAGTGTTCAAAATAAGAATATAGCTTACCATTGGAGTTGGCTCAACATTGGAGGTTCCCTAGTCTCTAGGCCAACCCTTTTTTCCTCGTCCTCATAAAGAGTAGCCTGGTTGTATAAGAAAGAAAAGTCGAGGGAATAACCAAAACTCATAAACCCATTATCATAAAAGCCAACACTTTCCCTAAAGTGGGAATCCAAAGTTACCTCGAGAACATTTGTGGCAACTGTTTGTTCCATAAAGATTTCTGGGGACGAAGAAAGGTCTTCAATAACGACTTCCTCCATAACAGGTCTAATAATGGTTCATCCTCACGAACAACGGTACCTCCTGGGGTTCCAAAATAAGACAAATTTTATGGATAGCAAGAAAAGAGTGAATAAATAAAAGAAGATCAAATTAGATATGTTACAAGTTTGAAAAAACATATATACCTCCTGTTCAGTGACAAAATCCTCTAAGATGGTATAATCCCGGGGAGGTGATGAAGGTTTCTCCGTGGAATACGTCTTGCGCAGCTTGCGCGCTCGATGCTGCAAAGGAAAATGTTCGAGACTTTCTTTTTCCTCCTCTTCTTCTTCTTTAGTTACCACCTCATCTTCCTCATTTTCCTCCTCCTCTTCTTCCGGAATCTCCTCTTCTTCAAACGCTACTTTCACAGGGTTAGACTCTCTAGTTGCTGACCTACTACGATTCTTTCTTCTTTTATTAATATGGGGAGTAAATGAAATCCCCATCATACACATTTGTCCCTTTATGACGGATCTATCTTGTATAGACTATTGATCACATTGATTGCTTAGATCCTCAAGCAACTTAAAAACTCTCTCAGTCAGAATGAGAGAAGTAGTCTCAGAGGAAGGAGGTACCCCCAAGACAGTAGGTTCAATAACTTTCTTAGTCGGAAAGTTTATCATAGCCCTTACATATATCACTGTGGATGAACTCCGGGGAGTATCCTCCTCAACCACAGTGCTTGAAGTGCTAGGGGCACCCGTAACCCCCTCGCCCAAGTGTAATGTTAGAGAACCCTTTATTTTCTTCTCTACTGCCTCCTCCATAGGAGCTAAAGTAGGGAGCTCATAAAAAATAGTGTCATTAGTGGTTCTTAATGAAAACATGGAACTGATAGTGGAACAAGTCCCCAAACCTAACTCCGTTGGAGGAAACCACTCGACGGATGGATAACAAGGTTGGAAAGAATGTTTTTTAAATCTTCCCAATTGATTGGGCTAAAAACTAGAGAGGTAAATATTAGACCTACCCCCCCCCCCCCTCCGAGCAGCCCTACAAGGGATTACAGGGTTACCAGGGTACTTAGAAGATAGATTGACAATAATCGAAGTATGAAAAATTACCAAAGGTAAAGGAGAAATTAGATGGGTTTTCATGGGCAACGTGACTCATTATAAGAAAACGTTGGTCATAACTGAACTGCATGGTTCCTCGATTAAGAGAATAAATTGAATAGTACAAAGACCATTCAACATAAGAAGGAAGATAAGAAGGGGTGAGAATAAGAGGAACACTGTTCGAGGAAAAACTCCTCTCGTAATCCTTATCCACGGGAGCAAATGGCCTAGATTCTTCTTCAAATAAGGAGTTTGTAAAATACTTATCAATACCCACATAAGGGCAAAACTTAATTTTTTTGACATTGTTAATGAAGGATTGGAATAATTTCTTGGATTGCTTATGACTCCAAGATAAAATAGGGGCCTTGATGGGCTAAGATATATGGAGAGTAGACACGGGTGCATAATCTGGGAAATGGACAAGATGAAGGAAGTAAAAAGGATGTGATTCACATAGTTGGGGAAGTCAAAATGGCCAATATTGCGTGTTGTGTCGGCCCGAACACGGTTAAGACATGTGTATAAAGAGCCCAAAGTTATTGCAGCTAAGGGAATTTTCATCCCAAAGGCCATTTTAACAACCATGTTAATAGGGTCCCTCCTTGGATACTCATGAGGTTTACCAGGGATGGAGATATTAGGAAGGACTACTTAGATGTAGCCTACCAGCTTAATATCTGACCTGTAGTCACTGCCAGTGGGAGGCATCTCAACTACCTACTTCCCTTTGGGATTTTTCTTTGCAACCTCTCAAGATTTTGCACTTGCTTTGTCCTCTATTTAAAAGAAATAACGAATGAACCCCGAAAAGGTACACTTGTTATAGGAAACCATAGACTTCTTCGAAGAAGGTTTATTTGAAGAACTTCTTCAAAGAATGTTCTTAAAGAAGTGCACACATCCTCCAGAGTAATAGTGAACTCTCCCCAGCCAGCCACAAAATTTTTTAGTCATGTGGTTCCACCGGAAAACTAAAGTGCGTAGTGTATTGTTATTTTTGGTAAGAGTGAGGTCCCCAAATGAACAGTTGGATGATCGACATACCACAACCAACTTGGAGGCATTTTTTCCATGGATGTAGTATGACAAAGCTCCCAACCCCTCATAAGAGCCTCTAGTAGATTCAAACTCAATGTTTGAGTAGGGAAAGTTCCCTCTCTAATTCCTATAGCGGGTTATGGTATAAGTAGGTATGTAGAAAAAAATCTTCAGCCATGTCGTTTTCATCCATTATCACATTCAACTCCTCCTTGGAAGTAATGGTGCCGGGACATTGATCAACAATGGACGAGAAGTGGTCAGACTCACCAAAGTATGGGGAAAAATGATAAAGGCCCCATTGATTTTGGCAGGCATGAGTGAGTGTAGACACAAGCCTGGCAAAAGGAGTCTTTTTAATGATAGGATCCATGGGTGAAACAAGAAAGCTGGAAAAGAAGGGAAGGGTGAAGTGTTTGCAAAAGACAAAATAAGAATGATCTTTTCTCTTTCTCTCTCTAAAGGCAAACTTGTAGAAAAACCTTAAAGGTTAAAAACCCTAAAGATAAGTGTTGTCCTTTTATAAGGGGAAATGGTTACGAATAGGAAGTGTTGGTGTCAATAGTGCACGCGCGAATAGCTGCGCATGTCCAAAGGATGTCATAAGTACATCTGAGGTGGCGATGCATGAATTCCCTCGTGTGGCTTACACATGCGCATGACGACATGAATTCAGACGTGATAATGATTACAGTGAACTGGAAACGCATGCGGTGCCTCGCATGGGGCACACGCATAAACCCCAGTTTACCACATGTAGATTGAGGGAGATGAATGTCAGCCGCAATTAAAGCGAAGAGATACCAACAATGATGATTAACATTGGAAATTCAAGCGTCGTTGTGAAAAAATCCCTCACCTCGGGGAAAAAAAATCATTTTGGATGGAATTTTGAAAAATCCATTTATTCTTCCCTAATGAGGTGAATAATCCCCTCTACACACAAGTATAATGCATTATTTCTAAGATAACTCCATTACTGAGCTCACAGGTTGCTTCGGATCAAGATAGCTCTAAGGGAAAAGTTGTATGATCCCTCGCTTGAACTTTCACATAAATAATTGATAATCATATAACTATTTGTTTATTTATCCGAAATAACCTCTGCTTACTGGTGGTTCGAGGATCGATAATAGTATTTTGTATAGATATTTATTCATGGGTAAACAAAATATCTCTACGAATAGGCAAATGTAGAGGGAGGTCCAAGTCCAAGGTTGATTAGCAAGGATAATCCTACACCAAACAAAGGATTAATGATGAAGCAAAGATTGAATTTTCTTATAGGACCTCCTACAGAGATCAAGCTCAATCAAGGGATTATGTATGTATAACAAGGATTAAAATGTACTTATATTTATTTTCCTTGTAATTATTAAGTTTACTTTGTAATGTTTATAAGGTTGATCGGTACCCTTAAGGGACCATGTCTGCCATGGCATGGGAGAGCTCATATGCTTTATCGAATAACTTCATTCTAGGCTCCTTGCAGGGATTTGGTTTGGAGGATTAGGAAAAAGGCACCGTATGAAAAGTAATACCAACCCCCTTTAGCACACTTAGGAAAAACCTTGGTTTGTACAAACTCAAGTAAATAGATGCTCGTGATACTGTCTCCTACGGGACCTCTCTCTAGGGACCCCACTTCTAACAATTATGTAAATATAGTCTTTGATCCATTGCATACAGTTCAGAAGTTATTCAAGCAACCATCAGTCGAGTAAACTTTGTCTGAAGGACTACCTTTGATTGATGGTACATCACATCCCATACATGTTACTTTTCACCAATTTTTATGACGTCATGGTATCTAACATTTTAGGAACTTGAGGAAAGAACACTCAAGTAAGTTTATTCCTAAGATGGCTATTTTATTTAATGATATTGTCCTTTTACCCATCTTAAGATGAAGTTTTGGGCTTCCATGTCCCATCCTAATTAATTCCACAACACCTTTGATAGCCCAAACTATTTTCTCGCCAAAATCACATATCTTGTGCATTTAAACCATTATCTTTGGCATTAATAACAGTGTACCTTTAGCATTAATTGTGGTGACTCTCATTTAATGACAATAAGGTCACTCGAGTAACCATGTTCTCATATAAATACCCCAGAAAAATAATTCCAAAGGACCGCAATTTGAACCTATAATTGTTATTGAGATTTCTTTAGACAAGAAAGTGTGCTATAAGTCCATTATTATTTGATCATACTCCTACTATCATTAATACCATCAGTTGGCATTTACTGTGCTAGAGGTTACTTCCTTGTAATTATTGCACTGAGGGTACTTGTTCCTTCTTCCTCCAGTCAAGTTATTTTGGGGGTTCCTTCTATTTATTGTGTTTTAGGAGCATTTATGTTGTAAAGACCTCATTTAATACAATATTTGGCATTGAAGAATGTTTGTCTTTGACTTATATTTATTGTCACTTGTGATTGTTCCTTGGCACCAATCATCATCTTGAAAAGGGGTTACGCCTCGCTTAATATTAATTGTATTTCAAGAACCTACACCTTGTAATTTACATAGCCAATGTACTTTAAGGACTAATTATCATTTCCAGGAATCACCAAGGACATTGGTATTTGTCTTTCCTCGGAGATATTAGCCGCATTGAAATTGCTAATAGGCATAATGTTTATTGAGGCACCTTCATCCTCCAATTCTCTTACAAAGCTCACTCCGAAACCTCATTGCTCTATCAGTGTTCGAGAAAGTTATCTCAAACATGAACTTCCTCACCAACTAGCCACTGGGACCTTCCACCTTTGTGATGGCACTGAGTTCTTCTTCGCAATGTCTAGTATTACCTGGATAATTTTAAGCATGCTTTATAAAGGCATCCCCACTTGGTTGAAGAACCACGCAAATTTGGGAAATTATGACATAGCTTGATATTCTAGGTTAGGTTTCACCCCATAACCTTCAATGTTGTAAACTTTTTCCATATCTCTAGTCCTCACCTCATCATAGATAATCACCATGTTGTAAACTTTGGCCTCTCCCTACTCCAGTTTGTGGCCTAAATATCAAAGAATTAATGATGGGACTTGGGTAAATGACCAATATGATGTCTATTGCTTATTTTAAAAATGTTGAAAAATTTTTCTAATGCGTCTCATTTATCAAGTATCAATATACTCACGAAGAAAACCCTCCACACAAAGTTGGAACAGTTTGGACTCTTTATCCTCCTCTCTCACATAGAAAGACCTTTCCCTGAACCGCCTTTTATTTGCCACCATATTTCTCTCGGACTTTATTTCTCCCATGCCAACTAAGTAATAGTCAACCTACGGAACAAGTGTGAATACCACGTGTAAGCTTTGTCTGTGAGGGATTTAGAAAACTCCCTCAACCGTGGCTTCTTTTTGTTACAATGAGCACCTAAGTGCTCCACAAACCGCTTGATATTATCCTATGAATTTCCCCCTTTTCCATTATATTTCTTAAAGATAGGGGAACACAATCCTTGGGGTACGACTAATCATTATAATCCTCTAGAGAAGGGGTACAGGAGTCATCATATATTGAAGCTGTCTCACTGGCTATTTGCGAGGAAGCTACCATCATCTTTAAAATCTCCTTCTTTATCTCTTCCACTGTCAAAGAAGGTGAACGACCCGTGTCCACTGTGATATCACTTGGCATAGATACCACAAGTGTAAGGTCATATGCATTGGGTGGTCCCATTATTGGTACAATAGTGGGAACAACTATCATGGGAACTGTGCTCGAAGGAACTGTTGGGGTTGTTACACCATAGGACAGACAAAAGAATTGGGGTCCACTGCTGCCCTAAAAATCATCGCCGATGTAGGCGTCCGTTGAAACTCCATGAACTTTCCCATCAAATTGGCTATCTGAGCTGGCCCCATCACACTTGTGGAGGCATACATTACCATGGTAACATTTGTGGCCATTTGCACTAAAGGAACCTCTATTCGAGGTACCTACTCTCTAGGGGCTTCACATTCTCTCGCCCCCTACTCCTCACTTTATTGGATCTCATCAAATTTTAGCACACAATTACCATTTGATTGGGCCATTTTTCTAAAAGAATACCTCCCAAGAAAATTCGCCAAATGTAAGAGGGAAGACCTCTTGAGGATGGGGTGTTATAATGCGAACGAAAGCGTAATTTCTATTAAAACGGTAATAAATCATTAAATAAGGTGTTATCAACATTGATGAGATGGACTCAAGTATATAAAGACCAAACACTTTAGATAGAACTCATAAAAGCACTCATGTATAACTCATAATTAGTAGTTAATAAACCTCTGAAGCAACTCAGTCAGAGGGAGAGAAAAGAAAGCCCTCTCAGATACACCCCTGCTAGGCATCTCAAACACTAAATTCCCACAAATAGGGATCAAAACAATAAATACTTTTCTCTCGGTAATAAAAGCTTGGGAAAAACGTCATTAATGAATGAATAAATTCTCTGATTTGCAATAACTCTTTGTAACACCCCGTATTTTTTAGGATAAATAATTTATACAATTTGAAGAATTAGAATTTCAACTAAATTGATGATTTGGAGAAACTATGTATTTTAGATAATTTATTTAAATTAGAAAATTCAATTTATTTAGAGAATTGAGATTAAATTAATTCATGCTATTTCTTTTAAGAATACATGTGTTGTAATTTGAGGTTGAAATTTGAGATTTTTGTTAAGTAACTTGGATGATAATTTTGAGTATACGGTTGAGTCCGGAAGGGTTGAGATATTCAAAATAGAGTACCCATGGGTAGTAAATGGGTCTCGAGGTATTTTTAGGCATAACCGAGCCCACACGAGAGTGTTTGGGCCACTTTAATTAAGCTCATTAGTCTAAAAACGGGATTGGCATAATAAAAACAAAATGCGAGAGGGTACAGTAGCCATAATTCATTTTAGAAAAACCCTAGTTACAGAGGAGAAAAGAGGAACCAAGTCGGAGAGCTTTTGGGAGTCAAGCCAAGAGGAGATTGATGTGTTCTTCGTCAAAATCTCCATCTACATCAAAGGACCAGACTCTACAAAATTTCCAGGCAAGTAGTTAAACTTTCTTTCATTTAAATTGCGGTGTTGCGATTCATATCATGGTGGGTGTAAACCATATTCAATTTATGAACCCTAGAATTTTAATGAAAATCACTGAGGATTAATGTCATATATTAGTATTTTAACATGTTTATAGATGAAATAAATATGGGAGATAAAGTAATCGAGGTCTAGATTGAAGTTGGAAAGCTTCACAGTTTAAAAATGGTTGAAAAAGAAGTCAGGGAAGATGACTGATATCTGGTCGATCGATCCAATTAGTCGATCGATAGGCCCTTTTAGTTATTGTAAAACATGAGTTTGTATATCTTTTCGTCACGGCTGCGTGGGTGCCGACCTCGTATTTTTTTAATTTTTTTTTTCCAATTTGATATGATTTTTCTACGATAGGGTGCGCGAGATCAATATCTTTAGGAATAAATAAATTCGGGTTATTTGGAGATGTTCGTAGATGAGTGAAGGACTTTGAAAAAATACAAAGGAACATTATTTTATCCTCGGATAAGATAGGGATGAATTCGGGGTATGGATTTAGGAGTATTTATAATGAACAACACTCGATAACATATGTAAAAAATATATGAATGTATTCGAATGGGACGAATTTAGCATACGAGCTCGTATCTTAAGGTGGAATCTAATTGATAGAAATTAAATGGAACCTACTACTTAGAGTCTTATGTGATGAGTATTAAGGACTATTAAATTTAATAAGGGTGTTAAACGTATTAACCGAATTTGGTGAAATTAATTCTAAAAGGTTAAAATACGGACCAATAAAGGGAATCCAGGCATTTTGGTTGAGTGATACCACATGGATAAAATTAATTGAGGTGATAGTAATTAAATTAAGGGTCAAGGTTTTGACTCTGATATTTCTCAGGCTAGTGCTACGGAAGTTAGGCACAGAGTAGCCGGTATAATTTATTAAAGAGACGTATAATAAAGTATCGAATAGTGAATTTAACGAGAGGTGTTAACCTTAATAGTGGATTTTTGGGTAATAAATTCAAGGATGGAGATATAAACCGAACGAGGGAGTCGAGATATTATATATGGGTAACCAAACTTGAATGGAAAATTACATAAGTATGTAATTAATTTAAGAACTAGTTGGGATAGGGCTCAGATACTTTAGGATAGTAATACGAGAGTTAGGTACAGGTTACCCGGGTTGTAGTTTTAATTATATACATGCATGGTGATGGTTACAGTACCTATATGGGAGTGTGAATTATAATTTCCAAGTATTTAATTGAGAAATATTATGTTAAATACACGGGAGTATTTGATGAGATGTATTGCATTGAATAATTGATATGTAGGATATTCTAGTATTATATGTTACATATGGGATATGTAATATAGGTCGTGTGTATACCTACATATAAAATAATAATAATATATAGGTTGTGTGAACGCCTATTGTATGATTTCTTATGTGTATGCATCATACTGCGCTACTTGCTATCACGGTGGTTTCTGTGCCAGGATAGTCTTATTCTGATGAGCCCATTGGGTGGAATATTGACTTGTACCTCAGAACATACAACCTTGGTACAGCCTATCTATGAGTGATAGTGCAGACGCTCATAGGGGTGAGTGGGCATGTGCATCTCCATTTTGACTTGGAGCTATGATTCGCCTCCAATATGTGTGATTGTTCTTTATGGTTCGAGAGAGATAAAGAACCAACGGTCCTTATTTAGTACGTGATGTACCGGGCCTTGATAGCAGAGTATGATTGCACCACAGATTAGCATGTGGGTGCCGTATTAGTATATATATAATAGAGTGATAAATATATATACTTATGAGTTATTCTACTACATGTGCTTAGTAGATGATATACCGAGACTTATTAACAGAGTATGCTTGCACTGCAGGTCTCAGCCTAGGGTGGTTGTATTTGTATATATATAACTAGTGGGATAAATATATGTCTACTTGTAACTTATTGTACTGTGAGTGCTGGTAGACGAGAAAGATAGTAACATTTAAAATAACCTAAGTATATGGAACTTAATCTTTAAATGGGAAATCCATAACTGCCTAAAAGACACAGGAAAATTCAATAACGTATTAAATGGGAAATATGAGAGGGCAAAGAGGAATTTGTATGGATAAAGAGACTTGGTTTTAACTAGTTAGACGGGGTAGTAACTAGTGGGATAGAAGGCAAGTGTTAAGTGTGTACATTAGATGAGGGGTGAGCTATGTCGCAAGAGAGTGCGACACTAGATTAAATATGAAAAGTGTGCATGCATATTTAATTATTGCAATTTAATTGCTTGCTAAATATTTTCTAAATGTTTTACTTGGGCTCTGACCCGTGTCAAAATCTTTTCCAAAATATTTTAGGTGTCCAGCCACAGGGACGCCCAATTTGAGGATTCTATCTTGGGATGTACAACTGCATCTCATGTGGAAGTTGGAGGACCTTGTTATCGATGCTTCGTTCAGTTACTCCTAGTGTAGGAACTTTTCCTCTGTACGCATTTGGGCATGTCGCCTTCAGATTTTGTATTTAGTTTATTTATTGGACTTTATCTTTCCAGGTTATTGCTTCATGGACTACTATATTTTACCGTTAAACCGATAGTTGATTCGATTATCTTCATTTATGTTATTCACCTGTGTGGGATTCAAATATTAATTGTGTTGATATTTTTATTATTATTTATTTTTCGCCTGTTGTTAATTAATGAAAGATAAAATTTAGCACCAGTCTAATTAAATTACTAGGTGGTTAGTAACTTCAAAAAGGTTTCGAAAGTGATGCTAAGAATGAGCCATATGAGACCAATGTTTTATTTTGATCATGGGCTGGCTACCCGATATTTTTTTAGGCGGGGTGTCACAGATGGTATCAGAGCATCAGGTTCTAGATTACTTAGGATCTTTGCGGCTTATTGCGTTTTGGCGTAGCGTTCTTTGCTATAGAGCCTTATTATAGGTTTGTTGTCTTCCTTCACGCATGCTACTTGCTTTGTCCTTCTATTAAGTATAGTGGATGCAATTCATATATGAGTTCATTTGAGCTTTGTTCACCGAATAACTTTTGGACGACCAACGAGGGCCATTAGAAGGACTTCAGGAGGGGAGGCTCAACATAAGGCATGGAATATTTTGCATACGGTGATCGCGCTACAAATCACCATAATTATTGTTTACCATATATGGCATTAGGACAAACACTATGGTGAATTAGTTTCCCTAAACACCTTCGTAGAAAGCGGTGGTGCATATTCAGACTCACCTAGTGTAGTCGGTAAAGGGGTGGAGTCGGGGGAACTTCTTTGAAGGGCCATTAGTGAGGATTCAGGAAAGAGGAGTAGTGTAACGGGTTAATGGAAAGAGATAACCCAAAGGAAATTGAGTAGGGTGGAGTGTAGTGACACCCAGAGTTAAATTTTAGGCAAATTTTTTTCTCATAGGAGCGGTGTAGTAGTGGTGGGAGCCGGTCACCACAACCATGTAGAGATACCATGGATAATAAGTAAATTGGGATACGGTTTAACCACAAATACCATCATCCGTTGTTTAAATAGAGGGGTAAAGGAAATTTCAGTCCTACTTTAGAAGGGTCGGACAGTGGTCAGACATGAAGGAGAGTGGACTTGTTTAGCGAACTTCGTACCTAATGAGGTGGATACGGAGAATAAAAAAAAGGGTTCATAAGTTGAAAATAAACTCGTGGTGAAAATACACAAGTGAGGATTTGGAAAATTCGTCTAGAACGACGGGTGTTACTGTAGATTCACATGTTAAACGAGTTTAGTAGAGGTATCGTAAATACAACTTTAGTGTGTGGTTCTTCACCGTTGAGCAGAGGGGCTCTATTTAGATCCATACGTAGGGGAGCGGGTGTGAACACTAAAAGTGTGTGTGTATATAATATATATATATATATATATCCTATGAGGCTATCTCATTTGAGAGGTAATATTCGAGGTATGGTTATATCCTAAGTATAGATTGTTAAGCGATGGTGAGCGGTTACAACAAGCCTATCATGTGCGTTATTCTGGGGTTGGATGGGTATTTTTATGATATCTCACTTAAAAAAGGGTCGAGCTCGCGACGATAATTTTATAAACTAGACTTCAGAGAGTATGCAGGTCTAGTTATATTGTATCCCAATGCATAGGGACTTTTACTAATTTGAATCAGGGTATATCGAGTTTACTGTTGAGTGGAGAGATTTAACTCATTATTGTGTAAGTGCTGAGAACTTAGTGATAGTGAGAGCATAATATCATGTGATGCCTTGGGAGACATGTGCATAGATGATTTGATTTATGTGTTGGGAGACAAAATTTATGATATCTTTGTTATGTGGTTGGGATGCACGGATTTCGATGCTCGATAATGCTAGGGGATAATGCATTGGGGAAAGTTCTTTTGAACTTTGTTGCGGGAGGTTACACACATGGATCGTAATAAATGTTGGGATTAGCGAGACGTTATTGGATGCTTGTGCATCGGTTTTAAATGTTAAATTATTAAACGAGTAGAGGAAACACTTTATGTTGAGAGTTAATATGATATATGGCCACTGAGCCAGGTATTGCTACGAAGGATGCACTGAGAAAAATTTTGAACCACAAGTTAATGGGTGGGGCAGGGTCGAGAAGGACTTAATTTGAAAATTTGGGTAATCGAGAATACCCGTATGATTTTGCCACGCAGAGAGTGGGGAGATGAGCTTAAGATAAATATATTATGTACGAGGCGTTACTGATAATTATACTGAAATATTTGAGTTATAGTATATAGTATGGTGAGACTTTGTGTTCGCTGTTCTGAGATATGATTTTCATGTGATAGTTATCACCTGAAAGAGGGTCTAACCTATATATTTGTGTGTATATATTATTGTGTGTTTCATAATATACTTATGAGAAAATGTTTGAATTATTACATTTGATCCCGGTAAGTGGGGATGTTTACTGATGAGATTCAGAGTGGATATGTTTAGTAACGAGAGAGGATATATAGGTTGTGATTGACTCGCGCTAAGATACTAGTGATAGTAAGGGGCACTAAATTGTACGATGTCTTTCGTAACATGAAAATGGTCGGGTATACTTTTATGTCAGGAAATGGGACTTGTGGGTACATGCTATGGACTGAGGGACAAACGGATCTCATCAACCGACAATGCTAGGTTATAGTGTATCGGGGGGGTTCTTTTTTTGGATTTCTCTTTGCGAGACATCCCACGCATTAAACTTAGCGCAATGTTGGAAGTGGGGAGATGTTTGGTCACTAGTACATAGTTTCGGTACCTTGGCTATTCTGCATTTCGGTAGTTATAACTTTAAGTTGAAAGTTGTATTACAACTTAAGGCTAGTGGAGTTGGGTAGCCTTTGTGCAGTTATATATGGGTATATGGTGTATGGGCACCCTGGACAATTAATTTAATTTTAACATAATTCGCAATTAGAAGGGGTAGAAATATGTGTGGCGATCTTGCAGACATGTGAGTAAGGAATTATTCGAGGCTTGGAGTACTAGACTCATCTTAATTTTGAGGACGAGATTCCTTTGTAAGGGGGAAAGTATGTAACACCCCATATTTTTTAGGATAAATAATTTATCTAATTTGGAGAATTAGAATATAAACTAAATTGATGATTTGGAGAAACTATTTAATTTGGATAATTTATTTAAATTGGTAGATTCAATTTATTTGGAGAATTGAGATTAAATTAATTCGGGTTATTTTTTTTAAGAATACATGTGTCGTAATTTGAGGTTGAAATTTGATATTTTAGTTAAGTAACTCAGATGATGATTCTGAGTGTACGATTGAGTCCGGAAGGGTCGAGATAGTCAAAATAGAGTACTCGGGGGTAGTAATTGGACATCGGGGCATTTTTAGGCATAACCGAGCCCACACGGGAGTGTTTGAGCCATATTAATTAAGCCCATTAGTCTAAAAACGTGATTGACCTAATAAAACCAAAATGTGAGAGGGTATGACATTTATAATTCATTTTAGAAAAACCCTAGTTGTAGTGGAATAAAGGGGGAGAGCTTTTGGGAGTCAAGCCAAGAGGAGATTGATGTGTTCTTCGTCAAAATCTCCATCTACATCAAAGGATCAGACACTACAAAATTTTCAGGCAAAAAGTTAAACTTTATTTCATTTAAATTGCGATATTGCGATTCATATCATGGTGGATGTAATCCATATTCATTTTGGGACGAGTTATTATAGTGAAATTCATTTTTGGAGGGTATCAAATGTTAAATTTGGGTTTGGGGGATTTAAGCATTAAGGGTGAAATTGATGTTTAATGAATGTGAGAATAATATCGTATGAGGCTAGAATATGATTTAGAATAAAAAAACTGTAGAAATTGTTGTTGAATTCAGAGTATTGAATCGAATTGAGAATTGTTATATAAGGGGTATTGAGAGGAACTCAATTTATGAACCCTAAAATTTTAAAGAAAATCACTGAAGATTAATGTCATATATTAGTGTTTGAACATGTTTATGGATGAAATATATATGGGAGATAAAGTAATCGAGGTATGGATTGAAGTTGGAAAGCTTCAGAGTTTAAAAATGGTGGAAAAAGAAGTCGGGGAAGATGATTGATATCTAGTCGATCAATCTATCGACCCAATTCGTCAATTGATTTACCCCTTAAGTTATTGTAAAACATGAGATTGTAGATCTTTTCTTCACGGTCGCGTGGGCGCCGACCTCGTATTTTTCTGATTTTTTTTTGGATTTGATATGATTTTTCTACGCTAGGGTGCGCGAGATCGACATCTTTAGGAAGAAATAAATTCGGGTTATTGGATATGTTCATAGATGAGTGAAGGACTTTGGAAAAATATAAAGGAACATTATTTATGCTTGTGCTTAGTAGATGATGTACCGAGACTTATTAACAAAGTATGCTTGCACTATGTCTTAGCCTATGGGTGTTGTATTTGTATATATATAACTAGTGGGATAAATATATGTCTACTTGTAACTTATTCTACTGTGAGTGCTGGTAGATGAGAAATATAGTAACATTTAAAATAACCTAAGTATGTGGAACTTAATCTTTAAATGGGAAATCCATAACTGCCTAAAAGACACGAAAAAATTCAATAACATATTAAATGGGCAATATGAGCGGGCAAAGAGAAATTTGTATGGATAAAGAGACTTGGTTTTAACTAGTTAGACGGGGTAGTAACTAGTGGGTTATAAGGCAAGTGTTAGGTGTGCACATTTGATGAGGGGTGAGCTATGTCTCAAGAGAGTGCGACACAAGCTTAAATGTAAAAAGTGTGCATGCATATTTAATTATTGCAATTTAATTGCTTGCTAAATATTTTCAAAATATTTTACTTGGGCTCTGACCCGTGTCAAAATATTTTAGGTGTCCAGTCACAGGGACGCCCATTTTGAGGATTCTATATTGGGATCAAGACTGCAGCTCATGTGGAAGTTGGAGGACCTTGTTATATACCCTTCGTTCATTTACTCCTAGTGTAGGAACTTTTCCTCCGTACTCATTTGGGCATGTCACCCTCAGATTTTGTATTTAGTTTATTGATTGGACTTTATGTATCCAGGTTATTGCTTCATGGACTATTGTAATTTACTGTTGAACCGATAGTTGATTCGGTTATCTTGATTTATGTTATTCATCTATGTGGGATTTATTTATTTCTTGTGTTGACGGTTATATTATTATTTATTTTCTGCCTGTTGTTAATTAATGAAAGATAAAATTTGGCACCTATCTAATTAAATTACTAGGTGGTTAGTAACTTGAAAATATTTTCGACAATGATGCTAAGAATGAGCATATAAGACCAACATTTTATTTTGATCACGGGCTGACCACCCAGTATTTTAGTAGGCGGGTTATCACACTATTCCTCTCTCCTAATCTAAAAAATATCTCTTGGTCGTGAAATAACTGTCTCTATCTTGGAGTGGCTAAAGTGCCTATATAGTCACTCAACCCACTCGAGTGGTCTGAGGCCTAATAAATGTGAAAGAGGGCTCCTCATACCTTTATGTCACTGGCATTAAATATGAAAATGTGCCAGCATGCCTTTACATCATGGGCATTAAATGCCAACAGACATCTTTTGATGTTATACTATGTGTAAGGCAACTGTCGTCATAGTGGTAATCCACCAAACTGCTTGACAACCCCCCAAAACAACTATAGTTTACTCGAGTTTGTATTGGATAGCAGGTAAGTCACGCATGACATTATTCAAGGAAGATGGTACTTTTGGTAAAGGGTTGTTTGGCATTATGTCCAAGTTGAAATGGAGCTCATGGTTGCTCTGAATATGCTTTCTCGGGTTATGGTCCATTGGTGTTTTACCAGGTGGATTTATAATGGTCAAGTAAAGTCTTAATGTTGCCTTGCTTTTCGATCCTCCAAACTTGTTCCCTCGAAGGTTCTCTCATTGAGGCCATTTGATAAAGCCCGTAAGCTCTCCGAAGCCCTGCTAGACGTAGGCCCTCGCGGATATTGATTGACCTCGGTCTCATATTACAAAGCGTTGCAAATTATAAGTTACATTATACCTTTACAAATACACAAATTGAACAAGTAGAAAGTAAAGAAAAACAGAGCTTCCTTGAATAGCTTCTTTCGGGGATCTTCCTCGATGTTTTCTTACCTCTTTGTCCAATATAAATCATGAGCTTTCTCGCCTAATTCTCTACCTTCCTTTGTCAGGAGGGGGAGTTATTAACTCTAATCATGAGGTACCTTTAGGCTTCCCCTATAAAAATATTCATGTATTTGAAGAGTTTTGGTAGAAGTTTTCTAAAGTCTCTTGTGAAGGCTATAAAGTGAGTTTCCTTTGTAATTCAAGAGTAAATAAAGAGAGGCAAAGAAAAAGAGAGTTAAAGTGAAATTCAAGTGTGAAAAAAAATAAAAAACAAAGTTCTCTTTCATATTCATATTTCAATGCAAAAACATAATCTTATTCTTCCACTTATTAGTTAAAATTTATTTCCAACAAATGAAATGTTTTACAAGTCATAGTTTATCAAATTCATTACACTTGTTTAAAGCTTTATGTTCCATGATGCAAAGTATTTGCGTGTGGTCCATGTGGGCTATAGTTAATATGACAAATAATTAGGGGTGTGCAAAAAAATCGACCGAACCGAAAATTGAACCGAACCGGCCTGAATCGAACCGAAACCGGTGGTTTTTTTAGCCCGGTTTAGTTTGCGGTTTATGGATTTAAAAAACCGATAATGTCAGTTCAGTTAGCGGTTTAGATAAAGAAAAAACCGATTCGAACCGAACCGAACCGACATCAATATATATATTAAAAAACCCTTAAATATCTTTTATTTTTATATCCAAAAACCATTAACCAAGCTCTAAAACCGACCAAAACCGACCTAAAAAAACTCGACCAAAACTGAAAATCGGTTAAAACTGAACCAAAACTGAACCGAACCGTAACCGATGTGAACCGAAACCGGCGGTTTTTTTCATCATCGGTTCGGTTTCGGTCGGATTTTTTTCAAAACCGAAACGATCGGTTCGGTTTGAATTGCGGTCCAAAATCGAACCGAACCGACCCGTACACACCCCTACAAATAATGTATTCTTAATGACAGAAATAGTTTTTATTATGACAAAAATAATGTTTAATAGAACAGTTCCATATTGTATTATAACATAATTACAATGCTATATGTCATTGTTATAGTATGATATTAGGAAAACACATTATTTCATATTGGATTTTAAGAAGGCAACTTAAAGTTCAAACAGTAATGTACTATAGTTCAGAGTGAGAGGGGTTTAAGAATACAGGCCAAGCACTCTCTTGGGAGACATTGCTCTCAGTTTAATTATTTCTTATAAATCAGAATGCAAAACTATTTTTGAGGTAAAAAGAGTTGTAAAACTTTATATATAATATATAAAACCATATTGGACAGATTAAGACATGAAATAGACTTTATGTTATTTTAGAAATTTGAGGCCCGATTTGAGAGTCCTTTTACATTTCAAGTTTAACCAAATCTCGATTTATATATGGAGCCAATTTACTAAAAGCATATGTCTCCTATCCATCCCTGAGCGATGTGATTTCAGTTGGATATGATCCGATGGGTATTATCGAGCTTAAGGTATAATTCTTGGCAAAGTGAAGTGTAAGACAATATCTAAAGTATTGTGCAATATATATAATCTGTATTGTACAACTATTTCTTGTTAAAATGATACGATAGCATTATGAATAAAAGCATAATGACAATATCACAATGTTTTCCCATTTAGCTTTGTATTGCATTGTTTTCCACAGCAATTGGAGGGCAAAGCGAGACACTAGCACGATATATTAGTTGTCCTGTGGCTTTCAGGTTTAAACTTCAATATAGCAATCGACTTTTGATGCGGAGGATCATTCATTTTGAACGCAATTAATCAAAATCATTTTGCAAAATTAAATAAACCTAAAATGGCAGTAAAAGGAAATGAAAACTACAATAAATAGAAATTATATTAACCTAGTCGACATTGAAATTAAATAACCTTAAATAATACATTATTCATGTGATAAATCAAATTCAACACCATTGAATAGTGTTAGTATTGCACCCGCCTCACATTGTTGGCTTTCAGTTCTTTCTCCCACTTCTAACAAATAAAATGTCATATGTGCTCCTAATTATTGGCATGCACGGTCGTAAATCTGGAGTAGACATGTCTCACAATTTCTTCCTCTTCCTTTTCAGTTTTTAGTCACAACTTCCACCCCCTTACTTTATATAGACAGTTTTAATTTTACATGGGCATGATCTAAGGAATCCATGCATGCATTCTGGCTTGCCTTGAAGTAGGGCACACTGGTGTTGTTGAAGGAGTTGTTTCCTACTTTTCTCTTCTCTTACACTATTTTTTTCAACTGGATGATCAACTCTCGACAGGATAAAAGTGGAGGGAAGGTCATCGGTAAACGGCACACAAGCCATAAAAAAATACATAAACCTCCTCAGTGGGCACATATGAATCGATAGGCTCGGGATTCAGTAGCCTTCTTGTTTAGAGTGCACAGCGATCTTCGCTATATTTTCAAGAGTCTTTCGAAACAAGGTAGAATTTCATAACCCTAAAAGACTTTCTTGTCTCCATGAGTGAGGGTGAGAAATCACGTCCTGATAGATTTACCCACTGCTTAATTCCTTCTTAACTCTTCTAACAATGACATAAAATTTCCTCGTGCCCCACTTAATTGTTATCAGAGACGCGAACTATACCTTACCTCATTGGGTCTCATGATTCAATTTCTCAGCAATTTTTTCCCAAGTTCCAAGCTTCCTTTGATTTATGGCCTAGATCTAATCCTTCGAAGTGTTCACCTAATAAGAGAAAATTAGTGCATCTTCATTTTCAGAAATTCTTTTCAAGGTCTAACCATGCCATTTTGCATATTAGTTTATTGGTAATGTGAGTTAATTTCCAATAGATGGAGAGATATTAATATTAAGAGACGGTATAAGTTTTAGAGAAAGTTTTCAATTAGGGGGTAATAACATTAAATTTGAATTTGTTGCTGCAAATTATTCAAAATAAATGGTATATATAGTACGTAAAAAATTGTTGATGTTGAAGACAAATTTAACCGCTAGAATTGTTAGAAAATTGGAGTTGTCCAGAATTTTCTGGACAGAATTTTGAGCAACTTTGAGCTCAAATTTAGGTGGGACCCACACTACGAAAATTATGGGACCATATATGAATGCGTTCACCTCCGCAAGGAGATTAAAGTAGTATATTCATATGTCCAATTTCAATAAGTTATGAATGATAAATATGTCCCCAAAGTGACTCACAAAGCAATGAAAGTTAATGAATTGGGTATGTTTCAACTCTTGTCCCACATTGGAAGAGTAGTGAAACGTTGATGAGTTAATAACACCCCAAGTATGGACTAAGTCTTGGATGCCTTGGGGTATCCCAACTCTTTGAAGGGGGATGGCCTACACTATGCATGTGTTGGGCTTGGGCCAAAAGCCCGCTTGTGCGGTCCGGCTTGGGCTTGTACATTTTTGGGCCGAATTAATTAAACTTTCTGGACTTTTATTAATTAATAATTAATTAATTGTTTGACAGTTAATGCCAAAGGTCAACAGTTAACAAATTAACTGTTTTTGACAGTTAATTTCGATTGACTGTTCCAACAGTCAACACAATTGCTATAAATTAAACCTTACCCCTACAGTTTTCACTGACTGAAAAATTGCCCTCTCTTCTATTCTAACATTATTTCAGCAAATTCAAGTGAGTATTTCATTTCTGTAATTTCGTTTCATTTTTGTAATTATATTATAATTTATAATTCTGTACAATTGTTTTTAATAAATAGTAAACATAACAAGAACATGATCGTATTTCTCGCGATAACGGGAATGTTATGGGAGGACTATTGCACGACCATTTAGTTACAATGGCTAAATATCATCAAAATGTATTTCCAGATTTTAATATTATGGCTTTTTTAACCATTAAAATACTGCAATACTATGGTGTTTTAATAGTAGATAGTAGAAGGTATAACAACTCATATTGCACTTACTTTTGATAAGAGTTAATGCTATTATGGCAACATCGAGACCCAAAGCATTATGAATTAAGATTATCTTTGTACCATAGAGTCAGAAGACAATGGGGTAAACATTCTATTACCAAATAATATCCATGTATGTTGTGTTACCTAACCCTTTTGCATATTATAAACATAAAAATTCCCAATCACACATAAGAGTGATACTAATTGTTTTTTGGGCTTCGGGCTAACTCTTAAGTGCAACATGTGGTAGAGCGGGCATTTCGGTTAGGGTGGGACACTCAAGCTTATTTTTTTCATAAAAAATTATTTAACAATTAACATTATATTAATAAATAAAACATTATAACATCTTTACAAATTCCTAAACCATACATATATTACCCAAAAGAGAAATATAAACTGCACATTTTCATAAAAAAAGTCAAATTGACAAAATACAGCCCCTGGAATACTCCACAATCTCCCTCCATGAGATTTCATATTCTACACGTGATCTACAATTATTGCATTAGATATGCAATCAGTGGCATTGTTTTTATGTATGTCACGTAACTACAACTTAATCATTCACACCCCCCAATGCAGTTTAGGAGATCAATTTTCATTATGTTGATAGTGGAAAAATTCCCTCTCAAGTGTATCAGTGGATATATGAAGGATTAGTGACAACTGTATAAGATTAAAGACCCATTATTTCCCATATCGACAATCATATTGGCAAAATCATAGTTCAATTCCAACTCGAGCGTCATCGCATTTCATATCAAATTCATACAGCTCTTGTTCGTTTTGAAGGACAATTAATATTGTTTTGTGAAATCATAGGGATATAATTTAAGGCGGTGAACCAAACTTGTATATTAAAATAACTTAATGAATTACTTAGGCTCGGGGATGACATACATAGAAGAAATTATGAATTCACATCATCAAAAGAATTGATAATATGAGCAAGTTTTTTGCCTATGCAACCATGTTCCATACAAAAAGCACAAAGTTGAGTCAAATATTATCTTATCCATATACTCTCATTTTTTTTGTATACATTGCTTTGAGAGTCAAATAAGTGACATCACTCTTTTAATATTTTTGTTGCAGCGCTTTCAAAAGATCATTAGTGAATGTAAGTAATTTATTCATCATATGCTAAGTTAATATAAAACAAAAATCTGCATTCTTTTTATCAAATTTAATAGTTTAAATTTTATGTTGGTAGAATCATTTACCAAATCCCAAAGGACTTCAAGGATGGATGTGATCAAAATAATCAAATTTATTAGTGCACCATTGTGTGATCCATAACGTGCATTACCTAGTCTCTTTAGTCTAATATCTTGATTTAATCCCTACTCTATTGATAATTCATGCGTAAGAGAAAAACTAATAATTGCTCATTTTATTTTTACTTGGATTATCTCATTACACCCTACTGCACCTTCATGACCATTCTTAAGTTTTTAAAGGGAAGAAACATTGGTGACATTTGCAAGATTGAAGAAAATTCGTCAATACTTTACCCGAGAAGAATTATGAGGTGGTTCGGTAAATCTTTAAATTTTCAGGTATTGTTTTCAAAATAGTTTGCATTTAAAAGGTTTCAAAATAGTTTTCAAAGAATTTTTAAGAAACTCGCAAACTCGTTAGAATGAGATTGACATTTCGTTCGAACGAATTGCGTAAGGTCATTAGATCGAGGTTCCACGTTCGAACAATATCTGGAACGTCACCTTATGTGTTCGTTCTAAGATATCATTCAAAGTTTCGGTGGAAATCATTCGAACGAGACAGGGTACATAGTTCAAACAAGGTGGACAGTTCGTTCAAACGAGTATGTGTGTCTTTTATATTTCATTAAATATTTTTCAAATCTCTGATACCTATCTCTTTATGACAACTTTCCTTATAAATAGAGATGTAGGATTAGACTTTTCTACAAGAAATTTTAGAGTTCTTTTTGTATCAAACTCTACTATTTTTTCCATCCGAAACCCTTAGATCTTTCAGGATCACTTTTCTAAATCTACCAAAACACAATTAAAGTATAAAACCCTTATAGAGGTTATCTCTACTGTCAATATGTGGAATCGAGGATCTATGTGTTGATACGAGAAATCAGACACATATCGTTCTCATATCAACATGTCAAGTATAAAATAGATATAAAGTAAGTAAAGAAACTAAACATAAGATATAGAGTGGTTCGACTATTAAAATGAGCCTACGTCCACTTTGTTGCCATGCTCTCATTATATATGCGCTGTAGTATAAGCTTACAATGCCGTAATAGGCGTACAAGATAGATGAGAGAGAAGAATAAATGTCTATAGCAGTTCCAGGTGAGCCGGGGAGATGACTACGAAGCAGATGAGTGGCCCCCAAGTTGTATTAGGGCTATGTAGAGAGTTTGGCGGGGTTTCGCTAAGTATAGTAGTCTCGGATCTCGGGATCGAGACCTGGAATTGGAACCTCCTATCTCGAGGTGTGGACCTCTATTTATAGGAGGTATGTGTGATGTCTGATGTGCCCTGAGCACGTGACATATAATTGTAATACCCCGTATTTTTGTGATATTTATTTTTGGGATTAATTAATTAAATGCGTATTAATTGGAAATTAATCCGGATTAAAATACTAGCGAGATGCGAGTTGGTATTTGAATATAATGAGCATATATGATTATATATGAATATTGAATTATGAAATTTGTCGTGAGATTGAAATACGGCAATTCGGAAATTTTGTTGAGACGCGTGTGACAGTCGCGTCAGATATATATTTATTTTAATTAAAAAGTGAATTTTATTTCTATTAACCGTATGGTCATTTTGAGTGCGACAACGCGTCCGAAAGGGTCGAAATAGTCAGAAAACACTAGCCGGGGGTTTGGTTTGGGTCCCGGGGAAATTTTAGGCCATACCGGCAACGTATAAGGGTAGTTTGGTAATTTTAGAATTTTGGGATTTTTGATTAACGAATTTTAGGAATTTTAAATGAAAAATCAAAAGACCCACTAACCCATTACCAGCCATTAACTGATTAGAGGGCTACGGGGGTTATTAGAATTAGCCCCAAAAGTTCCTAAGACAAACCCTAGCCTCTATTGCCACTATTAGAGAAGAGCTTGTAGAGGGAGAGAGAAGAGAGGAGAATTCTGCAGAGAGAGAGAGAGAAACTCATAAATTCGTCATCAAATTCAGAGATACACATAAGGCAAGTGGTTTTATTTCATTATTTTGCAGAGAATGCTTCTTCCATGCGTAGGATATTCAAATAAATTGTATTGTTCTTGGTGTGTGATGAAAACCCATTTAATTGGATGTAGAGATTTAAGAATCTATTGAGGAAATTGCATGTAGAACGTTGATAGGATGATTAGTCAGATGAAAATACATCTTTTACATCATAAAAACGAATTTAGTTATGTCTATGAATGACTTGATTTTTCTAGGGTTCATGTTCTTGAGATTTGAAAAATAAATATTGGAGATTTGATAATTTGATGTAGTTTAGGGTGATTTGAACCCATATAAATGTTGTAATACGGTTGAAACATGTTTAGGAAGGATTAGATACCTTGAAACATTGTTGGAATGACATTTAGGTGAGATTAGAAGTGAAGAATAGAGGAAAAAACGAAATAAGGGAAATCTGGGCTCGAAACTGGCCACTCGTTAGAAGACCTGCCCAGGTCGTTCGAACGAGCTCGTTCGAATGAGATTCTAACGAGTTGACCTTTGACTTCTAACGAGGGTGAAGTTCGTTCGATGATTTCGTTCGAACGAGATCTCGTTAGAAAGCCCACTTCGTTCGAACGAACTCTCGTTCGAACAGCCTCGTTCGAACGAGACTTCGAACGAGTTGACAGTTTAGGCTTTTTAGCCTGTTTTGATCCCGAGTGTCCCGTAACCTTGTGTATATGTAGTTAACCTTCCCTTGATGATTAATTGTTATATTTGGGATGTTTGGGAGATAATGAGGAGTCAAACCTAGAAGTGTAGTTTGAACCTAAGGGAAAATATGAAGTAGGACGTGAGTGTCTAGTACGATGTGAGAACTATTGACGGCCTAATTTATTATATTAACCGCGAACATATAAATTGTGTAGTATTATATGCCGGTACGAGAATGAGAATTGTACCACCAATATATTATGGTGAATACTAAGAAGTGTGAATACTTAGTATATGTATTGATTTTATGTGTATGACACACCTACCATACTTGCTATCACGGGAGGTTTGCGTTCGCTTAGGGCCCTCTAATCCTTATGTTGCCCGGATTTAGACTGGTTACCTCGATGAACATAGGTCAGACAAGGACTTATTGGGATGTTAATAAGTCTGCTGATCGTGGGAGCGCAGGTATGTGCGTGACCCATGTGATGTGACTGTGTTCGCCTTCATTATTTGTGATGTTGTTATCAGAGAACGATTCCTGAGAGATTCGGAATACGTGATCCTTATGTACGTGATGTACCGGGATGGATAGCAGAGTATGTGTGCACCGCAGCTTAGTCTCGGGGTGCTTGTATTGTATATTTATGATGTGAATAATATACACTTAATTAATGGAAACTTTCATGATTGGTATTGTGAATAATATTATGGTAATGTTTAGAGAAAAAAAAACGGGTTAACTGATAGTGAATGGTATTACTAATTGAGAATCTGAGTTTAAGTAAAGCCCTCTATTTATTTGATAACGCTAGAATGTAATATGGAAATCGAGTAGTAAGGGGTAGAAATTATTACGGTTTGGTTAGATATGGATGTCTTATAGATGGGTACGGTACGTTAGGAGTGCACATGTAGTCGAGAGGTGAGAATTTCAATGGAGTGCACGTCCTAACATGTATTTTGCATTTAATGTTTTAATGTTATTAAAACACTTGCTGTTTTTAAAATGATTTCCACTTTCGGGCTCTGACCCATTTGCTTTCAAATCTATTTTTGTAAAAACCATTTTAGGTGCCCAGCCACAAGGACACCATGCTTAGGATCCTCATTCAGGTGACGAGCTGTAGCTGTTTGTGGAAGTTACAGGACTTTGCTTGTAGACGCTTCGTCTATCTTGACTCGATATTCAGATTTATCAGTTGTAGGGCATGTCGCCCATTTCTTTTAGAGACATTTCATTTATTTCAGTTACTCAGACTTCTGGCATGTAATTAATTCAGGATTCGGACTTGTCATTTTATTTTTCAGTTGTGGGATTGTTGTGAGGAGTTTTCCTCCGGATTTATATTTATATTGTTGGTTATTCATTACTTCAGTATGGTGAATGGTTGTTATTCTTTCATTATTCTTTTACTGCATGTTAATCAGACTTAACTTAAAATTTGGCACTTACTTTTTAAATACTAGGTGGTTAGTAATTATTAAAATGTTTTCGACAGTGATGCTATTAACTGAACCAACTTGGCATTTTGAATTAATTTAATAAAGGTGTAGCTACCCGGTATTTAATTAGTCGGGGTGTTACAATAATAAGCCTGTATGGTACTTGCTGCAATGGGCAGTGGCTGTGAGTGAAGGGGATGCGACCTGTTAGGCGGGAAAATATCGTAGGTTTTGCACCCTATATTATATAAGGTTGCGACCTGTACATGAGGAGACCCATCAGATGCCGCAACCTATAAGATTCAGTGCATGCTTATCAGTATGTCCGCGACAGGGTACTATATTTGTCATATCAATAAGGCCCCAAGTCGTAGTGCCAAGGGGTGATTTGGTGTTGCGTCTTAATGTCGTGACTGCCGCGGCATGTAATCTTTGTATCTATTTTCAAAACAACATTTCATCTTCCCACGCCCTCTTATATAAATGGTTCTGGCGCCCTCTTATATAAATGGTTCTGGCTGTGGCCCTCATTACCTTTTCCAAATACTTGAGAGAGAATCGAGAACAAATATGTGTCGGTTCTTCCTATGAGTTTCCCGGTAAACATCAGGCACTGTTCAGAGGTTGTTAAAGGCTGAGCAACAATTTCCTCCCATTCCCAGGTAATTTTTAAATAAAAAATCTCCTTGGTAGCTTTTGTAATTTTTGTTTTGTTCATTGCTTTTGATTTTTGCTCGAATCCATTACGAAATGAATTTTTAAACCTGCTAATTTGGCTGAACTCATTATAAACAACTAATTTTGAAACGAATCGGCTTTCATAATGAAATGAACAGCTAAATCCATAACGATTCTCTGAATCCCTCGAATTTGTGTATGATATAGGGTTTGAACTGAGTTTGTTGGTTTAGGCTTAGGTTTTCAGGCTTCTTTGTTTCTGTTTGAATTGTAAACTTGGATTCTATAAGGTAAAAACATATCACGTACCAGACCTATTCTTGATGTTCTTCGTGTTCTTGAGTAAACCCTTTGAATTCTAGGTTTTTAATCTTTAGATTAGATAATTTCCAACATTAAGTTATTTGTGCGTCTGGTCATGGCAGGTAGCAAGACTTGGCCATTTTGCTGAAGCAACATGCTAATACTTTAATGATTATAGTTTCTTTGACTTTAGGGTTTAGTTTTAAACTAATTGTCCGTGGCCATTGACCTTTGAACTGTAGGACTACAACATATAGGAGCATATTAGAAGTTTCTTTTCCCAATTAAATAACATGTCGTGGACTGTAGGTTGATCTTTAGGATTCTAGGGTTGAAACTTAGTGTAGTTTCAAACTTTTGTAGTTGTTATTTTGTTCCTGCCGCGGCCTCTAAGAGAATTCTTTAACCATATTGACTGCGATAACTAACATCGGATTCTTTGTGCTTTTCAGGTCGTGCTGTGACCATATGAGTTGGAATCTTGACGACTTTCTTAAGGACTTTTAAAACACACACTTTGCAATTTCTCCTTTTGATATTCCATCCGCCCATCCTCTAAAGACATTTGGACCTTGCCTACTCAAAAACTGCCCCAACCGTGTTGTTATAGACTCTGACTCCGCAGACTCTACTTCTAGGGAAGCTACTAAGGCTGTGACAATGGAAGAAAAAACCAACTCCAGTAAACACCCTGTTGATCCTGAGGCCGCGATAGTTGGGCCTTCTGAGGCCAGAGATGCACCTGCAGGCCTATCTAATAGAGATGAGAGACCCCCCATAGCTTTAAATATCCTAAGTATCATGACTAAGGAATGGGTCAACCAGGTTGCCACAGCCTTTGAGTTTCCAGACAATGTAGTTTACTCAGCTCCTTCCGCAGAGCAGAGGCCATGATTTGTGGTTGCTAATAATGGGGTCTTCTTCACCCTTCATGCTTTTGTATACAGGCTGCAGTTGCCTGCCCTGTCCTAATTAGGAAAATCTTTAGTGCAATGAAGTTGGGCCTAACCCAATTAGATCCCAACGGTTAGAGGGCCATTCTAGCATCTTTAGTCCTTTAGAAGGAAAAATTCAAAAGGGATATAACTCCCACGAAGTTCTTCCACTTTTATAGACTAAAGGAGAACTCTGTCAAGTTTCTCTGGTATTACTACTTTACCCTTCGTAACAATAAAGAGGTTTTGTATACTGGAATACCTTCTAGTGTAAAGAACTGGAAGGGTAAATATTTTTACATTTCTAAAGAAGGGTGGAAAACTCATCTAGAAGAGACGGAGAGAGAGAAATCACATGGGATGTCACGATAATGGGGACGGACATCCATGCTAGGTTTGTAGTGTTGCAGCCTTTGAATCATGGCGCATATAGTTCTTGCAGTTGTATTTATGTTATATCTTTTATTGTGTTATACTAATATTGACCTCTTATGCAGCTCTTGATAATTTACCCCTCATTGAGAGGCAAGAGAGAAGAGTAAGAAATGCTGCGGCCTATAGTGCCAAAGATAAGAATTTCAACACTTTGGTAACTTTTGCTTCAATCTTTGAGGGAAGCTACTTCCCCAACAAATCTTTACTGAAAAAGATGGTTGTAAAAGGTAAAAGTCCCTTACTTTTTAATCAGGTCGCGAAGGTTATATTCAATATTTGATCTTTGTTTCTTTTTTAGGTAAGGAGATAGACAGAGACCTCTTGGCTGCCCAACTAGATGAGATGGACGAGGATACAGATGCCCTCATTAACACTGTTAGGAAGGGAAAAATAGAAAGAGAACAAAGGGAAAACAACATGCCACGACCACTGTGGATCCCCAGCAAGATCTTGCAGCACAAATTGTGCAGGCTGAAGATGCCGCAACCCAAGAGAGGCCTGAAGGCCAGTTCTATGAAAATATTGGCAGCCACTTGGACACGCGAGGATTTCTGCCAACTGAATCTGAGCTGCAAGTTGGTTGCGGAGTTTCTCAAGATACCATCTCCAATTTTCCCCATTCATAGGTTATAATGGTTGTAAATGCCAACTTGGCACCTCCCCAAAGTCGTGCTAGTGTTGGCCCTGATGGCCATCCGCAGCCCCAATTACGGACTCCAAACCCTCAGTTTTCCTGGGATAAAACTAGCAGGGCGGTTTAAAGGATGTGAAAGGTTGCTGACAACATTGGCCTGAACCGTTTGGTAGATGAGGACCATGAGCATTTGGATGAATATGCCCTCCAAAGCCTGTTGTGGGTAAGGGCAATTTTACTTTTCACTTCATTTTTTATGTAGTACATTTTTTTATTTTTAACATTCAATTTCTATATAGGCTGCAAACGTTGTGATGTCCCAAATACTTAAGTATGGAGGTCTGTACAAGCTGAAGGAGGCCGCGAAAAGGGTTCATATGACTGACTTGGAGAATTCCAGGTACTTATCTTTTAAGGTTGGCAAGCAATCTGCTATCGCGGCACTCCAAGCTGCACAAATGGACCTTGAGACTAACATCGAGACAAAGAATGATGTTAAAGGAAAATTGACAACGATCGCACCATCTCTTGAGGCTGGATAAACTAAGGCTACGAATGCTGCAAAACATGCCTCCAATCTTGAGAGATAACTGAAGGAACTCCAAGAGAAACATGCCTTAAGGGAGAATGAGCATGCTACAACCATGAAGTAGATACAGGAATATCATTTCGCGACCCTCACTCAGGCTGTAGAAGATATCCTGACCGCATATAAGAAGTCCAGGGATTTCTTCCTTAGTAACAACAAGGCATATATCTGTGGCTACCAGGAATTATGGTACAGAGTCATCAAGAATTTTCCTGAGTCCAAGGATCAAATCATGTCCTGGAGTGTGGGTGACGCTAAGCACAATGCCTCTGTGGCTGATATCTGGGCAGCGACTAAAGAAAGGGCAAGAAATCTACTAGAAGAGGCTGCTGCTGAACAGGACGACGAGACACAGACTGGCGCAGAGGATAAAAAAGGAGATGAAAATGATGATGATGATGATGATGCCTCCTAGGCTTATCCAATTTTTTGCTTCTTTTGTGATGTACTATACACAGGGCTTCGGCCTTTTAACATTTGTGAACTTAATTAAGGCTGCGACCTCTATCTAAAACTTGATTATTTTTTCTTTTTTATCTGCATGCCATTTATCCCTCCACTTTGTTTGATTCAATACTTGAGTGAATGATTCGTCTCTATATATTTTTTTCACTGCTTGAATGTACAATTATTCTTTGCAAAATTTCTCTCCCCAACAATGAATGCATGGACATGGGGCTGCGGTAATACCTTATAAAAGACTTATTGAACAAAGCTGCGGCCATTTATTTTTTCCTTGAGATTTTTCATTCCATATTTGTGCTTATTATCCCCCAACCTGCGGTGCCAAAGCAAATGACTTTGGGGCTGCGGCATAACTCTTTTGCCCTGTTTCTTAATTTTTCCACAATTTTTCTTAAGTCTTGGTGCCAATAGAAATTTTGAGGCTGCGGATGGGTTGCTAACCTGCCGCGGCATTTGAGGTAATAGTATGCTGGGCTACGGATAACTTTTCTCTGTAGCTTTATTATGCTTTATGATGTCAATGCCACATCATCCTTTAGTCGCTTTAATTACATGGGACATCTTCCATGGCTCCCTTTGGTCACTTTATCCTGAAGCCACTTTCTCAGCTTCTCTTAGTCGCTTTAATTACATGGAACATCTTCCATGGCTTCCTTCAGTCGCTTTATCACGAATCCACTTTCGCAGCTTCTCTTAGTCACTTTAATTGCATGGAACATCTTCCATGGCTTCCTTTGGTCGCTTTATCATGAAGACACTTTCGCAACTTCTCTTAGTCTCTTTAATCACATGGAACATCTTCCATGGCTTCCCTGAGTCGCTTTATCATGAAGCCACTTTCGTAGCTTCTCTTAGTCGCTTTAATTGTGTTATTACCAGGCCTCCCCAGGCTAGGTATTATAAATCTTCCCTAAGCTATAACTGGATATATATGAAGTCATCCCTGGCTAATTGAATCATTTTTGGAAGCGAATAATGGGCATTTTAAGACACATGTGGCTAATAATATCATCCGAAAGCATATATCAAGCAATGTAGGCCCCATGGATAGTCGAATCATCCTGAGAGTTTCTTTTGCAATTTTCAAATATCATATGCCTTCGTATGTTTAAGCATCCTGAGGAGCGTTGTGAGCCCATTAAGATAGATGCTCTCGAGATAATTTGTTGCTTCATTTTTAAATCTTCTTAAGATGAGAGCCTTTTATGAGTTAACTGATGATGAAAACAAAAGAAGTGAGATATTCATGTATGCATATATTCATGACTTTGTTAAGAAAATACAAAGTCTAAAGGAAACATTTAAATAAAGGTTTTTCAAAAGTGAAAACAAAAACATAGGGGAAACTAAGGCAGATGTGAGGCATGCAACCTGTCAGGTTAGGCTGTATCCCTTATGCATCCTTTAGGAATCGCTGCAGCATCCCTTGCTTAACTAGACTCTCAATTTCATTCTCCAGAGCATAACACTGTTCGGTGAGGTGGCCATGGTTTTTGTGAAATTTTCACCAATTGGACTGGTTCTTCTTATGAGGTGGAGTCTTCAGCTTCTCTGGCAATCTGAGCAATTTTGCCTCAATGCTTCTAAGGATATCTTCCAGGCTGGAGTTCAGCGGTGTAAAGTTCTCATATGGCTTGCATACCTTCTTTTTCTCCCGTTCTCTTCTCCTTTTTATGTCCTTGCCTTCTGTGACTAGTGATTTTAGCTGGGAGGTGAATTATCTAGTTTCTGGTGCAACAGTCTCTCGTGTTGTGGCCTTTGGCATAGAGGTAAAGGCTGCAGACAACAGCATGAGTTTCCTCTGGGTCAGAAAATTGATCTGAGTTTGGAGTGAGGTGTGGCTGTCATACAAGTGGTTGAGATGGTTGTACAACTGAGCAATCTCATCTTTCATCTCTACACTTTGGTTGGATTCTCCTTTTATCTATACTTTGTTAGTCTTTAAAATATATATATTCTGAGACGAAACTAGAATGAGTGAGTGATGAAAGAAACGTAGAGGAAATGACTAAGTACAATAATAAGGATGTAGTCTTTGGCAATTTGCCACTCTATACCATTGTGGTCGCGGCATGCTGAACATATGGAGTTACTGTCGAGGCCTCTCTATGAGGGAGAACTAGAGTTCAAGTCCGAGGACCATTTTACCATTTTTCTTCTCCCAAGTAATGAAATGAAGATACATAGCATCCTTTACAACGGCTGCGACACTCAAGCAATTTACTTGCCACACCGCATCCTGCTTGCTACAGCGTATTGCAATTCCATGGACCCATGAGTTGGGTTCAACCCATATGGAAATATGAAAAAATAATCATACTAGGGGTCTATCAGGGACAAATCAGTCTTCAAGTGCCTAAAAAATGGCGCAATTATGGTAGAAAATCCTAGATCATAGGCTGAGAAAGTAGAAAATGAGCAAATAAAACTCATCCCTAGTTACCCACCTTTGCGCGACTATAGCCTTTTTGCGTTCTTCAGCATTATTTATGTGAGGTAACATCATCGGCGTATATAAAATAGATCCAAAGTCAAAAAAAGGAGACCAACGAACATATTTAAAAATATGCGATACCCCTTTAAGGGTGTATATACAAAATACAAGCTCAATAATTAAAACTCACCCATGAGATGGTGACCCAGGGGGTACACATGAATGAGTTAAGGTGCTAAGAACCCGAAATATAAAGAAACAAGATATAAATACCTTGGTTCCCAAAGACGGCGCTAGAATGTTGATACGAGAAATCGGACACATGTCATTCTCATATTAACATGTCAAGTATAGAATAGATATAAAGCAAGTAAAGAAACATAAAACAATATATAGAGTGGTTCGGCTATTAAAATGAGTCTACGTCCACTTTGTTGTCCTACTCTCATTATATATGTGTTGTAGTACAAGTTTACAATGCCGTAATAGGCGTACAAGATAAGAGAGAAGAATACATGTTTGTAGCGGTTCCGGGTGAGCCGAAGACATGACTATGAAGCAGATGAGTGGCCCCCAAGCTATATTGGGGCTGTGTAGAGAGTTTAGCGGGGATTCGCTAAGTATAGTAGTCTCGGATCTCAGGACCAGAATCCGAAATTGGAACTAGAATTGGAACCCCCTATCTCGAGGTATGGACCTCTATTTATAGGCGGCATGTGTGTTGTGTCATGTGCCCTGAGCACATGACATATAGAAAGTCTGGATGGTAATAGCTATAATTGGCAGCGGCTGTGAGTGAAAGGGATGAGGCCTGTTAGGTGGGCAAATGTCGTAGGTGCCGCACCCTATATTATATAAGGTTACGGCCTGTGCATGAGGAGCCCTATCATATACCGCGACCTATAAGATTCAGTGTATGCCTGTCAGTAAGTCCACGGTAGGGTACTATATTTGTCATATCACTATAGTTGAAGAAGAAGGTAATTGGAGAGTCCTAATCCGAATCAATGGATATCGAGGACAAATCTACTTGTTGTGTACGATGCTGGAATGAATTATTGTATGTTAAAAATTTAAAGACATCACCGCGTTATACTTAATGGATCTCTAAGTAATCTGTAAGTCATTAATTGTTTATCTTATCTTAAATAGTGTTGAATGAAATGTTTTTCCCGAAAGTGATTTTTCATCTATCTTCTTCCCATTATATTTTGTTTGGAATCTCAGTTTTAATTTATCTAACGTGTTCACTTTGAATTAAACAATTTAAAATTTGGTAAAAAGTGAATTTCTATATTTTGCCTAAGATACAAGTAACTTCGTATGAACTGCTTTCTGAAATTGGTATTAGAGTCAGTTACACTAATTTACTATGTACTATTTAAATTTGGTATTATATGGATAATTTGTATGATAGGCCACCTATTTTTTATGGGTCAATTTACACATATTAGAAAGCTCGAATGAGGTCGGCATTAAAATCAATTGACGAAAGAGTTTGTCCTGTCTGTGAAAGAGGGTGGACAGCACCCACTGTGACCAACGACAATGTGAAAAGTCTTAAACTTGCCACTGGTTAAATAAAGGATGATTTTAACTAGAGTAATTTTAACTCCCGTAATTTAAGTTTAATTTCTAGATCCATCACCCTTGATGATTTCCTCCACATCATGACGTGCACCATGTATAAGGAAGCGTGAAATACTCTCAAACTCACTCATAGGGCTACCAAAGTTGTGAAAGCTTTTAAGTTACAAATCTCACTACATAGTTTGAAACTATCGTTATGCTATAATTTGAGGCTTTTGACGAGTTTTATGCTAGACTATTTGATATAGTTAATTTTAGTTTTAGTTTGGGTGAGCGAATTCCTAAGATAAGAGTTGTAAAAAAGATTTTGAGATCCCTATCATCCCGTTTTATCCCTAAAGCTACGGTCATTAATTTATTGGGAATTTTAGATATTCTTAGGTTAGAAGAACTTGTAGGAGACCTTAAAACTTATGAAATCAATATGCTTCCTAAAATTCAAAAGTCAAAGAAAAAGGGATTGCTTTGCAAGCTCAATCTAAAAGGAAAGAGGATCTCTCTTCTAACTCTGAATATAATTTTGATCACGATGATCTGGCCTTTTAGCAAAAAAAAATAAAAAAATTCTCAATCTAAGAAGTGAAATTTCTTCCAAAGAAAATAAAAGTTTTGATAAAAATATAGATTTTAAATCGGGTAAGAATTCTTTTTAAAAAGCGAGGGGAGAATAACCTAAGAAAGCAATGAGAGATGTTATGAGTGCGAGAGTAAGGGTCACAAAACCCAAGAGTGTGCTATGAGGATAAAAAGACATGGCAAAGACAAAGCTGCCTACAATGCCACTCATAGCGATAACGAGATGTAGTTGGTTGATTCTGGAGATAAACCACCATATGGACGTAACTTCACCATGTTCATAGCTAGTTAAATTAGTACATAGAGCACCTCTCACGTAGATGAGGATGTTTTTGAACATGATGACCTCGACTGTGTGCCTAGTCATTATGGGGAGAGTGAGGGATAAGGCTATTTGAGTAAGGGATAAAGTGGCCTTCGAAGAGCCTATGACAAGCTTTACACATAGTCCTTTAAATGAAAAAGAAAAACAAAAGTTGGTGCTTAGCGTGTTATCGCAGGAGAAAGATTTGAAAGAGTCGAGAGAGGGATAACGAGTCCTCGGTAAGAGTTTCATTAGGAGAGAGAGTTATTTTAGTGAAGAGGGAACATAGTGACTTGACCAAAAAGTGGCAAGTCTTACGAAAGATCTTCAATTTTCATTAGAGACTTATGAGAAACTTGAATCCCTTGTATCCCAAATCAAGAAAGATATAGAACATGACAGGGAGGTCAAGGTTACTATAGAGGATTCATCAAATAATGTAGAAAAATGTTCATCTATCCCACTTTAAGTATCAGGTAGAGGCAAGAAATAGGTTACGATAATGCATCCACTTCTCATACCGCACTGGAATCGATTCCTAAATTTGTAGTAGATCCTTATGGGACTCGACCTTAAACATAAAAAAGAGTTAAACCTAAAAGAACTAACCAAGGTAGGCGCAAACAAGTCTATTTTTGTACACATTACAAAACGAGAGGTCACCTTAGGAAAGTTTGCTACAACTTAAAAAGAACTCAACGTACGTATACTCCCGCGCACCGCTATAGCGACTATGCTCGTCTTAGAGAGGAAGTTGAGTTCTTAGTCGTCACTTCTCAAAGCATAATGGGATAATTTCAAAGGATTTTTATGCCTCTTGATAATTCTTCTAACACTACAACTATAGAAAAAATGATAAGGGAAAATTAAAAGGTTACCTCCACTTAGGTACCTAATAAAGATGATAAAGCCCTTGTTGTTCACATTTCTTCCAAAGTTTAAGATAGTTCCTAATGGTATTATGATAGTGGGTGATCTAGAAAGATGACCAATGATAAGTCCTATTTTATAGACCTTATGGATGAAAGGAAGGAAAAGTCACCTTTGGAGATGGTAGTAGGTCTAGTATATTAGGACGTAGTTGTGTTGAGATACCCAAATCCTATAAACTAGACAATGTATTATACATCAAATGGTTGAAAGTAAACTTAATTACTATAAACCAACTTTGTGATGCAAACTTTACAGTAAAGTTCGATTGGTCTGGGCGTAACATATATGATCAATCCAGTGAACTATTACTACAAGGTGTGAGGACCGATAATAAATGCTATTGGATCATTATAAAATCCTCTTTTTGTGCAACAATACCACAGTTTCCTCTATGGGACATTAAAGGTCTTGAGAGATTAGTGAAAAAAGACCTAGTTCGTAGCTTACCATCATTTGGGAAACCAACTTCCTCGATTTTTGGTCCTTTCCAATAAGGAAAAAAATTTGATACCCCTATCAAAAGATGAATACCATTACTATCTCTCGTGTGTTGGAGTTGATACATATGGATCTTATGGGTCTTGCTTGTACATAAAGCATAGGTGGTAAGATATGCATTCTCGTTATGGTTGATGACTCTTTAAGATACTTTATCGTGGGATTTCTTAGAGAAAAGTCTGATGAGGTTGAGTTCCTAACAACAAGTGTCGTGTCTGAAAAATCTAAAACTGTGTTAGTAACAATCGAATGCGTAGTGACAATGGAATTAAATTTAAAAAAGTCATAGTGGATAGCTATTGTGATAGAGTGGTCATCAAACACGAGTTTTTGGCCATTCATACTCCTCAACAAAACGGGGTAGTCAAGAGGAAGAAATGGACGATTTAAGAGTTGGATGGATCCATAATTCTTAGGATAAATATCCCTAGATGACTTTGGGTAGAGTGTGTTAATACTGCATGCCATACGGTAAATAGGGTATATCTTCGTCCACACACATTACACACGCCATATGAGTTATGGACTGGGAAGAAATCGAACCTATCATATTTTCGTGTCTTTAGGATTCCTTAATACATTTCGAAGGATAGAGAGAACTTAGAAAAGTTCGATTATTCATCGTTGAATAAGTCTTATAGGGTGTTTAACCTTGAAAGCTATAAGGTTATGGAGTTAATAAATTCCATAATTAGAGATGATGAGACACCTATGTCTATTGATCGTGACCTCGAGAGTGAGAAATATGCAACCCCCGATGATGATTCCATTGTTCTTCATACTACATAAGTAGACCCAGCTCTTAATTTAGAGGATCCAATCTTTTAGGTTTGAAAGAGTTATAACCCTTTTTCTATAGTTGGTGATCCGACTCTAAGTGTCAAGCCTCGCTCTCAACTTGAGAATGTGGTTATATACTTATGTTACACCTCCTTAGTGGAGACCAAAAAAGTGAAAGAAACACTCAAGGATAAGCATTGGATATGCATCATGCAAGATGAGTTACATCAATTTTTCAAGAATGATGTATGAGAGATAGTCCCTCGACCTCACATGACTAATGTGATTGGTATAAAGTGTTTTTAAAAGAATAAGGTAGATGAGAATGGTACCATGATTCGCAATAAGTCTAGGTTGGTCGCTCAAGGCTACACACAAGTTGAGGGTGTAGACTTTGACAAGACATTCGCTCTTGTTTTTAGGATTAAGTCCGCTCGCTTACTACTTTACATAGTATGTCATCTACGGTTCAAGTTATTCCAAATGGATGTCAAGAGCACCTTACTTAATGGCATTCTATATGAAGAAATGTTCATGGAACAACCATAGGGGTTTAAAGACCGAAAGCAACTGGGACATGTCTTTTATCTTAAGAAGGCCTTTTATGGTTTGAACAAAGCACCCCGTGTTTGGTACGAGAGTCTCTTTACTTTATCTCTTAGCTCGTGGCTTCAAGATAGGGGCAGTGGATAAGGCTCTATTTTTGAGGAGAGAGTGGTGCGATATTGGTTGCCTAAGTCCATGTAGTATTTTGATCCAGGTGCTCCCAACATGCTCACACGTTTAAGGAGGAGATGGCAAGTGATTTTGAGATGAGCATAGTTTGTGAGATTATGTTTTTCTTAGGTATCCATTTACATTGACTTGAGGATGAGATATTCATATCTCAATCATAATATACTAAGGACCAAGGGAAAAATTTAATTTATACTCATCTAAGAAGTCACGTATCCCTATGGGTACATAGAATAAGTTTAGCAAAGACACTTTAGGCAAGGACATAGAGAGAAACCTTTATAGGAGTATGATAGGTAGTCTTATCTACTTGACCTCTAGTCGTCCCGGCATTGCCTTTAGGGTTGGAGTTAGTTTGCATTACCAAGTGTCCCCAAAATAATCTCAATTTCTCACACTTAAATGTGTCATCAAATACGTGAGTGGAACTCTTTCTTACGATATTTGGTATTCCTTTGATACCGATGATAATTTATCATCCTATTCTAATGTCGATTGGGTTGGGGATGTTGATGGTTATAGGAGAACCTCAGGTGGGTATTTCTACTTTAGGAATGCTCTTATCTCTTGGTTGAGCAAGACGAAAAAATCCTTTTCATTATTCATGACGGAGACCGAGTATATATCCGTCAGGAGTTATTTCACACAACTCTTATGGATGAAGAGAATGTTGAAAGGTTATGAGATCACCCAAGGCACAATGACTATTTCATGTGATAATATGAGTGAAATTCATATATCTCAAAATCCGGTTCAACATTCCCACACGAATCACATTAGGATACATGAGCATTTCATTCTCGATCTTGTTGAGGAGAAGGTCATTTCCTTGATATATGTGTGCACCGAACACCAATTAGCCGATATTTTCAGGAAACCTTTAGATGCACTTAGATTCGATAATCTTAGGAAGTCTTTGGGAATTTATTTCGTTGACTGGTTTTGGGAACTTTATCTAGTGTAGGATAAATATCATGTTCATATCATTTGTCCTTATTTCTAGATTGTGTTTGTATATATTTGCATATCCTTTTGTTTTGGAAAATCTTGAAAAATCGAAAGAGATTTTGGTTTTTAAGAAAAAGTTTGAAAAATTATAAAAATATTTTATATTTGATATAATTTTAAAAAAGATAAAAAGATTTTTGTATTTTCATTTTTCATCATATATGGATGTGCATTTAAGATGTTCGAATCACCCATTCATTCCATCCATTCATGTGACTTTTTCATGGTGTTTTGGTACATGGGTTCATTTCTTTAGTGTGCTTAATAATGTGTGGCTAGCTTTTTGTTGTTACTTAATCACTACTTTCTTCGTGCTACATTTTTATCATCTTTATTGCACACATGCACAGACTTTTCAAACATTATTCTTGCTTATCATGTGTTGAATATGGTGTTATCATCTAAATAGTGTTTAATAACAAACCCAATGTACTAGAAATAAGTTGTGCATGTAATAACCATTCCACAGATTTATTTCCTGAAAAATTTGTATTATGTTAAGCAATGGAAAGTGGCTGTGAAAGAGCATCATTTTCTTTTCATGAAAAGACAACATTTTAAAAGAGAGCATAAAAATATTAACAAAGCATGAAAACAGAAGTGCCAAGGCCATTTCTTTTCATTGATGTTTTGCTACACATGAGTATTATGGCATCTTCAAAATTTTGAGACCAAATTCTTAAATATATGATATTTTGAGGGTGTTACAAAGTACAAGGTCAATGGGTTTGCATAATGGAATCTCTTAGAAAACATTAAATAGTTCGATGTTATTGCTTTGACAAGCGTTTAAATTTATGTCATGTTGCATAAGTCGAGTCAATTTCATTTAAGTTCAACATTTTTTTACCTAAGGTTGAAATTAAGTTCTTTCTGTAAAAGTATCTCATTGACTTCGTACACCTATGTTATGAACGCAAATGTTGATTTGCATATGGAAAATGTTCACATAATTTCATTATATTTTCATGATTTGAATATTTCGGTATTATTCCATAGTGTAATGTATTTGTACCTATATGTAAATTTTATACATATACTTTTCTGACTAAAAAAATTGAAAATTTTCGAATATAATTGGTATGCCTCTTTGAAATTTCATCACATGTGTTTATTAATTGTATTTGTGATTATATTTCTTTTATATGTGCGTTATGCTAACATTTCAGGATTAGTTTCTTATTATTTATCTATTACGAATGAAAAGAGGAAAGCAAATTGAGGGGGAGTTTTTTTATTTAAACTCGTACGCATCGTATTATTTCTTTTGATTCGTGTTTGTAAGTCATTCCACCTTGATGATGTTTTCATATACCACACAAGATGAATACCTTCAGTTGAACACTCATAAATTTATGCGTTTCCTTTTCTAAAATTGGGAGAGCATTAGATGTATTAGTCTTAAGGGTAAATTTTGGCATCGATTTGTGTTTTGTACCAGAATAGCCAAAGGGGGAGACTTATAAGAGCAAAATTTATAGATTTTCATTTTATTTTTATTTAACTTATCCCGTTACACTGCATTGCACCTTCATGATCATTCCCAAGTCTTCAGAGAAAAGAAACATTGGTGACATTTGCAATATTAATGACCATTCATCATAACTTTACTCGAGAAGATTTATGAGGTGGTTTGGTAAAGCTTTAAATTTCCAAGGGTTATTTTTATAAGAGCTTGCATTTACAAGTTTTCAAAATGGTTTTAAAATGATTTTTAAAAAAAATTAAAAAAAATCTTGCTAGCCCTTTAGAGTGAGATTGATACGTCATTAAAATGAGTTACGTAAGGTCGTTAGAACGAGGTTACCACGTTCGAACGAGATCTAGAATGCAGCCTTTTGGGTTCATTTTGGAATATTGTTCGATGTTTCGTTGGAAACCATTTGAATGAGATAGGGTACATCATTCGAACTTCATCGCAGCTCGTTCGAACGAGTACGTATGTTTTTTATTTTCATTAAATATTTTCCAAATATTATTCCCTATCCCTTTGCAATAACTTTCCCCATAAATTGTGATGCAGGATTATACTTTTTGACAAGACATTTTAGAGTTTTTTTTGTGATACAACTCTATTATTATTTTTTTATCTAAACTCCATTGATCTTTGAGGATCACTTTTCAAAATCAAGAAGAAAACAATTAGATTTCTAAAACCCTCGTAAGGATTCTCTCAGCTATTGATTTAGGGAGTTGAGGCTCTACGACTGAAGAAGAAGAAGGGAATTTAATATTCTTGAGGCTGAATGGTGGATACCGAGACACGATCTTCTTGATGTCGGAAGTGTTGGACTGAATTGTTTTCAGTTAAAGATTATATGACATCAACATGTTATACTTAGTGGATTTCTAAGTAGTATATAAGTCGTTAAGTGTCCGTGTTATCTCAAACAATGACGAATTAAAGGATTTGACCGAAAGAGATTTTTCCTATATCTTTTTCCCATTCCATTTTGTTTGGAATTTGGCTTCAATTTATCTTGCATGTTCAATTTAAACTAAATCAAGATAAAATTTTGTAAAAAGGGAATTTATTTGTTTTTCTTAAGATACAAGTAATTTTGTATAACCCTTGATTTCTCATCATGATATTCTAATTAATTTAAAATAACATAAACTTCCTTAAGTCGGAGAATGTCACGAAACATACATGATGCCCTTCTAATGTTAACCAAATTATTAACTAAGAATAAGATACTAGAAATGTGGTCAAGATATTTTATGAGGTGAACAGGTTTCAACTGAAATTGGTATGAATAATAATGCACATAAAATGTAGACTTCTTCCCCCTCAAAATAAGGTATTTAAGTCCATTATATCTCCCTTAAATATTACTTTCCTCATCATAACCTTATTTAGGAATGTTTATTATAATCAAATTATGCTTGTCGAAAAATTCATCAAGTAAATATTTTAATGAAATCATAATGTTCGGATTGTGTACCATTCCTAGAAATGTTTACATCACAAAACCCCTATTGTCCACATACTGGAAAACAATGTCCACTTTCTCTTTGAATTATACATCAAGAACTTCATCAATCAATAAAGAAAATGGTTCTCCATAAGATGTTTAAGGATTTCATTGGTGATATAACTAGCAATGACATTATAATACCTTTTTGAATTTTTGGCGATGTCAATGTGAGATGTATTGGAACATTTTTCATAACAACACTATAAAAAAATCCACTCCTATCGTATAGCAATTGTAAATGTTCAAGAAATTTAGTCATATTTATCTATCCTCATAAGTTGTCATGTGAATCAAAAGACTTTATTTGTCATAGAAAAAAAATAATCACATCAGTTGTTGCATTTAGCCAGACACGGTACTCAATTTGATGCACCTTTACATGGTTATAAATTAGTGTCTTGACATATTGATTATAAATCTTTACCACTCTACTAGGGAATGTCATTCTAAAGAACTTTGTTTCCCCAATGATAGATTATGTTCAAAAGGTAAGAAGAATAACTAGATCTAAAGAATACATAGAGGTTTAAATAATCATACATTTTCAAATCTTATAGGTCATCCAATATGGAGGCTAAAACATCAAGAAGATGTAGAGGTATCATGGATCTTCCAATATATGATCCTGTAAAGTAAAAACATTGTGTTATCACCGATTAAGACTTGGAACATGAAGATCTTGAGAACACACTTCTCTTTCTTATCTCATTTTCTCTAATTATTTATGTATATTTCTCGCCCTCCCCCACTTGCCTTTATCTACCCTTTTCACTGTATCTACGTGTATGAGATTGAGAAAAGTGATTTGCTCTATTTCATCACTTTGGAAAACATGTATAAGAATTTATTTATATCTAGTGGAAAAAAACGATGCTCCATGTAAAGTATGTTTACCCATAATAAAAACCACTTTCGAACGAAAGAGGACCTCATTCGAACGAGAACTTCTCACAAGAAGACCTCATGAGAAATTTACATCTAATTAGGGTTTCTTATTGGAATGAAACTCCTCCGTTCAAAAAAATTTCAAATTAGAGAAACACTTGATTCAAATAAGGTCCTCATTCAAATAAACTTTACTAGAACATCAAAAATGATGTTAGCTGAAGGAATTTAGAGTAATGATATAAACAAAGCCTCTCTTTATTGGTAAAGACTATACTGGGAACCTAAATCTAAATAATTAAATTATCTTTCATACATTAAATGAAATTCCAAATAATAACCCCTTAATTTTTTAATCTATTTAATTGTAATTAATTTCATTAAATAATTGTAACTACACTACAATTTAATTATCTCATAATTACTCGAATAACTTTCTAATAAAGTTAGATAACACGTAATATGATTCCTTACGTAAATCATACAATATCCACTTAGTGAAATACATTGAATAGGTTTATTCATATATAAAAATATATAAGTTTATCAGTGGGTATCACAATTCAAAATATCTCCCACGTACGAATTCCTTTGGAATATCATCTCGGACATGCTTACAAAATGATTTCCTCAAACTTGCGGAGGTTTAAACCCAATAAATTGTATTGCACCCATAACAATTAAAAAAATAATTGTGTGAATATTCCCATCCTCATAATCCCTAGAATTTAGTATATATGCATCCTTTTTAAACTATGTGAGATTGTTTAAGTCTAATCTAATTAGCATCCAGAATGGAATCTCATCTTCCGTCTTCTTAAATAAATTCATAATATACTGGTACGATCCTATTTAAACTATCAAACAAATTATTTAACCATCACATAAGGTACGATCCAGAATGGTTGAAATGAGGAACCTTGACTCCAATAATAGTTTGAGTAAATGGTTGGGTATAGGGTTGACTTGGCCCCATTTGTATATAGGCTCGTCAAATTTCGTCTTACTCATTACAATTTTTTCTCTTATTGTGAGATCTTAAGATAGGATTAGAAGAAATAAACATTTCAACTTAACATTCATTGTCATGTTATCAAATTAAATAAATTAATTTAGTAAAATTGAGGCGTAATGCCAAATTTAACTTACTATACATTAAAACTTCAAGTTGAAATAAAATAGTGAGATTTAAGCAAATTACCTCCATAGAAACACTCATAATAGCAAAACTCACCCTAAAATATCATTCCACAACTACAAGTTGCAAAAACCTAAGCATCAACAACCAAATTAAATCAAATAAAACCCAGACAACGACCAAATTTAAAAAAATAATGCTATAAATTTGACACCCTATAAATTCTATAACTAGATTGGCCAGGACCAAAAATAAATGATTGAAGAGTATAAACAATCGAATATCATCCTAATCATGATTGAAAGTAAAAATGAAATAATATAACAAAGACCCGATAAACATAATCATGTGAATAAAACCATTCATTCTGATACCATAAACCAATAGTAAATAAAATCCAATACTGGACAAAATAAATTATACCAAATATAAATCCAACTCTTGAAGAAAATAATAGCTGCTATAGTCATCTGATACAACTAGGAAATCAAATAGAAGTAAGAGGAATGAGAAAAAAGGATCGACACTTGCATCCTTTGTAAGAACAACACTAAAAAGGAACACACATGAAATTCAGGGTTGAGACTCCAACGGCGGCCTAGGACATGAAGACATAATTCAACAACAACATAAAAAATAAGTCTACGAAGAGTAAGAATTTAACTAAATTTGGGTTATAGTAATACATATGTATCTTCCTCTCATATTTTACTTATTCTTATGTTATCCTAACTCCAAGAACCCTAAATAAAGCATGCATTCTAATCCCAAGCATAATTGAACCAAATTATTATTTATAATTCTTCTTAACTGAATATAATTAAGTGGTTCCATAACTATGCCAATATGTACACCTCTAGTATAATCTCAATAAAGGAAAAATAGTCTCAAGGTTTAATATCCACATAAGTATGGTCCACGATACATACAAGTAAATGGATTACCCATGAGCCTCCATATAGATATGAAGGCATATCCCCATCGAATTTGGGGATCACATTTTCTTACTAAGTATAGTTATAGAATGCCCCTAACCTATAACCTCAAAGCCTCAACATGGGATAATAACCACGCATTCTCATCATAACGCACGACCTCTATATCTAAGTCTATATGCCATAACTCCCTCGTTTATTTCTCCTCAATATACGAGTACAGGGTAAAAGGACCAAGTAAATATCATCTCCATCACTAAGTACCTATACGATCAACGTCATTCAGGCCCTGTTAAAATTCCTCCCATTACGTCCCCAACGATTACTCACACATGGTATGCTCACATATCAAACCAAGTAACTATAATATAATTCACACAAAGAGTTATCAAAACCATCATAGGTTCTTGATTAATTTCTATCAATTAATATAGGATTTGAAAGAAAAACTGGTCCAAACTCATTCTAAAGAAATCCCCTATCCCATTCGAACGACAACCCAAGTCGTTCGAAAGAAATACCCCAACTCGTTCTAATGACCTCTTGGATCGTTCTCAAGGAGAAAATAAATCTTATGTCCAAATATCATTCGAACGAGATGATCGGAGATCTTCTTCTCTAAAACTCAAAATCCTCTATTAAAAACCACTAAACCTAATCCATAAGCCTCTAAACAGAACCAAACCCGTCCTCCTTCAGAGATAAGTTACATTACATTATTACTAACCTATAATTAAGTGTTTAATCAATTATAACATGAATTAAAGGTTAAATTTTATAATATTAACAAAAGAACCCTATCTCCATAAACTTACCATATTACTTTCAGATTTACATCAATTCTCAATTTAATTAAGGGGATTTTAGTAATTTATATAACACCCCATATTTTTGTGAATATTTAAATTACACGTAAATTACCTAACTTGAAAAATAAAGTAAATTAAATAAATATTAATAAGTGAATATTGGATTAATATTTACATGTTATTATGTTTACTTGTGTGATAAGTAAAAGAAAATGTATTATTTTATATTACGTCATATGTGGGTAAAGGCGACGGGTTGACAGGATCTTACTCGGGATGCACATGTGGGGTCGTATTGGGAATAAGATGGTAAATGGATTATATGTGATTCTTATGGTGATTTTGAGTGCACAAATGATCTGGTATGGGTCGAGATAGTCTGAATTAGGTACCCGGGGCTATAATCGGGTTCCGAGGACTTTAAAGCTATACGGGATCCATACGGAGGTATTCAGATCATTTTAATCTTATAACTTATATAAAAATGGGACTAGTAGTATATAAAGGGGTTTTAGATGATTGAGGGATCCAAGGACTCATTTAAATCACTTAATCTTGAGATAAGAGAAAAAGGTGAAGGAAAATCAAAGGGGAGATCAAGAAAAGACAAGAGTTGGGAGTAATTTGAAGGGATTTTTGGACTAGAATCATCAAACAACAAAGGATTCAAAATCTTCTCAAATGTTAAGGTAAGTGTTTAAGTTTTTTTTTGATATTATATGTTGTGTTTCAGTTCATATCATGATTGGTGAAAATTAAATATGAAATTTTGCGTGGGATTCACATCACAAAAATAGGATTTTTGGGGATGAATCCATAGAAATTAAAGTGACTATTTATCTCATATGAAATCTGAGTTTATTTCATATGAAAGGTGAAATCTTGATGAGAAATTTGAAATTTAATTGTGATATTTAGATGTGATCATAAAATTATAAATTTGGAAAAGTAGTGAAAATGAGTATTAGAATTAAGGTGGATTAATTATGGATAATTGATGTTGGATCCCATGTTGTAGATGATTAATTGGATCAATTGATATGTGAAAACATGTATATTGATGATAAGGTATGTTAGGGATGATTTTAAGTGTAATAAGAGCAAATAGAGAGGCAAAAATGAATCTCATAGAGGAAAAAATGAGAGAATGAAAAGAGTCACTTTGGAGAGTTTTAGATCTTCTTTTTGAGTGCTTTCAGAAGATATTTGATAAAAACTCAAAATATTTATCTAACTCAATTTTTCTTTTAGAATCAAATTTTGAAGTCGAATTGGAGATTTGAATAACTTTTGGGTCTGATTTGTTTGTATTATTAAAACAGCCCTAGAATTGTGGATTTGAACTCTATTCGGCCTCCCTACTCAGCCTCGGTCCGTAGAGGGTGTTAATTCGGCTGGGATCCGACTTATTTTGGAAGGTCCGTAGATGGTGTTTAGGACTTTTGGGATTTTTGGAATATATTATTACCTTGGGGTTAGTTAGGAATAATATTAGGGTATGGATTTAGTAGTGTTTAGGATGAACGACACTCGAAAATATATTTATGGATTCGAATGGGAATTTCGAATGGAATTGGGGCAAAGTTGGATTGAGATAAGCTTAGTATCCAAATTAAAATCTAATCGTGATATAAAAATAAGTAAATGACTACTTATAGATTTGAGAGTCGGATTTAGACTCAGGGAATATTGGCTAGTACTACAAGTGATATGTACGATTTGCCGATTTTTAATTTTTATATATAAAAGCATAGAGATAGTACATATATATATATATATATATATATATATATACAGTCCTGCTCTTGTGCGGACTAGTCCGCATCTTAAGAATGCGGACCAGACATGTGTCACCTGGCGGTGAGCCCAGGAAAGAGAGAGAGTGTGCCTATAATTTAGGCGATAATTTCTAGGCGGACCGTTAGGTGACACATGTCCGGTTCGCATTCTTAAAATGCGGACTAGTCCGCACAAGAGCATTATTATATATATATAAATAGAGAGAGAGAGAGAGAGAGAGAGAGAGAGAGAAATGAAGGCTCACCTACATCATGATGTATACATCACACCTAGTTCTAGGTCCTAAGAAACCTTTTCTCCAAAAATTTTATTTTTCTTTTGAAATTAACGTTATAATAAACCCATATTCAAAAAATTAGGTCAAAATACATTTTATAGCTATTTTTAAAAAATCCACAAAAAAATGACTGGCGCAGACCCTTATAAATAAGGTATTTTGAGCAATTTTTTATGGATTTTTTAAAAATAGCTACAAAATGTATTTTGACCTAATGTTTTGAATATGGATTTATTGGAATGTTAATTTTAAGAGAAAAATAAAAAATTTAAAAAAAAAAAGTTTTTTAGGACATACAACTAGGTTTAATGTATGGATAATGTATAGAGCATGATGTAGGTGAGCCTTCTCCTATATATATATATATATGTGTGTGTGTGTGTGTGTGTGTGTGTGTGAGAGAGAGAGAGAGAGAGAGAGAGAGAGAGAGATATTTGTGAAACATACCTTCTCTAGCAGATTCTATCGGTGGAGGTTGCATGTAGTGGGCGGTCTATCCTGGCGAATATCAACAGGTGTAGTATCGACTCCCGGATCATAGGTTTATCGCAAGACAACCCTATGTGAGTTTTGATTCCATCTAATTAATGTGGTATGGTTATGATCCACGGATGTATGACTATGAGCGGCTCCGGTTACATTACAATTTGGGTTCGGTGGTGTGATTCTGACTCGGTGGCCCAGGTTTATGTGTGTATCCCTAGTGCCTGATAGCATATTGGAGAATGAATCCATGAGGTAATGCTCTGGGGATGTTGTTATACATATATAGTAGGCGATATATATGCATGTATATTTGATGTGATATATATATATATATATATACCGGAGAATTAAGGGATATTATGAACAATAAATTTAAATGAATCCTAGAAAATAACTCGGGGATATTATGTGTAAATATGTATATAAGTGTGAAGAAATTATATACGGGTATATGACACGAAGGTGTTAATGTTGAATTAATAACTAGAATAAATTTATGTGAAGTTAAGTGATAAATTATAAATGATGATTATAATTATTAAGCGAATGTGAAAGCTAACTTAGAATTTAAAGTTAAATAAAGTATACATGAGATACAAGGTAGCGTATGGGAATAAAATTAGTGTTGAGGTACTAGTTAGGATGGGTAGCGTAATTATGGTGTTTAAAATACATGTGTTATATGTGCACTGTAGATGAGGGGGATATGTATCTCACAGGAGTGTGTCACCGGTTTAAATATGAAAGATTCCAAAACATATTTATTAATGAATTTTAAACACTTGAAAAATATTTTCAAAAGGTTTTAGGCTCTGACATGTATAAAAATATTTTCAAAACTTTTAGGTGTTCAGCCACAAGGATGCCCTACTTATCCATCCTTCTAGTCTAATGATGTTGAAGCAACTGTGGATGCTTGCAGGGATTAATTAAATGCTTTTGTCCTTGAGATTTAATTAGGATGTTCTTCAGAGTTATTCCGGGCATGTCGCCTAGTTAGTTGGTATTTTTTTTCTCAGATGCTTTCCTTTCAGTTAGGTGGATTATTATATTATGATTTTTATCGAGCTTTATCAGTTCATTTATTTATGCCATTGAGTGTGAGTTTTATTATTTGCATGGTTGGTTATGTGAATGATATATTTGTGTAAGTAAGTTAATAAGTTTTAAAATTGACACCAGACATAATAAGGAATTAATAGTTATAATATTTTTGACAGTGATGCTAAGAATGAACCATAATAGATTCTTGTTTTCTTTTAGTAAAGGACTGATCAACTGCTATTAGAATGGGAGGGGTGTCACATATGGTATCAGAACCAGGTTATGATGGGTTATGTGTCCAAGTTATGTTATTTATTTTTTAAGGGCCATTGGATTATTCCTAGGATATTTAACATGAAAGTGGACGGTAGTTCATACCGTACGGTGGAAAGTACGATGAGGATTTTGATATGGGGTCTTGGATTGTGTAGTGCATGGGGTAAGATCCCAGGTTATGATTATATCATTGAAATTTTAGTTTGAGTGTTCATACCGCATACACTCTTGTACAATGTGCACGTACACATGAGTATGTGTAGTTACATTTGGAGCATTTATACGAACTACTGAGTTTCCTGCTTACCCTTATAGTTTTTTATATTTCAGGCTTAATGCGAGATGATGTTTAGGTCATCGTTGGGAATCATCATTAGAAGCTCCGGATATTTATTATTAAAAATTAAATGTATCGCTTTGTTTATTGTAAATTATTTTGTAAAAGGACATTTGAGATTTAATAAAATTGGGACATTTTATTTAGTTAATTTATGTATTTATGCTTTCCCAAATTTATGCTCAATTTAGATAGTATTTTTTTTTAATAAAAAATTCTCTAATTTATCAATATTTTTCAGTAGCACCTCTAGGGGTGTTACATTTCATTACAATAGGTTAGTCTATAATAATTATAATCAAATTCCAAAGTCAAATTCATCATAATTTTCAATATAATCAATTTATATAATTAACATCAATTTAATCCATAAATTAACCATTAATTTAATTAGGAATTAGATTACCAAATCAGATTTATATTTGGATTATTTCAGATTCAAATACATTGTTACCATTTTTACATAAGGGCAATCAAATTACTAATCTAAGTAATGTTTTCTTTGCCAAATTAGATGAATTCAAGCTTCCAAACTTCTTAGTCTCCCCAATTCTTGAGTGCCTATGCTATATAAACATTAAGGTTCATCTCCAATGTTTCTAATGAATTTTAAGTTTAGACTAATGACCTTATAATGCTAATACCCCAAAAATTAACCTTATGCCCCATATGGGACTCAACCCAATGAGCCCAATTATCACTACATTTGGTCCAAAACTATACACAAGCCATGTAATAACAATAATAAAATTAAAACACATTATTTCAAGAAAAAAATGAAACATTCCAAAAGTCCCAAAAACCGCCCCAAAATATGATAATTTCTAATACATCAAATATCTCAATAACCCAATGTAAAAACTGGTTGGAGTCCAATAAGTTTATTGTTAATTCATTTAATTCACTTCATGTAACACGGCGTTATAAAACCTTTGTCATGATGAGTGGGACCCGACACCGAGGGAATAGTATAAAAAAGAAAAAACCTAGTCCCTAACCATTACATTTTAACCCTTAATACACAGTTACTTCAAAATATTTTTTTTTATTGTTGTGTATTAAGTCTGATTTCATATGTGAATTATATAACCCCTATAAAATATAAATAGTGACATTGCATGTCAACACAAACAAATATAATAAATCACTACAGGGAAATATAATAAATTCCACATTTTAAGTAATGAACCAAAAATGTGGGGTATTACATTATTCCCCCTTAAATAAGGAATTGCATACTCTAAATTTGAATTATATACTAGACTGGAAGATCTTTTGATATCTCGTATGCGTATCTTCTTTTCTGTCCCAAGTGGACTCATACTCACTATGGTGTACGCATCGAACCCCAACTAGTGAAGGACTTTTTTATCACAGAGTTATCTAGTTACATATTAATCTCATCGGGGTTGATGTGATGATAAGTGTCCTCATTCCTTATAAACTTCCTCAATATTGACAATTGGAAAACATCGTGTGCTTGCTGGAGATGATCGGGTAAGGCCAATTGATATGCCGTCGAGTCCACCCTATCTTGTATCATAAAGGTACCTATATATTGGGGAGTCAATTTTCCTTTGGATCCAAATTTTACAATGTCCTTCATTGGGAGAAACCCTCAATATCACTTGATCCCCCACTTGATACTCCAACGTATGCTTCCTCTTATTAGCGTAACTCTTCTTCCTATCCTATATCGTCTTCAACCGTGCTCGAATGAGTGAAGCCTTATCTTAGGTATCCCAAATGATGTAAGGAACAAACATTATATGCTCCCTTGAAATCCATAGAGTTTCTCTCTGAGTTCCCCTTGAGAATATCTAACGACTGCCACTCCCCGTTCAGTCTTTGATGCTCTACCTTTACAAGATGACAGGTGGAACCTCTAGACACGCACTTAAAAGTATCCCTCTTCATCTCGGCTTACCAATACAATGTTCACACGTCCTAGTACATATTCTCCCTTATTGGGTTCACTGTGTAGAATAAACCATGAGCCTTGATCATAACTATCCTCCTCAACTCGGGATCCTCTGGCACCTACCATGTGTCTTTGATACCTCAATCCTCTATTCGTGATGATCGAGTAAAAGGGAACCCCAACCTATAGGATCTCTCTCACCTTCTCCTAGAAGGATGATTCTAAAGTATGGGTTTAAATAACTCCCAAAACAATAGCAGGCATAACAATCAAAACTGCTAAAAATGCCTCTAATAAATCCATCATACGCAAAGTATCCCCTTTTATACCCACAAATAAAAAAAAATCATCACTAATAGAAAGGGCTTTTGTATGTCATTGTAGGAAAGCCTCTCTATTCAAAATCCTTGAATACCTACAAAATTATACCAAAAAACTCATATAATGATATCCATCTCTAAGGAGTGAAAAAAATGAGAAGTAATGCAATTCTTTTTTTATTTTAACCATATTTCTAATTTTTTTAGAAGTTTTATATTTTTTTTAGACTTTTTATATTAAAACAATTTTCATGACATGCTAAGATGACTAAACTAATGGAAGAAATATACTAAACTAGGAGTAAATTCTAATGAAATAACTAAAAAGTGTGATGAAAAATAAGTTAAATATATAACTAAATAAAATATAAAATATGATATGAGTGAGGAAATAAAAGTGAGGACTAACACGGGATAGGATGGAAACATATATTCTAGTTAATCAAAATTAATTAATTCATTAAAATTAATTATCCCAAGTTAGTATCAAATTCACAAATCAACTCTCGTTGCAAATGTAATTTTAATAATAACATTTTAGAAAATTAAATTCAACCCTCCAACAACTCTTGAAAAGTAGATCTAAAATTCATTTAATAAATCACTCGCTAGGATCGATTTATTAAATTAGTTCAAATCATGAAAAGTAGCATAGAGTTGAAATTCAAAGAAATTAATTCACATTTTAGAAAAAAACCTATCTCTAGGTCGATTCTAAAATGAAAAATATGACTAGAAATTAGATTTTCTCTCGAAAATCATTTACCATCCCTCGAGGCATAAATTAAAATGTAAGAGTGCAAAGTTTATCATCAAAGGGATATTCAATTTAAATGAACTAATTAAAATGGGATTAACATCAAATAATGGGATCACTCCACCCCTTGAAAGGGGATTTAGCCTAACATGATGAACAAATATTCAAAGTCGTTTAAAGTAAAAGATTAGAGAAAGTTAAAAAATCTTTAAATAAGCCTCCTTGAATTTGATAAATTGAAGTCTATCTTCTTCATACAATTCAAGCACTCACAATTACTTCTCACAAAATCTCTAAATAAAAATAAAATTATTTACAAAGGTATTTCTCTCTCTAGTTTTTTTTAGGTCTTCTCTTTAAGGTTTTTTTCTTTTCAAATGGGCTTGCTTTGGTTTTATATTGTGGAATAAGGATCAAGGGGTAGAATAGGAAGGCTAAGGTGTGTATGATAATGGTTAGGTATGAAAGGGGCATACGGGTAAATAGAGTGAGGATAATGGAATAGTGGTGTGATGAGGGTGTTCGAAGCTTTTTGAGAATAAGGGGTAAAGTGGGTTTAAACACACGTGGGGTTATTTTTATTTTTACTTGGTTTCATTATTTTGGGATATTTTAGGACTCAACCGATGGATAAGTCGTGGGTTTGGAAGGGGTTGAAATGGTTTGAGGGAATGGGTAGTGGGTTATATGTAGACAATGGATTTGGGGTATGGGGCGGATTTGTGTAGGTTCAAACTGGGTATAGAAAATCGGGTTGAATTCAGAGTTGGGGTGCTACTCGGTTTGAAATGGGTTGGAATTTCGGGTATGAAGATCGTGGACAATAGGTCTGGTTCGTGTTTGATGACGGGTGTTAGGTTTGGTGGTTACAAGTTTTGGGTTATACGGTCGTCGAATTATGTTTGCTGACCAAATTTGGGCTATTCGTCTAGAGTAGGTCTGGCGGAGAGCAGGCGGGTTTAGAGGTAAGCAGGTATAGATCAGGTTCGGCGAGTTGTGTTGAGGGTTGAAATCGTCCATCGAGAGTTTGGATTCGGGATAGATTTCGAATTAAGGCAGGTTGGCCTCGGGTATAAGGTTGGACAGCTCTGGGTTTCGTAGTGGGTTCGCGGGGTTGGCTAGGTATCCTAGTTATTTTTTCAAGTTGGAGCAGGTGCAATGGGTTGCGTTTGTGGGGGTGAGTTCATGTGGGTTTTGTTAATGGAGGGGAGAAAGTGTGTGGGTGGTGTAGTGTAGGGAAGAAGATGGGTTGCGGGTTGATTGGGTATAGGAATGTGTAGGATAGTGTGTGTGTGTATCTAGATTGTACTTACATAAAAATAATACTAGCTAGCTAAAAAAATTAAAATAAAAATTGAAATCTATTAAAACTGAAAATTAAAATCCCAACTGAATAAAATAAAACTAAAGAAAGTACAAAATCTATTAAAACTAGAAAATTAAATTCCTAATAAAAGACAAAAATAAACCTATCCTAACCGAATATAAAAAATAAAAATAAAAATAAAATCAAATCAAATAAAAATCAAACTCACACCTAAATAAAAAAATAGCCTACGCACAAATAAATACTAAATCTATACAAGACTCAAAACAAAAGATAAAATAAATTCTAAAAATTAAAAACGACACAAATAAAAATCTACAAAAAACTAAAAGATGAAAACTAAACACACATGAAGCTCAGGACATAATAGGAATGGTCTGGGCTCGATGTAGGCTTTGGTTCAGGTTTTGGGATTGGTTAATAGGCACGTGGATTAGGTTTAGCTCATTTAATCATATTTTGCCACATTTTTCCTTGATTTGATTCTTTAAACTACACAACAAACATTTGACCTACAAAATAAACACATACGCGCATAAGATCCATTTTGTTGAGAATTAGCAATTAAAAACCGTCTATTTAGGGTATTATTTAACACTTTTGGGTGCTTATCACACCACCCCCAAACAGAACATTGCTAGTCCTTGAGCAAAAATGGAGAGAAAGAAAGATAAGAAATCAAAAGTGTACCACTTTCACGGCACTTTCGATTGCACTTAGTATGTGCAACAAGACTTTAAACCTAGAGGTTAGCCTACAAGACGGGTTTTGTATCATGAGGGTTTGCAGGGAATATACGTACAATATTCTTGATTTGCAAACAATGGTCAGTCTTTTATTAGACATAGAATAATCGCACAATCCATCACGAGATAAATATTTTGAGAAATACCAGCTGGAAGTGTATAAAAATTTAGCTAAGTGAAACTCAAGGCACATCCTTCCTAGAACTCAATGTGTGTGGTGTGAATTAGTCAAAACGGGTTAAGTATCACAACATTAATTCTTAGATCGTCTCTTAAGAATAAATGCTTGAATTTCAAATCTCACTGAATATAACTCTCTTCAACGAACTCACGAGATTTGGGTAAATGTATCGTTCTTATGTGTGAGGAGGTGAGTAAATGTAAGCAAGGTCAAATGTCTCACACACATACAAGAAAGAACGAACATTTAGAAAGAAAAATGATCTCATGGAAGAATGCTAATCACTATAGTGCGAACCTTGAGCCATTCACCATATAAACTTCTCGCTTACTCGCACACCTATGAGAAAATATGAATGTTAATGGGTGAGGGGAAAATGAAAGGAGAAGGATATGATGAGATAATGATGGTGATATGATAGATGGATGATGGGTGTATGAGAAGAGTGTTTTACACTTTGAGGAATAATTGTCATTATTTCATAAGAACTTGACTACAACTTTTCATTTTTCTTTCTTTTATTCTTCTTTTTTTCCCACTCTTTTTCTTCTTTTTTTTCTATTCTTCTATTTTTTTTCCTTTTATACTCTCAACACTCTTTTTTTTTAAATGGTGGGTGGTGGTGTTGGTATGAAAATAGGTATGGTAGATGGTGATGATATGAAAAATAAAGGTGTACGGATGTATGATATATGTGTGAAAGTCTGGTGATCGAGAGAAATTTCAAGACACGTGTTTCTTACTACTCGAAAGTGATGTCATTCTCAGTGATCAAGCCAAAAATTTAGTAAAGAATAATGAGATCATACAATGATTTAGTGCGGACCCAAAGGAAGTTGAATCATCTTGTGACTCGGAGAGTGCACAAAACTCTCTGAAAGGTGTCAGGCATGAATCTCACAAGCTAAAGTCTCTACGGACGATCGTTAAGGTTTTCTTGAGAATTGTAGTACTCTTCAACTTTAAATCGTATTGACGTGATAAGTGCCCAAATTTTGTTGAGTCTAGAAATCCATGGTGCAAAATGCCTTGTTACGTATCACATAAGCTATTTAGAAAAAAATATCATCTTCCTTGATTCCTAGACTTAAAAGATGGATGACAGAAAATTCACATCAATGAATGAGATGAAAGAAACTGCATGAAAATTTTAAAAATCAGGATTTGAATTTTTTTCAAAAGAAGAACAATTTTGATAAAATTCCCCACCCTAAACAAAAAGGAACATCGTCCTCGATGTTAAATGAAATCATTTTTTAAATTGAGAGAAGAAGGGAGGAAATAGATTACCAGAATCAACTTCTAATGAAGCAGACAGATGAATCCAAGAATAAACTTGAATAACTGATAAGATAAAAATGTGTACAAGTCTATAAGCATGGTAAAGCATTGGGTGATGTGAAACCCCAAACTGGATAAGACTTATACTAAAAAACAACAAACTGCCTCCCGATAGCACTGAGTTTAATGTCTTCAGCCGGACCGAAGTAAACTCACCCTATAGATAAGAATTACAAAGCACGGGGTGGCAAAAAAAGTGGGTGATGATAATTACTCCCAAACAAGACTGAAGCGTCAGTATTATTGGATAAAAGCTAAAATGGGTCAATGCACTTGTATGGCAAAGTTCATCACACGATGCAAAGCATCGGTGAACAAAGGGTGGGTCGAGACATGGGTGTATGGGAGAAAGGAAAGTGTAAGGGTGAAGAGGCACCGATCATGAGCCTTATTGAGCCGAAGGTGAGGGAAACAAGGGTCCTATAAGAATGATGCCCTAGTTGGATGGTAAGTAAATATGGTTTCAAAAGTTGAATGGGGTTGGTATTATATAAAGCGCACGACCGTTCTATAATTGGACAATGATAATGGTCGCGCCGTGACTCGTCAATGAGCTGGCAGAAAAAAATCACCACGATAAGATAGTGGCGTGCTTGAAGTAACAAGCTCGGTGTCACGTAAATGGAGAGTAGAACCACAAATACTCTCATGTATGGTGGATGGTGGTTTTAGGTGAGTATCCAAAGATATGGATGGGAACATGTAAGGTATAATATCAAGGTCCAAACCAAGTGGTGGTGTGGAAGGGACAATGGATGGGTCAGGTGGGATAAATGATGGATCGGGTGGGATAAAGGGTGGGGGAAGATGATTCAACCTAAGATTAGGAGACACATCATCCTCATGAGGCTCGGAGTGATCCTCAAGTGGACTCGCGGGATGAGGTGTGGAAGTAAAAGATTGAGTGATCAACTTATCCCCCTGTAAGTAACCATCTGAAGTGGTGGAAAAATCTAATGAGGCCCCAAGATCGGAGATAGAGAAATCATTAGAGATATTGGGCTCAAAGGGAGCCATACATAGTGGGACAAGATGCATATCAAGAGAGTTGAGAACCATCTCTGATGTAATCTCAAGAAAATGGTGAGCACCCATAGTCGGAGTTAACCTGTAATGAGTTGGTTCCTCGGAAACACAAGCGGTGGGCTCAATAGGTGTAGACTCGGGATTATTTTTGGATTCGTCACGAAGGGGAATGTGAATCTCGAGGATGGGTTCTTTGAATGCAACAAGGTCGGGATCAGTCTCACAATATTTGGATAAATTAACACAATTGTCAACTTGGGGCCCGAACCGTGAAATGGTCTCAATGTCGAGATTCTTGGGGTGGTAGGGTTGGTCACACTCAAAATGAGTGTCACGAGACAATTCATCATCACTCCACGAGGGAATAACAATGGGTTGACTTGGGGTTTAATCTGACTTGTTCGCACATTCAATTTCATTGAGGCATTGTTCAAGATGTTAGAGAGCTTGATTTTGATATTGAGTGGCTTGCTCTTACTCAACGATGAACTTTTTCAAAAGGATTTTGAGACCAGAGGTGGATGATGGTGGTGATGTTTGGGATGGACATAACTCACTATTAGCAGGATTATACAGAGAATACTCATATGAAGTGTGTGGAACGGGATCAAGTATGTCATACACGAGAGAAGAATCTCCGTGAGAGACAAAAGGTTGATAGTTATGGGTTGTGTAGTGAGGTGAGTGATCGGTATGAGGTGCACTAGGTTGCCATGATGACTGCTAGAACGTGTGAGGATCCACAACATAAGGTTGGGATTCATATTGCGTGAAAGGGTGATTAGGCCTCCATGAATAGCTTGGGTACTCACACCACTTGGGATTGGATATGTCATGATAATAGACTGAGGTGGGTTCCAAAATAGTGTCATATGGATATACTTGGTGCACGTTGTGTTCAGATGGATATGGAAAGTATGGACACTCATGGGGCAAGTGATTGGATAGAAAGAAAGAGGTGCACGATGAAGCGTTTGACACGTTGATACTCATCATCGGAGGTGATGGAATGTGAAATATGTGTGTGGATGATGCTGGAGTATCAATGGTGCGTGTTTGAGAGTTAAAGACACTAAGTAAAGTGTGGAGGTTCGACTCGGGCTCAACTTCAAACATGCTTCGAGACGATGGGTAATGGCCAAAGTATTCCCATAAAGGACATTCTTCGGCCATAACGATATATATATATATATATATATATATATATATATATATATATATATATATATATATATATATATATATATTAAATATTTTTCAAAAGGAAAGAAAATATTTTTGGATTTTTTTTGAAAATGAAGGAAATAAAATGTTTTTGGATTTTTATAAAAATTAAGGAAGAAAATATTTTTGGATTTTTTAGAAGAAAAGTTCGGGAAAAATATTTGGACTCTCGAATGGATGAACTCATTAAAATCGACAACCGAAAGATTGAATAAGATACACACAAGTCAAGGATAAATCCTAACTAGCAAGTAGCAAATTTGTATCTTCAAAATTAGTGAAAGGGTAGTCAAATTTTTGTTAAGTCCACGGGAGACAAAAATCATGGAATTTATCTTTGTGATCGCCTTTTGAAAAAATTTGCTCCTACTTGTTTAGCTAGTTGAATGATTTTAAATTTAGTGATAGATAGGGTAGCACACAAGGGATAAGCGAGTTAGTCGGGTGATTAAATAACTTCTCATTTTCATGACCGGGTCTAGGTCTTAGGTTCATTAATTCATCAAACCATCCAGAAATAAATGCAATGCGATAATAAAAATCACACATGAGCAAATAAGCACACAAGAATGAACTCGCTTACAGGAGTTTCATGAGTGATAAAGAAATGTACCACCTACGATTTTTACACAAGTGGGGTGAAGACCGAGTTGAGTCAGCCGGGGGAAGCTCGCCTAACTTTAGTCGGCCCTGGGAGTCCTATCGACCCAAAGTAAAAAGGCTTCTAAATCCTCGCCTTTGGATGCCCTCTCACTAACTTGTCCGGTTTTCCTATCACGCTTTTCTTCTCTGTAAGGACATTTTTGTCCATCATTAATTTGTTATGTCGTAAGCCGTTACACCGTTGAAGAAATTCAAGATACATACAGTTATCAACGGATCCGAATATCACAAGAAGAAGAGGAATCAAAGTCTGACAGGCCGGACCGGTCCACCCAGAATAAAAGAACCGATCCGCCTGCGGAACGGTCCACCTCAGACCCGGACCGGTCCACCTGCTGAAAAGCCAGTACACCCCGGACTGCAAGCGAACCGAAGGAGCCTAAAATAAAAAGATCCGATCCGCCTACCCGGACCGGTCCGCCTGGGATAATCTCAAACAGATCGTGCAGAGATTTTTTAGGCCATGTTATTCCTTTATAAACCGAGTATGGGAAGTGGTTTTCTAAGACTTCTATATATGATTTTCAGAGTACAAAAACTCTAAGTCTTCACCTATTGAGCCCAAGACTCTAGGTTTTTTATTCACAAAAATTTCCAAACACTTGTGAATCACTTTGCAACCCAGGAACGCAGTTTTGCTGTTCATACCCTTGTGGAGAAGACCGTTCTTCTTCTTCATTGCAGCCTTCCTGGAAAGGGACATTTCCAGCTGCCGACTACAGAATCCGACACCTGAGGGTAATTCTTAGTCACTTGTATTTTCATTGTAATCTGAAATTGTACAGTTACAATATTATAATGAAAATAAATGGTTTTGGCCATTTGGGGGATTTTTCCTTAATTGTGTGTGTTTGATTAATCTTCATGATCTACTTCTTGATTAAATCACATATTGTTGCATGTTTAGGGTTTGTTTGAGTTAAAAGGTGTTTAATATATAATTTTCTCATTTGAATGCAAGCGCATACTCTCTCAAATTGGTATCAGAGCAGGTTACGCTAATCTATCGCGTATTCCTATTTTCCGCAAAATTTTTCTAAGATATCAATTTTCCAAAAAAAATTAATTTTTGAAAAAGTGCGTGTTCAAATGGAGAAGTTATATAATAAAATGCCAGTTTTTGACGGGACAAACTATGCCTATTGGAAAGCCCGTATGAGGTTTGCATTAAAAGCCATTGATTAACGTGTCTGGATTTTGGTTGAAAGAGGGTGGACACCTCCCTCCATGACTGTTGATAATGTGATTAACTTGAAACCTGTCACTTCCTGGACTGAAGAAGAATTTAAATGGTCATCTTTTAATTCTAAGGGTCTAAGTGCTATTTCTAGGTCTGTCACACCTGATGAGTTCAAACGCATAATGACATGCACCACGTCAAAAGAGGCATGGGATGTCTTACAACTCACCCATGAAGGAACCAATGTTGTAAAAGAGTCTAAATTGCAAAATTTAACAACTCAATTTGAAACCATCACCATGCATGAATCTGAATGCTTTGATGAATTTTATGCTAGACTTTCTGACATTGTGAATACTAGCTTTAATCTTGGTGAACATATTCCTAGAGTTGTTAAAAAAATTATGCGTTCTTTGCCTAAGCGTTTTATCCCTAAAGTCACTGTGCTAAATTCTATGGGTAATTTAAATACGATAAAATTGGAAGAACTTGTAGGAGATTTGAAAACATATGAAATTGATATGTTCCCTAAAACTGCTAAATCTAAAGATAAGGGAATTGCACTTAATGCCCAAGAGAGAAGGAGTGAGGGGTCGACTAGAAAGAGGATAGGGTCATCTAGAAAGAGAGAGACTGACACGTCTGATTCTAAGTGTGATTTTGACTTAGATGATTTGGCTCTTTTTGCAAAAAAAATCAAGAGGATTCTCAAATTTAAGAAAAATGGCAATTTTAAAGATAAAAAGAAATTTGAGAAAAATAAGTTTGAAAAGAAAAATGAAAAAGATTCCAAAAATCCTCTTAAGAAAGAAAGTGAGAGATGCTTTGAGTGCGATGGTAAGGGTCATAGAGCCTTTGAGTGTGCCACTCGTCTGAATAGAGAGAAAGGAAAAGCTGTCCTTAATTCTACTCTTAGCGACGACAGTGAGGTCGAGACGGTGGATTCAGGAGATGATTCACCGCATGAGTGTAACTTCACCGCATTCATGGCCCGTCAAGTGAGCACTCCTAGTTCTCTTCATGATGATAAGGATGATGATTCACAGGGACACCTCGATAGTAAGATCGATGTGAGTGAGGGGGAGGATAACTCAAGTGAGAGCGAGAGTGATATTCAACGTGCCTACGCTGAGTTATATTCTGAGTCATTTAAAACTAAAAAGCGAAACAAAGCGTTAGTCCTTAACATCACCGGCTTAGAGGAAGAATTAAGAAGAGCAAGAGAGAGAGAGTCCTCCACCTTCATCGCCCTGAGAGAGAGAGAATCTTCCTGTGTCGAGAAAGAGAGTTTGTTTAGAGAGAGAGAGAGTGTTTTTAAGAAAGAGAGAGGGGACTTGACTAAACAAGTGGCTAGCCTTACGAGTCAGCTCCATTCCTCCGTGGAGACTCGGAAGAAACTTGAAGCCCTTGTTGCCCAGCTGACTCATGATCTTGAGAAAGCACGGGAAGTCAAGGTACAAATCGAGGACAGATTTGGGAAAATGGGAAAGATGCTCCCGGCCCCTCTTTAAGTTTTGGTGATCGGCAAGGAATTGGTTATGATGGTGCCTCCACGTCCCAAATTTCACCTGGACCAGTTCCTGAGTTTACTACGACTCCTTATGGCCATCGTCAAAAACCTCGAAGGAGAGTTCGACCAAGAAAGGCAAACCAAGGTCCGCCTTTGACTGTGTCATTTTGTACTTATTGCAAAAGAAAAGGACACCTTCGGGAGTTTTGCTATAACATGGGTCGGACACGACGTACTACTGCTCCACCACGTCATACTGATGAGTTTTCGAGTCTGAGAGATCAAGTTGAGTTCTTAGCTGCCACGTCCCAGAGTTTAATGGAAGAATTTTGACGGATGTCTTTGCCGTTAGTGAATGCTTATCACATTCCAGCTAAAACCAACAACAACAAAGGCAAACAAAATGTCATCTCGACTTGGGTACCTAAGAAAGATAAAAAGGCTTTTGTTGTTCATGTTTCTCTCAAAGCACATAATACCTCACAGTGGTATTTTGATAGTGGGTGTTACAGACACATGACAGGTGATGCCTCATTTTTTAAGACTCTTGAGGACTATCAGGATGGCAGAGTCACCTTTGGAGATGGGAGAAAGTCTAGCATTTTAGGACGAGGTACTGTCGAGTTACCTGGATTTCCTAAGCTAGAAAATATTTTGTACGTCAAAGGTTTGAAAGCAAACCTTCTCAGCATTAGCCAGCTGTGCGACACTGACTTTGCAGTAAAGTTTGACCGGGATACTTGTAAAGTCTATAATCAAGCCGGTAAACTATTAGTGCAAGGGGTAAGGACAAAGGATAACTGCTATGGGACTGAGCCCACGTCCTCACTTGGCTGCAACAGCGCCACGATCACTCCTATGGATCTGTGGCACCAACGTCTAGGTCACGTGAACGTTAGAGATCTCAATCGCTTAGCTAAAAAGGACCTGGTACGTGGCTTACCATCTATTGGAAAGTCAACTTCGACCGTTTGTGGACCCTGTTAGATGGGAAAACAAATTCGTAGTCCTCATAGGAAGTTTCATTCCATTACCACCTCTCGTGTTCTTGAGTTGATTCACATGGATCTTATGGGTCCCACTCGTACTGAGAGTCTAGGTGGTAATAGGTACATCCTCGTGATGGTAGATGATTTCTCTAGGTACTCAATTGTAGGTTTTCTGAGAGAGAAATCCAATGCTGTAGAATTTTTAACAACCAAGTGCCGTGTCCTGCAAAATCAACACGGTGTCACTATTAATAGGATGCGTAGTGACAATGGCACTGAATTCACAGAAGCAAAAGTAGATCTTTACTGTGATAGCCTCGGGATTAAACATGAGTTTTCTGCTGTGAGAACTCCTCAGCAAAATGGGATTATTGAGAGAAAGAATAGAACGATCCAAGAAATGGCTAGATCCATGCTTCTAGGTCGTAAAGTTTCTAGGAGATTTTGGGCAGAGGCAGTGTCTACTTCATGCCACACGGTGAATAGGGTTTATTTGCGTTCACACACACTTCAGACTACTTATGAGTTGTGGACTGGCAAGAAGCCCAACCTGGCATATTTTCGTGTTTTTCGGAGTAAATGCTACATCCTACGGGATAGAGAGCAATTAGGAAAGTTCGACTCCCAGAGCGACGAGGGAATATTTCTTGGATATTCATAAAATAGCAGAGCATACCAGGTTTTTAACCTAAAGAGCTCTAAGGTTATGGAATCAATAAACGTCACCGTGCAAGATGACGAACCTCCGACGGTTATTGATCCTAACCTTCAGTGTGAGGATGAGGATTGTTTTGACAGTGATTTACCTGTTCCTCTCTCACACTCTGTGGACCCTACTCTTATGCTAGGGGCCACACCTGCTTGGGTTCGCAAGAGTCATGACCCTTCTGCCATTGTTGGTGATCCCACTCTAGGGGTTAAGACTCGTGCTCAGCTAGAGAACGTTGTTAGCCATCTTTGCTACACGTCCAAAGTCGAGCCCAAGAACCATGAAGAAGCACTCAAGGATGAACACTGGATATCTGCTATACAGGATGAATTGATTCAGTTTAAAAAGAATAATGTCTGGGAACTAGTCCCCCGACCTAGTGAGACTAATGTGATAGGTACCCGGTGGATTTTTAAGAACAAAATGGATGAAATGGTACCATAATCAGAAATAAGGCTAGGTTGGTCGCTCAAGGCTACACACAGATAGATGGTGTAGACTTTGGGGAGATATTTTCTCCTGTTGTGAGGCTTGATTCCGTCCGTCTTCTGCTCGCCATCGCATATCATCTGCGCTTCAAGTTATATCAGATGGATGTCAAGAGTGCCTTTCTGAATGGCATTCTACAGGAGGAGGTTTATGTGGAATAACCAAAAGGGTTTGAAGACCCTCAGCACCCGGAGCACGTCTACTATCTGAGGAAAGCCTTGTATGGTTTGAAGCAAGCACCCCGTGCTTGGTATGAGAGGCTTACTTCCTATCTCTTAGCTAGTGGCTTCAAGAGAGGGGGAGTAGATATGACGTTGTTCGTCAGGAGATATGACGGTGCTATTTTGGTTGCCCAGGTCTATGTGGATGACATAGTCTTTGGATCCACATGCTCCCAGCATGCTCACCACTTTGAGGAGGAGATGAAAAGTGAGTTTGAGATGAGCATGGTTGGTGAGCTTACATTCTTCCTTGGTCTCCATGTTCGTCAGCTAGAGGATGGGATGTTCATTTCCCAATCCAAGTATGCCAGAGACCTAGTAAATAAATTTGGTTTAGACTCCGCTAAGCATGTACGTACACCTATGAGTACCACTACCAAGCTTAGTAAGGACACTTCAGGTAAGGACGTAGAGAAAACCTTATATCGGAGTATGATAGGTAGTCTTCTCTACTTGACTGCCAGTCGTCCCGACATTGCCTTTAGTGTTGGAGTCTGTGCGCGATATCAGGCATCCCCTAAAGAGTTACACTTACTTGCTCTAAAACGTATTATTAAATACGTGAGTGGGACTCTCTCATACGGTATTTGGTATTCCTTTGATACCGATGACTGTTTGTCCGCCTATTCGGATGCCGATTGGGCTGGGGATGTAGATGGTTGTAGGAGAACTTCTGGTGCGTGTTTTTATTATGGCTCTGCTCTTGTCTCCTGGCTGAGCAAGAAGCAAAATTCCATCTCTTTGTCCACTGCTGAGGCTGAGTACATAGCCGCCGGGAGTTGTTGCACACAACTCTTGTGGATGAAGCAAATGCTGGAGGATTATGGGATTTCACTGGACACCATGACCATTTCCTGTGACAACACGAGCGCGATACACATATCCCGCAATCTAGTTCAGCATTCGCGCACCAAGCACATCAGGATACGTGAGCACTTTATACGACAGCTAGTTGAGGAGAAAGTCGTATCCCTGAGTTTCGTTCCCACCGACCGTCAGTTAGCTGACATTTTCACGAAACCTTTAGATGCCCTTAGATTTAAGAGTCTTAGGAAGTCTTTGGGGATTTGCACAGTTGACTAAGGGGTTGGTTTGTGTCTAGAATAGGATGCTTCTTCATGTTCAAACCATATGCTTCCTATTTCTAGTCTGTTTTATATGTATCATTGCTTAGTTGTACAACTATTTATTCATTCTTTTTGCTTTTTATCTTTGTTTTGAAAAATACAAAAAGATTTTCTTTTATAATTTTTGAAAAAGCATAAAAAGATTTTTGTATTTTTATGTTCCTTTTATGGATGAACATTTAAGATAGTTAAGTCACAACTTCATTCCATATATCCATGTGATTGTTTGACAGATATTTGAGAGGCTACATCATTTCATCCATGTGCTTTACATTGTTTGGAGTCTTTGAGATGTAATTAGTGATATCTTCCTACATGATTGACTCCTATATCCTTTATTGCACACATGCACGACTATATTTGATTATTTCACTTGTGTATCTCATATTGGCTTGAGTGTTTCCATCTCAATTCTGTCTATACAACTTACATATGCGATAAAACTTGACAAGATTGGAATGCATGTAAAAACCGTTTTGGTGAGACTGTGTGTTTTTGTATAACGCGGAGGGGCTGCGAAAGGTAATCACCTATCCTTTGCGCAAAAGCCACCGTTAGAAAGGACCTAAAAAATGGAGGAATTTTAATATCCGAGGTTCAAAGAGGTTAAAAGATCCCGAATTTTTTTTAAGGCAATAACAAGCTCTTCATGCCAAATATGGTCCACTTAGGTTTCACCATCAATTCTCCAAAGTTTGAGAATTTAGAATACCTCTATTCAAAATTATATCTGAGGGAGTTTGGTTGGAGAATTTAAACGGGTTTGCACTTCCTTGAAAGTCCTAAAAAAGCATACAATCGTTTTGGACGTTATTGGTGCGAAAATCACTTTGAGCTTTGATTTGTTGATTTGATTAAGTCAATATCTTATATTGTCATTCTTTTACACCAAAGAATGCATTTGAGTTCATTCGCTAGGAGTATCCAATATTCATCATGCACATATGTCATGTTTGTATGCATTAATTTTCCTATCGAATTTGATCACACCACTTCATTTACGCTATCATCGACTTGGTTGCTTTGTGTTCATTCATGGTGTGATTTTATCCTAGTGACACCCCGCACTTACTTATTTGATTTATTTCTTTCATTTGTCTATTTGGGGACATCATAAAAAGGGGGAGAATGAATTATCTTATTATGGGGGAGTTTTGAAAGTTGAAAGTTAAAAGTTTGAGTTTTCTCATAAATTGGAATATAGTTTATCTCATTTCAAACTCGATAGGTCACTTGGTATTTTGCTTTTTCTCATGTGTGTAGGTACTACATGGATTAACATTGGATTGCACACCCTGATGAGAAAAGCGGTGAAGATTCCTGAAGTGTTGAAGAACAAACGATGAAGTCTTATTCAATTATATCTTTCCAGTTTTGGGTTCATGGAAGGGTAGATTTGTATAGGTAATTTTATACTTGATAATTCGGATGTTTGTTTTTATGTATGTACCGGCATAGACATAGGGGGAGATTTGTAAGGACATTTTTGTCCATCATTAATTTGTTATGTCCTAAGACGTTACACCGTTGAAGAAATTCAAGATACATACAGTTATCAACGGATCCGAATATCAAAAGAAGACGAGGAATCAAAGTCTAACAGGCCGAACCGGTCCGCCCGGAATAAAAGAACCGATCCGCCTGCGGACCGGTCCACCTCAGACCCGGACCGTTCCGCCTGCTGAAAAGCCAGTACACCCCGGACCGCAAACGAACCGAAGGAGCCTAAAATAAAAAAAACCGATCCGCCTACCCGGACCGATCCGCCTCAGACCCGGACCGGTCCGCCTGGGATAATCTCAAACAGATCGTGCAGAGATTTTTTAGTCCATGTTATTCCTTTATAAACCCACTACGGGAAGTAGTTTTCTAAGATTTCTATATACGATTTTCAGAGTACAAAAACTCTAAGTCTTCATCTATTGAGCCCAAGACTCTAGGTTTTTGATTCACACAAATTTCCAAACACTTGTGAATCACTTTGCAACTCAGGAACGCAGTTTTGCTGTTCATACCCTAGTGGAGAAGACCGTTCTTCTTCTTCATTGCAGCCCTCCTGGAAAGGGACATTTCTAGCCTCCGACTATAGAATCCGACACCTGAGGGTAATTCTTAGTCACTTGTATTTTCATTGTAATCCGAAATTGTACAGTTACAATATTATAATGAAAATAAATGGTTTTGCCCCTTTGGGGGATTTTTCCTTAATTGTGTGTGTTTGATTAATCTTCATGATCTACTTCTTGATTAAATCACATATTATTGCATGTTTAGAGTTTGTTTGAGTTAAAAGCCTAAAATAAAAAGAACCGATCCGCCTACCCGGACCGATCCGCCTCAGACCCGGATCGGTCCGCCTGGGATAATCTCAAACAGATCGTGCAGAGATTTTTTAGGCCATGTTATTCCTTTATAAACCCACTACGGGAAGTGGTTTTCTAAGACTTCTATATACGATTTTCAGAGTACAAAAACTCTAAGTCTTCACCTATTGTGCCCAAGAATCTAGGTTTTTGATTCACACAAATTTCCAAACACTTGTGGATCACTTTGCAACCCAGGAACGCAGTTTTGCTGTTCATACCCTTGTGGAGAAGACCGTTCTTCTTCTTCATTGCAGCCCTCCTGGAAAGGGACATTTCCAGCCGCCGACTACAGAATCCGACACCTGAGGGTAATTCTTAGTCACTTGTATTTTCATTGTAATCCGAAATTGTACTATTACAATATTATAATGAAAATAAATGGTTTTGCCCCTTTGGGGGATTTTTCCTTAATTGTGTGTGTTTGATTAATCTTCATGATCTACTTCTTGATTAAATCACATATTGTTGCATGTTTAGGGTTTGTTTGAGTTAAAAGGTGTTTAATATATAATTTTCTCATTTGAATGCAAGCGCATACTCTCTCATTCTCTTTTTTAATTATTACAAATTTAAATGAAAAAAAATAATGGTGTCTCCAAGCATCGCAATACAAGCCAAATAATATAATCCTAATACAAGCTTTAAATGAAAATGAAAAATAGTAGAAAAAATAAGAAAAATAAATGACAAAGGAACTACACACCAAAATATTCGCAAGTGCTTCAAACTCCAAAGATTGGCAACGATGACATTTGATAGAAAGAGATTTTGTATGTCATTGTAGGGAAGCCTCACTAATCAAAATCCTTGATTACCTACAAAAATATAAAAAAACTCGTATAATGGTAAGTAAGGATGTCAATCCATCTCTAAGGAGTGAAACAAATGAGAAGTAATGTAATTCATTTTTTTATTTTAACTATATTTATCAATTGTTTTAGATGTTTTATATTTTTTTTAGCATTTTTATATTAATACAATTTTCATGAGATGATGAGATGACTAAACTAATGGAAGAAATATACTAAACTAGGAGTAAAGTCTAATGAAATAACTAAAAAGTGTGATGAAAAATGAGTGAAATATATAACTAAATAAAATGTAAAATATGAGATGAGTGAGGAAATAAAAGTGCGGACTAATAAGGGATATGATGACACCATTGTAACACCCCGCTTAAAATAATAACGGGTGGCCAGCCCAATACTACATTAAATCAGGAGTTTCAGATGGTCCAGTCTCAACATCAACTACCGGTACTTTATAATATAGGATTAACGACCCGATATCATATAAGCGAGATGTTAAAATTAATTTAAAACATGTAACATACCACAACCCAACACTATAACACTACGAGTAAAGGAAAGAAAGATGCAGGAAAGAGAAATGAGAAAAGAAATGCTAGAATAAAATGAAATAAATAACTACAACAAAAAATATACCACAAGGAAGTAAACCCAAATAAGCTGTCAGGTCACAGCCAATACAATAACTGAAATGGAATTTATATAAACATGTATATAAATATCCCTTGGGTACAAACCCGATATACACCTTGAATCCTACCTAGAATTTTAAAAGTAGGAAGTGACTACAAGATACATCCCGCAACAGTCCGCACATGTCACGACTCCTAAGACTCTGGATAGAAAATCATCCGGCATCCCTGCGGTAGGATAACTGTAATAGTATATATATATATATATATATATATATATATATATATATATATACAAGCAGGAGAGAAAAGTAAACGGGTCAGAGCCCGAGTGTGAAAAATATTTAGCAAGTGTGTTAACCGTGCATAATAAATATCGGTGCACTTATTTCATAATTAAAGTGGAATCGCACTCACGTGGAACCCCAACTCACCTCTCATCTAACGGCGCGCCCTATTCGCGTCCTCAGATTTCAGTTAAATTACCCCAATTTTAAGGACAACCTAACTTATCATAGGCCTAGCCTGTACCCACGAGATTTGTCATCCTACCATAACCCAAGAATCCACTCTTTCAAACCACACTTAAGTATTTTCACAAGCATATACGCCATATTAGGCTTAATGGATTCCGGTTTATAATTTAACCAATTGTAATTCTTAATAAGTTACCCATATGCATTTGGGTTGAAACATATGATTTAATTTCTACAAAATAGGCATACAACATTATTATTGACAAAACTTCTCTCCAATTTCAATGATGCGCTGTGTTTCATGCGTGGGGTGTCTCACAGAGCGAAATCCAAACAAGGAACCACCCCGTTACACTACTCATTATCAACGTCGATCCTGGAGATCCATTATGCCATAACTAATCATTGACAGAACTTCTCTCTAATCTCAACAATGCACTACGTTTCGTGCGTGGGGTGTCTCGCAAAGCGAAATTCAAATAAGGAACCACCCTGTTACACTACTCCTTGACAATGTCGATCCTAGAGATCCATAATGCCATACATACAATACTACTGAATATATATTACCATATAAGATCAACTAAAGTCTCCACATAATATCCTTGGGATGATGTAACCGAAATATTCCTTAAATGCGATACATCAATCCCCCATCAATCTAGTACATCATAATCATCCAGGATGTACTTCATAAAAGTCCATATCCTTTCATCTAGAGGATATATAAATATATATAGGCATTTTATTCTAACCGTATATATATATACCATCATCCATACCCATGACCAAGTGTACATATCATATCTGATGTACAATGGACATGCACATAATCCACCCGGCTATATATATCGCTGATAAAACTGCCCCATGCTATCATCTTCCCAGTGCCTGGCTCACGTAGCAACTGGGGACCACCATGGTGGGGCTCAACGACACCCATCTTGTGGTAACTCACACACACGACGTCCCGAGAAGCGGTCATAGCTCCTAACCGTCAATGAGACGAAACATACCCACCACGTCTCATCCCAAAAATATATATATCACATAATAACTCACTGGACGACTATGACCTGGGGAATATCCACACCCTGCTCCTTAAGCCATGATGCTCACCCTCTGCGCGAAAACTTAACAATGATAGAATGAGCGGGGTATGCTTAACCACATAAGTATATATATCGTTCAGATGCACAATATATACACATCCATACCATCCCATCATATGATCAAATATTAAACCATCACATAAGGATTAAATATCCATATCATGTATATCCACAACATAAATATATCCATACAATCATATTCATACGGATATAAATACAAATATTCACATATCCACATATATATATATATATACAAACTAATCCTCGTTCATATGTATAAGATATATATACTCGGCTATAAGTATACATAATCCTCAATATACAAGCCGTCACCACAAACTCATTAAATTTACCTCGATATGTGAAGATAATCCCTCACTTGAAACATATTCAATCATTTTTCCTATGATGAATAGTCTCCCAAAATCATATGTATATATACATATATATTGAACATTAGGGTTATCACCCAAGATTTTGTGTAGGAAACCATCACTACACATACCATTTATATCCGAGAGCACATTAAAGAATCTAGTAATAATTTCGACTATCAGTATACACTTAACTAATAGTCTATAAGCCTCAAGCTCAATCTTATTTTCATCAAATAATCCCACTTCTTAGGGAAAATACCCGTTGTAAATCACACACCGATAAACAACATCTACCCCAACTAGATTTACACACTCTACTCCAGTTGGTAATATGATCCCATCGCTCTCGACTCCGACTACGGTTCAATCATTTTTGTGAATCCCCTAGTCTAAGATCTCTCGGATTTATTTCTTAAGGTTTATCATTACTAAGGGCATTCGACCACTCTCTTTCATTTGGGCCCCAAACCGTGTCTTAATAATATCCTATCCTTATAAGGATTCGATATAAATGTCGGCCCAAAAATTTCACAACATACCCTCGCAACTCTCTCTCTAAGAGTTCTTAGCCTCCCATCACATCTATACTTACTATTTTTCTCTAAGTATGATTTTCGATCCCAAAGAGGTTTCCCCACAATCTCTATACACATATCAAAATACATACTTGGATATATTTTTCCCAAACTTTTCCAAGAAGTCCCCATGATCACAATGTGTGAGAAACCCCTTGTGTGACTCCAAAACATATCTCTTTTATCATAAGAGAAGTCCCCAAATCAATAAGCCCATTAAGAAAGCCCCTAAGAATAAACCTCCAAAAGAAAAAGAAAGAACTCCAAACTTTGGGCTAAAAATAGGGGACCGGTCGATCGGTCCCAGACCCACGTTCGATCGCGGGTCCAAATTTTGCCTACGAAGAAATGCAGTAAGCTTTTCTCTTGAGGCGCGGTCGACCGGTCCACAGACCGCGGTCGACCGGCCATACCAGATATTCTAGTCGATTTCCATTTCTCAACAAAACCCACGAATTTCAAACCCTAAAATTTCCATTCTAACCTCCAAATCTTTATCACAACATGATTCTAAGCCAATAAATCAACCCAAAGTTGATACCAACCATTTCTACTCCATTTAAACCCATTTTTAAACATTGATTTCAAAATTAAATCCAAAATCTAGGTTTTGAGATTTATACCCAAAAACCATTTCTTTAACCCACAAATTATGAAATGAAATACACAAATAACTTATTTAGCAAGATTAAACACTTGCCTCAGATTTGTATAGGTTGGATCATCCTTGATGTCGCGTTTCGGCCGGGATCTCCAAGCTTTTCCTCCTCTATCTTCCTTTGTTCTTCTTCTTTCTTTCTTCTTTTCTCTCTAGGGCTTTTTCTCTCTTTCTCTCAAATGAGAATGGCTTCATCCGTAAGCCTTTAAGTCCCTTAAAACAATAAACCCAGTTTTAAATGTTAATACACACTTTAAATGACTCGTTTACTCCGATTCGAGTCAAACTAACTTAAAATAATTCCGGAACCGAAATAAAACCCAATGACAGTTATTTTGACTATCTCGACCCTTCCGGGATCGATGGTACACTCAAAATCATCATCCGGAATACTTTGAAATATTCTCTATTTTTGGGCCTCAATTCCCAAATTTTAAAATTATCCAATTTAATTAAATTTTATTTTCCTAAAAATTTAATTTCTCAGTCTCAAAAACCATGGGGTGTTACAATATTCCCCCTTACAAAAATTTAATTAAATTGGATAATTTTAAAATTTGGGAATTGAGGCCCAAAAATAGAGAATATTTCAAAGTATTCCGGATGATCCGCGAAATTTAAGACATCCCTAGGACCTCAATATCATCTAGTCCTTACATCAACCCTTAGGATCACTATACCGATACTTTCTAGTTCTCACGTTGAACCATATAAATTTTAAAACAAATTAACTACCCCGGGGCACCCATACACCCCGTACAGGAGCTTCCACTCGTAGAATTTATAATTAGGCTCCATTAGCCTCGAATCGCAATATGACTATCACCAATATAATCTATAGAAACAGTATATGTGTGTATAAAAATTTTGAAAAATTCCCAATGGTTGAACTCTCCTCAATTCCTGACACTAGCCACCTTCGTGAGGGGGAGGTCTCGCAAGCCAAATCCAAACAAGGAACCCTCCCAATACACTACTGTGTAGCTAGGTCGGGAATTGAGATTTGTTGAACCAAGGTTAAGATTTTATAAAAGATTTTCATATTTTAGATACTGCCCGAAGGCCTACGTAACAATATATAATACAAATAAATCCCGCGTCTTTCGACACGCCAAGCAAACACCTTATGTTTAGAACACAAGGCCTCAACAAATACAATATTCTATCCAATTTCTAGTTCTCAAGACTAGTACAACTATGAGCTAACCTATCCGCTCAACATAGATCTACCTATTTGAACCTCTCAAGTATAAAAAAATTTCTCTACACCACATCAACACCTTTCCATAAAATAAGTTCTTCCCTCAACGGAGCACTACCATTACATGACCTACCCTGTTCATAAGACAATAGTCTCATAACCACTATTCCACAAACCTTGACATTTCGCACCTACGGAATTCAATATTATAACTCTCGACGTTCCCGATATCGCACAAAGCTGTAATATCCCGTAATTTTAAATGACTTTTAAAATGGGTTATATTTTAAATAATGGATTAATTAGATTTTATTATTAATTAATTCATTCGGGTTTTATCCGGACGGTGGATATTAAAATGGAAGATTCTGAATATTACTTAAAGATATTTAGGTAATATATGAATGTAATGTCATTGATATGACTGTATGATATAAATTCGGTAATTTATATTTTTAGTCAGACGCGGTATGGGACGTGACGGGACTAGTTTATTAAATTAAAAAGGAAATTTATTTTCTATCGATCTAATAGTCATTTCGACTGCGTCGTTGCGTCCGGAAGGTTCGAAATAGTCAGAAAAGTCTATTTGGATGTTAATTTGGAGTCTCGGGTCATTTGGGAATGAATAGACAACCCGAAAGGGCATTTTGGTCATTTTTCTAGGGGGATGAATAGTGATTTCGGATTTGGCACTATTATAAGTATTGGTAGATTAAGTGTATGGGAGTTATTCAACTCCTCTTCACAAATAAGAGCAGCCATCTTCCTAGAGAGAGTGTAAGAGTGCCTGGGAAGGGAAAAGCCAACTTGGGAAGGAGAAGAACAAGAACCAAGGTTCACCACCACCAACCACCACCGGAGTTTGATCGGAGAAGGGACAACCAACTGAGATATACTACACCAAAGTATCAGACCTACAAGAAAGGCAACTGTTTGATAATGGCAATTTAAGTTTGTATATTGTCCATGTTAGAATAATATGAAAAGAAAAGATTATTATTGTTTGGAAGAAATAATGGAGTATTAAATGGATTTCTAGAAAAACTGAAATGAGATAGGAATCTAACTCATGTTTTAGGATGAATATAATCCACGAAATAGTCATGAATCTGTTGAAGAAATTATGAAAACCATTGATGTGTTCTTGAAGATGATATATTGATAATTTCTGGAAATAAGGAGATAAACATGCTTTTTAATCCAACCCCTTGATGATTCTAGGATGTTTAGTGTACTGGAAATCGTTCATATTTGTTGGCATATCATGTAGTAATAATTATAACTCATTTTGGAGGTTAATATGAAGGTTTGAATGAGTAAAAATGGTGAAACCCGTAGTTGCTGAAATGCAGAAAAACCAGGCTTGGACTTGAGGGATCGATCGATCGACCCCTACCTTCGATCGATCGACCTCCCCAGATTATGTAAAGTTGTTTCTTTTTAAATGTTGATTCTTATCCCAAACCTTTTGTGGATCTTTGGTGATTATTATTTGGATATTTTGGGACCTAGAAAATATCAGTAAACCCTTGATAAGATTTGAATAAATTTGATTTGGATTCGAGTGATTTAAATGATGAAAATTATATTGAATGGAATTTCGGTTGCTAGATTCATTTATTAAATTCCAAATGGGGATGGATGAGGATTTAAGATAGGACCAGTAGGGGTGATTGAATATAACACCTGGGTATCCTTAAGTTTATAAGAGGGTTTAATCCTAAGTGAAAGAATATGTGTTTAAGAGAGATTTGAAACTATCGGTTTTAACCTTAATTAAAAGGAGAACTAAACTCGTAGTAGTTAGGGAGAATTAATGTTATGGACCAGTAGGATATTAGTGATTTCTTACTGAATATAAGATGAGGAAAATCCTATTTGAATCTTCTGAGATGGGAGCTTAGAACAAATTTGATTGAAAGAGGTTATGAGGTTATCCCGATTGCATAGTTAAAGTTTTCGGACCTCCTCGATCGACAAAGTTAAGTAGTAGTGTATTGGAGGGGTTCCTTGTTTGGATTTCGCTTTGCGAGACGCTCCGCGCATGAACCTTAATGACGTCGGTAGTGGAGAGATGTTATAGGATGCGAGGATAATTAATTTATGAAGTAAAGATATGATATTTTAATACGTGGAATTTAAAAGAGATATAATGCTACGTATGGGGAATATCTTAGGGTAGTGATAATTACCTTATTGATATTATATTATAGGTATGATAATACCTATTTGATTGATTGATGATTTATGTGTATGACATACCTAGCTTACTTGCTATCGGTGGGAGGTTTGTGCGTGAGGGCAATCATATCCTGATGACTCCATGGGATCTTTGATTTGTCGCTCGAGAACATAGGTCTATGAAAGACTTATCGGGGAGTTGATAAGTCCGCTGACTGTGGGTACGTAGGTATGTGCGTGACCCATGGATACGAGAACTATGTTCACCTCCAATTTGTTTGTTGATGTTTGTGGTTCGTGTAATCTTACCGAACCTTTAGTCCCCTATTCGGCGACCTGCGATGATGGGACATGATAGCAGAGTAATGCATTGCACCACAACTGTGACTCGGGGTGCCGTATTATATATGAATATATATATAATGGATTAAATGGTTATATGGATATTTATTATGGTTAAATCTATCTACGGTGATAATTGTAGATACCGGTGAATATAGTAAGATAATGGAATTAAGTTACTAAATGTTTATGCTTATATAATTAAAAAGCTTAACTCATGTTAATGAGGAACGATTCATATTAATTAGTAATGATTCATGTTAATGAGAAACTAATCATAAATTAGAAATGTAAATGAATAATAATGTGACGTATGGTATGGGACATACGGGGATTATGATATGGGAATGGAATTATAATATGGAGACTAGAAAAGAGGAACCATTAACTAGGAGGTTAATAGGAAACGTTAAGTGTGCACTCTAGTTGAGAGGTGAGAATTGCAAGTGAGAGTTGGATCTAACATGTACATAATAAATGCTTTATTGCACTTGTTAAATACTTGTTGTTTTTAAAATAATCTACACATTCGGGCTCTGAACCGTTTCCTTGCATATTTTCTCTTCTATTGTATCTCTATATCAGGTGTCCAGCAACAGGGACGCCAACCATAGTTGATTGTGATGAGCTATGGAGCTATGGAAGTTTTGCTTAGACGCTTATCATCTTTTGATTCACAGTATTCTTAGTTAGGGCATGTCGCCCAAAGGATTTCAGTTATCTTTTCTATCGAGGTCAATTACTATTGTATTGGTGTCTTTTTAATACATTTAACATTGTTGGGATTGTTGTAAAGGATTTATATTATTTGGGAATGTTTATTCCAGTTGCACTTAAATTCTTTTGTGTTAATTATTGTGTTACCAGTGTTGTAGAATAAAATGTGTTGTGTTATTCTTAAACTAAAGATGGTTTTGTTGAAATTTAAAATTTGGAAAGTTTTTAACACCAGCTTAATTGGGTATTGGGTGAGTTTTAAATGTTTTCGACAGTGATGCTAAGAATGAGCCTACTGTATATTCTGTTTTAATTTGGTATGGGACTGGCCACCCGGTATTTAATTAGGCGGGGTGTTACTGGTGGTATCAGAGCATCAGGTTCTAGTGTCCTTTAGGATCTGTACGGCTTACTGTGTTTTTCAGCTTAGCGTTCTTTGATGTAGAGCCCTATGAGTAGGATTATTGCTTTTCTATTTACGCCTACAAAGGTATGATGACTGCGGCCGAAGTTGCTGCAATTGTCGCTCGGGCAGTCAATGCTGTTGTAGCTGCTGTTCAGCAGGCTCCCGCACCGGCACCAGTTGTGCCACCCACGCAAGGGCAAGTGTTTCCTACTGCATGGGAACGAGCGAGGGATGCCTTTTAGAAAGCGCACCCACCTGAATTTTAGGGAGGATCAGATGTTGTGACTGCTAGCCAATGGAAGAAAGATATCCAACGGCACTTGAGAATGATTGAATTCACTGAGGTTCAACGTCAAATACTAGCCACATTCAAGCTAGTAGGGGCAGCTTTGTAATGGTGGGAAGCTACGACCACTATGGAGGAGAGGGACATAATGACTATCCAAGACTTTTGGATACGGTTAGATGGGAAGTATTTTCCTTCCGCCATCCAGACAGAGATGAGGCGGAAGCTATTTGATTTGAACCAGGGAGAGAAAAATGTGGCGGAATACGAGGAAGAGTTTACGAGATTAACTAATTTGGTACCAGCTGAAGTACCTACTGAGGAGAGGAGAGTCCTAATGTTCACTGATGGGTTGAACTATAAAATTCGACAATATTTATTGGGAAATCTTTTATTACGTACGTATGGCAGATCAGGGCCATTGGACGGATAGCGGAGATCGTACTTAGGAGGTTATGAAGTATGTTTGAGTATGATGACCGTAGTCGAGGTCACCCCTATTATGGAAAAATTGAGGAGAGTCATCAGTAGAAGTTCTTGAAATACGTGAATTGTGTATGTTCCCTAACGAAGGCAATATATTGAAAGGCTTGGGTATATAGTGGAGTGTGGTTAGATAGAACTGAAAATTTGGGGTCAAATTTTTTCTTGACTCATCGGAGCAAAGTTATAATATTGGGATTCAACAACCACCACCCACGAATGAGGGTATGTTTTCTATCTAAGGAATTATGATGCGTATATTGATTTTGTTACGATTAATGTTGTGTGGGCAAAAGGGTTGCTAAACTTAGCCTATAGCACTGTTATTTATGTAAACTCACTGAGGGGTGTGGGACACCTTTATATTACATGTTATCACGTGGGTTTGATTTGTATCATGCGATTACTTACCTAGAGCATGTCCGAGTGTGATTTGACTATCGGCGTGCATTGACTTGTGGTATATGAGAGCATATGTCTGCATCTTGTCTTCTATAAAAGAGTAGATGCGTAGACCCTATTTGAAATCGATAAAAACCAAAATTTTGTTTTAAAATCGATAAACCTGATATTTTTTTTTAAACCAAATTTTTTTTATATATTATTGACAAAGGACCTTAGGAGTTGCGATGACCGACTACTTTAGGAAGTAGTGTATCGGGGTGGTTCCTTGTTTGGATTTCGCTTGCGAGACACCCCACGCATGAAACTAATAACCGTTGGGAGTCGAAATAAGTTAGGTCTTTGGGACACGAGTTTATAACCTGTGCAAAACTTTTAATATTGAAAGTAGTACGAGAGGGTGTATGGGCGCCCTGGATGATTGAATTGTCGTATTTTTCATAATTATAAAAAGGGTAAGTAATTGGGACTTCAGGATTTATTTGTTCACTACGAGAGGATCATGTTTTCCCAAAGTTTGTCATGAGGATGGTATAAGGAAGATTTGGTAAAGTCTAAATTTCATTCAGTTTAAACGATATGGTGAGGCTTGGCGTATAACATCGATAGGGACTTTGTTAATGTACTGTATGGGCGGTACATCTTGGATTTCTTGCGATGTGAGATTTATACTCAGAGTTGACCTTACCGGTATGACTTATATTCCTGAATTTCGGGATGAAATTCTATTATAAGGGGGAAGTATGTAATACCCCGTAATTTTAAATGACTTTTAAAATGGGTTATCTTTTAAATAATGGATTAATTAGATTTTATTATTAATTAATTCATTCGGGTTTTATCCGGACGGTGGATATTAAAATGGAAGATTCTGAATATTACTTAAAGATATTTAGGTAATATATGAATGTGATGTCATTGATATGACTGTATGATATAAATTTGGTAATTTATATTTTTAGTCAGACGCGGTATGGGACGTGACGGGACTAGTTTATTAAATTAAAAAGGAAATTTATTTTCTATCGATCTAATAGTCATTTCGACTGCGTCGTTGCGTCCGGAAGGTTCGAAATAGTCAGAAAAGTCTATTTGGATGTTAATTTGGAGTCTCGGGTCATTTGGGAATGAATAGACAACCCGAAAGGGCATTTTGGTCATTTTTCTAGGGGGATGAATAGTGATTTCGGATTTGGCACTATTATAAGTATTGGTAGATTAAGTATATGGGAGTTATTCATCTCCTCTTCACAAATAAGAGCAGCCATCTTCCTAGAGAGAGTGTAAGAGTGCTTGGGAAGGGAAAAGCCAACTTGGGAAGGAGAAGAACAAGAACCAAGGTTCACCACCACCAACCACCACCGGAGTTTGACCGGAGAAGGGACAACCAACTGAGATATACTACACCAAAGGATCAGACCTACAAGAAAGGCAAGTGTATGATAATGGAAATTTAAGTTTGTATATTGTCCATGTTAGAATAATATGAAAAGAGAAGATTATTATTGTTTGGAAGAAATAATGGAGTATGAAATGGATTTCTGGAAAAACTGAAATGAGATAGGAATCTAACTCATGTTTTAGGATGAATATAATCCACGAAATAGTCATGAATCTGTTGAAGAAATTATGAAAACCATTGATGTGTTCTTGAAGATGATATATTAATAATTTCTGGAAATAAGGAGATAAACTTGCTTTTTAATCTAACCCCTTGATGATTTTAGGATGTTTAGTGTACTGGAAATCGTTCATATATGTTGGCATATCATGTAGTAATAATTATAACTCATTTTGGAGGTTAATATGAAGGTTTGAATGAGTAAAAATGGTGAAACCCGTAGTTGCTGAAATGCAGAAAAACTAGGCTTGGACCTGAGGGATCGATCGATCGACCCCTACCTTCGATCGATCGACCTCCCCAGATTATGTAAAGTTGTTTCTTTTTAAATGTTGATTCTTATCCCAAACCTTTTGTGGATTTTTGGTGATTATTATTTGGATATTTTGGGACCTAGAAAATATCAGTAAACACTTGATAAGATTTGAATAAATTTGATTTGGATTCGAGTGATTTAAATGATGAAAATTATATTGAATGGAATTTCGGTTGCTAGATTCATTTGTTAAATTCCAAATGGGGATGGATGAGGATTTAAGATAGGACCATTAGGGGTGATTGAATATAACACCTGGGTATCCTTAAGTTTACAAGAGGGTTTAATCCTAAGTGAAAGAATATGTGTTTAAGAGAGATTTGAAACTATCAGTTTTAACCTTAATTAAAAGGAGAACTAAACTCGTAGTAGTTCGGGAGAATTAATGTTATGGACCAGTAGGATATTAGTGATTTCTTACTGAATATAAGATGAGGAAAATCCTATTTGAATCTTGTGAGATGGGAGCTTAGAACACATTTGATTGAAAGAGGTTATGAGGTTATCCCGATTGCATAGTTAAAGTTTTCGGACCTCATCGATCGACAAAGTTAAGTAGTAGTGTATTGAAGTGGTTCCTTGTTTGGATTTCTCTTTGCGAGACGCTCCGCGCATGAACCTTAACGACGTCGGTAGTGGAGATATGTTATAGGATGCGAGGATAATTAAATTATGAAGTAAAGATATGATATTTTAATACGTGGAATTTAAAAGAGATATAATGCTACGTATGGGGAATATCTTAGGGTAGTGATAATTACCTTATTGATATTATATTATAGGTATGATAATACCTATTTGATTGATTGATGATTTATGTGTATGACATACCTAGCTTACTTGCTATCGGTGGGAGGTTTGGGCGTGAGGGCAATCATATCCTGATGAATCCGTGGGATCTTTGATTTGTCGCTCGAGAACATAGGTCTATGAAAGACTTATCGGGGAGTTGATAAGTCCGCTGACTGTGGGTACGTAGGTATGTGCGTGACCCATGGATACGAGAACTATGTTCGCCTCCAATTTGTTTGTTGATGTTTGTGGTTCGTGGAATCTTACCGAACCTTTAATCCCCTATTCGGCGACCTGCGATGATGGGACATGATAGCAGAGTAATGCATTGCACCACAGCTGTGAGTCGGGGTGCCGTATTATATATGAATATATATATATGGATTAAATGGTTATATGGATATTTATTATGGTTAAATCTATCTACGGTGATAATTGTAGATAACGGTGAATAGAGTAAGATAATGGAATTAAGTTACTAAATGTTTATGCTTATAGAATTAAAAATCTTAACTCATGTTAATGAGGAACGATTCATATTAATTAGTAATGATTCATGTTAATGAGAAACTAATCATAAAGTAGAAATGTAAATGAATAATAATGTGACGTATGGTATGGGACATACGGGGATTATGATATGGGAATGGAATTATAATATGGAGACTAGAAAAGAGGAACCATTAACTAAGAGGTTAATAGGAAACGTTAAGTGTGCACTCTAGTTGAGAGGTGAGAATTGCAAGTGAGAGTTGGATCTAACATGTACATAATAAATGCTTTATTGCACTTGTTAAATACTTGCTGTTTTTAAAATAATCTACACATTCGGGCTCTGACCCGTTTCCTTGCATATTTTCTCTTCTATTGTATCTCTATATCAGGTGTCCAGCAACAGGGACGCCAACCATAGTTGATTGTGACGAGCTATGGAGATATGGAAGTTTTGCTTAGACGCTTATCATCTTTTGATTCACAGTATTCTTAGTTAGGGCATGTCGCCCAAAGGATTTCAGTTATCTTTTCTATCAAGGTCAATTACTATTGTATTGGTGTCTTTTTAATACATTTAACATTGTTGGGATTGTTGTAAAGGATTTATATTATTTGGGAATGTTTATTCCAGTTGCACTTAAATTCTTTTGTGTTAATTATTGTGTTACCAGTGTTGTAGAATAAAATGTGTTGTGTTATTCTTAAACTAAAGATGGTTTTGTTGAAATTTAAAATTTGGAAAGTTTTTAACACCAGCTTAATAGGGTATTGGGTGAGTTTTAAATGTTTTCGATAGTGATGCTAAGAATGAGCCAACTGTATATTCTGTTTTAATTTGGTACGGGACTGGCCACCCGGTATTTAATTAGGCGGGGTGTTACAAAAGCATGACTTAATCCCAAAGAAAGGTATTCTACCTTATACTTCCATAATCTAATGGTTTCACCTCATCCAAGGATCTCAATTCAAGACCCTCTACTTCTTCCAGGACAATCAATACTCCTAAACCTATTTTTCCACAAGAGAAACATCTTCCCCAAAAATCCTTCCTAACCATTTTGAAGGACAAAACGAAATTTGCGGCTACTAAAAACTCCCTTAGCCCTACGCAACGAAACTGAGTCTCCAAATTCTTTCTCCCTCATCCCAGAAGGCGATAATCCTGATATTGGAACAACTCCACACACCTCACGTCGGGAAAGTCACCAACACCAGGTTTCCTAGCAAAGGTTGACGGGTTTACCAATCTAAACCTCCCAAGGGCTACACTACATGCCTCCTCTCAAACTTACCTTACTAAGTCCAAGATTCGTCATTCGAGTAAATTTCCCTTTCTTGCTCAACCACCGATAGAACACCCTAAACCACTGCTAGAGTTCTCTTTCTTATTTTCGCCTGAATCGAGGAAAATACATACCCCCAATCAAAGCGTACCCAAAATCTGTTATGGGTATCGTATCTCTATTCTTGTCCTTTCCTAGACGACATAATCTAGGTGACGTCTGAAACGAGAGAAACTATTATCAGAACTTCGATCAAGTGAATACACTTCACAGAAGAAGATATGCGTAGTGAACACAACAGTCCTAATAGTAGGGCTTTATATCAAGAACGTTAACGGAAAAATGCAAAAAACTCACACAGATCCTAAAGACTCTAGAACCTGATGCTCTGATACCATCTGTAACACCCCGCTTAAAATAATAACGGGTGGCCATCCCTATACTACATTAAATCAGGAGTTTCAGATGGTCCAGTCTCAACATCAACTGCCGGTACTTTATAATACAGGACTAACGACCCGATATCATATAAGCGAGATGTTAAAATTAATTTAAAACATGTAACATACCACAACCCAACACTATAACACTATGAGTAAAGGAAAGAAAGATGCAGGAAAGAACTATGAGAAATGAAATGCTAGAATAAAATGAAATAAATAACTACAACGAAAAATATATCACAAGGAAGTAAACCTGAATAAGCTGTCGGGTCACAGCCAATACAATAACTGAAATGGAATTTATATAAACATGTATATAAATATCCCTTGGGTACAAACCCGATATACACCTTGAATCCTACCTAGAATTTTTTAAAGTAGGAAGCGACTACAAGATACATCCCGCAATAGTCCACACATGTCACGGCTCCCAAGACTCTGGATAGAAAGTCATTCGGCATCCCTGCGGTAGGATACCTGCAGTAGTATATATATATATATACAAGCAGGAGAGAAAATTAAACGGGTCAGAGCCCGAGTGTGAAAAATATTTAGCAAGTGTGTTAACCGTGCATAATAAATATTGGTGCACTTATTTCATAATTAAAGTGGAATCGCACTCTCGTGGAACCCCAACTCACCTCTCATCTAACGGCGCGCCCTATTCGAGTCCTCAGATTTCCGTTAAATTACCCCAATTTTAAGGACAACCTAACTTATCATAGGCCTAGCCTATACCCACCAGATTTTCCTTCCTACCATAAACCAAGAATCCACTCTTTCTAACCACACTTAAGTATTTTCACAAACATATACGCCATATTAGGCTTAATGGATTCCAGTTTATAATTTAACCAATTGTAATTCTTAATAAGTTACCCATATGCATTTGGGTTGAAACATATGATTTAATTTCTACATAATAGGCATACAACATTATTATTGACAAAACTTCTCTCCAATTTCAATGTTGCGTTGCGTTTCGTGCGTGGGGTGTCTCGCAGAGCGAAATCCAAACAAGGAACCACTCCGTTACACTACTCCTTGTCAACGTCGATCCTGGAGATCCATTATGCCATAACTAATCATTGACAGAACTTCTCTCTAATCTCAACAATGCACTACGTTTCGTGCGTGGGGTGTCTCACAAAGCGAAATCCAAACAAGGAACCACCCCGTTACACTACTCCTTGACAATGTCGATCCTAGAGATCCATAATGCCATATATACAATACTACTAAATATATATTACCATATAAGAACATCTAAAGTCTCCACATAATATCCTTAGGGATGATGTAACCGAAATATTCCTTAAATGCGATACATCAATCCCCCATCAATCTAGTACATCATAATCATCCAAGATGTACTTCATAAAAGTCCATATCCTTTCGTCTATAGGATATATAAATATATATATAGGAATTTTATTCTAACCGTATATATATATACCATCATCCATACCCATGACCAAGTGTACATATCATATCTGATGTACAATGGACATGCACATAATCCACCCGGCTATATATATCATCGATAAAACTGCACCATGATATCATCTTCCGAGGGCCCATCTCACCTAGCAACTGGGACCACCATGGTGGGGCTCAACGTCACCCATCTTGTGGTAACTTACACACACGACGTCCCTGGAAGCGGTCATAGCTCCTAACCGGCAATGAGACGAAACATACGCACCGCGTCTCATCCCAAAAATATATATATCACATAATAACACACTGGATGACTATGACATGGGAAATATCCACACCATGTTCCTTAAGCCAAGATGCTCACCCTCTGCGCGAAAACTTCCCAATGATAGCATGAGCGGGGTATGCTTAACCACATAAGTATATATATCGTTCACATGAACAATATATACACATCCATATGATCCCATCATATGATCAAATATTAAACCATCACATAAGGTTTAAATATCCATATCATGTATATCCACAACATGAATATATCCATACAATCATATTCATACGGATATAAATACATATATTCACATATCCATATATCTATATATACAAAAACTAATCCTCGTTCATATGTATAAGATATATATACTCGGCTATAAGTATACATAATCCTCAATATACAAGCTGTCACCACAAACTCATTTAATTTACCTCGATATGTGAATACAATCCCTCACTTGAAACATATTCAATCATTTTTCCTATGATGAATAGTCTCCCAAAATCATACGTATATATACATATATATTCAACATTAGGGTTATCACCCAAGATTTTGTGTAGGAAACCATCACTACACATACCATCTATATTCGAGAGCACATTAAAGAATCTAGTAATAATTTCGACTATCAGTATACACCTAACTAATAGTCTATCAGCCTCAAGCTCAATCTTATTTTCGTCAAATAATCCCATTTCTTAGGGAAAATACCCGTTGTAAATCACACACTGATAAAGAACATCTACCCCAACTAGATTTACACACTCTACTCCAGTTGGTAATATGATCCCATCACTCTCGACTCCGACTACGGTTCAATCATTATTGTGAATCCCCTAGTCTAAGATCTCTCGGATTTATTTCTTAAGGTTTATCATTACTAAGGGCATGCTACCACTCTCTTTCATTTGGGCCCCAAACTGTGTCTTAATAATATCCTATCGTTATAAGGATTCGATATAAATGTCGGCCCAGAAATTTCACAACATACCCTCGCAACTCTCTCTCTAAGAGTTCTTAGCCTCCCATCACAACTATATTTACTATTTGTCTCTAAGTATGATTTTCGATCCCAATGAGGTTTCCCCACAATCTCTATACACATATCAAAATACATACTTGGATATATTTTTCCCAAATTTTCCCAAGAAGTCCCCGTGATCACAATGTGTGAGAAATTCCTTGTGTGACTCCAAAACATATCTCTTTTATCATAAGAGAAGGCCCCAAATCAATAAGCCCATTAAGAAAGCCCCTAAGAATAAAACTCCAAAAGAAAAAGAAAGAACTCCAAACTTTGGGCCAAAAATAGGGGACCGGTCGACCGGTCCCAGACCCCCGGTCGATCGCGGGTCCAAATTTTGCCTACGAAGAAATGTAGTAGGCTTTTCTCTTAAGGTGCGGTCGACCGGTCCCCAAACCGCGATCGACTGACCATACCAGATATTCTGATCGATTTCCATTTTTCAACAAAACCCACGAATTTAAAACCCTAAAATTTCCATTCTAACCTCCAAATCTTTATCACAACATGATTCTAAGCCAATAAATCAACCCAAAGTTGATCCCAACCATTTCTACTCCATTTAAACCCATTTTTAAACATTGATTTCAAAATTAAACCCAAAATCTAGGTTTTGAGATTTATATCCAAAAACCATTTCTTTAACCCACAAATTATGAAATGAAATACACAAATAACTTATTTAGCAAGATTAAACACTTGCCTCATATTTGTAGAGGTTGGATCATCCTTGATATCGCGTTTGGGCCGGGATCTCCAAGCTTTTCTTCCTCTCTCTTCCTTTGTTCTTCTTCTTTCTTTCTTCTTTTCTCTCTAGGGCTTTTTCTCTCTTTCTCTCAAATGAGAATGGCTTCATCCGTAAGCCTTTAAGTCCCTTAAAACAATAAACCCAGTTTTAAATGTTGATACACACTTTAAATGACTCATTTACTCCGATTCGAGTCAAACTGACTTAAAAATATTATGGAACCGAAATAAAATCCAATGACAGTCATTTTGACTATCTCTACCCTTCCGGGATCGATGGTACACTCAAAATCATCATCCGAAATACTTTGAAATATTCTCTATTTTTGGGCCTCGATTCCCAAATTTTAAATTCTCCAATTTAATTAAATTTTATTTTCCCAAAAATTTAATTTCTCAGTCTCAAAAATCATGGGGTGTTACAACCATATATTCTAGTTAATTAAAATTAATTATCCCAAGTTAGTATCAAAATCACAAATCAACTCTCGTTTCAAATGAAATTTTAATTATAACATTTTAGGAAATTAAATTCAACAGTCCTACAACTCTTGAAAAGTAGATCTAAACCTTATTTAATAAATCACCATCTAGAATCGATTTACTAAATTAGTTTAAATCATGAAAAATAGCATAGAGTTGAAATTCAAAGAAATAAATTCACATTTAAAAAAAGCCTATCTATAGTCCGATTCTAAAATGGAAAATAAGACTAGAAATTCGATTTTCTCGAAAATAATTTTCCATCCCTGGCGGCGTAAATTAAAATGGAAGAGTGCAAAGTTAATCATCAAATGGACATTCAATTTAAATAAACTAATTAAAATGGGATTAACATCAAATAATTGGATCACCCCACCCCTTGAAAAGAGATTTAGCCTAACATGATATTAAAAATGATGAACAAATATTCAAATGCATTTAAAATAAAATAGTAGAGAAAGAGAACAAATCTTCAAATAATTCTCCTTGAATTTTACAAATTGAACTCTATCTTCTTCATACAATTCAATCACTTACAATTACTTCTCACAAATTATCTAAATAAAATAAAATTAAAATTATTTACAAAGGTGTTTCTCTCCCTAGGTTTTTTTTAGGTCTTCTATTTAGGGGTTTTTCTTTTCAAATGGACCTTGCTTGATTTTATATTATGGCATAAGGAGCAAGGGGTAAAATAGGAAGACTAAGGTGTGCATGATAAAGGTGATGTGTGAAAGGGGCATAAGGGGTAAATAGAGTGAGGATATTGGAAAAGTGGGGTGATGAGGGTGTTAGGGGCATTTTTGGAATAAAGGGTAAAGAGGCTTTAAACACATATGGGCTTATTTTTATTTTTATTTAGTTTCTTTGTTTTGGGTTATTTTGGGAATCGGCATGTGGATAAGTCGCGGGTTTATAAGGGGTGGGAATGGTTTGAGAGAATGGGTAATTGTTTATATGTAGACAATGGATTTTGGGTATGGGTAGGATTTGTGGAGGCTCAAACTGGGTATAGAAAATCGGGTTGAATCCGAAGTTGGGATGCTTCTTGATCTGAAATGGGTTGGAATTTCGGGTATGAAGGTTGCAGACAACAAGTCCGGTTAATGTTTGATGATGGGTGTCGGGTTTTGTGGTTACGGGCTTTGGGTTAAAGGGTCATCAAATTATGGATGCTGACCAGATTTGGGTTCTTTGGACGGAGCAGGTCCAATGAAGAGCAAGCGGGTTTAGAGGTAGGTGGATATCGACTGGGTTCGACGTGTTGGGTTGTGGGCTGAAATTGTCCAGCCAAACTTTGGATTTGGGTAAGATTTCGAATTAAAGGCAGGTTGGTCTTAGGTATAAGGTTAGATGGCTCTGGGTTTCGCAGTGGGTTTGAGGGGTGGGCTGGGTATCGATCCATGTTGTTTTTCGGGTTAAAGCACGAGCAATGGGTTGCGTTTGTGGGGGTGAGTTTATGTGGGTTTTGTTAATAGGGGAGAGAGAGTGTGTGGGTTGTGTAGTGTAGGGAAGAAGATGGGTTGGGGGTTGATTGGGTGTAGGGATGTGTAGGATAATGTGTATGTGTCCAGATTATACCTATCTAAAAAATAAAAATAATACTATCTAGCTAAAAAAATAAAAATTAATAAAGATAAAAATAAAAATCTATTAAAACTAAAAATTATAAATCCTAACTTAATAAAATAAAACTAAAGAAAATACAAAATCTATTAAAACTAGAAAATTAAATTCCTAATAAAAGACAAAAATAAGAATATCCTAATAAAATATAAAAAAAAAATTAAATAAAAATAAAACTAACACCTAAATTAAAAAAATATCCTATTCACAAATAAATCCTAAAACCATACAAGACTCAAAACGAAAGATAAAATAAATTGTAAAAATTAAAAACGACACAAATAAAAATCTAAAAGGTGCAAACTAAGCACACACGAAGCTCGGGACGGAATAGGGATGGTTTGGGCTCGATGTAGGTTTAGGTTTGGGTTTGGGGACTTATTAATAGGCAGGGGATTAGGTTTAGCTCATTTAACCACATTTTTTCGCATTTTGCCTTGATTTGATTCTTTAAACTCCACAACAGACATTTGACCTACAAAATAAACATATATGCGCATAAGTCCCATTTTTCCAAGAATTGGCAATTAAAAATCGTCTATTTGGGGTATTATTTAAACATTTTAGGTGCTTATCAATCACCATATTCTTCCCAAAAAGCAACTATAGTTACTTTCGATCTCTGACTCAAATCATCCGTTACCACATTTGCCTTCCTCAGATTGTATTAGATCGAGAAGTGGTAGTCTTTAACAAGATCTAACCATCTTCTCTCTATCATGTTCAACTCCCACTGAGTGAATAAATACTAGAAACTCTTGTGATCGGAAAAAAATGTAAACCTCTCAACCAAAAAGCAATTTCTCTATACATAAATGGCAAAGACTAATGCCTCAAACTCCAAATCACGAGTAGGATTTGTTCCCTCATGAGGCTTAACCTTACGATAATCATAAGCTATGGGCCTCTCCTACTGCATCAAAACTCCTTCTATCCCCTGAAGTAATGTGAGGATGTGTGTTATTATTTCTAGTTTTTGACTCGAAACAAACCTGGGGGGTTAATAGTTGTGTTAGGATCTCTGTCATCCTGCAAATTGGGCATCTTACTCAGAGCACCAGCAACCTAATTTGAACATCCGACTTGTAGAGTTATGTATAATCAAACATGGACATAAAATTCTGCCATCTAGCATGTTTCGAGGTCAATTTCTTCATGGAGTTAAAATAGCTAGTAGTAACATTATCGATATAAATCGTAAAATGATGCCCCAAATATAATACCTCTAAGTGTGAACACAATAAATGACTAGTGTGATTTCCTTCTCATGAACATAATATCACCGCTCAGTATCATTTAACTTCCTACTTTCAAATGCAATAGGATGCCCATCATAAACCAAAACACCCCCAATGCAAAGTCTGAATCATCTAGGTGAAGTTCGAAAGACTTATCAAAATTTGGAAGTTTCAGAATAGGGAAAATAGTCATTGCCGCCTTTACCTTGTTGGTTGCATTCAATTATTGGTTGGGCTTGTATTGGAGAAGTTTTGTGCAGTTTTGGGAGAAGTTACAAGGGTTTATATGAATAATGGAGTGGGAAATCATTGGTAACTGATTAGTAACTTCTCAAGACACATGTTCTCATGGCAGCACAATAGTTACATGAAGCAGTTTCTACAAGAAATGTTGACAACATAACTTGTAGACACTTATACCTAGAAGTTGGGGTTGTCGACGACCTAATACCTCGTTTTTAAAGCTTGTAGCCTACAAATTCTAGAAGAAAAAGATACCTAGATGTTTTTGTAAGGATTCCTTGTGTTTGTTGGGTAATAAAATATTGGGTTGGGGAGATTTTCCCTGTAAACACTGTGTGCCATATTCATTATGACTGTGTGTGTTGTTGTTCAGGTTTTTGTTAGTTTACTCAATTATAAACGCATCACAAGTGTGGGATTTTAAAATTGAAAAAAAAAATTATCGCATAACATGGTAATTTTTTTAATTTAAAATAATTTTTTGAGCTAATCCAATTATCCTAGAACATGAATTAACCAGGCGATGTGATGTAAGTCTCAAATTAATCACACAATACGATTAATTATTTTGATATAGAGTAAATAACTATAAATCATTACCTAATTCAAATTTTAACTGATTACACTAGACATATATATGATCTATGTGTAGTGTGTGTATGATCATATTATCTTATTGAATTAATAACAATCACAAACATTCCACATGATATGACAAATGACATCACACAGGCAATAAAACACATAAATGCAAATTCTCCCTTAATAGGAATCCTCCGATAAGCATCAAGTGATATAGATGAAAAAAATGTGTGATATAAAATGTGAAGGGAATAACACAATGTAACAACAAATGCTCTTAATATATAGGAAATCCCAAGTAAAACAATAAGTCCCCCTATCATTGGTAGTTCTCCCCATTTGTTTTAAAAAAAAGTGAGAAATAACTTTCTCCTTCTTAGTAAGTGTAAGGAAAAATTTACTTCCCCTTTTGACACAAAGGAAAAATAAAGGAAATTAAGTTTTATCCCCATTTATTTCAAGGACACTAAATTTTGCTCCTTTTTTTTACACGAAAAAGTCAAAGAGAATAAAAATAATAAACAATGGGTATATATCGGCCACAAACAAAGTCACATAAGCAAGAGAAAATAGCAAAGAGAAATCTAATAAAGCATGCGAAGGTCCAAGATATAATATGGGGATGAAAAAAATGAACATATATACACATAGATCACAATATCACAACGTGACTTTCATAATGACAAACTAGAAGATGAATGATATCTGATCAATACAAAACTAGGATATGAGATAATCATAACATCAACATAGTTAAAATGAGATCATATATCAAACAAGGATTATCAGTATAACCATACAAACATGGATGTACTAAATGAAGATTGGATCAATAGAATATGGAAATCCATAAATTTAACATAGTGTACAATAAGAAGCAAGACAATTCAATGACAGATAAAGAGTAAAGGTACATCACCCATCCCTACAAATAACTAAATCTCCAACTACCTAGGAATAGGGTAAAATGATTCAATCACCTTAGTACCAAATGGAAAGATACAACAAGGTCTTAGTAGGGGATAATCAATTAATATAGAGATACGTAAAAAATTTATAATCCTCATCAAACATGTATGAAAAATGATATAAAGGATAAACTCACATGAGAACAATATGCTAGAAACGAGAAATATGTAACATGAAAATACACAAGTGTAGTATGGGTAAAAATATAAACAAGGCAATCACATATCATCCAAATATATATAGGAATGAATAACATCTCCCTCCTAAAATACTCCCCTTAAAGATAAGCATGGAAGAAGAAAATTATGAAGAACATGACAAAGCATTACATATGTAGCATGTGAGAACATATGAAATATGATTGGAGTAGGAGTATATGTTTCATAAAAAGATATCAATAAATCATATGAGAACATGGGAGAATGGATATTAAACATGGAATCATGTGATAGAGACATGTGAAATCGAATATGGGAATAAACATATGAAATAATAACAATAATAAATTACCATGCAATAGTCAAGACAATCACACCAAAAAATCACAAGAGGCAAGAATATCTACAAGGAAAATCAAAAATTGAACTAGAAAGATACTAACGTGATAAGCACAAATTCAACGCAAACACAACCAAATCTCACATTAACCACATATAATTAATACCCAAGTCTTATCACTCACTCTAACTACATAGGGGAAATAAGTCACAAAAATGATGTTTGATAATCAGTCCTTGAGAATATACGAAGCTCTAGGAAAAACCAATCCTGTCAATCATAATATCAGAAAAGATCTAGGATAATAATGAAAACAAGGTACTAAATTCAAGGTAAAGTAACAACATATTTACTGGAATATGACTAGAAATAGAATTATGAATAAAACATAAGTTGTCTGAAATCAAAGAAAATTTACCAAAAATAGAGCATCATACGCATGGTAAAGAATCGTAGCCATGTGTACGGATTTGTGCGAATGGACACCGTTCCTCTTCAAATAAAAATAGAAGAAAATACCAATTAATCCCCAAAACTCCAGAAATTTCTAACTCAACATTCTGAATCCCAACACTCTGGATCTTATTGCAATGAATGAATGTCAATGTGAAAAATAATTCAATTTTAATTTAATATCACCAATTTGGGATAAGAATGGAAAAATAGGACAAATAAACAAATCCCACAGATATACAAATGTAAACACTAAAAGTGTAAAGTGCGAGTGTGATTAGGCAACTAATGTTCAATTATTTGACATAAAGATTTTGTTTAAATCTTAATTAAAACATGGATTCAAACACATTTAACTCATGTTCCATCAATTCAACATTAAATTCATATAATTATTATCAAATTACTATTTTTAACTTTGTAATATTAAGCAAGATACGATTCACGTGTCAAATAAAAATACAAAATCAACATGAATACACATAATCAAATCATATAACACATTACAGATGCTGCTTAAAACAGTCATTACATCAATATCCTTTTGACCACAAAATGATAGTTTCAAACCATTAACTCCTTCGGGCATATGTTGATAAAATATTTTTTATGCCAACTAAGATATAAAATTTCATTTTGGAATTCTAATCCCTATCATATTTTTCATGTTGGTTCAAGATCTTGGCTTATAGCTCTTTTTCAATATATTTTGGCCTTGGCCAATGATTTAATTTTCACACACCGAGATGTCACCTACACAAAAACATTTTAATTACCAAAATGAGTGTCAACACTCTAGAGATAGCCCTTATCAATGATTTTGAAAATGATCCTTTTTCATTTTATGCATAGAAAGATACTCAAGAAATCTCACATATGAACCAACGAAACACTAATATGATCTCAAGGATTTGATTATGAATAAATTAAGAACTGAAAAAAATTAACATGCTAATCATCATATACATCAAACGATATGCATGTGCTAGAAGTGTGAAATCGATACCAAAGATTTCAACAAATTTGTCAATCGTTATTTATCAAATGAATTTCAACCAAACAATTAAATCAATCAAAGAATGTATATCAAATGGTTTACAAATAAATCATCAAATCAATATAACTAAAAGATTTAACCACAATACACAAAAATAATAAATGTAAAGTATTTTTGGATTTTCGGATTAAAATGATGCATGAATATTTATATAATCATGTTTAGTAAGATAACAATGTACAAAAAGCAAGTGCATGAAAAATGCACATATTCATGAAAGTCTCACTAACTCACGGAAATTGATATGAATTGAAGTCACTCACCCAAAAATATATGTTTCCCCCACAAATCAAGAATGAACTAAGAATAGAAACCTATAAACCCTAGTCATCTAAAGAAAAATATCTATATAAATAGCGATGGGTGTTCCATTTTCGAGATTAATGGGAGGAATAATAAAACTTTTCCTCTTCAAAAAATTCACAATAGGAACATCAACCTCTACTTTCTTCCTTGGTGTATTGATAGGCAATTGACGAATAACTTTTGAAATTTATCTCTCATTCCTTCCAGGATTTTTATGCCTAGTCCTTGGAAATTGAGAATAGGTTCTCGATCTAGGTCTAGGAAACTCTCTTCTAGCCTCATCTCTATCATGCACTCAGAAATACATTAACCTATCAAATTTATCACAAAGTTCATTCAAATGATCCCGATAACAAACATGCCTCCTATTTCCAATGAACCTATTATTTCTCTCTCTCATGTACCTATAAACTTGATTTATGTGGCCTTTCACCTTATAAAAAGTACAAAAGGTTCATTTCTTATCACAACATCCTTCCTTTCAAACATTCCCCATTCTTTCTCAAGTCTTTGTTTTCAAATTTTGCCTTTTGACTAACTCTTTTAAGTCTTTTTTCTTTTAAAGAAAAAATGTGCAACATCGTTTGACTTACCATGAAAAGTACAACCAAACGGCTTTTTATTAATATCTAATTTAGGTTCAACATCCTTCTTTTAAAGCATATTTTTTTATTATCTTATCCCCTTTTGAGCATTTGAAGTTTCAACATTTAAATTTTGTTTTCCACTATTTTTCTCAAATTTTGAATCATTGAAACCAATCCCATGATTGTTCGAATTTGGTTGAGCGTTCCTCAATAAAATGGTATCAAGAAATTTTTTTCTATCATATACTTTAATTTTTAAAACCTTAGCAAGCTGAATTTCATGTTTCATCTTTTCGAAGTCATGTTTTAAAATTGAATTTTCAAACTCAATTTCTTCTTTTTATTTTTATATGAATGTATTTTGTGATTTCAAAGACACACATTGCTTCAACAAAACGTCAATAACCTTATCAAGTTCAAAACACTTTAAATGAAAATTTTCACATTTTTCTTCTTTCTAATCAAGTTCATTTTTTAAAACTTTCATCTTGTTAAAATATTCAATGTTTGATTCTGTAAGTTTGAGGGACTCTTAAAAACATTCATCATAAGCCTCAAGAATGTCATTCACATCATCATACCTATCTTCAAGTGTGGTAGTTGTAGAAGTGTGTGAATCCTTATTACTACATGGTGAAGAATTAATAAGCAACCTATTTTTAAAATCTTTTATCGTATTCTTCTTCACCACACTTTCTAAAGATCCCCTATCATCTCTCTTCAACATAAATGCAAACTTTCTTCCATTTTACCTCAAAATCAAAAAATAAATTTTCTTGGAATAATATGCAACTTGAGAAGAATAGGAATTATTTTAAAAAATTCTAAATAAGTTAAATTCATTTTGCAAATACTCAAATTTCTTAGTAGGTTCACTTTTAAAACCTTAAAAAATAAGAAGTTATTTCTTAACATTTGTAAGTTTGAGTTTTAAATCATTTTAATCTTCAACAACAACCTTGAGTTATTCTAAATCAAGCCTTTAAAAGAAATTCAATTTTCTCAAATCTGAATTATGTTCTCTTAAGCTAAATATATCTTTAAATAACTAACCCTTCTCTTTTTAAAACATTTATAACTTTTGATTAGAAAGCCGACTAGTCATTTCAAACTCTTTAAAAGATTATTGTTCTTGTTTGTAGAGTTTGACTTGATTAAAAAATTTACAATTCAATTTGAGAAGTTGAGCCTTTCAACACTTCATTCTTTTGACTGAAGGATTTAGTAATTCAATTTCATCACTTTCATCAAAATCAATATCAATTGATCTTCATATACTTTGAGAATGAGATGATTTCTCCATACTCTTGTCAAATCCAGATTTAAATTGATCAAAATTTTCACTTTGATTCACCAGAATATGATCCAAAGGAATGTCACAATGAAAACTAGCCAAAATAGGACAAGTTATTTCCATTACATAAACTAGATCTAAGCAAATACCACAATCAATAGAAAAAAAAACAAGGATTAACTAAAGCATTTAAATAATAGTCAAATGACCACTTGTCTCTGATACCAATTGCGGATGTTATTATTGCAAGTGTTTCACTTAAAACAAACCTCGAGGGAGGTGAACAAGTTTGCTCGCATAATGTGGTCAATTTTCTTTATTTAAAATAAGTTTGCAAGAAAGTCCAATTATCCTATCACATGAATTAACTAGGTCATATGATGTAAGTCTCAAATTAATCACACAGTAAGATTAATTAGGTACATCTAGAGAAAATAAGTATAAATAATGATCCAATTCAAATTATAACTGATTTCGCTATATCAAGATGCGATCTACATGTAGTATGTGATCAAAGTGTGCAAATGAATTAATAACAATCATAAGCATTCCACATTAAACATTAAATAACATCCCACAAGCAATAACATGCACAAAGACAACTCTCCCTACTTCGGAATCCTCCGTTATGTATCAAGTGATATAAATGAGATAAAAACATGTGATTTACCATGTGAAAGGGAATAACCCAACGTAATAACAAATGCTCTCAATATATCAAATCCCAAGTAAAATAACAACTCCCCCTATCATAGATATGTCTCCCTATTTTAAAATAAAGTGAGAAACAACTTTCTCCCCCTTAACAAGCGAAAGGAAAAATTCCCTTCCCCTTTATGTCATAAATAACAAATAAAGGAAATAAACTTTTCTCCTCATATATTTATTAGCATTGATGATTCTGAATCCTGTCCATTTTCAGACACGACTTTTTCTTCGTGTTGGTCTTATGAATTTTGTACATTACCTTCTTACTAGTCTCACTATATGGCTAGTGAGGTGTGAGTTTTGTAGTGGTAATAATATTATTTTGGGGTTGGGAGGTTTTTCCATGGAATAGCCAAAGGGGAGATTGAAAATATAATTTTTCAATTAATATATTTTTTTAATAAAAGAAATTTAATTAGAAACCAATTAGGTGAAAAAGTCTTTCATAGTGGATCTTAAAAGCGTTAAAGGAAAAATAAAAAACAGTAAAATTTAGGAGATCTTGAATGAGAAGAAACAGCCCTTAAATTATATTTAAGACCCAATTTCTCCTCACAAGTTAAGGTAAAAAATCCACTTCATAATTCTTTTTTTTTTTTTTTGAGTATTGTTGTCCCCCAGATCATCTTCAAGGTTGCCCGGGATATTGGATGAATTGCTTACTTAAGTTTGAAAATAAATGTTTCCACCTTTTTTAGAAATCGAATCTTCAATATAAGCCCAAGATTTAGCAAAATTTGGACTCATTCCTACATCAAATTTTGGGAGCTCAACATATAAATTCACTCCAGGATCACTTAAATTAGGTGTGTCCTCATGGTATTCCTTTATCCTTTCCATACAAAGAATCATTTGTAGAAAAAGACAAATTTGGAATGTCCTCTAGAGGAGGCATATCTCCATATGAATCTTCATTATCCAAATTATCCCCTGATGAGATGTTTTGAATATTTTTTGGTCCATATGTTTAGGATTAAGACTTTATTTTTTCTTTCTTTTTTTGACCCAATTAAATCATTAATGAACTATAAGATCGGTCCCTTCTCGATTAGGAGGGAATCTAATCTCATTTTAAAAACAACGATTGTACTTTGTGTCATCGGCCACCTGAGATTTGTTAACAGCATTGAACCCATACGTTTTCAAGAATCTCACACGATTTGGAGGTAGATTTTATTAGGTAAGACTGTAGGACTTGATATATCGACATCATTCGCTGATTAATTTTTAAACCCACAAGGAAGTGCAGTACCTTTAGCATAGCTATTGTCCCTATATTTAATAGGTAAATTACTAACAAAGGATTGGCCTAACCTGTCTGCTGTGATCGCAGATGCATCATTTGATATTTTGGTAGTTGTTCCTGAAGTAATGACCAAGCGTCTGATTTATTTACATCTTTTGAAAGAGTGGAACTTTTTGAATCATGAACAGAAGTTTGAGACCTTTTCTTAAGCATGAATAAGAGGCTTAAAGTCTTCCTTTCTCAGGTTTTGGCATTCATTAAAATAATGTCCAACATTCTTGCAAAAATTAGAGAAAATAGGGAGAGATTCATAAATTTTTTTAACATAAATACTACCCTTGCCTCTTTCTACCAAAATACATTCAAGTGGTTTTTGAAACATGTCAACTTCCACTAGAACTCTAGCAAAGTTTCCATATGTTCTTTCCAAAGTGTTTTTATTAATGCAAAGAGGCAAACCCACTCCCCTAGCTATTTGGAGAAGAAGACGTGTCCCGGTACTCTTGGCATAGACCCATAAACAGAACCCACACAATAATAGTAAATTACACATGTAAATCTGGTTGGAAATCAGGTTACCAATGGAAAAATTTTAAAAGATCCATTTTAGAGGTTTGTACACCTTTAGGACCAAAGTTTGCTCATTTCAACAAAACAATAAAAATTAATATTAAAAAATACCTTACCAATGTGAGTGAAAATCCATTGGTTTTGAAGTTGCCAGATTTTACTGAGAAATGATTTGAGATCTTCAACTTTCCATGGTTTAGCACCCTTAGCAAGAAAAATTCTACCTATGAGATTAGAAGAGTTTCAAGATTTAACCACGTATTGCTATGCATCGTCATTCAACCTTACAGTAAGAGTGTCACCACGTATATATGGATCACTGAGAGAAGGGAGACATGATGTTGGATCCACAATAGGTTGAGGAACAACCTTTATTTACTTAGAACAATAGGAAAATATGGTTTTAGAGTAGTGACATCATACGTAGGAGTGTTAAAATGGTATGGAAGCTTATATTTTGAAGAATCAAAAGGTTTGGGATCAAAATATAAACAAAAGTATGGACTTAAATCCATTGGAAGAATAAGTATTAAAATTTAAGGAGAAAGAGTGGAGTTTTATAGAGAAATTGGAGGTTCTCTCTCTATCCATCTATAATCCCATTGTAATTAATATTAGTTGGCTTATTCTATTGTTAAAATAATTGATTCGTTGAGTCCATGAAGTTAAATAGACTTGATTTTTTATGAGTGAGGCGCAGTCTAGTTTAGGTTAGATAGACCTTAAAGAACTAAGATTGAAGATCATGAACCATTGCTCATTGGAGGCTTCCATTGCCATGCATTCATATTAAAGTTTGAAGAATATATCATTTTAGTAGATTGTGAATTGATTATGGCTAAACACACACACGTGCACAAAATATTTTTAAACTGTATGAGAAATTTCGTAGGTTGATGGAACAAGTTTTTTAAATGCTTTAAACCTATCTTAGTATGTAAAAAAAATTACGAGTTGGCCTTTGCTTTTTGAAGTATTAGAATCAAGGCACATCCGTTTAAAATGATTTTGGTAAAAAAATTATTTCGAGGCATGCTCACGGATATAAAATGGGGGCTTGCGCATGACCATGTTCATGATTTTTTACTGGATGTAATCATGCAGATGGTCATATCTAATAGTGCTCTCAATGACGTTAGATTTTGACATTTTCTTATAAATAGGCTATTTCCCACTCATTTTATAATACATAAAAACCTCATGACTCAAATACATTCTTGGAGATCATTTTCAAGTTTGAAGGCATTTTGTCTTTGCTTCTCTCTCTAATTTCACCTTTTCCCTTGAAAACTTTCAAAAATTGGATCTATACTTTATCTATGCCTTTGAGAGAGATTTGAGAGTGTTTGGATTACAATTTCACATAGCCTATTAATTTCAAATCAATCTACATTTGAATTGTATTAGCACCTCCTACTATATCTAAAAGAGGAGGCATTTCATTCTATTGGAGAGATTAGAGTATGGCTTGCTTTTCTAAGGAAGAGAATGGACATCTTTATTAGTGACTAGAATATTATTATGGATTCTCATTTACTATAGGGAAGAGTTTAAAGGTTTATAGGTGACTACACGATGAGGATTGTGTGAGAGGTACCTTTTTTCCTATTGTAAAATTACTTTTCAAGTGCCAATGATAATTAGAGTGCACCAAGTATTTATCCCTACAGTACAAGAAAAATGGGTATTAGGGACGGTAAAAATCCGTCCCTAAAAGTATTAAATCCGCCCCGTAAGAGAATTTAGGACGGATTTTGCAATGGCAAAAATCCGTCCCTTATACTAAGCGTCGCAAATATTTTAGGGACGGATTTTACCATCCTAAATGTTATTTTATGGATGCTTTACATTTGGCATTAGGGACGGATTTTTCTATCCCAAAAGGTATTATTGCGATTCATACAAGTACTACATGGGCATTTGATGTTAGAAGTAAGAATATCCTTATTTCTATATGAAAAATCAATAAAGATATGAACTCCATTGGAGTCCGCTTTTTGGTCATATCTCCTCCGATCCAACTCTTATCCATATTGATCTTATTGAACCCCTATTACATATCGAAAAAAATATATATAAATATATACATATTTGCATGTGAATATCATTTTGTGTGTGTGTGTGTGTATATATATATATATATATATATATATATATATATATATATATATATATATATATAGAGAGAGAGAGAGAGAGAGAGAGAGAGAGACCCATTTGCATTAAAATAACAAGTATGCATATATATATAAAGACTATGTATAACATATGCCGATGGCACGTTTATAAGTTACTTCCCGTGTATATTCGTATATGCCCTCGCCGACCAAGGTTGTCAAAATGTGTATCCGGTCCATATCATTTTCTAAAAAAATTTGTATCGTATCGTATCGTAAGATACACTTTGATTTTCAATAAATATATAAATAATTTAATATACATTGATATATATGCATGTGGTATCTAAAAATAATATAAAAGCCACATCAACACAAATATATGCAATATTAGTGATATTTAATGCCTAAAGTATCAACCAGTCCAAAATATAATCAAATGTGACAATCCCAATAAGTTCTACCACAATAATTACATTACAATTTAAGCCTCTTATTTTCTCTTACACCAACTTGAGTGCAATGATCATGCACCGGATCTTTTTGTCTTCGCAACTCTGAATTAATATAAAAAAATAGAGAATAAAATTATTATATAACCACAATAAAATACAAATTTGTCTTGGTGATTTTTTTTGGGTTAATTCAAGTTTAATTCGAGTTTTATACAAATTTTTAGGGTTATTTTTTATTTTCCAACATTTTTTACCCCCAATAAAATACAATTTAAACATTTAGTATTCTTCCTAAAAATACAATACCATGCCTAAAAATACATTTAACATTTAATATTAATAACATAACATTTAAGAATCATTTAATAATAACATTTAAATAATGTTAACAACTTAATAGCAAGTTAGCAACAAAGTTACAAATGAATCTAACTTCTAACAAGAACAAATCAACATGATAAATTGTAATAAGATAAGTTAACTGTGAGAACCCAACAATATCGTTTAAGTTCTTACCGGAGCAGCAGTGGTGCAACGAAGACATAAACGCCGCCGGACAGAGGCTGAGGGAGGTGAGGTCACCGAAGAAAGGTGTCGGCTGAGTTTTGTGGGTAAACGCCGCCGGAGAGACAGAGAGGTGTCAACTGAGTTTTGCAGGTAAGCTATGAGAGAGAAAGAGATTGTGAATGTTAGCGAGAGAGAGGGAGAACTGAGTTGAGAGAGAGAGAGATAGAGAGAGAGAGAGAGAGAGAGAGATTGACAACTGACTGGGGCCAGGTTGCGCTCTATTTGGAATAATGTGTGGGAAAATATCAAAAGGAACGAACAAAATCGTCCCTTTTGGTTGTAATACACTGTATTTTTGAAAGATTTTATTTTAATTGTGGTATTAATTAATTTAAATGGGAAATTATTTATGATTAATTCAGATATAAGTAAATAATTACTAGCGTGATGAGAGTTAGTATTTATTAGTGAGAATTATGTTAAATATTACATAGTGAGTAAATTAATATATGATTATGAATATATTAAAGTTGTTGTGAGTGAAAAATACGGCAGTTCTATAAACTTAGTTGGGATGCGTGTCTGAGACATGTCAAGACTTAAAAGAGAAATGATAATGTAATTTTTTTTTTGAAAATTCTGATGGCCATTTTGAGTGCGCCAGTGTGTCCGGAAGGTTCGAAATAGTCAAAAAAATATACTCGGGGGTTTAGTTTGGAGTCCGGGGAAACTTTAGGCCAACCCGACACCCCGGAGGGGTATTTCTATCTTTTGAAAAATTAGGAGTCATTAATGGACGAAAAGTGGAGAAATATAACTTCATGTACGTGGGAGAGTTAGGTTAAATAAATTGTAAACGCAAGGGAGAGTCCAAGAGGAAGAAGGATAAGAGGTTCCTACGAGTTCCAAGGCCAAACCCAGTCACCTTTCAACAAAAACATCATCAACATGAGGAACGCATCTATACCAACTTCATTCAACGATTCAGACCTTTACGATTAGGCAAGTGTTTATCTTGCTTGAGTTTTTAGCATATAATGCCCATGTTAAAATTAGTTGGTGATTTATTCATGATATTATGGAATTGGGACTGAAATTGGGTTTTAAATCTAAGATTGTGGTATAGGTTTTACGTGTAGATGAATAACAATATATTGGGGATTAGAAATATGAATTTAATATGTTGAAATCACAAATTTGAATCTGGGTTTAGTTTTGATTAATGGTGATTATGTGAATTTAGGGCTTTTGACGATTTAAGGAATAAATCTAAATTCATGTTATAATTTTACAGGATTTGAGGTTTAAATGTGTTGGAAAGAATTATATTACTAGGGGGTATATGTTAGAATCGTTGGATTTGAGTTAGGATGAGTTTTGGATGATTTTGGTGATGAAAAAGTTGTAAAAACATAGGTTTTGGAGGTCAGGGACGAAGTTCGGTAATCTTGTTCGAATGACCTATGTCGTTCGAATGACCTAGTTCGAACGAGATTTCCAATGACCTATCCAATGAGAATTCAGAGAGTAGTTCATTCGAAGATGATGATCTCGTTTGAACAACCTCGTTCGAACGAGATTCTAACGAAAATTCAGTGCCTAATTCGTTCAAAGTTTTGTTCGAACGAAAATTCACCACTTCTAACGAGATTTCAGAAATTTAATTTTTAACCAGACAAGTTAAAATCTTACGAGGTTAATTCAAGTGAGAGAGAATGACTTGAGTGAATTCATTATATAGTCAAGTGGTGAGGTGATTGCATAACTACAAAGGGAATATGTTGGAATGAGAGGACCTTATGGAATATATACGATAGAGAGATGAATCGTACGAATAGAGTAATGTGAGTATTGGAGATAATAATACTACATATAAATTCAGGGATTTGTGTAGCATGAATACCTAATGATTATTATAGGTTGTGTGTATGTACCTATTGGTTGAATTATTGTGTGTATCACATGTTTATGTTTCTTTCTATCGGGTGGAGGTTGTGCGTTGTGGACGATCATATGTTGAGGAGCCTTAGGAGTATTTTGATTCGTATCACCAGAACATAGAACCTTGGTACGGGCTATCAGTGAGAACGATAGTGTTGACGGTCATATGGGTACGTAGGTATGTGCGTATCCCATAGGCTCGAAACTATTTTTGCCTCCAATATGTGTGTTTATTTTGAGTGTTCGCGAGAGATTGAACCTATAGTCCTTCATGCAGTGACCGATGCACCGGGACATGATAATAGAGTATGAATTACACGAAGGGGCCCTAACCGAAGGGTCCAGTATTAGTGTACATCTATATAATAAAGTAGAAAACTTATGTATGGCATAAGATTAATGTAACAACCCTTCCTTTTGGAGACAATTAAATTCCATAATTGGGTATAAATTGGCAATTTGGATAATTTCTCGAAATACTGATTTTTGGGATTTTCGAGGATTTAATGATTTTCGATTGAAGTTGTAATTATTTTTGGGATTAAATATGTCGAAGTATTTTAATTATATGTCGTCGTGGAGTAATGCGACAAAAGAGGTAAGATTTTTATTGGAAACCCGCTTTTAGTTATATTGGGTTAGAATAGTGATTTGCGGTCAAGTACCTTGGATGGGAATTTCGGCTGCGCCGTGAGTCTCGGAATGTCCGATATAGTCGGAAAAGAGTGTCCGATTGTCGAAATTGAGTTTTGGGTAATTTTAGAGTTAAAAGGGCTCGTAATTGAGTAAACGAGTCGTTTTTGGGTTTAAGGGGTATAAACCTTTTTCTCCTTATATAAGGAGGGAGAGAGGGAAAGAATAGAAGGAAAAGAAAAAGAAAAGAGAGAAGAGAGCGAGGAAGGAAGAAAGAGGAGATAAATGGAGATTTCGGGCCAAACTCCGTCGGATTCGACTCGAGGTCGTCGAATTTCATCCTCCAGGCAAGTGTTTACTTGCTTTATTTCATTTTGTGCAATTATCTCATATCATAGTTGGTAAAAACATGATTTTTGGGTTAGAACCCTTAAAATAAATTTGGTAAAATTTGGATATGAGTTTACATATTGATGTAATGTAAACTCTTAATGATTTCTAGTGTTAAAACCATGTTAATGGAGTGTAAGATTGAATTGAAATGGGAGAAATGACAAAACTAGGTTTTTATGGTTTTAGGGTTTAAATCTAAGAGAAATAGTTTAATACCCCAAATAAATTGATGTGTTAGTTGCAAAACATAGATTAGATGTTTATTGAGTTGCTGGATGAACTTAGAAACAACAAAAATGGAGAATAATGGAGGTTTGGATTTTTTTTGAAGATGATGAATAGTGACTTGCGCCTTGACCGAATAGATTCGGCCAGGGCAAATCAATTCGGCTCTTGGTCAAAAAATAAAATTTGTAGATCTTTTCGATACTGTCGTGTGGGCGCCGACCGGGTATTTTTCTGATGTTTTTTGGATTTATAGTGATTTTTCTACGGAAATCTGTCCAAGATTGAAATAGTTAGTTAGAACTTAAGGCTAAAATAAATTGGAGATAAATATTAGGGGTTCTCAAATAGGGTGTCACGTATGGTATCAGAGCATCAGGTTCTAGTGTCCTTAGGAATCTGTGCGGACGTACTACGCTTTTAGCGTTGCTCTCGATTTGATATAGAGCCTCAGGAATAGGATTGTTGATTTCTCTTGTGAGATTCCGTTCTCCTGCCATATTATAAGATTATAGTGATCTTTTGCGCGCTCGTTTGAGAATCGTGTGCGGGGCTTGGATGGGAGCAGGAGGTGGGGTTATCTGGAGTAGCTGGTAAAAGTTGAGGATGAGGACCTTAGTAGAGGTCACTCTCCTTGTGACAATCGCTAAGGATTTTGGCGGCGACTACTAAAGAATAGTAGTTATGAGTACCGTAGTACCGCCGTAGGAGAGAGTGGTACTAAAGTTGAATTTCTCAGTGAAGTAAGGGTTGGAAAGGGATATTACAGATAGTCTTAATCGTGAGTCCCCATGATTTAGCAGAAATGAGAAGAATGTTGTTTTGAGTTACTCACACAAGGTTTGGTCAGAGGCCGACAGTGAATAAAGAGTATTATGGAGGAGTGAACCTTGTACCGAGATGAGGTAGGTGCAATGAATAATGAGTCCTTTCGAGGAATGATAGGCTCACTAGAGAAGTGTTGTTAACACTTATGGAATATTAGGACTCCTAGATGATGATTTTAGGAGGATAAGATAACCTCAGATTAATTTAGAGTGTGATCCGGGGTATGGAGTTAATTAATGCTTTGGGATTATTCGTCATCGTTAGATGGTTTGGCAAATATGTCCATTTATATATATTCGGGGAGAAATATATGGCATATATATATACTATGTGATTAAAGTATACATATACGATATGATGTTAATGATTTTGAAAATAAAATATGAATGTTTTCAAAATGGAAAAGAAATGATTTTTCGTAATTAATAATTTATGGTTAACACCCTCTCTAAATGACATCATAAGGGAAGTTCGCTCGTGAGGTGAAGCCCCCTAGCTAGTGAATGCACGGTGGATATAGTCCTAGGCCATATGAGTGCTTATGTTATGTTTTCTGCGATGGTTAGGTAACTTTGGGTGTGGTTATGACCAGCCCGTAGGTATATGGCCGCTTCCCGACGTATTGCGTATAGGTGCCCAGGTGTTGTAATTGATAGGCACTGGAAGATGATGGTCATTTAGGGGCGCGCCCGACGGGCGGTCTTAGAACACGTTATATGATATATATAACTATTTTCAATAATGTGGGACATTATTGGTATTAAAGCAATTTATGATAATAAATTGGCTTTAATTTACATTTCCCAGATGTGGAAGAAGGGAAATGGGATAAATGTTTTGGCTTCGGTAACACTTCCCGGATGGAAGAAGGGAAGTGGAAGCATATGATATGGTAAAAGCATTTTTATGATAATGAAAATAGCTTTTAAATACATTTCCTGGATATAAGAAGGGAAATGGGATGTTTTGAAATGGAAAAGCATTTTTATGATAATAAAACTTGCTTTTAAAAACTTATATATTTTGTTAAAGAAATTCATGATAATGAATTGGATTTTAAATACATTTCCTGGATATGAGAAGGGAAATGGAAAGTTTTGAGAGAAAAAATGAAAAGCATTGATAAATACTTTGTATATGAATCCTCAGTCCGGGAGATAGATCCGGATGTATATTGTAATGTGAATATGTATATATGGATGAATCGAGTACCGAGGATCTAATGGATCCCGATGATCGACCCTGCCGCATAGTAGTGTATCGGGGGAGGGGGGGTTCCTTGTTTGAATTTCTCTTTGGGAGACACCCCACGCATGAACATGGCTTAGTGTTGAGACTCGGGAGAAGTTTAGCCCTTAGTACATTACTTGGACTATCTATGGTGCATAGTAGTTGGGTCATAGACTAGTTTAGCAGGGTAGCTTTGCTAGGATGTTTAGAGGGATGTGTTAGGTTTGCACTATTAGAAGAGAGGTGAGACGTATCTCATGGGAGTGCGATACCAATTTAAATATGAGATAAAAATCTATTTTTTTCTAAAAAAATAAAGCATTTATGTACTTGCAAAATATTTTCAAACTCGGGCTCTAACCCGTTTATCTACTTGTCCTTTCTTGCTATATATATATATATATATATATATATATATATATATATATATATATATAGGTGTCCAGACACAAGGACGCATGGATGACACATCTTTTGAGTCAGACGCCTGCTCCAACAGCTGTGGATGCGTTCAGGTTCTCGATAGCCGCTTCCATCTTTGTAATCTAGATAGGAGTTATTGTATAAACATTCGGGCCAATGGTCCAATTGTATTTATTTATTCTTTTAGTACAGCATTCGATATGATTGTATATTTTGACCGAGTGTTCGGTTATTTTATTTCATTTCAGTTTCATTTACGCACCTAGTGTGGATGTTTCAAATTCTGTATACTTCATTTCAACTCCTCCACAACTAAAGTGACTTAGCATCGGAGGAAAAAATCTTCACCAATAGTAAAGCTCAAGCTACTTCCATTACTGCTCCTCACGGTGAGTTTACACCCTTAATTATTTGTTAAAAATCTTCATTTTTCTTTCAACTGCGTTTATACATAATACAACGTATAGTTCTTTTGTAGGAGTTTATATGAGTTTTCTTTCTTTTTTTTCTGTATGAAAATGACTGTTAGGTTATCTTACAAAATCATATGAGGTATCAGCGGATATACACTTATATCAGCGAATTTACAGTAATATCATACATGGACTGACTTTTTTGTATTAGTCGGTATACACGAACTGCTTACAAACTCCATTTTTCTTTCAAATGTATGAACACTACTGGGCCAGCGGATTTACACTAATACACGGACTGTTGGGATTAAGCAATGGGTTGTAGCCAGACTGATACATGGACTTATACACAAACTCATACACGGGCCGACTTTTTTGTATCAGTCTGTATATACGGACTGCTTACAAACTCCATTTTTCTTCCAACTATATAAACACTGTTGGGCAAGCGGATTTACACTAATAGCAAATGAGTTTTAATTTTTCTTTCAACTGTATGGACACTGTTGACTCATTCACGGACTGACTTTTTTGTATGAGTCTTTATACACGGACTGCTTACAAACTCCATTTTTCTTTCAATTGTATGGACACTTGTGGGCCAGTTGATTTACACTAATATCAGCGTATTTACACTAATATCATATGAGTTTTCATTTTTCTTTCAACTGTATGAACACTGTTGAGATTAAGTAATGGGTTGTAGCCAGACTCGTACACAAACTCACACACGGACTGACTCTTTTGTATGAGTCTGTATACACGGATTGCATACAAACTCCATTTTTCTTTCAAGTGTAGGAACACTGTTGGGATTAAGCAATGGGTTGTAGCCAGACTCATACACGAACTTATACACGGACTGACTTTATAAACTCACACACGGACTGAGTCTTTTTTTGTTGGTTTCTTCATTTTTCTTTCAACTGGGTTTATGGGTATCACGGACTGAGTTTTTTTTTTTGTTTATTCATTTTTCTTTCAACTGGGTTTATGGGTATGATCGTATAGGAGTGCTTACAAACTCATACATGACTGTTGGGTTTTGCCCCTCTCCCATCACCTTCTCATATGAGTTTTGTTTTTATAGGAGTTTATATGGGTTTTCTTTTTCTTCTGTATGAACATTGTTGGGATTGCTTACAAACTCATACAGGGACTGAGTTTTTTTTGTGTTGGTTTCTTCATTTTTCTTTCAACTGGGTTTATGGGTATCATCGTATAGGAGTACTTACAAACTCTTACATGACTGTCCTCATTTTCCCCTCTCCCACCACCTTCTCATATAACTTTTCATTTTGTAGGAGTTTATATGAGTTTTCTTTTTTTTTTTTTCCTGTATGAACACAGTTATTGGGACTGCTCACAAACGCATATACGGACTGAGTTTTCTTTTCTTTTGTTGGTTATACACTGACTAAGTTTTTCTGTATGAACATGACTGTATGAGTTTTCTCATATGCATTTTCATTTTGGGTGTTTCTTGGGTTTATTTTTTCCTATATGAACACGACTGTATGAGTTTTCTCATATGAGTTTTCATTTTGCAGGAGTTTATATCATCGTTGTTATGTAATATCAACGTTCATAACATTTTTAAAAATCTTCTTTGTACATAATCTCAGGCAGGGGCGGAGCTACTTGGGGCCGAGCAGGGGCTCCAGCCCCCACGGTGTTTTTTTTTTTTTTTTTTTAGAAATGTAGGTTTATAAAATATTTGGGGTAAAAGTTGAAATAAAAAAGTTTTGGGTGTTATATTTACGAAGTCTGAAACAGATTTTAAAGCCCAAATGTTAAAACCTAAACCTTATATCTCTTGTTTCAAAGTCTGAAACAGAGGAGAGGAGATCGGCTGCCTGTCGAGAGAGAGAGAGGAGCTCGCCATTCCCAGCCCAGCCCCATTTCCGTCCCAGCCCCATTTCCGGCAGGACTCGCCATTTCTGGCCGGAGCCTTTTCCGGAGCAGCTCCTTTGCTTGCTGCCTACAGGTAGGTACTCTATTTTAAATTTGTTTTTTTTTTTTGGTTTAGTTAATTTATGTTGCTGCCAACTTGGTATTTAGTTTTGTTAATTTAAAGAACCTAATTAGTTGTTTTTGGTATTTAGTTGGTATTTAGTTGGTTTTGGTATTTAGTTGGTATTTAGTTGGTATTTAGTTGGTTATGGTATTTAGTTGGTGTTGTTGGTATTTAGTTGGTTTTGGGGGGGGGGGGATATTAATGAACCTAATTTTTTGGGGGATATTATTGAATCTAATTTTTTTTGGCGTTATTAATGGACTTAATTTTTTTTGTCAATTCAGTCAACTTATGGAGAGGTTTTATAAAAGAAAATTGGAGTCGACATCGACACCGCATATTGACAGCAATATAGAACCGGATGAAATTATTTTGGAGGATTTACATGCCGATCCCGCCCTACGAACTCCAATTGCTCGTGGCAATCCTAAACTGGAAGATAAACTCCGTAGAGCCTATATACAAAAGGGGCCTTGTCAACCTCGTGGCCACACGTTCCCGTATAAAACTATGGGAAAACAATTGCGGCGTTTTAACCCTGCTTGGTTCAATGAATTTTCTCAATGGCTAGAATATAGCATCACTACTAATGCTGCATATTGTTTGTGTTGTTATCTTTTCAAGAAAAATGTGGGTGACCAAGCAGGTGGGGACGTATTTGTGGGCGAAGGTTTTTCTAATTGGAAGAAGAAAGAGAGATTTGTTACTCACGTGGGAGGTCCTACTAGTACCCATAATCAGGCTTTGCAGGCATGTGCGAATTTAATGAATGAAAGTCAACACATTGAGACAATTTTACGCCAAGGGCTTGCATTTCGTGGTAGCGACGAATCGGAAGAGTCAAAAAATAAAGGGAACTTTCTTGAACTTATGAAATTTTCTTGTGATTTAAATCCTGATATTAGAGCCGTTGCATTGAAGAATGCTCCCTCAAATCACACAATGACATCACCGGATATTCAAAAAGATATTGTTAATTCGATTTCAAGTGAGATTGTGGACTTCATTATCAAAGACATCGGAGATTCATTTTTTGCAGTTTTAATTGATGAGTCCCGTGATGTGTCGATTAAGGAACAAATGGCTGTCGTCTTGAGATATGTTGATAAAAGGGGGGAAATCATGGAACGCTTTATTGGTGTAGTGCATGTTAAGGATACAACGGCCGTGTCGCTTAAGTTGGCAATAGATAGTCTTTTTGCAAACCATGGATTGAGCATTTCTAGACTACGTGGGCAAGGTTATGATGGAGCAAGTAATATGCGAGGTGAATTCAATGGTCTCAAAACAATTATTTTGAGGGAGAATGAATGTGCTTTTTATGTTCATTGTTTTGCTCACCAACTACAATTGGCTCTTGTTGCGGTGGCAAAGAAAAATGATGATATTATGGCTCTTTTTATTTTGGTTTCTAGTGTTCTTAATCTAGTTGGAGCCTCGTGTAAGCGTCGTGACCTTCTTCGTGAGCAACAACTTCAAAACATTAATTGTGCAATTGGAAAGGGTGAGATTCAAACGGGAAAAGGACTAAATCAGAGTACATCTCTCCAACGTCCAGGTGACACTCGTTGGGGATCACATTTTCGCACTTTACTTAGTTTGATGAGCATGTTCCCCTCCGTAATTGGTGTTCTTGAGATTGTCAAAGTGGATGCAATCAACCCCTTGCATAGATTTGATGCAAAAAATGTAATAGATTCATTGCATACTTTTGAATTTGTTTTTTGTATGCACTTAATGAAAAATGTATTGGGGTTTGCAAATGAATTATCAAAGGCATTGCAAAGGAAAGATCAAGATATTGTAAATGCCATGTCTTTGGTCCGGGTATGCAAGCAACGACTACAAATGATGCGGGATGATGGATGGGTCTTGTTGTTGGATGAAGTTTGTACATTTTGTGAGAAACTTGAAATTGAAGTTCCTATTATGGATGATGTATACATTGCTATAAAAAGATCACAACGTAAAGCGGCGAAAAGGTCAAATTTGCATCATTATCGTGTTGAGATATTTTATGCGGTCATTGATATGCAACTTCATGAGCTTAATGAACGTTTCACTGAGGCGAACACCGAGTTACTACTATGTGTGGCATGCCTTTGTCCCGATGATTCGTTTATTTCATTTGACAAGGTAAAATTAATTCGCCTTGCCCATTTTTATCCTAATGAATTTTCAAGCGTCCAACTCATTGAACTTGATATTCAACTTGAAACTTATTTTCTTGATGTGCAATCTAATCCCACCTTTCAAGGATTGTTTGGGATTTCTTCTCTTGCAAAAAAGATGGTTGAGACAAAGAAAAGTGGGGTATTTCCGTTGGTTTATTTGCTTGTGACTTTGGCGTTGATATTACCGGTTGCCACGGCTTCCGTGGAAAGGGTGTTTTCGGCTATGAATCTCATAAAGACTTCATTGCGCAATCGGATGGAAGATCAATGGATGAATGATAATATGATCGTGTATGTAGAAAAAGATGTATTTGCTGTTATTGATAATGAGTGTATCATTCAACGCTTTCAATCTATGAAAAGCCGTCGAGGACAATTGTAGTTGTAATTATGTCACAAATTTTTAATCGAATATTAAGTCTTTTCTGTTATGCTTGTTATTTTTTATCTTAACAATTTTGTAGCCCCCACATATAAAAATTCCTGGCTACGTCCCTGATCTCAGGGCTGAGTTTTGTAAAATCTTTGAGTTTACACGACTCCTTATGTGCATGAGTTTTGTATGAGATTTATCTGTACAAAGCCTTCCAATTATATATATATATATATATATATATATATATATATATATATATATATATATATATATATATATATATATATATATATATATATATATATATATATATATATATATATAATAATGCTCTTGTGCGGATTAGTCCGCATTTTAAGAATGCGGACCGAACATGTGTCACCTAACGGTGCACCTAGAATTTATCGCCTAAATTATAGGTACACTCTCTCTCTTTGCTGGGCTCACCGCCAGGTGACACATGTCCGGTCCGCATTCTTAAAATGCGGAATAGTCCACACAGGAGCAGGACTGTATATATATATATATTTGGGGTGAATGATGAATTGTATAATAGATGCGTCAAACGAGCATAAAAATGCGTATATAAATAGCAAATATGTATAAAAATGGGTTTTACTTCTTCTTCTTCTTCTTCTTCTTCTTCTTCTTCTTATTATTATTATTATTATTATTATTATTATTATTATGATGATGATGATGATGATGATGGTCAATTAATGCATAGTCCCCGACCTGCATACATATTTTTTTAAAACACACTAATTTTTAGCTTATCCTATTTAGTCTCTTCAACACTCATTACTCAATACTCTCTTATTTTTAAAGGTCCGCGTTAGTGTATTTTTTAAAAAGGCATTAATTTTTATACATGTTTGGTGTTTGTATACCTGTTTACCTGTTTGGTTATACATGTTTGGTGTTTGTGTTTAAGTTTTTAATTTTATGTTCATTTTCATTTGTTTTAGGCAGGTTTATATTGATCTATTTTCGTTTCTAGTTGATCTTCCTTACACGGAGAACATTACCGTATATGGCATTGTATATTATTTTTCATTCCTATGTCCTTCGATGTTCCTTATAACCTTTTTAACTTACTTATGGTTTTTATTTCATTCCCATATTATAGGTGGATGATGATGCATCATATGCTGTACCAACCACTTCCCTATATTCTAATTGTACATATTACGATAATATCTTTCGCTTTTAACTTACATGGTTGTGTTTACAATCATAGATTCAAAGGTTGCAACATAATAATATCAATGTTCTTATCGATGATGAATATCAACTAAATGCTATTCAATATACGGTAATCGCATTCATCAAATTTTCGTGTAAAGTTCTTATCAAGATCCTCATTTTTTATATATATTTCCTTTTTCTTATTTATAGGGTTGACCAACTAGTAACGACAAAGATGACAACCAACGGTCGAAGGGACAGGAAAACATACCGCTTACTCACGTATTAATTTCTTCCCATATTCATGTCATGTCTTGAATCATTTGCTGTTTCGTTTATATTTTTTCAAATTTTATATGTTTCCTTTTATTTTTCAGGATATAGGGCAAAGGAAGGAAAAGGCCTCCTCAGAGTTAGTAAGTTTTTCCATATTAACGTTGAAAAGCTATTATAAAGTTTAAATACTAACATGTTATAGGCTGGATATGCTCTTTATTTTCTTCCTCACTTTTTTTTAAATTTTTTTTATATAGATTCATATCCCGCATCGAAAATACAACGGTATTGTTATTCGTGATGTTGTCCAACCTAATGCTATAGCTATTGAGGTACCTATTCACCATTACATGATTTTTAGTTTCGAATTGATTCTCTAATTTTTTTTGTCATTGAGTTAACACTATATGTGATAGTACAAATATAGAACCCTGCTGCGGATGGTATGCTACTTCACATGACTACATGCCGCAGACCAACCTCATACAGGGTGCGGTCCTACCTCATACAAGTCGCGGACATACTTCATCCCAGGGGCGCGGTCAAAATCAATGTACCGCGGACCAACCCAGTACGGGGCGTGGAACTTTGATCTTTCTCCAGTTATAAGATGCGACGCGTAGGCTGTTTTCCTTACAAGCCACATCCCTCTCCATCCTAACTCTAGACTTCGTGCGTCACGTGCTCATTGCACGTGAGCATATCTCCTATAAATAGAGGTCCACACCTCTAAATGAAGGGGGATTCGAGGGAGAGGCCCGAGGCAGATTTCATAGTACTGATTCTCTCTACACCTCAATATACAACTTGGGAATTGCTTGACTACCTGGAAGCTACCTCTTCGGCATACCGAAATCATCAGTCATCATGTACTCTCCTTTTATTCTCATACTTGTACGCCTCTTTAGGCATCATTATATTGTACAATGTAACGCATATAATGAGGATGGAGCAACATAGTGGATGTATGCCTATTTTAAAGGTTGAACCACTCTATATCTTGTCTTCTCTCTACTTACTTGCTTGGTTTATTCATTACATATTTTACACTTTGACTTGCTGATATGAGAACGACTTGTGGGTGATTTCTCGTATCATTAATTTGGCGTCGTTTGTGGAAAATTGAGATATTTTAATCTTATTTCTCTATATTTCGAGTTCTTCAACACCTTATTTTATTCGTGGGGATCCTTTGGATCATTGTCTCACGAGTAGATTCAGGTTAGTGAGCTCTATTTTATATTCACACCCTTAAATGGGTAATTTGTATATTCAGATATGTTCTGGTCTCTCTTTTATAACCTTGTATCTAACTTACATACCCCTGTGATATCATTTCATCTAGATAGTGCTGAAAAGCATGATGGGCTTTACCCCCGAAAAGATGAATGGTTAGGGAATAATTATGTTTAGCCCCTTTTTTCGTTATTCTTTGCCTATGATCTAGGGTTTTATCGTTAGAATCGTGCCATTATGTGCACCGAGAGGTTATTCTATCATGGATAGACCCTAGTAGGCATGCTATCCCCGTGTTTCGGGAGAAAAACTCAATTTCTGAGTTTCGATTTGGGATTGCTCTCCCCCCGTCTAGCAAGGGATGCGACAGGTAGTTTAAATACCTTCATGTCGTGGCCTGTACTAGTGCGATCGTGTTACTGAACCTTCAAAACATCAAGGAATGGACTCGGGAGGTCTCCAGCTCAACCTTGGTGAATGTAATACAAAGGCCACGATAGTGCACCCAGGTGCTATACTGGTCGCGACACCTTTCAATAGTGCAACAGTACAACGCTGCATCCCCATTTCCTACTTAGTGTCTGTGATTACTCACTTTTACTAGTTTTATCTCATGTTATACATATACTTTGTAAAGAAACAAAAGCAGAAAATGGAAGGAGAGTCCAGCCAGAGCACAGAAATCAAAGATGAGATTGTGCAGCTGTATAATCACCTCAACCACCTCTACGACAGTCATGCCTCACTCTAGACCCAGGTCAAGTATGTGACTCAAAGGGTGCTAATTCTCAAGGCCGCGGCCTCTCCCAATGGGGGTGCGGCACCCAAGATCATAGCTTCAGTAACTTTTGATGCTGCGGAAGTTAAAGAGGATCCAGCCGCGGAAGCAGTCAGCAGGTGCCAAAAAAGGAGAGCGGAGAAGGCAGAGAAGAAATCTAGGCCCTACACTCCGTTGGCCTTCCCAATTGAAGAGGACCTTGGGTTCATCAAAGAAGAGAAGCTGTTGAGGTGGCCAGAAAAGCTGAGAGCTCCACCCCATAAGAGGAACAAAGCTATTTGGTACAGATTCCATCAGGACCATGTCCATGACATTGAGCAATGCTATTCTCTCAAGGACGAAATTGAAAGGCTGATCGGGCAAGGGATGCTGCGGAGGTTCCTCAAAGATGATTAGGGGATGCAACCTTATCTCACATGCCGCATGCTTATTTTTCATGCTTATGTCTTATATTCCATCTGTCTCTACCTTACAGTAGCAACTCCTCTTATGTTGTTTTAAATTAAACTTTGTGTTATCCTTACAAAGTCAAATATATGAATAGTTATAAAATCAGGTGCACTATTATAGTGTCATATTTTGATTCTCATTTCCATGAAATGTCATCTTACAAAGATCATTTTTGCCTTAAACAGATCCCGATCTGAGACAACCTCGGACGCCTGATCGTCCCGAAGTTGATGATAATTGAAAGTGACGAAAATAAATATTGGAAGCAGATATCCAAATTGGACTACAACATCACTCGCAAGGGCTTCCGATGCCCGCTCTTAGCTTCTGTAATGCTTCATTCGCTATACGGGCTTACAATGCCCGCTCCTGGCTTTCGGGGCGCGCCATTAAGTCGAGAGACTGGTAATACCTAGCCAGAGATAGCTTTAAATAAATCTATATATGTGGGTGGATTAATAACATAACCCAACCTGAGGAGGCTTGAAAATATCCTACATGTTAGTTGTGGGTGGATTAATAACATAACGCAGCCTGAGGAGGCTTGAAAATATCCTATATGTTCGTTGTGGGTGGCTTAATAACATAACCCAGCCTGAGGAGGCTTGAAAATATCCTGTATGTTAGGTGTGGGTGGCTTAATAACATAACCCAGCCTGAGGAGGCTTGAAAATATCCTATATGTTAGCTGTGGGTGACGTAATAACATAACCCAGCCCGAGGAGGCTTAAAAGTATCACATATATGCATAAAGCCTCATGTTCGGATGAAGGGGCCAAAAATCTACAATAGTCCTGTTAATACAGCTGCAACCGTTAAAAGCAACTTTCGAAAAGCTCCATACAGTTAAAGCGACTAAAGGGGTAGCCGTGGCAAAAGACAACCTATTCTATATGTTCCATTTTGGTCATGGGATGAAAACAAACAAAGCTACAAGATGGGTTTCAAACACTTGAAGGTGTCGCGGCCTTATTCAAGAGGCCGCACTTCCACGCTTTGGTGCAAGGGGCAAGGGCAGGTTCCAAAGGTTAACATGCCGCGGCCACGACCCATGCAAGGTGCCGCAGCCTCTAACAATTAATTGTGAAGGTTCATGGGCATTACGCGAGGCTGCCGGGGCAGTTCAATCAGAGCGGTCATTGAAGAAATATTTTATAGTGCCGCAGGCGTATTTCTACAAGTTCATCAATAAGGCGGTTGTATTCAAGGCGTAAGAGGCATACAGAAAATATTCAATTAAGCATGGCAACGAGCAAAAAGAAGATGCAAGAGATATAAAAGAATGAAGCCAAAATAATTAATTGTTAAAAGGTGGACACAACCTTGATATCATCAGTTAAAGATTACAAGTATATGGGCCGCAACCACTATAAAAGTAAATTAACAAAAGGGACGCAGCCCTATATCAATGATAAAAAAATAAACAAATTCAGGAAGCAGCATCATCATGCTCATTAGCCTCCTCACAATCCGCGTCTGTTTCAGTCTCTTCCTTTACGGCCGCTGCTTCTGCTTCTTCTCTCAGCCTGTCTTTCTCCTCCTCCGTGGCCTTTAACTCAGCAATGCATTCTTGGTGTTCAACATCACCGAGTCTTCAGGCAAGAACCTTCTCCTTGGTCTCGGGGAAGTTCTTTATAGTCCTATGTCTTAGCTCCTGGTAGCCGCGGAGATAGGCTCTATTATTCATAAGGAAGAAGTCCCTAGAGCCTTTGAATGACTATACTGCATGGTCAATGGGTAGCTGGAGGGCATCACCATGTTCTTCCTCCATCTTCTTTATTACCACGACATGGTCTATGGCATCTTGGGCGGACTTGGCCCCCATCTCTTCGTACTTCTTTTATAGAAGTGCGAGCTTATGATTTGAAATTTTTGTTGCCTGTGCAGCTTCCGCGGTCTGAGCCTGGGAGGCCTTGAGGGATTCCATGGCCTATTTAAACTTTTCCTTTGCCTCTTCCCTCTTATTGTTGGCAGAAGTTAGTTCCAATTGGGCCGTCTTAAGAACCGTGGTAGAAGACTATTTCTCGGCCTCAAATGATGTAGTCCATGCAGCCTCAAGATTCGCGGCATGCACCCTCTTCTCGGCCTCTTTCAATTTGTAAAGGGCCTCGTACGTCCTTTTTTGGGCCACGATGACATCCGCGACCTGAAATTAAAAAAAATTAGTTGCAGTATATGGAAAAAAAGAGAAAAACGAAGACAAAGGACTTACCCTCAGAAGACTATGGAGGCCGCAGTCCTCCAGGTCGTCGTGGTCTTCTCCCACCAGCCTGTCGAGGTCCGCAGCATCAAAGGCCCTCTTCATTCTTCGCGCAGCCTTCGTGGTAGTGTCCCACGAGGACTCGGGGTCAGGTTATCTCAACTGAGGTCGCGGACGACCATCAGGACCAGAATTGCCACGGCACTAAGGAGGTGTCAAGTTTGCATCAATTGCAACTATATGTGGCGGCGGCGGAGAAGCTGTGTTGAGGGGAACATCATCTGACATCAAACCTGTCGCGACAAGGTTGGCCCCTATATCGTCATCAAATTCAGGTTGTGGTTGGGATGCAACACCAGTTTTATTCGCGACAGGAGTTGAGTTCGCGGCTGGAGTGTCCAAATCATTTGACGGAGGCGCGGTAGGCGCCTTAGCTTTTGATCTTTTCCTCTTCCTGCTCTGTGCAGTATTGTTTAGAACGACTGTGTCCTCGTTCATTTCCGCCAATTGCGCGGCCAGTAATTCCCTGTCAACCTCCTCACCTGAAAAAGCAATAACAAATATTAGAAACGGAATTTAGGAGCATAAGTTACCACATAATAAAAATCATGACGGTCATGGTATTACCTTCCGTGGCTATAACTTGAGGAATGGACTTGTTGGGAAAAAACCCTGATTCGAATATGGTCGCTGATGTAACAAGTGTGCTGAACTTTTTATGTTCAGTAGGAACTATCGCGGCCTCAGCGACTCTCCTCTCTTGCCGATTGTTCAAATGAAAATTGTCAAGAACTGCAGAAAAGAAAATTTAAAGGTTAGTGGAAGTTAATATACAAAATATGAAGAAAGGACGCGGCTATAGTCTTAATACCTAATTTGGATGGAGACCCCCATTGCCGCAGCAATCTATACGACCTTTCCCTCTCGTTCTCCTCAGGGTGAATCTCCCAACCTTCACCGGAGATGTAAAAATACTTCCCTTTCGAGTTCTTCACACTGGTCGGCCTCCCAGTGTAAAGGGTCTCGTCCCTACCGCGGATAGAGAAGTAGTAGTACCCTGAAAACTTCCATGAGTTCTCCCTTGGACGGTATAAATGAAAGAACTCCATGGGAGTGATGTCCTTTTTGAATAGATTCTCCCAAAGCACAACCGCATCAAGAATGGCTCTCCAACCATTAGGATCTAACTGGGTTGGGGCCAGTTTCATTGTTTAAAAAAGGCAACGGATGGGAACAGGAACAGGCAGCCGCAACCCGTAAATAAAGGCATGAAGTGGGAAGCAAACTCCATCAGCCAGAGCTGTGCAAGGCCTTTGGTTCGCGGCCGGTGCCGAGCACATCAAATTTTTTGGAAATTCGAAGGCCTCAGCCACCTGTTCAACACATTCTTAGGTCATGGTGTTGCGGATATCAAGCGCAGCTAAGGGTCTCTCAGCCCTCCCAGATGTACCAGCTGGGTTATCTCTAACTTTCGCTGCATCGTCTCCTACACCCAATGGATGATTACTTGAATTGTCTTCTTCTTCCATTGGCGGGGATGGAAATTCCTTCTTGCAGGAAGAGTCCGCAGATTCTGAGTCTAGTATCACGCAGTTGGGGAAATCCCTCAGTTGGCAAGGCCCTATTGATCTCAGAGGGGGTAGGGAAGTGAGTTCAGGAGGAGAGGTTCCAAAGTGCTTTGCCCAAAAGCCTCTTAAAAACTCGTCTGGGTCAAAGCTCATATGGCTACAGCAGTACCTGAAAAGCAGAGTCCGCAGTTAGGCACCGTAGCCAGTATGGTTTGGAAAAGACTTTAATAATCCACGGGAAGATTATATACGAAGAGTAATGGGCCAAATCTAGTACTTGAACCTATGGTATCGTCCTCTGGCCCTGCTGGCCGCAGCCACCTCCTATATCAGCAAGAGAACATACACTCCCGCGGAAACAGGCCATTTCTAAAATTGCTAAATGTCAATTCAAGAAATTCTAGTAGAAATTACAATTATTTATCATGGATGTGTATTTGGTTCATGAAAGTTTAAAGACTGTTCAAAATATAAGGGTGGGGATTAAGAGCCCTAGAAAACCCCACCGCCGCGGCGGATTAAGTAGATAAGCATCAAAGTGTCGCATAGGATGAATCTCAGAACTTAAAGGACCGCGGCCGCCGCCCACGGTATGCCACAGATAAGGACCAAAAAAACAAGGTAATAGATTATTGAAATTCTATCATGCCCCGGCCTCTCTCTTAAACAGTTAAGTATCTAACGTTTAATCGTTTCAAGATCAAAATCACAGAATACGAAGAGTTTGAGTAGGAACAACAAGAATAATAATATGATCTTCATAGCGTTGGGAAGATCAGGGGTCAATTACATCATATGAGGATGAATCCTAACAATTATTGATGTGCCCAGCGTTCATGTGTGTTAGATTCTAGGGATATGAGCAGATTTTCAATTAAAACCCTAGTTTTCTATCAAAGAAGAAGTGCGAGCAACGAAAAATATTTACAAAGATTGGTTGAAAAGTTACCTGGAAAGGAAGAAATCGGCGATGCTCAACGTCACAGCACCTTGGAACCGCCACTCAAAGCCACGAAGGGTCGCCGAAAAGTGAATGGAGATGGACACGCAGAAACTCACTCTTGATTTTCTCTCAAAGTTTTGGAAACGTAATGAAGTCCATGACCCAAAATAATTTATATAAGACAACGCGGAAGACGAATTGTCGCCTTGAAAAATACCGCGGCACATAAGGAAACTTAACCAAGCCGCAGCCCCAATCGAATTTCTCTTGGCACTACGACTTGGGGGATTATTGATAGTACAAACATAGCACCCTGCTGCAGATGGTATACTACTTCACATGACTACATGCCGCGGACCAACCTCATACAGGGCGCGGTCCTACCTCATACAGGTCGCGACCATACTTCATCCCAGGGGCGCGGTCACAATCAACGTGCCACGGACCAACCCAGTCTGGGGTGTGAAACTTTGGTCTTTTTCCAGTTACAGGATGCGACACTTAGGTTGTTTACAAGCCGTATCCCTCTCCATCCTAACTCCAGACTTCGTGCGTCACGTGCTCATTGCACGTGAGCATATATCCTATAAATAGAGGTCCACATCTCAAAATGAAGGGGTATTCGAGGGAGAGACCCGGGGAAAATTTCACAGTACTAATTCTCTCTACACCTCAATATACAACTCGGCAGTTTCTTGACTACCTGGCAGCTACCTCTTCAGCATACCGAAATCATCAGTCATCATGTACTCTCCTTTTATTCTCATACTTGTACGCTTCTTTAGGAATCATTATATTGTACAATGTAACGCATATAATGAGGATGGAGCAACATAGTGGATGTAGGCCTATTTTAAAGGCTGAACCACTCTATATCTTGTCTTCTCTCTACTTACTTGCTTGGTTTATTCATTACATATTTTACACTCTGACTTGTTGATATGAGAACGACTTGTGGGCGATTTCTCGTATCATCAATATGTGTGATTATATTCCTAAGCCTCACACTAAATTGAGCAACGTAAAAGACAAAGGCAAAAGAAAAATGCTTGAAACAGGATCTGACACGCGTAAACGTGTTAGAGTTTTTCCCAACTACTTTCTCTATTTCTTGTTAAAATATATTATAGATTAATATTTTTCATCTTATTATATATTGTTATATTATTTATGTAGGCAATCTGGATGGGGGAGGAACCCTCCTATTCTGGACCAGTATGTTTCCTATTTCATATTTTTCACTTTTCAACTCACATTTTATATATCTTCAATCCAATGAACCTGTTCTTATAACTAATATACTTTAATATATAAGTAAGGGTGTAAACTTTGAATTAATATTCCCAATTAAAAATATTTTTCCTCCACACGGAGAAAGAGACATGAACCTCATGATGATAATTTGATGTCAAAGCGTATTTTGGCTCAACAAAAACTCCGTGAACGGGAAAATTTAATCTCAACGCATGTTTTGCCTCAAGAACCTCCCACCCTATGCACTCTTGCCCAGCGACAAAGAAGTGATCGAGAAAGGGCATTATAATTGAAAACTACACTTCCTGATTAACCATCTACTCCTTCTCTCTAGTGCAATTTAATTGCGGAGCTTAACCTCAAAAGCACTGAATATCATCCTAATCTTTCACGACTTATAAATATTTTGTCCCAACAATCTACCCCCATTTTACAATCCTCTAAACGTGCGCTAGCCCAACGACAACGACATGATAGAGAAAAAACATTTGCATTGACAAATCCACTTCATAATCAACGACCTACTACTCCCCATGTACATTCACATATGTCACAATTAATGGAAGATGCATTTGTTGAAGTCCCTTTACCAACATCTGGCCAATTTACACATTTGAGAACCCCTAATCCTTTTGAATTTCCTCTTCAAAACTGTAGTCCTCTTACTAATAGTTTACTAAATACACAATCACATGATTACATTCCCCCACTATTTTTCGCACAAACCTTTTTGATGATTTCAATGCTATTGAACAGAATGATATTCAAGTAGCACACACATCGACTAGGGTCCTACAAGTATTAACTGAAGGGGTTGCTACACCTTCCCCTAATATGCAAAGTACTGATACATCGTGTGTAAGAAACATTGCAAGTACGAGTTCAACTCATGCACCACATGTCGGCTTAAGTAGGTAGTTTCTTGTCCCATGGATGTTCCTTGCCATTATTATTCAGCTTTACATTCGATGGATGAAATATTATCAACCTCATCAAAGATTCACCCTCTATTTGGGAAGTGTTGTAGACAAGGACAAGTTCGATTACCACATCTACTTAAACCCCCACCTGAACTTAAACATGTCTTCGATGGTAATGATGTTCAATGCAAGTCTTTCTAGAGTCATATTGGAGAGTATAATGCTGTAAATGCCTTTACAAGTCTTGGTGTTTAAATGGATGATAGGGTCCTCAGAGGTAGGTCCATCATCTTTCACCATTCATGGCAAACTATGTCATCATACTGGATCCTTATTACCAGAAACGAGACACGCGGAAGAAGCTTTATACGCCCAGTTATACATTTATGATCCTAGTGTGGCTCTGAGTGTTAGGGAACAGAGTAATACACAATTATGAAGTGATGCACTTCAAATAATTCAAGGTTGCTTGTAGGTGAACAATCCGTTTATCCACAAATATCGTCAAGCGTTTGCTAATTTAAATTATTCCTCTCGATCCAACTAGAAATTGCCAGCATACCTTCATTAAAATTCTATAGCAGATCGTAGAAGGTATAATTTGCCTTCGACCGATGAGATTGCTGTTATTTTGCCCGACTATGGCTATAATTTGTCTTCAATTAGAGACATTATTGTTCGACTTCGAGGGGGATCAATTGATGCGAGTTAATGAATGTCACCCAACTTACCTACCTTTGCAGTACGTTCTTTTATATCCTCACGATCAACTTGGTTGGGAGACCGACATGAAGATATGGGTTGTGGCAAATAGTGTTGATCGGGATCATCGGCTAACTCAACTCGATTACTTTAGTTATCATTTGTTTTAACATGGCACTAAATACTCTACAATTTTGAGAGGAGGTAAACTTATGCAGGAGTTCATTGTGGATACATGGGCTTCAATGGAACAAAATCGTTTGACTTTTTTCAGAATTAATCAAATAAAACTTTGGGTAGAATTATACAAAGATCTTAGCGATTGTATGTCTAAGGGTGTTGAACCATTGTGAATTGGTAGGTGAATGATTTTTCCATCTTCTTTTACTGGTAGAGCATGAAATATGTTTGAGACTTACCAAGATTCAATGGACATCACTTGGAACAATCAAAACCCTGATATTTTCTCACAATGATCCCCAATCCTAAATGGCCTGAAATTATTAAGGAACTTTTATCGGGTCAAAATGATCTCGATCGTCCAGATTAGGTTGCACATGTTTTTGAACTAAAGAGAAAAGCACTCATGAAGGAGATTAAGGATAAAAATATTTTTGGCAAGAAAGTGGCCCATGTGTTTACAATCAAATTTCAAAAAAGGGGGTTTCCCCACATGCACGCTCTTCTTTTCTTCGATAGTAAAAGTAAGATTAAAACATGCGCCTAAGTAGATAATGTTTTCTCTGCTGAGTTTCTAGATACCACTAAGGATCCTACACTCTTCCAAACTATATTGAGTTGCATGGTACACGACCCATGTAACACCCAAAATCTGAATTCCCCTTGCATGGAGAACAGTATATGCACGAAGAAATACCCTCGAGCATTTGCAGAAGCCACAACAATGTATAATAATGGATATCCAATCTATCGTCATCGTGATGATGATAAGGAATATACTACTGTCAGTGAAAAAAAGGTATCAAATAAATATGTTGTCCCCTATAATCCATATTTGTCTAGACTTTTCAATTGTCACATTAATGTCGAGGTTTGTGCTAGGTCACGATGCGTTAAATATATAAATAAGTACATATATAAGTGTTATGATCGCACAACTATGGTTTTAGGAGGTGTTGATAAAATCGAACAATATTTGGATGTAAGGTACATTGGACCACCTGAAGCCGCTTAGCGAATTTATGGTAATCACATGCATCAGGAGAAACCGTCTGTTACACAACTAGATTTATATTTATCTGACATGCATCATGTTGTGTTTGATCCTTAAAATTCATCAGATACGATTGCTGAAAGAGCCAGGGGTCAAATGAGTTCGTTAATCGAGTTTTTTTCTTTTTGCGCATTGAATCCTTCTGCACGAGAGTATACCTACCAGGAGTTTCCCTAACATTATGTTTGAAGATCTAAAATGAAACTTTGGACTACACAAAAATCATTTGAGTCTGCAATTGGGCGAATGTACTACGCTAGCCGAAATTCTGGAGAGATTTTATTAGCGATTTCTTTCGACCGTTGTTAAAGGACCCACATCATTTGAGTGCTTACGCACGGTGAATTGTGTATCGCCCGAGACTTACAAATCAGCGCGCATAGTGAGGGGATTTCTTGAAGATGACAATGAGTGGGTTCAATGTTTATAGGAGACATCCATCATGCGCACTGGATATCAACTTCGACGTTTGTTTGGTGTTATACGTACACAATGCTTTCCTTTGCATCCAGAGTTATTAGGGAATCAATTTTCCATTCATATATGTGATTATCTGATTAATAAGTTACACACATTGTTTTCCATCCTGAATCCAACTGACATCCATATTGAGGATTATGGTTTGTATCTTCTAAATGAGGTGCTTCAGGAGTTTCGTAAGACATTAAGTGAATTCCCTCTAATGCCTATGCCAACTTTTAATTGGACGACTACGGGTGGGGAAAAATTACTCCCACAACATCATCTATTACAATCGTTAGCAGAGCAAGGTGACTCACAATTAGATGTTGATCACCTTAATAAAGGACAACCTATAGATTACTCAATGATAACATCATCTGGTTTCGAGAATAAGGGGACTACATATTTTTTGAATGGAAGTGTTGGCACCGGAAAGACATTTTTTTATAATATAATTGCAACCTTCTGTCGTAGTTTGGGTCATACGGTTGTTACTGTCGCTTCTTCTGGCATTGCTTCTTTATTGTTAGTTGGTGGTCGGGCTGCACATTTAACATTTTACATACCTTTGGACATTCTTGAAAACTCAAACTGCGAATTTACGAAGCAATCGATACATGCAGAGTATTTAAATCAGCTAAGCTTATAATATGGGATGAAGTTCCTATAAAACATAGGCATTGTGTTGAGGCTGTAGATAGAACACTGTAAGATATTTGTGATGTTAAAAAGACATTCGGAGGAATTACAGTAGTTCTTGCTGGTGATTTTCGAAAAATCTTACCAGTTATCCCTAGAGGGGTTAGAGTAGAAATTGTTTCCGCTTCATTAAGACGATCTCTACTTTGGAGGCACATCCATGTTTTGACCTTACATCTAAACATGCGACTAAACCCATTGGAGCTCGAGACATCTCTGCTTTGGAGGCACATCCATTATTTATTTTTGAAATTGACTATGGACCCAATCCTCTTGAAATTGCATCATTGCCTTCCTCAATACGAAAGTGTAATGATGTCCACGATTTAATTGCAAAGGTGTATCCATTTTTAATGTGGTCGGTACTGTTATACCAACCTTCCTCACCGAATGGACAATTATTTTAGGAAGGAATGATGATGTGACTGTTATAAATAATTTAGCATTGAATATCTTCCCGGGTGATACAAAAACTTATTTTAGTGCCAATATAATCTGTGATGATGAATTCGGTAGAGACGTACACAACCAATACCTAAATGAGTTTTTGAATTCTCTCAGTCCTTCTGGTTTACCCCTTTTTAAGTTGGAGTTAAAGGTGGGTTCTCCAATTATGATTTTGAGAAACATTTCTCCAAAGGATGGTCTTTGTAATGGCACCCGATTAGTCGTTACAAAGTGCGGAGAGCATGTTATTGAGGCCTAAATATTAATTGGTGATAAGTGTGGAAATTTAGTATTCATTCCCAGAGTCTCATTATCTCCTTCATCGACGGAGATCCTTATAAAAATGACGAGACGCCAATTCCCAATGCGACTAGCATATGCAATGACCATCAACAAATCATAGGATCAATCTATAATGTTGGTCAGAATTGACTTATGCACGCCAATTTTTAGTCATGGCCAGTTATATGTAGCGTTATCTCGATGCACAAGTGCAAATCACATTACCCTACTTTCTAACGATTGTTCACTTATGAAAACGAACATTGTGTATACAGAAGTCCTCCTATAAAGTAAGTAGTGTTATTTTTCCTATAAACTACACATTTGACACCTTTATATAATCTTTTGATAATTTTTTTAATTATTCTTAGGATTGGGAGCCAATGGTAAGGCATCAAGAGCGAATAAATACATGTAGGCTGCTTACATGGGGTTCTCACAATAAGGTAGTTCATCTTTAAAATGTTTCTCCTTTTCATTCATTTTTAAAAATTAGTCTAAACTATTAACATTTCTTATAGGTGGTTGTAAATTGTGCCAATCTTCATATGAAGTACGTCGATCTAGATACACGTACATTTCGTAGAGTTATTACGAGGATGTTTACTGCGAATCAATCACTGAGTATGAAAAGGATAATTTTTTGTGATGTTGACATTTTCTACTTTTTGTAAATCTTAGGCTTAGAGTTACTACATGTTCGATGATTGCTAAGGTTGTCTTTGTATAGTCTGGTAAAGCTATTTTTTGTATAGTCTACTAAGGCTATTTTTCTGTTGAAGTGTTTTTTATACCTTAAACAGATGAATAGCCATATAAACAATCTGTCCATTTTTTTTAAATCAAACTTATTTGTATTGAATTAAATCAGTGAGACCGTTATTTTGTTGTTATTATGTTAGTTTTCCCCGAATATCGTCGTGATTTTTCTAAAGAAGTTTGATTCGTTCAGGTAATTGTTGGATGAATTAGAACATTTAGAATAGTGTATGATTAGTTGTTACACCTTAACTAGAGTGGATAGTCCAATATACAAAGGAGACCATGTCCATTTTTTTATAATTGACGCTTTGTTTTCTTGGCAAACGAAATTTTTGCCTTTTTGTAATTACTTACTTTCAAAATTTTTGCCATTTTGCGATTATCAGCGTGCCTTCAGGCACGGGCATACCCTAGTGTGTGTGTGTGTGTGTGTGTGTGTGTGTGTGTGTATATATATATACCTGTTACTTATTCTACTGTGCATATTCAGTAGATTTGGAAATAATGATAATTAAAAATATTCTTAGTGAAAAATAGAATACAATTGAGAATCACAGTTGTGTACGTGAATAACTATCCTTAAACATATGGTAATACGTGATACGAGTGATATGGCTATAGGCATGAGATTATTGGTTTGGTAATATCCATCTTCGGGCTAGTTAGGCGGGATAGCATGACTAGGATCGGTTAAACATAAGCGTTAGGTGTGCACATTAGATGAGAGGTGAGTATCTCAAGTGAGAGTATCAGGATCTAACATGTACACTATTGTTTTCATTTAAGCACTTGTTGATTTTTTAAACTGTTTTAACTCAAGTTCTGAGCCATTTATTGCATATATCTTTTCTTTTGTCAAATTATTTTAGGTACCCAGCCACAGGGACATCAAGGATAGGAGTTCCATTCATTTAACGAGCTGTAGATGCTATGGAAGTTACATGACTTGGTAGTAGATGCCTCCATGATTCTCATTCCTTCATCTTGAGTCATTTACTTCAGTTAGGTCATGTTTCCCCTTTTACTTATTCAGACAGTCAGAGATTGTGGATTTATTTATTTGTTCCTTTCAGTTGTTGTTTTATCTTATTAGATTATTGTATTTGGGATTTAGGCTGAAAGTGTTTACCCCGGTCCCATTTATTACTGTAGTCATTTTGTTTCATATGAGATTCATTCGAATGGTGTATGATTAGAAAATGGTTAATTTGATTTTATGTTAATTAAAAGATAAAATGTTGACATCAACCTTTTTAAATATTCGTTGGTTAGTGTTAATAATAAAATTTTCGACAGTGATGGATGCTCTGATATCGCGTGTGAACGCCCCCTTATTTAAATATTAGTTGATCAGTCATTTATGGATCACTAGCTCTAATGATAGTGTATAGACCGTCGAACTAAAAAGTACCATTAATAAAGAGACACAGGGAACAACGTAATGTTCCAAAAATTAAAAAGGAGTTGAAATATATGTGTAATGAGCACTAATGATTAGAGGAGTTGACACATGGAGATGTTGGAAATATTTGTTCAGTAGAAGAAATACTTTGGTCGTGCGTAGAGCGGCTCATATTAGTGACAAAATGGAAGTAAAATTTGAAAATGTCGTGTAAGCACCAAGGTTAATTATTAGACTTAAATGACAGAATACTTTGATATATGATGACTAAAGCGAATTAGTCACTAGAATAGAATGGTAAGGGAACACAGTTCGACTGAATGGTGTCGTTAGTAGAGTGACACTGAGATAATGAATATTTCATAGGGTGCCACCCTATAGTGTGTCCGACCAGGACAAGATTTTCATGTCGCAATTTTGGGAGAGTTTTCAGGAGGCTATGGGTACTGAGTTACGATTGAGTTCGACCTATCACCCGTAGATATATGGGCAGACCGAGCAGACGAATCAGATGTTAGAGAATAATTTACGGATGTGTATCCTTGATTTTGGCTGGGGTTGGGAGCGGTACCTCCCACTGGTAGAGTTTTCTTATATAACTCCTTCCACTTTACTATTGGAGTGACTCCATTTGAGGCGCTATATGGTAGACCTTGTCGTTCTCCAGCATTTTTGCTCGAGGTGGGGAAACAATAAGTTACTTGGGCCAGAGGTGATCCAGGACACCTCAGATAAGATCGAGTTGATTCAGAGCTGTATTCGGGTTGCTCATGATAGATAGAAGAGCTACGCCGATGCCAAGAGATTCTCCTGGCAGTTCAGTGTGGGGGATCATGTATTATTATGAGTATCTCCTATGAAGGGGATAATGAAGTTTGGGGAAAAATGGGGAGTTGGCACTGAGGTACGTAGGGCCATTCCCTATTATTAAAAGGATTGGGCCAGTAGCTTACAGACTTAGGTTACCGAAGCACTTGCACTGGATTCAAGATGTGTTCCATATTTCTTCACTAAGGAGATATCTTCGAGATGACATGTCCCACACTCATATTTATTTAGAGGAGATTGAGCTACAACCCGATAGTTCCTACGGGAGGGGCTAGTTGCTATCCTAGACCGTAGAAAGAGAAAATTGAGGTCAAAGGTAGTGTTATTAGTACATGTGCAATGGCGGCATCATAATGTCGAGGAGTCCACCTGGGAGAGCAAAGATGAGATGCACGAAAAGTATCCAGAGGACGAAATTCTAGTATTAGGGGGGAAGTATGTAATACCCCGTATTTTTGAAAGATTTTTTTTTAATTATGGGATTAATTAATTTAAATGGGAGATTATTTATAATTAATCCGGATGCAAGTCAATAATTACTAGCGTGATGAGAGTTAGTATTTATTGGTTAGAATTATGTTGAATATTACTTAGTGAGTAAAGTAATATAAGATTATTAATATATTAAAGTTATCGTGAGTGAAAAATACGGCAGTTCTGTAAACTTAGTTGGGACGCGCGTGTGAGACGTGTTCGGGCTTAAAAGAGGAATGATAATGTAATTTTATTTTTGGAAATTTAGATGGCCGTTTGGAGTTTTCGAGTGTGTTCGGAAGGGTCGAAATAGTCAGAAAAGTCTACTCAGGGGCTTAATTTGCAGTCCGGGGCAACTTTAGGCCAACCCGACACCCCAGAGAGGTATTTTTATCTTTTGAAAAATTGGGATTAATTAATGGACAAAATCGGAATATATCGGCTTGTACATGGGAGAGTTAGGGTAAATAAATGGTAAACCCAAGAGAGAGTCCAAGAGGGAGAAGGATAAGAGGTTTCTACGAGTTCCAAGGCCAAACCCAACTACCTTTCAACAAAAACATCATCAACGTGTAGATCGGGAAGAGACGAATGCATCTATACCAATTTCATTCAATGATTCAGACCTTCACGATAAGGCAGGTGTTTATCTTGCTTAATTTTATAGCATATAATATCCATGTTAAAATTAGTTGGTGATTTTCATGATGTTATGGAATTGGGACTGAAATTGGGTTTTAAATCTATGATTGTGGTATAGGTGTTACATGTAGATGAATAACAATATATTGGGAATTAGAAATCTGAGTTTTATATGTTGAAATCATGAATTTAAATCTGGGTTTAGTTATGATTAATGGTGATTACGTAAATTTAGGGATTTTTGACGATTTGAGGAATTAATCTGAATTCATGTTATAATTTTAAAGGATTTGATGTTTAAATGTGTTGGAAAGCATTCTATTACTAGGGGTATAGGTTAGAATCGTTGGAATTGAGTTAGGATGAGTTTTGGATGATTTGGGTGATGAAAAAGTTGAAAAAACGCAGGTTTTGGAGGTCACGCACGAAGTTTGGTAATCTTGTTCGAACTACTTGTGTCATTTGAACGACCTGTTCGAACGAGATTTTCAACAACCGATCCAACGAGAACTTAGAGAGTAGTTCATTCTAAGTTACGGATCTCGTTTGAACGACCTCGTTCGAACGAGATTCCAACAAAAATTCATTGCCTAGTTCGTTCGAACCAAAATTCCCCACTTCTAATGAGATTTTAGAAATTTTAATTTTTTCCCGGAAAAGTTAAAATCTTATGAGGTTAACTCGAGTGATAGAAAATAACCTACGCTATTCTTGAGTGAATTAATTTCATAGTCTAGTGGTGAGGTGATTGCGTAACTACAAAGGGAATATGTTGGAACAAGATGACCTTATAGAATATATACGATAGAGAGATGAATCATACGGATAGAGTAACGTGAGTATTAGAGATAATAATACTACATATCAATTCGGGGATTTGGGTTGTGTGAATACCTAATGATTATTATAGGTTGTGTGTATGCACCTATTGGTTGAATTATTGTGTGTATTACATACCTACGATGCTTGCTATCAGGTGGAGGTTGGGCGTTGCGGACGATCATATCTTGAGGAGCCTTCGAGGGAATTTTGATTCTTATCACTAGAACATAGAACCTTAGTATGGGCTATCAGTGAGAGAGATAGTGTTGCGGTCATATGGCTGCGTAGGTATGTGCGTATCCCACATGCTTGGAACTATGTTCGCCTCCAATATGTGTGTTTGTTTTGATGGATCGCGAGAGATTGAACCTATAGTTCTTCATGCAGTGAGCGTTGCACCGGGACATGATAGCCGAGTATGCATGGCACCAAGGGGTCCTAACCCAGGGGTGCAATATTAGTGTATAGTGTATATATATGGAGATAAATATATGTATACCTGTTACTTATTCTAATGTGCGTGTTTAGTAGATATGGAAATAACGGTATTTAAAAATATTCTTAGTGAAAATAGAGAATACCAATGAGAATAATCGTTGTGTATGTGAATAACTATCCTTAAACACATGGTTATATGTGATACGGGTGATATGGTTAAATACATGACATTATTGGTTTGGTAATAGTCATATTCGGGCTAGTTAGGCAGGGTAGCATGACTATGATGGGTTGAACATAAGCATTAGGTGTGCACATTAGATGAGAGGTGAGTATCTCAAGTGAGAGTACGAGGATCTATCATGTACACTATATGTGCTATTATTTTCATTTAAGCACTTACTAATTTTTTAAACGGTTTTCAACTCGGGCTCTGACCCGTTTATTGCAAATCTCTTTTCTTTTGTCAAATTATTTTAGGTGCCCAGGCACAGGGACACCAAGGATAGGAGTTCCATTCATTTGACAAGTTATAGCTGTTGTGGAAGTTACAGGACTTGGTAGTAGATGCCTCCATGGCTCTCATTCCTTCATCTTGAGTCTTTTACTCCAGTTAGGGCTTGTTGCCCCTTTTATGTATTCAGACAGTCAGAGATTGTTGATTTATTTATTTATTCCTTTCTGTGGTTGATTTATCTTGTTGGATTATTATATTGGGGAATTAGGCTAGAAGTGTTTACTCTAGTCACATTTATTACCTTAGTCATTTTATTTCATATGAGATTCGTTTGAATGGTGTATGATTAAAATTGGTTAATTTGATTTTATGTTAATTAAAAGATAAAATTTTGACATCAAAATTTTTAAATATTAGGTGGCTAGTGTTAATAATAAAATTTTCGACAGTGATGCATATTCTGAACCAACTGGATATTCTGAATTAATTTAATAAATGACTGATCATCCGGTATTTAATTAGACGAGGTGTCACAATAGTATACCAAGTGGGACGGGATTTAAATCCCTCCCATTTGCTATACTAAAAGGGACGATTTTTGAAATCCCTCCCTTATACTTGTTTTGGAAAGGCTAAAAATTCAAGGGGTATCAAAAGGGACGGATTTTAAAAACCGTCCCATTTGCTATACCAAAAGGGACGGTTTTAAAAATTCGTCCCTTATATTAGCCCGGGAAAAATTAGATTGCTAAAACTTGTCATTGAATAATCAGATTGCTAAAACTTGGATTGAGTAAGTTGAATGTGTAAAGAAAAATTGGTAATAAGTTTCCTTTAAACCTATTCACCCCCTCTCTAGTTTTGTTATTAATATCTTCATAGTTCACATTACATGCTCTTTCATGATGCATCCATATAAACCATGTAATAAACTCTGCTCTGTAGTAAAGTAAGAAGGGGTGTGTTAGTGAGCCTCTCCTTTAACTCCTCAAAGGCTGTGTAACAATTGACAATCCAAACAAATGGTACCCCCTTACGGGTGAGGAGACCTAGTGGCCTGAGAATATTCGAAAAACCCTAAATGAACTTAATATAATACCCATCTAAGCCAAAGAAAGCCCTAAATTTCATATGCATCGTGGGTTGTCCCCAATCCCACTACTAATTCTTAGATAGGATCCATCAAAATCCCAGACTCAAATAAAATGTGGCCTAAGAATTATACCTCTCAAATATAAAATCCACACTTAGAGAACTTAGTGTACAACTTATGTATAGAGAACTTAGTGTACAACTTATGTACCCGCAGTGCCTGTAAAACTAATGTCAAGTGTTGCATGTGCTCCTTTTCTAACCTGGAATACATTAAAATGACATCAGTAAACACAATGAAAAACTGAAATAAGAATTGGAGAAACATCCTATTCATGAAGTCCATAAATTCTTATGGTACATTGGACAACCCAAATGGTGTCACCCAAAATCCATACGACCCATAACATGTCATAAAGTCAACTTTTAAATATCCTCCTCCCGAATGAGAAACTAATGATACCCTGAGCTCAAAGTAATCTTGTAAAAATGATGCACCCTTCAATTGATCTAATGGATCATCAATACATGGAAACAGATACTTACAATGTATTGTGGCCTTGTTTAGTCCATGATAATGCACACACAATTGAAGTGAACCGTCCTTTTTATAATATAATTGGAGCTCCCCGTAAAAATTTACTCCTCCTTATGAACACTTGGCTACAAAATTAATGAATCTTCTCTCATAGATATCTCATCTCTAATGGATCTATACGATATGGTTCCTTCACAATGATCTCGGTGCCCACTACCAAATCAATCCAAAAATCTATCTCTCATATTGGCAGTAACCCCGGTACATCATCAAACACGTTCGTAAACTCGTGGACAATTGTTATAAAATCTTATAATGTGGTGACCTCCTTAGATAAACTCATATGTATGTTAGACCCTCATTCGAGCCTAGGCATAGTAATTAATAACATATCATGCTCGGGAATAAAAAAATGTGATCACCTTTCCACTGCATTTAATCAGCATGTGGCACTATGATAACAAATCCATATCGTGTATGACATCATACATGAACATGTTTAAAAGTGAGAAATCGACTAAAAAATGCAAATGATCAATCTCAACTTCCATGTCTCTATAAATATGAGGTAAGGGGATACATGTACCCACTGAGGTATCCACATGCATAGACACATTAGTAGATATCAATTATAATCGTGACGTAAAATAGAAAGTATAATGAGAACGAGTGTGCTGCCTTTTTGTAGAACAAGACTCGTTCATAAATAACGTAAACATAGAATGTATCATTAATAGCCTAAGGAGCAGTTGGATGATCCAATTGATAGATGTTGAGCACACATCCATAGTTAAGTTAAGGTCACCTATGTTCTCGGTCTCTCAGAAGTGGAATAGTCGAGTATTGAGGCAGTGGGACTAGTGCTTGATAGTATGGTGGTGCTGGAAAAACATGTTGCTTCCCATATTGTAAATGACCTTAACTGTCATGGATGCCTCTAGGGAATCTCCTAAATTAGTGGCCCTATTTATAAAAATTAAAACAGTTGCCTTTGAATGGAGGACAACCCTATTGACTACTTTGTTCACTATATCCTTGGTTCCTATCCTTTTCTTTATGGTCCTTTACTTGTCCCCACTATCCTTGCTAGACATAGTGCTACTAGCCCTATTGGACACATTGTCCTTGGCCCCGTTGGTCTTTCCCCTGTCCACCCTGTCAACAATTCTCCTCTACTCTAAACCTTTTAGGGATTGTTCCCGATGTCTGACCCCTATCGAGCTACTATAATCATTCCTATACTCGAGATGACTCATTACCCTTAACAGTATTTTAACCCTCATCGGATCCTACCTTAATTTTATGCAACTCCCTCTCTCTAGAAATCCTAATGATCTTAGCAGTGGAGAAGTGCAACATCCACTACTCGTGTATATGTTGTGATGGTTGGCATTCCCAGCAACACCTTCATATTATCTACGTCAACCCTCAAATAAATTTTTCCATAACCTTAGCCTCAAAACTGACAATATTCAGGGAAAAGTGTGCAAGGCGGCCAAACATCCTCTCTTAATCAGCCATTGTATTATCCTCCTTCATTAACCTATCAAATGGAACTCTCAAATTCGCTTGGTACAGTGGAGAAAAATACTTCCCATTGAACTTCACCCAGTATTGTCTGATGGTTAAAAGTGAGATATCGTCCATGATGGTAATATATTCCCACCACTATAAGGCATCTCCCAAGAGTCTAAAATTGCAAAACATCTACCTCTTAACATATTCTCATTCTACTAGACTTAGGTCCCTCTTTATATTGCACCTCCATTATATCTTTATAATTGGGCCTCTGGATCCAGCGAATTGTGGTAGGTGGACTTTTCCAAATTCAAGCATGGATCTCTCCCAAGTAGATGTAGTGTGAAGGGAAGATATAGGTCCATCCAGGAGTGGTGATGGATGCTCTTAGAACGTGATAGCAATGATAGAACTATCGTATGCAATATAATGGATGGAAAATCAGTAGACACTAATGTGGGCACCTTCCCCTAGTGATATTGAGGCATTGTATAAGTAAACATATGAGAAATAAGAGTACACTAGTTTAAATAATAAATATTTAAAGTGTCAAAGAATGCTTCGTAGAAAATAGATGGATTCACTCAATATCCCTAGTACACTAGATCCTGGAATGCTTTGATACTAATTGTGAAACACCGTAAAATTTGTTGCTAGATTGATCAAGTCCAAAAATAAATAATGCATGAGTCTAAACAATAGAATATCATCTTAAGCATGACTAAAAGTAAAAATGAACTAATATAATAAATAGATTATACACATAATCTTATGAATAAAACCATAAAATTTTATACCATAGACCAATAGTGGATAAAATCCATTACTGGACAAAACAAACTATCTCAAATATAAATCCAACTCCTGAAGGAAGTAATATTTTTCGCAGTCATCCAACACAAGCGTAAAAGTACATAGAAGTAAGAATAATGAGTGCAAAAGATCTACACCTACATCCTATGTAAGAGAAGCTACATAAAAGAATGCAAGTGAGAATCTGGGTTAAGGCTACAACGTTGGCCTAGGACCTGAAAATATAAATCAATAACAAGGTAAAAACCTAGTCTACAAAGTGTAAGAATCTAACTGAATTTGGGCTATAATAGTAAGTATGCATATTTCTTGCTTATTTTAGTTATTTTTAATTTATCCCAACCAAAAAAACCCAAGATATTACATGAGTTCTAATACCATGATTAAGTGAACATAGTGATTAATTATAACTCTTGTTAATTGAATATAATTAAGTTGTACCATAACTTTTCCAGTATACCTCTAGTATAATCTAAATTAAGGAAGGACAATTTCAAAGTCTAATGTCCACATAATATGGTCCCTGACGCATACAAGTAAATGGGTTACGCATGATCCTACATATATATATTAAGATATTCCTATCGCCTTCGGGGATCACTCATGAGTATTAGGTATAGTTATAGGTCATCCCTAGCCTTTAACCTCAAATCCTCATAAAGGGATAATCATTATACATTCTCTTCATATTGCACAACTTTCTTACCTAAGGCTATATGGTAGAACTCCCCCGTTTATTCCCCCTCAGGATACGAGTACATCACTCATAGGATCTGGGTAAAAGGACCAAGGTAAATCCTGTCAGTGCACCAAAAGGCTAATTTTATAGTAGATTTAATTTTCTATTTGTAACAGATTTTATCCATTAGAAATCTGTAATGGTTATAGATCGTTAGTCATAGAATATAAACATTGCAATATATCATTAACTGTCACAAAAGTCACTAAAAGAAAATAAAAAATAATAAAATAAATATAGCACAAGTCGATCGGAAGTATTTACCTAAATTCCAAACCTACTACCTCTCAACCACTCCCTCTTTGCCTCTCCCCTCCCTCTTTCACCCACTCCCTCTCTACCCTCCTACGATGGGTTATCTTTTTCCTCCATTATTACTTTTATATTTTCATCAAAATCGAAGAAAGTTTTGTTCATGTTTGATTTTCATTAGACAAGAAAATCATTATATTTGTGACGATATTTGATGTAATTGAGAAAGAAAGTTTGAGAATGGAGTCGATGAGTTTGTTGTGTAAGTCCTTGATTTTTTGAAGTAATTCTTCGATCTCTTCTAACTCCATCAAGTTTGTTAATGATGGAGGTTTCAGTTGTTCATAAGAAGATAGATTTTTTAAACAATGAGTTAAATTCACTGTGACAGTCCTTCTAGAATAAGTTGAGTTACTCTTTTTTACTTCACAAGTTTTTATTGTATGCGAAGCTATGATTCCTGTATTATTTATAATTAATGTGTGTATATCAGGTTCCTGATATATACTTCTACTCATAGTTTCATTATCTAATTATGTAAAAAAATTAATTCGGAATATTTGAATTTGAAATTTTATTTGTCATAGAAGAGAGAATACAAAGAAGATCTTGATGCCTTCAATGAAAGGTAAAAGGGAAAGTACATGTTATTACCAAATTAGTGGAGGTGAGTGGCAAGTTAATTATTCTTTTACACATAATCACTCTATATGTGTGTGTGTATTTACTGATGAGTGTGTATTAATGGGTTATCCCTAAAACTTTTTATTACTATGCATATTAACGTGTTGATTAATTAACTGGATGTTGGCATTTTCTCGATCAACACAACCATCACGAAAGTTCATAGACTCATTGACGCAATCACTACTCTAGGGACAATTTCGATCACCATCACAAGATATTTGTTCTCTCATGTTATTCATAATTTTTATTTTTAATATGTAAGACTAGTGATACATGCTTATTTTATTTGGGGCAGGCATAATACAAGACAATGGATCATGTATCAAATTATTTTAAGGGCCTGTTGAGGGTGAGGGGACATAAATACTAGTATTGTGTCTAATATTTGCAAGGGAGGAAGTAAGGAATTGTCATTTATGTGTTTTTGTTGCTAATTTTTCTGTCACAAGCTACTTTACTCATTTTTTTGAATTATAATTTGAATTTTAAACGTCTAACTATCGCAAATGGAATTCCTAAGATGAGATGATTTGGTGAGGAGGTAGTCTTGATGATTTATTCAAATTTTGTATTAGGAAACTTACATTGAAGACATTTCTCATGCGTGCAGATCAAATGGTAAATGATTTGTTGATGTATGCCTTATCTTCTCTCAATTATCGTGTTACCCTATCCACTAGAATATATTTTTAAGTATAGGGTTTTATTTTGATGCAAGAAACATTATGAGTTTTATTTTTATGCAATTTGGTTATATATGGTGATTTTGATTTTGGGTTTCATGTAGTGTTCCCTTATTTAAAATTTAGTTTATTATTGTTGTTTTTTAAATAAATTATGGGTTGGATGAACTTTGGTTTTAATCAATTAGATTTCAAATGGATTTTGAGTTGGTAACATTATGGGTTTTAAAACATACTTAAACCCACCTGTCTTTGAATGATTTTTCTCAAATTATATGATGTAATTTTGGGATCAAAATGTTTCTACTGAAACTGGCAGTATCTGGGATCATCTTATACTTATGTCGATGTCGTTTGTTATAATAGGGTTTATTTTGTGATAAGTGAAGACTTATTTCATTATTGATGATTCTTTTTATAGATAATGTGTTTGTTGTCAGTAAATTCCTTTTGAATTGATAATTGAATTATTGTTATTGGTTCACTTTAGAAGTTTTGATATCTTAATGCATCAATTTAATTTAAACTGAGAAGTGACCTGTTATCTAGGTGGAGGTTTGAGATTATATTTCTATTTGGCTTTAAAGTTGTTCTTGTTTTTATTACTATTGCTTGATGCAATTACATGTTGAACGTCTTCCATGTGGTTGACGATTTGGAGAAATCGCTACAGGCTTTGACATTTGCTCAAATTAAAACAAGGTTTGTGTGACTCAATGTAATAGGTGGGAGACAACTAGCGTTATTTTATTTATTTATTACTTACTTTTATTCTTGACTATGTGATTATTGCACGTTCATCTCATTTCAAGTGGGGTTCATGGAGAAATACTTCATTTTTGCTCATTGCACAAATATTTGTACCTTTCATCTCTCTCTCTCTCTCTCTCTCTCTCTCTATATATATATATATATATATATATATATATATATATATATATATATATATATATATATGTGTGTGTGTGTGTGTGTGTGTGTGTGTGTGTGTGTGTTAGGTAGGAAATCTATATTAAGATTTTCTACCTCTAGGATATATTTATATATTTTACTATTCTACGGACATAAAATTCTCCTTTACACATTATGTATTAAAGGTTCTTATTTTGTGTTGGATTGTTGCATCCATTGGAGTTATGCTGAAACTGACTAATATATGCGTTATGATGTTTAAAATGGTTTTTTTTTTTTTTTTTTTTTTGTCGGGGGGGGGAGGGGGGGGGGGGGGGGTGAAGACTGAAAACAATAAATTAAATAGGCACAAACACATCAAGCGATACCAAAGTAACTTACCTCAACTAACCTCGTCATCATTGGACTGTCGATTTTCCAAATTGACTTGCATGTGCTTATTTTTAATATTTATAATGGGCTTTGGGGGGAAAGCTGAAAACAAAAGCTCAGCGGCCTAGAAATATATACAAACACACCAAATGATACCACAATAACTTATCAAAACTAATCCATTCATCATCGAACTACCGGTTGGTGAAATTGACAAGTATATGCATATTATGAAGTTTAAAATGGGTTGTGGGCGTAAAACTGAAAAACAACAACCTAGTCTGCTAGAAATAGGTGCAAACACATTAAGAAATACAAAAAGTAATTTTTTTTAACTAATTACATCCTTGTCAAACTCTCGGTTGACCAAATTGACTCGTATATGCTTCCTTTTAGAGTCGAAAATTTAATTTAGGGGCGAAAATTGAAAACAATGATCAAATGGCCTAGAAATAGGTACAAATACATCAAGAAATGCCAAAGTAACTCGTGTGAACTAACCGTGTCCTCATTAGACTCTCGAATGGCCCAATTCATTAGTATACAAACATTATGAAATTTAAAATGGGATTTGGGTGGCAAGTACTGAAAACAACAACCTAGTGGCCTAAAAATAGATACCAACATATAAAGCGATACCAAAGTAACTTTTCTTAACTAATCACGTGGAACACCTCGCACACTCTAGCAAGCGAGGTGGCCAGCCACCGCCACCAAATTACGTCGAGCATTACTAAATATGTTATCATTCTCAGTATGTGACAGACAGACTAGTCATTTAAAGTTTTTTCACAAGATAATAATTAAATTTCCATTAAATATAACCATTCATGCAATATAAAATCCATCACCACGATAATATCCAAAATAAATACAATTCTAAAAAAATATAAATCCCAATAAAATAATCTGACTATAAATATCTGACAGAAATTGTAAACAACTATGGAAATAATGGGCCCACCAAATTCATAAATAAAAGTCTCATAATAAATGTGATGGAAATGGAATATAAATCTAAAATACTAAGGAAACTAAAATAAATATTCGGTTGCATCTCCAAAATTATCTCCAATCACTCCTATGAAGCTACTCCAGCAATATACCAAAAATGTCAGTCAAGGAAATGGGTCAGAGCTCACCGTATGAATACTAACTACTCCTTCCAATTAGGTTCCGTGAACCCAGACAATAACATTATACTTGATAAACATTACAATAAAGTATTTTAATTTAAAAGAGATATAAATTAGCATGCGAGTAAAATAAAATACTATTATCTACTCACATAACTAAACCACCCCAAATATTTAAGTCCAAATATAATATTGCGATCGTTTAATTATAATAAAGATATCAATTCACTTTAAATCAATTAACCAAATTTATTATTATAGCGATAACATTATAGCTAGCCGACCCTTCCCTACGTCCTGAACTTATTTGGGACCGCCTAAAGTTTTACACTACACACATTCCCCTTTCTATAGCCAGCCAGCCTAATTTTGTTAGCCTTGCACTTATTGTTGAGGTTCCATGCACGACACATCATAATAGCCAACCATACCGTATTATTCCAGCCTGCACTTATTGGCTAAACCAATTCATTTTAATACCCGTTCTAAGTATTAGGCATTAATTCTAAAATTATTATCAAGTTCTCATTATTCTCTATTAGCCTCACCCTTTAAACGATCAAAAATCCTCAAACCACCCCTAGTCTCATACCTAGAAGTCTCCAAAACCCACGTATATCCTAGCCTATCATTTAAGAAGAATGCCTACAAAAAGTTACTACCTAGCCTCGCACCTAGAGTTACGATCCAACGAAAACGAAGTAGAAATCATCCCCACCCCGGAGTTTCCCATTCGTAAAAATCTACACTAACTAGTCCTTTACATAGAGAGTGATAACACAACCAATGCCTACCTACTAGTCCCATACCTATAAAGCATCCTAAAAGTAAGGTGAGAGCAAAGACTACCCCAAATTCTGTCGTCCCGCATTGTCAATTATTAACGTAATTAATGATCTCATAAGGCATATTTTCAACATATCACAACATTTCTTTAAATTAATCATAAGATTTTCATTTATCCAATTTTTGTCCGTTTAATTGTAATATTTATTAAGCAAACCAAATTTCAACAATTTATATAGCTTCCATTCATAAATGTATTAAGGGGAACACACAATAATAAATATCTATTCTACAAGATGCATATAAAATAAAGTGATTTTACAAGTTAAATTGAATTTATAACATCCCTACAATGTATTCTTCAAGTGAATGTAATAAATTTTAGTAGAAACCCAATATCTAATCTAAGCATGCAATGGTTTTGAGTCTTAAATCGTATTAAAGATTTGAGTAAAAATAGTCCCAAAATTTGTTTCACTTTCACTAATTAGTTTAGAAAACATGATAATTAGTGTTTAGAAAACATTGAAAACGCATAATACTAAAGGGAAACAATAGAAGTATTCATGCCTATGGAAAAGTCGGTTGAAAATTCTGATTTGATGGTTGCGTTCCTCTCAAAAAATCAATAACGACTCGTTCTTGAACAATCTTGAGAAAACACGGTTTGATCCTTCAAAACTTGGGTTGAATCTTGTTTTGAATGGGGCTAGGGTTTTGTAGATCAGATGAGGTTAAGATATGGGAGAATTATGGTTTAAGAGTTGATGAAAAAGTGTTTAGAAAATCCTAACCCCGAGTTATTTTTATATGGAAAAGTATAAGAGTTTTATTATAACTCAAACACTAAGAAAAACAAACTAAACCTGTCGACACTATCCGGGGTGAATCGATTTGCCCCTAAGTCCGAATCGATTCGACCCTGAACGGATGCCCAGGTCACCCCAAATAATATATATACAAATGAAACCTAATTTTCCCCCAATTTCAATTCCGATGAAAATTCCAATTTTCCAATAATAAAACCAACATTTTAAATACGAAAAAAATAATTCGGGTAATAATAATAAAAAATATTTTCTACAACTTTTTATTCATGAAGATTTAAATAAACGGTCTAAAACGATGGAGTGTTACATCGCTTTCTCATCGTACACTCTATTGGTCAAATTGACATGCATACGATTGTTTGGGTGGTTAAAATAGGATTTAGGGAGCAAAAACTAAAAAAATCTAGGGGCCTAGAAATAGGTACAAATACATCAAGTGATCGAAAAGTAACTTGTCTAAACAAACCAAGTCTTCATTGGACTCTCGTTCAAAAAAATTAACTAATAGATGCACATTTTGAAGTTGAAAATGGGCATTGGGGACAAAAACGGAAAACAGTAACCTAGCGGACTAGAAATAGGTACAAACATATTAAGAAATACGGAAGTAACACATCTTAACTAATCGCATATGCATCAGAATCTTGGTTGGCCAAACTGACTCATAGACACTTATTTTTGGGGTTTAAAATGGGGTTTGGGGGAAGGGGGAACTGAAAATAATAACCTAGCGGCCTAGAAATAGGAACAAACATATCAAGTGATACAAAAGTAACTTGTAACTTTTTAAAACTAATTTCATCCTTATCGGTGTCTCGGTAGTCCAAATTGACTCACATACACACATGGTGAAGTTTAAAATAGGATTTAGGGTTCGAAAACTGAAATGAACAACATAGAGACCTGTATATAGGTACAAACATGTAAAAGCGATACTATAGTGACTTGTCTTAACTAAGATCATCCTCATCGAACTCTTGTTTTGCCAAATTGGGCTTACAGGGAACATGAAAACAAAAACATACCATCCTACAAATAGGTATAAACACATCAAACGGAGCCAAAGTAACTTGTAAAAGATAACCGCGTCCTTATTGAAGTCTCGGCTGGACAAATGGACTAGTATAGACATGTTAAAAAGTTTAAAATGGGCCTTGGGTGGCAAAATAGTAATAACAACCTAACTCCCTATAAATAAGTGCAAACATATCAAACGATACCAAAGTAACTTGTCTTAACTTATCGCGTCCTCATCGAACTCTTGTTTGGTCAAACTGACTCATGTACGCTTCTATTTGGCGTTGAAAAATATGCTTAGGGTGGGAAAGAAATTGAAAACAACAACCTAGTATCTTAAAAATAGGTACAAACACATGAAGTGATACCAAAGTAATTTGTCTTCCCTAACTGCGTCCTCACCGGACTCTCAGTTGACCAAATTGATTAATATGCACATATTATGAAGGTTAAAATGAGCATTCGGGTCCAGAAATTAAAAATAAAAACCCAGAGGTCTAGAAATAGGTACAAACACATCAAAAAATACCAAAGTAAGATGTATTAACTTAACACGTCCTCCTCATCGAACTCTCGATTGACCAAATTGACTCATATATGCTTCTTTTTTTAGGTTAAAAATATATTGGGCGTGAAAACTGAAAACAATAACCTAGATGCATAGAAATAGGTACAAACACGTCAAGAGATACCAACATAATTATATAAACTAACCACGTCCTCATTGGACCCTCTGTTGGCTAAACTAAGTAGTATACGCACATTACAAAGTTAAAACAGTCATGGTGAAGAAAACTCAAAACAACAACCTAACATCCTAAAAATAGGTGCACACACATCAATCGATACCAATGTAAATTATCTAAACTAATCGCATTCTCATTGGGCTCTCGGTTGACCAAATTGACTAGTATACAAGTGTTATGGAGTTTAAAATAGGCTTTGGGGAGCAAAAGTTGAAAATAACAACCTAGCAGCCTAGAAATAGATACAAACACATCAATCGATACCATAATAACTTATCTTAACAAACCACTTCCTCGTGGGACTCTCGGTTGGGGAAATTGACCAGTATACATATGTTATGATGATTAAAATATGCGTTGGGGGAGACAACTGAAAACATTAATCTAGCAGCCTAGAAATAAGTATAAACATATTAAGTGATACCAAAGTTACTTGTCTCAACTAACTGCATTCTCATCAAACTGTCGGTTGACCAAGTTGACTTCCATATGCTTCTTTGGGGGTTAAAAATGGGCATTTGTGGGTGGGTGGGTGGGGGGGGGGGGGGGGGGGGGGCTTGGAGTGGGGAACTGAAAACAACAGCCTAACTATTTATTCATGTTAGAAATTTATAATGGCAAAAATCATTACAAATGGGGTAAATCCTTTAAAATTATCAGCAAAACAATTATTATTATTTAAATTCCCTTATTTTATATCCCACCCACTGCTCATGTGCAACCTTAATTGTAAATTAGCACGATTCCCCCCACCCCCACCTCGTCCCCGCATGCATCACACCTCTCTTACTTTATTCCTCTGTTGTGCCTCTTAACATAAAAGATAAATATATCACATTGCCACTCTCTCACTTCCTAAATCTATTTATTCTTATTCATATTTTCTCTTAATTTATTGTAGTTGTTGGCATAGGTTTTCTCAATACACACACACACACACACACGCACACATGTTTGTGTGTTAAAAGTCACAAAGAAATATAACTTATTTTTTTTACTTGCAATAGGTAAGATTATCGAGTTAAGTTACCCTATATAGACAATAGAGGATCAAGTTTGTTAAGGAATGTAAAGTCATTTTGATCGGGGATTTATTCTGTCAATAAAGGAAAACATAAATAATTTCTTCATAAGTAAATTTAATTTATTTTTATTTGAGTTCATATGTAATCGTACATGCAAGGTGTATAATTTAACTAGTCTGGTTAGATTTAAATAATCTGTATATGGGGAAAAAAATAAAAAATATTGCTATATCATATTGTTATCAATATCCCCCAATTTGTTTTATTCTAAAAAGGCATATGGCAACATCTTGTTTATCCAAATGATTATATTTGTGTTTTTTTATTTTCTTTTGTAATAATTTATTGTGATTCTTTAAGGAGAGGAATAGAGTAGTGAGATCTCATTGTCTGATTGTATCCATAATTTTATAGATAATGGGTATATATATATATAACAATTAAATGATGTTAATCACATTTTGCTGATATGTCAATTAAACACTCTGTTACATGGAATTCAAATGTTTCAGGATTTTAGAAGGCTAGTATTCATGTTGATGTTGTTAGTAACTTTGTTCACTTATATTGTTATAATATTCTTCGGTTTAGTGTTATTATAATCACTTTCTTCAGTTAAAAGAAGTAATGGGATTCCAATTCACTTACGACTCAAAATATCTTAATTTAATAATATACAAAAACTTTGTGTACTTTAGTGTTTTGTCAATTGAGCAAAATGTACATCCCAAAAATGCAATAGTAATGTGTTATGAACAACAATACGAAAATTTATTTTCTCAATAAACCTCATTAGCAAAAGTATATCATGAAATGAAATAGTAGTGTCTTATGAACAACAGTACATAAAGATTGAAAATGTTTAATAACATGATGTTGAATATCAATGGGATTATCAAACACCTCATTACCATCTCTAAGGAGAGATATTTTGGTTAATTGTGCTTTGACACTTGCCATTTTGTGGAAACATTTTGTGTATATATCTCCATCAATGATCCAATTAATTTTGCTTTTGTCCTTCCAGCAGGTTTCTTCACAGTTAGCATCAAAAAAGTAAATTTTGGCAACTTCTTCTTTTTGTATCAAGTAAAGCAGGCCCTGTTGATCCATTTGTTGGGTGGTGGAAATATTTTCTTTGTAAATCTTCACCTTGGTATGGATATTTCCAAATACATCAACATTACATTTTTTCAAAACTATCTTAAGGTCTTGAGTTTTTTTTTCTACAGAACACACATGGATCCACAATTTGGTTCCCCTGAGCTTTCATATTATCTTAGAAATTGGGAGATTTCGTCAAAGCTGAAATAAATTTAAAAAGTATGGGACCAAAGGATATGCTATGACTGTAGGTTAAGAGAAGAGAGTGATGATATAAGGGACTTTTAGGGAGGTTAATCAAAGATAAATCTCTTTATTAAGAGCAATTCCAAACCTAATTAACTACAAAGGTTTACTTATTAATACTAGTTGGTGCACACATGTGTTGCACGTGTAATCTTGTTTAAAGTTACATTTTGGAGTGATATGTAATTAGAAGACATCAATTGACCAATAAATATGAATTACTGTTAAGATAATGAAGTCATGAAACAACAAATAAATTTTTATATATGAACTCATCCATGTCATAGAATGAATAAATATTTAAAAGCATTAAACGTGTGTCAAATACATTGTATTGTGTTTCTATTGCTATGTAATTGTAAGGATTAAGTGAGGAGTTCAATCTTGTAACACTCCGTATTTTCTAATGACTTTTAAAATGGAATTAATTAGAATTAATCATGGGATAATTGAAAATTAATCCGGATTTAAATATTACTCGAGAATAAAGTAATATGGAATTATCTTGAATATTACTTTGTGATTAAAAGTAATATATGATTATGACTTTACATATGATTATGAATTTATAAAATTATCGAGAGTTATAAATACGACAATAATGGTAAATAAGTCGGGAAGCGCGTGTGAGTCGTGTCGGGACTATATTTAAATGGAATGAAAAGTAATTTATTTTCATGTTATCCAAATAGTCGTTCCGAGTGCGCAAAAGTTTCTGAAAAGTTTTAGATAGTCAGAAAAGTCTACCCAGGGGGATTAATTTTGGTCTCGGTTCAATTTGGGACTAAACCGACACCCTGGAGGGGTATTTTGGTCATTTGCCAAATTAGGTGAATAGTAACTACGAATTTGTAGTGTAGAGTTTGTATAATTGAGGTTCATTCACCGAAATCTAAGGAAAAGTCTTAGAGAAGAATGAGAGACTTTTCTAGGAGACCAAGAGCCAAGAGTCACCTTACAAAACCACCACCACCGGAGGTTGATCGGAAAAAGGAGTAAAACCCCTAGAATCATCTTCCCCAACGGTTTAGACCTTCGAATTAGAGTCAAGTGGTTAATTGTTTCAAATTATAGCATCTGTAATGTCCATGTTAGGCTAGTAATAACATTCGAAAGAGTTACATAATTAAAAAATGAATTTTAATGATCTTAATTGAATCCTTGAAATGAAAAATAACTACGATTGATCTATTTTTGAATATAGAATCAACTCCACAAAATTTGGATATAATTGGTGAAGAAATTTAGAATTTAAGATAGTTCTTGAATAAGGATGTTGAATTAAGAGTTTTCTGAATTTCCATGGAATTAACTTGATTTAATTGAAACTCCTTGATGATTTTGTACTGTTTAGATATTAAAAATCATTCACATATATTGATGTATCATTTGAGATGATTTATGGAGAGTTTGGGATCATTTGGTGATGGTTTTAAGGATGAAAAATATTGAAACCCATAGCCATTAAAATGCAAAATTTCATAGACCTGTAGGGCCAACTTAACCTATTGATTACTATTTTTGTGGGATCATTTGGGATTTGATTATAGGAGTATAGGGGTATACCAGTAGGCCATGTTAATGTATGGGCTTAGTATTGTGAGATGGAATAATGGGTTAAATTTAATTAAGGATTATTGAGGAATAAACGTAATTTGAAGATAAAATTAATTCATGAAAATTAAGGGATTATAATGACATGGAACGGTAGGGTGTAGATGCTCACCAGCTGAATTTAGAAGAGGAATAAAAGAAACCTTTCGAGTGATGAGAAAAGCTCAGGAATATACTTTAAGAAGTAAAGTCATAATCTATAAATATGTAGGATATTCGAGATATAAATATGCTACGTAGGGGACTTCTCATATGGGTTGTGCGTATACCCTATTGTTATTATATATATATATATATATATATATATATATATATATATAGGTGGGGTGAAAACCTATATTATGCTTTATTGTGTATGACATCCCCACACTGCTTGCTATTGGGGTAGAGGTTTCACGTTGTGGATGATCTTATCCTGATGAGCCCAGTGGGGAGGATTTTAGATTCGTACCCTGAGCATAGGACTTGGACACATGCTATCGGTGAGAATGATAGTTTTGATGGTTGAATGGGAAGTAGGTATGTGCATGACCCATTTTTCTGGGGAGTATGCTCGCCTCCAATATATGTGTTATGATATTTATGGTTCGTGAGAGACGCCAAACTAACAGTCCTATATGCAGTGAGAGATGTATTAGGACATAATAACAAAGTATGCATGCACCGTAGAGGTGCCATGTTAGTATATGTAAATTGTGATGAATATATATACTGTGATTTAATCTACTGTGTGAAATTAGTAGATATAAAATAATAATGAAATATGAATTGAACTAAATAAGTAAATACTTAATCTTAAAGCTTTGAAAAGTCTAGTGCATATTAAATATAAATGAACATGTATAATTATCATACGTATTTCATGAGCAATATGAGGAATTGATATGAGTTAGAATCATAATGACTCTTATTTCAAACTAGTAAATGGGAACCTCAACTAGGAGTATTATAAGGTACGTTAGGTGTGCACTCTATATTTGAGGTGATATTCTCAAGCGAGAGTCCGAGACGCTAACATGTACATAATAACTGCTTAATCGCACTTGTTAAGCACTTGCTATTTTCAAAATATTTTATAATCGGGATTTGACCCGTTTTCTTGCATATTCTATTCTCTTCTGTATCTTTTATATTAGGTGTCCAGCCATAGGGACGCCCAGCGTAGAGTGTTGGATATTAGACGTGATATGGATGCTATTGGAGTCAAAGATTTTTTATTGGACGGTTATATTATTTTGATTCAGACATTTGTAGTATCTATTTCATTTAGGGCATGTCTCCCAGGATTATAGTTATTACATTTATACCTTATACATTGTATTTACTTATGTCGGTATTATTATAATTGGTTTTATTTATATGATGGTATCGAGATATTTAAACAGGAGAGTTTATTCCAGTTACATTAGGTTCAGTTATGATGTCACTTAATTATTATTCATTATTGTGGAATGGATTACATGATCAATTGTTTACATTGTTAAAATGGATATTATTAAATTAAAATTGAAGGCTTTGGCACTAGCTTCATTAACGATTAGGTGATTAATACGAAAGTCATTTTTTGACAGTGATGCTAAGAATGAACCAACTGGATATTCTGATTTAATTTAATAAAGGACTGATCACCCGGTATTTAATTAAGTGGGGTGTCACAGGTCGTATCAGAGCATCAAGTTCTAGAGTCTTAAGGATCTGTACGGCTTAATATGATTTCTGCTTAGCGTCCTTTGATATATAACCCTATCATTAGGACTGGTGCATTCTCATTTGCGTATTTACGACTTCAGCTATTTCCTGATAGTTTAAATCGAATGATAATGGAAATATTCTCCCTCATTTAGAAGCCTGCTCGACATGCACAACGAGCCCCCGGTGAGGTTCATCCAGCACCACAGACTGCTCCATCTCATGGAACTATAAACGTTGTAGAGGTTGCTGCCATTATTGCTCAGGAAGTTAATGCAGCCTTAGAGGTTGTTCAGCAAGCACCACCATAGGCACAGGTCGTGCCACCAACACGAGCACAAGTGTTTCCCAATGCTTGGGAGAGTGTTAGGGATGCCTTTCAAAAGGTGCATCCTCCAGAGTTCTAGGGGGTTCCAATATTGTCACTGGTCGCCAATGGAAGAAAGACATCTAGTGGCATCTGAGGATATATGAGTGCACGGAGGTACAAAAGCAGATACTATCAACTTCTAAGCTAGTTGGGGCAGTTTTACAGTGATGGGAGTCCACTACCACGGTAGAGGAGAGGGATACTATGCATATTCAGGACTTCTAGGTGCGATTTAATCACAAATATTTTCCTTCCGCCGTTCAGACTGAGATGAGGTGGAAACTTTTGGACCTCACCCAGGAGGGGAAATCAGTTGCTAAGTATGAGGAAGAATTTACTAGGATGACCAATTTGGTACCAGAAGAGGTACCCACTGAAGAGAAGAAGATTCAGATGTTCATGGATGGCCTTAATTGGAGGATCCGCCAGCATCTTTTGTGCAATATTTCATTATAGACCTACGCAGATGTATTGAATTATGTCTTACTTCACTACCATGACCACCGCTTCCATACTAAAGGAAGCAAGCGGGGGATTAAGCCCAGTTAGTAGGGCAGGATTAGAGGATGCAGTTCCAGTGGAACACCATTAGCTCAGGGTCAATAGAGACAGGGTGAGTAGAGTTCCCATCAGGGGGACCATGCTAAGAGATTAAGATAGGGAGGCTTTCGTTTTGGGCAGGGAGGTAATAGGTAGGGACACCAGGGCCAGCAGCACATTCAGCAAGGCCAATAAGGCCAAGGGAGATATGGAAAGGGTCAGTAGGGCCTAGGCCAATAGGGTCAAAATGGAGGGGAGTTTTATGGAAGATGTTTCACTTATGGAAAAACTAGCCACAAGAACCAGGATTTCCCCAATAAGGGCAAGATACCCCATCAGCAGGGTGCTCACCAGGAGCCACAAAGGCCTATGTTTCCAGTCGCTCTCCTAGCATCGACACAGGTGACGGCATTACTTGTCATTCCAGTTGCTCCTGCAGTCCCACTATAGTAGGGGCAGTTACAATATGGGCGTGTGTACAATGTCCAACAGGCATCAGTTCAGCAGCCACCACCCGAAGTTGAGGGTATTTTTTCTATCTCTGGTACTATGGGACGTATTTTGTTTAACATATGGGCCTCACATTCATTTATATCCACTAGATTTTCACGGGTCGTAGGGTTGCTAGACACGACCAACGACACTGTTACTTTTATAGACTCACCGATGAGTAGTGGGACGCCAATTTTCTTTCTATGTCGGGGTACGAGTATAGAGATTGGGAGCCTAATTTTACCGGATTACAAATTTATGTTAGACATGTCCGAGTATGATGCTATCATCGATATGTATTGGCTAGTCGCGTACATGGCTATGATTGATTGTTATAGTCAGAGTATTATATTTTCTATTATAGGATAAGAGATGTTCCTAGAGGCGATGCCTCGTCCTGAGGGAGGATCGTCCACCCATTTGTATTATATAGAAGAGGAAACCTATAATGGAGTGATGATTCCCCTTGACTCGATACTGGTAGTTTGTGAGTTCGCTGATGTATTTTAGGAGAAATCCGGACTACTACCTAGCAGAGAAATAGAGCTTGTGATTGATTTAGCGTTGGGCACTTGGTCAATAGGTTGTGCGCCCTAGCGTATGGCTCTTACAGGGATAAGGGAGCTAAGAGATCAGGCAGAGAAGCTTTTAGGGAAAGGTTTCATCCGTAGGAGTACCTCGCCTTGGGGTGCCCCTGTTTTATTTGTAAAGAAGTGAGATGGTTCTTTACAGCTGTGTGTTGACTATCGGGAACTAAATAAAGTCACGATCTGGAATAAGTATCCATTACCCCGCATCAATAACTTATTTGATTAGTTGAGAGGAGCAACCTACTTCTCAAAGATACACTTAAGGTACGATTATCACCAATTATGTATTTGGGAGAAAGATGTGTCTAAGACAGCATTCCTGATGAGGTACGGATCGTATGAGTTCAAGTTATGCCATTCGGTCTAACTAATGCGTCGGTAATATTTATGGACTTAATGAATCGTGTGTTTAGAGAGTTCTTGTATCAGTTTGTCATTGACTTTATATATGACATCCTGATTTATTCCCAGACTAAAGAGGAGCATGCTGAGCATTTACGACGGGTCCTACAAACACTACGTGAGCATCAGTTGTATGCTAAGTATGAAAAGTGTGGGTTTTGGCTACGGGAGGTGCAGTTTCTAGGGAATATAGTGTCAGAAAGGGGTATAGCAGTGGATCCTACCAAAGTATCAGTGGTGAGGGAATGGGGACAACCCACGACATCAACAGAGGTGTGCAGTCTCTTGGGATTAGACGGTTTGTCAGGGGATTTTCAAAGATTGTGGGTCTGATGACTAATCTAACCCATAAGGGTGTAGCGTTTATTTATAATGATGCATGTGAGTTGGCATTTGATGAACTGAAGGATAAGTTGACTTCAGGACCCATACTAGCACTGCCCAGGTAAGGAGTGGAGTACCTAGTTTACACTAGCGCATCATTACAGGGACTTGGTGGAGTATTACAGTAGGAAGAGAAGGCTATAGCTTATACCTCTAGGAAGCTTAAGCCTCATGAGAAGAATTACCCTACCCATGACTTGGAGCTAGCAGTAGTTGTATTTGCTCTTCGAATATGGAGAGATTATTTATTGGGTGAGAAATTTCACTTTTTCACGGATCACAAGTCACCACAGTATTTGTTCACTTAGAGAGAGTTGAATATGCGATAGCGCACGTGGCTTGAATTCATGAAGGATTATCAGTTTGAGATACATTATCACCCGAGGAAGGCTAACGTGGTACTAGACGCGTTGAGCCGTAGGCCAGTAGGTGAGATGGTCGAGGTGTGGAAGGAGAAATGAAAGGAACTGGAACACTAGGATGCAGTTTCCAGATCATTTCTGTCAGTTATAATCGTTACCCCCAAATTGTGACGAGGGTAGTACAAGCTCAGGAAGCACTTTCATTTTTTCACGAAAAAATTTAATAACTTTTAGTCGGGGGAGCAGAGTCTTACTTAGTGAGTTCAGAGGGAGTCTTGCTCTTTAATAGTAGAATGATTGTTCTAGAAGGGGAGGATTTGTGGCACAAGGTGATGACAGAGTCGCATGGATCCCGATTTGTCGTGCATCCTGGTGGGGATAAGATATACCAAGATATGCGGTGACAGTATTAGTGGAGTGGGATGAAGAGAGATATTATTTAGTTCTTCTCTAAGTGTTCCACCTACGAGTAAGTGAAGGTGGATAGTTAGAAGCCAACAGTGTTTCTTTATCCCCTAGAGATCTCGATGTGGAAATGGGAGATCATTTCCATGGACTTTATCACTGGGTTACGTACTTCTCAGAGAGGCCACGATTCCATATGGGTGATTGTGGATTGGTTGACTAAGGTAGCTCACTTCTTGCGAGTTTGAGTTTATTATACTACGAGACAGTATGCCCATATCTTTATGGCCGAGATAGTGAGGTTACATGGGGTACCGCTTGATATTATGTTCGACTAGGACAAGATTTTGGTATCCCAATTTTGGGAGAGTTTTCACGAGGCCATGGGTACCGATATGCGATTGAGTACGGACTATCACCCGCAGACAGATGGCAAGACTGAGTGTTCTAACCATATGTTGGAGGGTATGTTACGTATGTTTATTCTGGATTTTGGGGGAGGTCGGGAGGAATACCTTCCATTAGTGGAGTTTGCATATAATAACTCCTATCAGTTCACCATTGGTATGGTCCCATTTGAGGCATTATATGGTAGTCCTCGTCTCTCTCCTACGTGTTTGTTAGAGTTGAGAGACAACAAACTACTTGAGCCATAAGTGATTCAGGACACGTCTTCTAGGATTGATATAATTCGGAGTCGCATTCGGGTAGCCTAGGATAGACAAAAAAGCTACGTCGATGCTAAACGATTCTTCAGAAAGCTTAGCGTGGGGACCAGGTGCTATTATGGGTGTATCCTATGAAGGGGATAATGAGATTCGGTAAGAAAGGTAAATTGGCGCTGAGATACGTGGGACCATTTCCTACTATTGAGAGGGTTGGATTGGTAGCTTATAGACTTGGGTTGCTGGAGCACTTGCATCGTATACATGATGTGTTCCATATTTAGTTGCTGAGGCGATATCTCCGAGATGAGTTGTCTCACACTCATATTGCATTGGAGGAGGTTGATTTGTAGCTAGATAGTTCTTATGAGGACCGACCGGTGGAGATCTTAGACCATAGTGAGAGACGATTGAGATTGAAAGTAGTTCCACTGTGCGTGTCTAGTCGGCGCACCATAATATTGAGGAGTCTACATGGTAAAATGAGGATGAGATGCGCGAATGATACTCGGAGTTATTTTTTTTACCAGGCATGCTTTGATTTTTTGAATTTTATGAAAAAAATTCGTTATAAGGGGGGAAGTATGTAACACCCCGTATTTTTTAATGACTTTTAAAATGGAATTAATTAGAATTAATTATGGGATAATTGAAAATTAATCATAATTTAAATATTACTTGACAATAAAGTAATATGCGATTTTTATGTTGAATATTACTTAGTGATTAAAAGTAATATATGATTATGACATTATATATGATTATGATTTTATAAAATTGTCGAGAGTTATAAATACAACAATTATGGTAAATAAGTCGGGACGCGCATGGGAGTCGTGTCAGGACTATATTTAAATGGAATGAAAATTAATTTATTTTCATGTCATACTAATGGTAGTGTCAATTTCTCCAAAGTGTCCGAAAGGGTTTAGATAGTCAAAAAAGTCTACCCGAGGGATTAATTTGGGTCTCGGGTCAATTTGGGACCAAACTGACACCTTGAAAGGGTATTTTGATAATTTGCCAAATCAGGTGAATAGAACCTACAAATTTGTACTGGTCTTATATAAGTTTAGAGTTTGTATAATTGAGGTTCATTCACCAAATTAAAGGAAAAGACTTAGAGGAGAGTGAGAGGCTTTTCTAGGCGACCAAGAGCCAAGAGTCAGCTTAAACAACCACCACCACCGGAGGTTGATCGAAAAAGGAGGAACATTCCTAGAATCATCTTCCCCAACGGTTCAGACTTTCGAATGAAGTGCACGTGTTTGACTATTCCAAACTATAGCATATATACTGTCCATGTTAGGCTAGTAATGAAAATCAGAAAAGTTGCATGAATAAAAAAATGAATTTTAAGGATCTTAATTGAATCCTTGAAATGAAAACTAACTAGGATTGATCTCTTTTTGAATAAAGAATCAACTCCATGAAATTTGGGTATATTGGTGAAGAAGTTTGGGATTTATGAAAGTTCTTGAATAAGGATGATGAATTAAGAGTTTTCTGAATTTTCATGGAATTAACTTGATTTAAATGAAACTCCTTGATGATTTTGTATTGTTTAGATATTAGAAATCGTTCACATATCTTAATGTATCAATTGGGATGATTTATGGGGAGTTTGGGATCATTTGGTGATGGTTTTGAGGATAAAAAATATTAAAACAAATAGCCATGAAAATGTTGACATTCGCAGACCTGTAGGGGAAAATCGATTCGGACCAAGATGAGTCGATTCGGCTGCCCAGATTTGGTCAACTTTCCCTTTTGATTATTATTTTTGTGGGATCCTTTGGAATTTGATTATGGGACTAAATTCTTAAAATAATGGGAGTATAGGGGTATACCAGTAGGCCATGTTATTATATGGGATTAGTCTTATGAGATGGAATAAAGGGTAAATTGAATTAGGGATTATCGAGGAATAAACCTAATTTGAAGATAAATTTAATCCATGGAAATTCAAGGATTATGATGAATTGACTAGTAGGGTGTAGATGATTACCTACTTAATTTACACGAGGTATAAAAGATACCCTTTGAATGATGAGAAAATATCCAGAATATTCTTTAAGAAGTAAAGTCATAATCTATAAATACGTAGGATATTCGAGATATAAATTCACTATGTATGGGACTTATCATATCGGTTATGCATATGCCCTATTGTTATTATATATATAGGTGGGGTTAATACCAATATTATGATTTATTGTGTATGACATACCTACGTTGCTTGCTATCAAGGTGGTGGTTTCTCATTGTGGATGATCATATCCTGATGAGCCCATTAGGGGGGGGGGGGGGATTTTAGATTCGTACCCTGAGCATAGGAGCTTGGACACATTTTATCGGTGAGAAGGATAGTTTCAATGGTTATATGGGAACATAGGTATGTGCATGAACCATTTGGCTGGGAGTATGCTAGCCTCTAATAAATATCTTATTACATTTATACTTCGTGAGAAATGCCGAACCAACAGTCCTATATGCAGTGAGAGATGTATGAGGACATGATAGCAGAGTATGCATGCATCGCAACAGTGTCTGGGAGGTTCGATATTAGTATATATAATAGTGTGATGAATATATATATACTGTGATTTAATCTACTGTGTGATATTAGTAGATGTAAAAGGATAATGAAATCTGAATTGAACTAAGTAAGTTAATACTTAATCGTAAAGATTTAAAAAGTCTAATGCATTTTAAAGAGAAATGAACATGTATAATTATCATACGTATTTCGTGGGAAATATGGGGAAATCATATGAGTTAAAATCATAATGACTCTTATTTCAAACTAGTAATTGGGAGCCTTAACTAGGAGGATTATGAGGCATGTTAGGCGTGCACCTTAGATGAGAGGTGAGATTCTTAAACGAGAGCCCGAGAAGATAACATATACATAATAACTGCTTAATTGTGCTTTTTAAGCACTTGCTATTTTCCAAATATTTTACAATCGGTCTCTGACCCGTTTTCTTACATATTCTCTTATCTCTTATATGTTTTATATTAGGTTCCCAGCCACAGGGACACCCAGCTGTGACACCCCGACTAATTAAATACCGGTAGCTACTCCTTTATTCAAATTAATACAACATGTCAAGTTGGCTTAGTTCATAGCATCACTGTCGAAAATATTTTTTTTTACAATTACTAGCCACCTAATATTTAAAAAGTGAGTTGCCAAATTTTATTAAGTTAAATAAACATGCAACCAATTCAATTATAAGCTACCTATATCACATCCACATCACAATCACAATAGAATAATAATGGAATGATAAAATGAGTCTGGAGTAACACTCCTCTGAATAATTCAAATACTGAATAAATCCCAATACAAAGTCTGCATAAATAAATAAATCAAAACTGAAATGAAACTGAAAGTCAGAGAAAGATGTCTCTAAATGGAAAGGGCGACATGCCCTAACTGATGAATGACCCATAATAGAATCAAATGCAGATTGTGGAGGCGTCTACTACCGAGATCCTGTAACTTCCACAGCATCTCCATCACGTCAACGGAATGGAACTCCTATGCTTGGCATTCCTGTGGCTGGGCACCTAAAATGTTTTATAAGAAAATAAATTTGAAAGCAAATGGGTCAAAGCCCGAGGTGAAAATAATTTAAAAAATATAGCAAGTGTTTAATTGCATTAAATAGTGAATATTATATACATGTTAGTTACGTGCTCTCACATGAGTTCCTCACCCCTCAACTAATGTGCACGCTTAATGTATAACCTTAACCCATCCTAGTTATGCCGCTAACTAACAAATCTATACCACTCCCTGACCTCACACTATAATATAGGTTTTATTTATATCATTCTAACATATCCTGCACGTATCTCACCTTTTACTTGATCAGATTAATTTATAATAGTTGCGATAAGAAATTCTCGTTTTTAATCCCATTTAAGATGTCTCAATTATTCATTTTCACACTTTAACAAAGAGTCCATTATAATCACAAGTATATTATTCTCGGCATAAATATACAAATAGGGCACCCCTAGGCTAAGCTGCGGTGCACACATACTCTGCTATCGAATCCTGGTACATCGCGTACATAAGGACTACACGTTCTGAATCTCTTAGGAATTGTTTCAATAAAAAAAATCACACATATTGGAGGTGAACATAGTTCACATACCCATGGGTCACGAACATACCTACGCTCCCATGGTCACCTGACTTATTAACTCACAAATAAGCCATTCACAACCCTATGTCCTTAAGGTACTAATCTAAATCCCCCATAGCCACACAAAGATTAGATGACCCTATTCCGAAAGCCTACCTCCCATGATAGCAAGTATGGTAGGTATGTCAGACACATAATAATCCATATACTAAGTATTCACAAAACATAGATAATTTGTTATATAATTAAAGGTATATTCTCCGCCCTATACCATTAGTCTAATACGTACATTATTATTATTCCGCATTATATATAATATATTTCATCGATACGTCTCAGGTCGTATAGTTTCGAGTACTTAAAACCTAACCGAAGAGGTTACTAAGTCTCCTATTTTTCCCACATATCAATTCAGTACTCCGAGGTCCTTATTTACGTCCCTAATTCTAACTTATCACTCCTAAGAATTTAACTCATGTTGTCGCTTCATAAAATAGGAAATTACTTATCAAACCCTCGTAAATTCAACACTACTTTCCAAACAAATTTTAATATGTTCCGGGATTCAAATATATTCCTATTAGTCTCCGTCAAGTCCTAATGTATTCACATAATCCCCAAATACAACGTTCGATGACTGACAACACTTAAAATTCAGAAAGGGAAAAAGTTCACAGATTTTAGGGAGATCAATCGATCGACCAAAGGCATCGATCGATCGAGCCCAGTCGATCGATCGACCTATGAATGTCGATCGATCGATCAAGCAGGTGAAGGCTATGGGGTCCTTCATTTTTAGTCCTAATTTTTTCTGAAATCTTCATTACATGATGTTAAATCCTAAAGTAAACATATTGGGTCATTATACTACCAAATTACATGATTCTTAACATTCTAAAACTTTTAAATCATCATCAAATAGACCTTTCTTGGATCAAATCATCATATTATCATTGAAAAAACCCTATTTTTCTACTTTCTTCAAGAATCATCTTACAACTCTTCCTAAATCCATTTTTAATTCATCAAGGGTTATGATTTGTTAATGAAAAACTTCCAGAATTAAACTACATGAAAATCCTATCCAAAATTTTGGTTTCTTCTCCAAATTTCATGAGTTTCAATCATTGTCCATAGCTATCATCAAGTCCTACACTATCATGGATGAATTATTCGTTGAAATTAATGAAATCAAATCACTTGTCTGGGAATTGATGTTCTGATCCGTTGGTGATGTTAAGGGTTGGTTCTCTTCCTCTCTCCGGTCACAATTCCGGCGAATAGTGGTGGTTGTGGGGTGGTTATGGCCATGAGAACTTCTTATAACTTCTCCTCTTTCTCACGTTTCTCACTCCTTGCTTTTTGACAGATAATGGCCCTAATATTGGTTGATAAATAAAGCCTAAAATTCGTGGGTCAAAATCCCTTAAAAATTAAAATGACTAAAATACCCTCCCAGGTTGCCGGTTTGGCCTAAAAATGCCCCAGGATCCAAACTAAACCCCCGACTAGTGTTTTCTGACTATTTTGACCCCTCCAGACTCGTTGGCGCACTCAAAATGACCATACGGATGATAAAATTATAATTTACTTTTAAATCCAATTAAATTGATTCCTGACGAGACTGACATGTGCGTCCCAACTTAATTTCCCGAATTGTTGTATTTATGACTCGCGATAATTTTAATAAATTCAATAATCATATATTACCGTATTCTCCCAGTAATATTCAACATTATCATCATAATCAAATACCAACTCACGTATCGCTAGTATTTAGATTTGACTTAATTTCCAATTAATTCCCATTTAATTTAATTAATCCCATTAAATAAAATCAATAAAATTATGGGGTATTACATACTTCCCCCTTAATAATAGAATTTCGTCTTGAAATTCAGCAATAAAATATACCTGGAAAAATAACTATGGATAACGCTCGCGCATCTCATCCTCGCGCTCCCAGGTAGACTCCTTGGTATTATGATGTCTCCACTGAACACGTACTAACGGTACTATCTTCGACCTCAATTTCCTCTCGCTATGGTCTAGAATTGCAACCGGCCCCTCCTTATAAGAACTATCTGGATGTAGATCGATATCCTCTAAAGCAATGTGAGTATGGGCCATATCATCCCGAAGATATCTCCTTAGTGAGGAAATATGGAACACGTCGTGGACCCTATGCAAGTGTTCCGGTAACCCAAGTCTATACGCGACTGGCCCAATTCGCTCGATGATAGGGAATGGCCCCACGTATCTAGGCGCCAACTTCCCTTTCTTCTCGAAATGCATAATCCCCCTCAAAGGAGATACTCTGATCAGCACCTGGTCCCCCAAATTGAACTCTCGAAATGACATATTGGCATCGGCATAACTCCTCTGTCTGTCCCGAGCTACCTAAATACGGACCCATATCATCTCTATCCTTATTGAAGTATCCTGAATCACCTCCGACCCAAGGAGTTTGTTATCCCCCACCTCTAGCCAACATGATGGGGAACGACACGATCTATCGTACAACGTCTCAAATAGAGCCATACCAATAGTGAACTGGTAGGAGTTATTATAGGAAAAATCCACCAGTGGAAGATACTTCTCCCAACCACCTCCAAAGTCTAGGATGCACATATGTAACGTGTCTTCAAACATCTGATTCGTCCATTCGATCTGCCCATCTATCTGTAGGTGATAGGCTGTACTCAATCGCAACTCCGTTCCCATGGATTCCTAGAAACTCTCCCAAAATCGTGACACAAATATCTTATCTCTGTCAAACACGATATTGAGTGGCCATCCCATGGAGTTTCACGATGTCATCTATGAAAATCTGGGCATATTGCCCCATAGTGTTGTCTGTCCGGGCTAGCAGAAAGTGAGCAACCTTTGTTAATCGATCCACAATCACCCATATGGAGTCATGACCTCTCGGCGATGTAGGTAATCCCGTGATGAAGTCCATGGAAAAGCTCTCCCATTTTCACATAGGAATCTCTAAGGGATGTAAAAGTCCTACCGACCTATGATGGTCCACCTTTATTAGCTGACACGTGGCACATTTCGAAATGAACTCAAAAATATCTCTCTTCATCCCGCTCCACCAATACTGTCACCTCATATCCTGGTACATCTTATACCCACCATGACGCACCGTGAATCGCGACCTGTGCGACTCTGTCATTATCTCGTGTCGCAAGTCCTCCCCATAAGGAACAACTAACCTTCCATTAAAGCGTAATCCCCCATCTGAACTAACGGTATAACACATGATCCCCTCTACTAACAATCGTATTATTTGCTCTTGATAAAACAGGTCTGCTACCTAAGCCCGTATCACCCTTGTAATAATCTGGGGCATAACTATCATCACCGACATGAATGATCGGGCCACTGCGTCCTGGTGTCCCAACTCCTTACCCAATACTTTCTACACCTCGGCCACCTCACCTACTGGCCTATGGCTCAACGCATCTACTACCACGTTAGCCTTCCCTGGGTGGTATTGGATATCTAATTGATAATCCTTCACAAACTTAAGATATCGACGTTGACGCTTCAACCCCTTCTGCTAGAAGTGGTACTGAAGGTACTTGTGGTCTATGAATAATCAGAATTTCTCCCCCAGGAGATAATGTCTCCAAATCCGAAGAGCAAATACGATTGCTGCTAACTCTAAGTCGTGGGTGGGGTAATTCTTCTCATGAGTCTTAAGCTTACGGGAAGCATAAGTTATAGTCTTACTCTCCTGTTGTAGTACACCCCCAACTCCTATCAAGGAAGCATCAGTGTAGACTAGATACTCCACTCTCGGCGTAGGCAATGATAACACTGGTAATGAGGTGAACTTTTTTTTCCCAAATTGGATCACTCCCAAATTAGGGAATTGATTATGCTCAAATGCGGCTCAAAAGTGCCCGTCAATTTTTTAGACAAGAGGGAAATGGATCGTTCCTCTGAACCGTAAGGCCGATTGTGCATGTGGCAGGCCGTTGGAAATTTTATGCATGGACCTTCGACCTTTCGAAGAGCTTCGCTCATTTTGGAGGGTTGACTAAAGTCGAACGGAGCTTGGAACCACTATATCACCCTTCGAAGTAAAACGAGTCATTTGTCTGTAACGTACGTCTCATTCTCACACGGGGAAAATCACTAGAAAGGGTAATTAGAACCCTTCGAAGCTAAAATTAATATCATTCAAGCTGAAGAGTTGACAGGAGTCAAATGGAGATCGGGAGCGCCCGGTGGCCTCCGAATCAGTTTTTAGGAGAAATTTTTTTGTTCATCCAAACCGTATGGTCATGGCCCTTTAAAGATCCAATCATCTATTGCTTAGGTAATAAAGTTGAATGGACATCAAATGGGGCTTGAGAGCACCTGGTGGCCTCCAGATCAGCCCTCGAAGGATGATCTTGGGTTTGTGGTGAGTGGGGAAGTGATAAGGACCTAAGGAGAAGATTAAGGGGGCCTATAATGTGGTGTTTACAGATCCCCTTGATGGGTGAACTTTGAACAAGTGAAGGTCATCGAAAAGATAATGCATTGGTGTTTGAGAAAGAAGTAAATTCTGCAGACCAAATGGATAAGGATGACCAGTTCAGAGGGTCGAGGTCGATTCTAAAGACATAAGGTTGTGCTACGGATGATCGAATCTAGGGTCCGAGGTCAATTTTGAGGACCTAAAGTTGTAGGGACCGATTTTGTGAGTCGAGGTCAATTATGAGGACCGAACGTTGTAGGGATCGATTCTGTGGGTCTAGGTCGATTCTGAGGACCTAGATTTATATGGAACATTTCTATGGGCCGAGGTTAATTCTAAGGACCTAAATTTATAGGGATCGATTCGCAGGTTGACGTCCATTCTGAGGACCTAAATTTTAAGTGATTGACTCTGCGGGTCGAGGTCAACTCTGAGGAACTAAATTTGTAGGGAACGATTCTGTGGGTCGAGGTCAATTCTGAGGACCTAAATTTGTAGGGACCGATTCCGTGCGTTGAGGTCAATTCTGAGGACCTAAATTTTATAGGGACCGTTTCTGCGGGTCAAGGTCAATTCTGATGACCTAAATTTATAGGGAAGGATTTGCGGGTTGAGGTCGATTCTTAGGACCTAAATTTTGGAGAGACTGATTCTGGGGTTCAAGGTCAATTCTTAGGACCTAAAGCTGTGAGACAGAAGTTGCTCTCTTGAATTTTTTTTAAAATTCACTTAGTGACATAGATGCACCCGTGGTTCTGTTGGGGATTGTATTATTTTAAGACTCTATTGGGGAAGGATTTACCCTCGAGACATTCGATTGTGGATTATGTTTGTTTAAGATTCTATAGTTTCATTGAGGTAAGCTGTGAGGGATTTTGATTGCAAGTGTATCTTGAGATTTTGCTAGTGGATGGATTGAGAGATAGTTTATCCTGGAGATTCAGTTGGAGAATCGAGAAGGCATTATCTTGCAATTTTGTTTGATTTGAGGTTGACATTCCGATTGGGATGACTAGAGTTTTAATATTCCCCTAGGGAATAGAAGTAGACTTGGATGCGGGCATTTTGCTTGTTCTATTTATGGGGTATGTTGAGGGTAGGTGTGTAAGATTCATTCAACTAGGGATTATGTTAGTGATAAGAGAGTAATATCAATCCTTCTACGGACTTCGAGAGTTTGTAAGGGGTTTAGTTCTCTAAAAAATGGTTTTCTTGATGAAGAAATGTTCCAATAGTTGTCTGGTATTTTTAGGAATTTTTGGCATTTTTGTACAAAATTTGCAGGGGTCGGCGAATCGGTATGCTGGAGGGGTTGACCTTTGGTAATGTCATGAACTCCTGGGCATCCTTGGGAAGAGGAATAGGCAGGTGTCGATCGATATGTGCAGGGGTCTTCCGATCGTCATGGCATTTAGTCTCCTATAAAAAGGTGGCAATCCCTCCTCGTTTTCACACCTTCAATTGTTTGAATCTTCTACCTCCTCTCTTGAAAAATCGTTCCTATGTCCTTTTTCCTTTCAAGACTTCAATTGCCTGGTTCTTTTGGCGAGGACTACAATTTTAAGTCGGTGGGTGTTGATGATTGGGTTGGCCTGGAGTGACAGTCTAGGATGCCCTTTGCCTTTAGCAATGAGAATGACTTTGATCTTTTTGAGTTAATATTTGAAGAGTGCTTCCTTTAGCTCGAGCTTTCACACCACCGTTCATTTAGAGTGAGCCTTGTGGATATATAAGTAGGGTGACTTTTGGTATTCCTTTTTCATTTCTTTCTTTGTTCTTTGTGCTAATGCAAGGTTTTTTCTTTTTTTTTGGTTTAGCAGACTGATATAGCTCCATCGAGCATGCGTTCTAAGGGGAAGACTGGATTGAAGGATGTTTGGGAGCATCTCCAGGGAGTGGTTCACTGGATGATTTATTCTATTGGTTTTGGTCATCTGGCGTGGACCTTGGTTGAGATGTCGTGTTCTACTATGATGTTGTGTGCTTTGGGAGAGAGGTGGTGGACACTACCCACACACTCCATTTGGGCTTCGGGGATATGACTGTTACTCCCATACATGTTCAGCAGTTGCAGGGGATAGATTGCATGGATGTACAGATAGAGGGGGATCACACTATGAGGGTGATGTCGGAGGCAATTCAGGCGGTGTTGAGGGATGTCGGTAGGATCGTTTCTAGGGATTCTTTCTGCATCTCTTCTATTTGGGAGGTTCTCTTGAGTAGGAGGATGGATAATACAACTGTCCTAGTTATTTATTCTGCTTTTGCTTTGTGGATTTCTGGTGGTGACTAGTGGTGACGTCGGTCATCTCTGGTTTTACCATTTTTGAGGACATTTTACGAAGTCCAGTTTTATGATTGGGGGAGCCTGACTTTGGCCACCATGTATTCTTCTTCATATGCTTTTAGCTGGTGCTGTCAGCAGACCTTTATAGGTCACGTACCTTTTGTAGGTAACTACATATTTATTTTTCTTGTTATGTATTTCCTTGCATTTTTCTTTAGTTTCTTCTTTGCTAATTACTATCTTTTCGTAGACGTGGTTTTATGAGGTGATTGGGCTCAATGTGAGGTTGATAACCCTAAAGAATGAGGATTTAGAGGACTTCTGCTAGATGTTTTTATGGTAGGAGACCAACCGGTGATCGAGCCAGTTTTTATCCTTGGCAGCGATGCGACATGCTTTGAACACCTTGATGAGTGATTAGGTTATTTCGTGTTTCTTTTAGTAATTTCTTGGTATTTTCTTTCTCGCATGAATACTAATTCTTTGTCAGGGATTACAGGTGACCGTTTTACCTTGAGGAATGGCTCCTCGGGACACGGGGGTGACGGTATGCATGCGCAGATATGAAAATTTATGGCGTACGAGTTTGGGTACATCTGGCACCTGGGAGAGAGGGTTGTGTGGCATATTATGGAGCATGAGGCGGTGGTTCAATTATCGGTTCCCCCTATGTATATGAGGCAAGTAAGAGATATGTCTGCCGAGGCTTAGGCGGTAGCGTTAGTCGGTGAGGCCTACACGCTCAATAAGAACACGAAGGCGAGTTATGATTACCTAGATTTTATGATGAGATATTTGATGCCCCGTTTCATTTATGATCTAGTGAAAATGCCTCCACCTCCTGTAGCTTCAAGTAGGGGTAATAGAAGGAAGGTGGTATCTGTCCACAGCACGAGTGGTGGCACGTCGACGACGGAGACAACGACAAAGGAGGCTCCTCTTATCCAGGTCACTTCCCTTCTTATAATTTCCATCTGACTGGAGGGGTTCATTGAGAATGGCGCACCATCGTAATGTGTCGGCGTCGGGGTTGATGGGGCTTATAGATGATGTCCTTCAGCCTGAGGTATATTCTTCTTCCATTTTCTTGCTTCATTTGATTATTTTTTTTCTTTTTTACTAACTAATTGTCTTTTGCTTTTGTTTCTCTGCTTGCAGTATGTTCGGGTGCCGACTACTTGGTTGAAGAATTTTAAGGACTGGGTGTCCTTTGCAACTGCTTATATTAAGGACTCTGTTCCTTATTATTTTGTTCCGTCTGGCTCCTCGAACGAGGGATCAGCATCTGGGAGTTGAGGTTATACCGCTCGTCACAGGGAAAGTGTGTCTGCCGCAGAGGGTTAGGATTTGAGAGAGAGTGGGAGATTGTGGGTTCGGGCCGAGTCCCGTTATTTTGTATTTTCTCAAATTTTCTTCTTTTCTTTTACCTGCGAGGATGTAATCATGCAATATATATATATATATATGAAGGAGATGCATTTTTATATTATATTCTTTTCTTGCTTTAATGACTTATCCTATATGCACTTTACTTTTCTGTTGAGACTACAAAGATAAAAGGAGGTTTATTTATTTAAAAGATAAATAGTAAATTAACTCAGGAAAAAGATTTATTTTCAAAATAAAAATGGACAATTAAGAAGAAATGACCCGGAGTTTTTTGAAAATAAGGATTTCTTTTTGAGAATTTTGATTTTGACAAAAGAAGAAATATGGAATTTTCTAAAATAAGGGGGTTATCGATCGGCATACCCCTTGTCCTGCTTATTGGTATATGGGTCAAGTCAAATAACATTAGGGCTTTGATTGCACTATCCTACATATCAGAGTACTTTGTAAGTCTGGAATTTACTCGGATTTCCAGATCCTTTGTCTGTTTCAAAGTCTTTTATGTATAAAAGGAGAGGTCAGGAATGCGATTCTTCCACCCATACCCACTTTCTTCTCCTTACTTTTAGCTTATTGCTTTCTACTCTATTATTTCCAAATGGCCCTTCTAGTGCATGAATAATTTTCTTCCCACCTCGATGGTCTATAGTCAGTATGCTTATATAATGTGGACTATGAGGCCTTCAACTTGCATCGAGTGTCTTTATTGCGTAACCGAACCATTGACTGGAATATGCTAGTGATGGTGGTACATTTCTGGTACCCCAAAGACCATGTTGTCCATTTCGGACTAAATAAGGTATGTTTGACTTATGAAGAATTCTTAGCTATATTGGGGATCAATCCCAGTGTAGCAGACGCTATGCCTGAATTTTCTCGTTCTCCCATGGCATTGTTTGCAGAGTTGCTCGGTATTTCCCCTTGGACGGCTCGAACGTTGGTTACTGGGGTGATGATTTCCTTTCGAGTTGTTATGAACTTCGTGTGCTTGAGGGATTTTAATGATGCAGGCTATGTCCGAATTTTTTCCTTGGGCTTTACTTCGAAGATCTTACTGGTGATGGGGGATTTAATGGTGGATCTCCAATTGGATGCGATAAATACGTGGATGTCTTACCATCATAGTCATGCAGCGGTGATGTTGACTGACTTTGAATGGTCTTGATGCTTGGAGACAAGGTCGCTATTATTTTCTGAGAATGATCCTGGTGATGTTGTTCATGTGGCTTGTTGAGAGGTTCCTTCTGGAGGTTCCTCTTGAGTACCCCTTATTTTCTTAGTACTTTTTTAATTTTTCCCCATATGTAGAGAACTGGGTCAATTGGTTTACAGAGCATGGGTCCTCGTGTCTTCGTCGGTCGATGCCATGGTGGGGAGAATTGTAGTATGTTTTGGAGTTGGGAGAGTATCGATATGCGCAGTTAGTTGGCTTATGGTAGACTTAGTTCTATTTCCCTTGGTGTCTTTTGTGCCATTTTTTATGGGAGAAAATTATACTTTATCTCACACTAGACTTCTTTTTTATAGAGAACCGGACTGATTCCTAGTGCATGAGGCTTCATTAATTATGGGAGAGTCGTCGGCCGTCTACCCGTCTATCACAAACTGTAGGAAGGGCCTGTCATGTGTCTAGGGAATATCTAAAATGGTTGTGGAAATGAGTAGTAGTAAAGATCCTAGTGGAAGAGACCGACCAGAGGTGGTTTGTTCTTTTTGACCCCATGGAAGAGGTAGTAGTGTTTTTTTCCAAACTAGTTAAAGTGTATCGCTCTATGGATCGTATGCAGAATATTAACCAAGAATGGGCAATATGGGGATCTTCGGAGACTTATGATGATGCGGCTGGGTCTTCTGGCACCAATGGATAGGATTATGTGATTCTGGGGAAAATTTGTGTGAAGCTTTTTTATTTTTAGGTTTTTTATTTTTGAAATAAATTTGGTGTAGCTTGAAGGTTTGTTATTTTAGGACTGGTTTTGAGTCAGTGAAAGGGGGTGGTTTGTTTTGACCCCCTTCGATGAGACCTAATGTAATGGTGCAGCCTTTCTTTATTTGAAATAAAAAAATGATTTGGATCATATTGTTGCTCCTCTTGATGAGTTTTTCATTTGAGTTATCTATACCAATCATTAAGGCATATATAATCCTTTTGTTCATGTAAATGATAAAGTGAACTCCCATTCTCAGAGTTTAGAAAAGAATAACATTTTATAAAAAATAAGGGGACCATGACCATGTAAGGTGTATGATCAGCCTACGTACCCAGGGGGTTTTTGAAAATTCCATTTTGAAAGAAAAATATTTTTGAGAGGATCGGGACCCATGTAGTTCTGGGTAGAGATAAGTGAAGATATTCATTTTAGAATATAATGGTATGAGAAGAATCGTAGAGCCCTGAGATTTCGGACATAGAGGGGAACTTCATGAGACGGTCCAGGTTGACTGGTGATTCAGCTTGCTTATTGCATTTATTTACCCTCTATACTTATGCATTTTATCCTCTTTGGGTACCTTAATTCCTATTTTTATGCTCATTAACTAGACAACCTTTCTTTTATATGTTTACGTGCTTTGTGAGGTATAACTGAGATTTTGTAGGTATTATGGTGCTTAGTGTGAAGTTCGTTAGCATTTTGGGGAAGTTCTTTCAATAAATGCACGCGCAGTGGCATTTTAGTAATTATAAAGTTTATGTTTTTGGCCTAATATCTTCGCGGCATTAAATCCCTCTGAGTCATCTTCGCATAACCACTGACGGTGCGCGATTTCGATAAATAATGAAGAAGTTATGGGATTTCTCATGGAGGAGGAACCATAAATAAACCACTCAGATCAAGATTTTCAACCAAGCAGAAGCAAATCGATTTGGGGGACAAACCTAATCGATTCGAAGTGAACCAGTGCGAAGATTTTCTTTGCGGAATCAATTCGGTCCATATGCCGAATCTATTTTCCCTTGTTCACCCTGTTTTCTTTATTTACTAGTTTGCCATTTGGTTTCTTGTATAAATAGTATTCTTCTAATTTTAGGATTGGATATTCATTTTAGGTTAGATTTTAAGGGTTTCTCTTTGAGAGCATCTCTCTCTAGGGTTTCAAACCATTTTGTGTATTTTGGTACTATTTATCTTCCACTGCCTTTAATTTAAGTTGTATTTCTTTATTTTATGCCTTGTTCTACTTATCTACTTGCTTTGTATTTAGTTTTTATTAGTTAATTAATTTTTTCATTTGTTAATTAGTTTTATTTCTTGCTTTAACCGTGTCTAGTATCTAAGTTAAGGGTTGGGGTTATATTTTCGCCACTAATGAGTGTCGAGCTTTAAAATCTTGGTTTTGGGTAAAAACGCATTTAATTGAAACCTCATGTATTAAAGTTGGAATATTAGGCGTTTAACTTTCTTTCTCACGCAACGTTAGTGTTTATAGCGATATTGTGAAATTAATCTTTTTGTGACCATTTTCGATTAAATGTTTAATCTCGCATTTTTGGGTTAGTTCCCTTCATGTGGGTTGTTTATAATTAATGGATTATGCTGGGTTAAATGTTTATGAACCAAAATCTTATTACGCGTTGTTTAGCCCGTGGTAGGGATATGATCCTTTTTCCCATTTTGTTAATCTTTGTTTAAGTTTTATTTGCATAATTAACTTTTTCTCCCTTTTTCCCCTTTCAACCATCATCATTTTTCACTTTTATTTGAGAAATAATAATCAATTAACGTCTATCAAACATTCCCTATGGATTTTCGACACACGGATTAGCCGCTATACTTCATAGGAGTGTGATTCAATTTTTTGTTTTTTGCATTACGATCGAAAGTCAATAACAATGATTAGCGTATTCATACGAATGCTTGGTTTCCACTGCATCAAATTGATGTCGTTGACAGGGAGTGTTTTGTTATAAATTGTAATTATTTTACTATTTCGTAGTATTATTTTTTTTGTATTCGGATTCTTTGTTTTAACATTATATTTGACTTGTGATAAATTGTTTTGAGAACATTGAAATTTTGGTGCTTGTCGCGTATTTGAATTGTGCACTTTGAAATGTCTCGCTATAACTCTTTAGATAACTTATATTGTTTTGATAATGGTTCCCAAAGTTACGCTTCTAAGACTATGCATGAATCCCTACAAATTCTGGAGTATGAGCGTATTGAGTGTGAAATTCAAGAATTTATAGGTAATCCCTCATCATCTTGGGAACAAACTTTGTGAAGTGGGTAATCCTCTAACTATGAGCAAACCCCACAATAAGATGTTATGTATTTTTATTGGTTTGATCACGAGTTAGATTTTATGGAATTGAATGACCAATATAAGAGTCTTAAAGCTTGGTCTCTAGAAATAAATTCCCAACTCGATGGGATCATTTCTTCTTCAAAAGCTTGGTTGATGTTGAAACCTTTGTTTCACCTCCACCCTTTTTTGAGGAATAAATAATTGAGAGTGATCTAAGGACTTTTGATGGTCCTTCCTTTCCTTTGTTCCCCACCATTATTGAACTATTAAACTTATCACAAGGATCGGATGAAAGTCTTGAGGATTTTGACCCAATTTTGAACTGAAATGTTATTTTGAGATTCTTTATCTCTTGGTAGACCTGTCAACGGGTCATGTTGGGTCATGTACAAGTCGGGTTAATGGGTTAATGGGTTAAAACATCCTTAACCCGTACATTACCCGTTAATACTAATGAGTCTAATGAAAATACCCAAACACGATACGTTAGTATTAATGGGTACACGACCCGAACCGTTAGCACCCGTTAATATTAACAAACCAGTTTGGGTCTAAATGGGTAAGGGGTTGGGTGATCCTATGGTACCTGATTAGGCATATATTCTTCACATTTATCCCCTTAATTATGGTATTTTTATGATCCCGTGCAGTGTAAATATCTTGGATTTGTCTCGTATTTATGCTACTAACCTTTTTTGGCAAGTATTTCGTGTTTTGTGTATTTCTCATGTGTTTTACAGGTATTTCACGCAAGTTAGTGCGAAGGAGAGCTCAAAACAGTGAAAGAAACCAAGAAATGGAGAGTTGAAGGGAATTTTTGTAATTTTACAGCCTTATTCCGGAGGTGGGGCAAACTAGAAAGTTGAAGAGTTCTAAATTACAAGAATACTGGAAAAAACGGCACCTCAATCCGAGCTACGGTGAAGAAGTTACGATGTTTTGAAGTTGCGCGATAATGAAGAGTCTGGATGTGCGGATTTCTGTAATTAATTATGCATTTAATGCAGTGCAACTCTTGGAAAACTTGTGCCACAAGCGAAATTTGATGCCAAATTCGTGCAACTTGGTGCAGAGAGGGAGTCAAATTCTAGAGGGTAGGAGTAGGATTAGAGAGAGAAAGTTAGATTGTAGTTTTCTTTGGTAGAAGTTTTCATAAACCCTAGTTGTAAGTTTGAAGAAGAAGTTTTGCTGGATTCAAATTCATCTCTTTCTCCTCTTGCTAAATACAAGTATCAATTTCTATTCTCTATTTTATTTTTCCATTCAATTCTCAATTGTTTTGCAAATTGTTAACAATGTTTGTTAGAGTTTTCTTTTGTTTTCATCATGTTTAGCTAATTTTTAAGGGTTGGGATGCATGAACCCATCCCGATGTAATTTATCTACGTAGGAAATAGAATTTAAATTTAAATTTGAAAGAATCGTGTAAGATAAGTTCACAATCATCCTAGATCTTTTAATCTCTCTTGCCCTAGGTACTTGGAATATTTAAGAATATGATGTGCGTGTAGTTATTTAGCACCGCTTTATATTTATCTTTGATTTCATATGATGCGGGCTTGAACCTCATATATGTACTGCTTAGGATCTATAAAGACTGGATTCATTCAAATTTATAATTTACAATTCTAGTATTCTAATGGGTAATTACTAGGGATTGGGGGATTGTATTCCAACCTATTTCCTCATTCATTTTAATTAGTTTTATAAATTTGTTCCAACTTATTTCCCCTTGTCAACCATCATCATCTTTTTCATTTTTTCTCTAGAAGTAATAAATCAATTAAATTCTAATAACCATTCCCTGTGGATTCGATACCCAGACTCGCCACTATACTCCTTAAGAAGTGTAGTTACAAGTTTAGGTTTTTTTGTATTGAGATTGGAAGCCGATAACAACAACTAGCGTATTACACGGACGCTCGGTTTTCCACTCGATCAGTACCCGCTAGTCTTCATTAGTTAAAAAAAATGGGTTTTTATGGTTATTCTTATTGGGTAAAGGTTGGGTGACCATATAGTACCCATTAGTCTAACAAGAATTAGAAATAATGGGTTTTAATGGTTATTCTTATTGGGTACGGTTTGGATGACCCTATAGTACCCATTAGTGTTAACGGGTAAAAATGGGTACAAGTAAATTTCCAAATCCAAGCCGTTAGTGTTAACGGGGCTACCGTGTTAACCCGTTAATAACCCAAACCCAGTAAAGGTAAACCAATTAACTTATAATTCTATGTCGGGTCGTGTCGTGTTAATGAGTTATCTTATTTTTTGATAGGTCTATCTCTTAGGCTATTCTCTTGCAGTTTTCCCACCTCCCCTTCCAATTGAAAAACCTTGGGGAGGTGATATTAATTTTCCCAAGATTAATGTGGTTTTGTCACCCTTAGCATCCAAATCCCCCATCACCCGCCTAAGAAAATTAATTGGTGATGATTCGTTTCTTACGCCTTACACATTCCATTCGTTGTTCAAACAGAATTCCTATTTTTCAAAAGGCATGCATTTAAATGAGGGTACACCATTAATTCCTCAAAGTCAAATCGTATTTTGAGTGGACCCTAAAAAATTTCAACTTCTAGTGTATATTTATTTAGAAATTAAAATTGTAGGTTATAAATAGTTAGTTTCTTTTTTTTACTTATTGTCTACTGTAATTAGTTAAAGTTTTTATTATTCTTTTTTGTTAGGCTTGGTGATAACATGTTTTGTACATTCAATAAACTTGTACTTATCAGAGATCGTTCCATTTTTGTTAATAATTTTATTTTCCTCTCTTTATGTTGTGTTCTTGATTCACATTGAGGACAATGCAACATTTAAGTTAGGGGGTGTGGGATATTCTTTTTATTCATTATTTAGTTTCATTGATTTGATCACATGTTCTTTACCAAGCATGCTTTTGTTGAAAAAATTGAAAAATCTAAAAATTATTTTCTTTCTTTTTTCTCCTTTATTAGGAATTTTTCCTTTGTTTTCGACGATAAATTTTAATAAATTCCCGATCCAATAGACAATTCAACGATGCATGTTCTCAGATTTTGAAGTTATTATACTTTAGTACTCAAATCGTTGATATTATGAATAACTTCATGAATTAAAATTTAAGCCCATGAGCACATGCACTTTTCTTGATTTAATGATTTGGTTTAAGATTTTTATAACTCGTTAATCTTTTATTGCATTATATATATGTACACTGAGTGACTTTGTGCTTTTCATCAGTTGCGAGTGTTATACGTTATCTTTCCTCATTGATAACATTAAATTCATCGGTAATCTCACTATTCTTTCACTGGTAGTTCATTAATTGAGTTGGGGTAATTTAATTCCTATATATATGCTCATTAACCAAACAACCTATGCTTTATACGTTTACATGCTTTGTGACGTATATTGAGCTTTTGTAGGTATTATGGTGCTTAGTGTGAAGTTCAATAGTATTCTAGGGAAGTTCTGTCAACAAATGCACACGCATGGACATTTTAATAATTTCACAATTTGGGTTTTTCGACCAATATCTTCACAGAAGTTGAAGCCCTCTAAGTTATCTTCACATGACCGCTGACGGTGCAAGATTTCGATCAATAACGAAGAAGTTACGAGATTTTTCATGGAGGAGGAACCACACATAAACAACTCTACCCAAGATTTGCAACCAACCAGTTGTGAATCAATTCGGGGGCCAAACCGAATCGATTCGAAATGAACTAGTGCGGAGATTTTCTTTGCCGAATCGATTCGGGCGATATGCCAACTCGATTCGCCCCTCTTTACCCTATTTTCTTTATTTACTAGTTTGCCATTTGGGTTTTTGTATAAATATTTTTTCTTTTGATTTTAGGACTCGATATTCATTTTAGGTTAGATTTTAAGGGTTTTTCTTTGAGGGCTTCTCTCTCTGGGGTTTCAACCCATTTTGTGTATTTATGTACTATTCATCTTCCCCTACCATTAATTTAAGTTGTATTTCTTTATTTTATGCCTTTCTCTACTTATCTACTATACCTCCCCGTATTTTTGTGTATTTAATATTTAATTAATTCGGGAATTTTAAATTACTTGTGTGTTGTAATTTTAATTGAATTAATTATGGCAATATATATATTTCAATATTAATCGGGGAGTGAATGGTTAATGTTTAGGAAAATTTATTTACTAAGTGAATAGTAATAATTTAATTGCGTCATTTCGGGTATTAATGACGGGGTATGCACTTATCCCAGTCGGTAGTCGGTATAGACTAAATTGGTTGTGAGATAAGAATTTTTATAAATTAATTCGGATGCCAATTCTGAGTGCGCGGTTGTGTCCGAATGGGTCGAGATAGTCAGAAAAGAGTACCCGGGGGTAGTAATTGGGTCTCGGGGCATTTTTGGGCATAGCCGGGCCCACACGGGGTAATTTGGGCTATTTTAATTAAGCCCATTAGGCTAAAAGCGGGATTAAGAGTTTTTAACCTAATTGGGAGATTAAGGACTGGCAGCCAACATAACTCTAAACCTAGGGTTTGAGAGGGGATTTGGGGGAAAGCAAATCAAGAGCAAATTGGAGGTTATTGGAGCCAAATTAAGGGACACCAACAATGGATCAGACACTACGAACAATTTCAGGCAAGTGGTTAACTGTTGTAATTTCTAAATTTATGATAATCAATTCATATCATAGTGATGTGTATATGAAAATTCGTTTTGGGTGTGTGACCAAAAATTTAAATTGGGTTTTTGGAATTTAATATACCTTAATGGGATTAAGTGTAAGATTTATTGTGTTTATGACTCTAGAATGTAGAGGAATGAATCGTATGTTAAAAGCCAGTGAGAACAAATGGTTAATTACTGATAAAATGAATGAAATTCGTATTGGGGATTTGAAACCCGGATAATACCCAAATCAGGAAAACCTTATAATTTATGGATATTGATGATGAATTTAGGTCTGTGAGATGTTTATACCCTTTCCTTACATGGAGGATGTGTTATTTGTATTTGGGTAAGGGCTTAGGTTGAGAATTTAGGCTTTAAGTTTCGTCCATGGCTGACAGTGGCTGGAGAGGACGATTACTGGAACGATCGATCGACCCCGGGGGCTCGATCGATCGATGATGGCGAAATCTGGGCAGTTCGGCCAGTTTGTTATATAAAGGGAAATTTATTAAAAGTTAAGTTTCATACATTAATAAGTGATAAATAATTATGAAACACATATTCCTAGCAATTATGGGAGAAAGTAATTGGGACTATGATAAATTTATGTGGGGCACTTAATGGATGAAATTGAGAGGTTTTATTCCAAATGGTGAAATACGGATCAAGTGAGCAAATCCGGGTATATTGGTCAAGTGACCCCAAGATATTGAATTAAGTTGGAGATAAACTATTTAATTTAGAGTCGGGATATAGACTCAGGAAATAATTAATTTCGGGCCAAGTGAATCGAGTCCGGGTATGTTAATAATTATAGGCAAATATAATTGAGAAATTTATAGAAATAAATGTGTCACACATTGTAGGCGAATATGTGGGTATGACATTATGAGATGTAAATTGGACCAAGTGAGCGAGTCCGGGTATGTTGGTTGAGTGATCTCAAAGTGTTAAATTAATTATTGAGAAAAAGTAATTAGTTTGGAGTCGGAACATAGACTCGGGAAATGTTGAGGTATGGGCCAAGTGAGAGAGTCCGGGGATAATGGTTGGGTGACACCAAGTTATTAAATTAATAATCGTGATAATTAATTTAACTAGAGTCGGATTGTAGACTCGGGTAGTATTAAATTAATAAGAGTGATAATTAATTTAATTAGAGTCGGATTGTAGACTCGGGTAGGATTAAATTAATAAGAGTGATAATTAATTTAATTAGAGTCAGATTGTAGACTCGGGTAGGATTAAATTAAATAGAGTGGTAATTAATTATATTAGATTCGGACCACAGACTCGGATTTGTGTTAATTAATTCATGTGCGAATTAATTATATTAGAGTCGGACGACAGACTCGGAATTGTGTTGATTAATTAATGTGTAAATTAATTAAATAAGAGTCGGACGATAGACTCGGGGAGGTATTAAATAAATATGTGTGTTAATTAATTTAATTAGAGTCGGGCGATAGAGTCAGGGAGATATTAAATTAAAATGTGTGTTAGTTAATTTAATTAGAGTCGAGTGATACGCTCGGGAAGGTATTAAATTAAAAAGTGTGTTAATTAATTTAATTGGAGTCGGACCATAGACTCGGGGAAAGTATTATATAAATTGAGGTATGAGTTAAATATGTTAGGGTCGGACCAGAGACTCGGGAAGACGATAAATTATTAAGTGAGAAAATTAATTACGTTGAGTCGGGCCACAGACTCAGGAAATTACAGGCAGTGTACGGGATTTTTAGTACACGGTAAAGCCGGGATTTATATTATATATATACGGTGTAGTGATAGTATATATATATATACGTGTATAAATTGTGTGTGATATTAAATTACAGGCAGTGTACGGGATTTTGAGTACACGGTAAAGCCGGGATTTATATTATATATATACGGTACAGTGATAGTATATATATATGTGTTTATATTGTGTGTGATATTAAATATCACTGAATAGATATTTATTCAATTTATATATTCTAATGCTATCAAGGGAGGTTGCGCGAAGTGGGTGAATCCCCTAGCTTAAGGAGTAGGGTGAGTATATCCCCAGGTCATAGCGCCCGGTATATATGGGTGAGGGATTTATCTCACTTTCAGGGAAGGAATATGATCGCCTCCACTACGTTTATATTTTGGGCCAGGTTGGTGAGCGATTCCAACTTGGGGAAACTAGGTCTTGTGAGCACACCTAGTGAGATAGCATTTTAGAGGGAATCATCCGGCGAGGGTATACTCGAAGGGATGGATATGTATGTTATATGTGTGGATTTTGTGGCAAAGGTACGTATATAATGGTAGTAAATGTTATATAGGGTAATAATACAGTGCGTGATGTATTTACTTTATATAACTCGTGACACGGTTATATGCTACTATTTAAGTGGAATTAATTATGTTAATTGTGAAATAACTTATAATTCAGAAATCATTATACTCGGGTTAGAGTAGTATGGCAAGGGAAGGTTATACCAGGACTAGTTGGACGGGGTAGCACAACTAGGTGGGGTTAAGGTAACCGGTAGGTGTGCACAATAGTGGAGGGGTGAGAATGTCCACAAGGGAGTGCGACACTAACTTAAATATGAAGTGCATTCATGCATTTTAAATTACTGCAGTTAATTCACTTGCTAAATATTTTCAAAATGTTTTGGGTTCCAACCCTTGCTATAAAACTATTTTCAAAACCTTTTAGGTGTCCAACCACAGGGACGCCAGGATTGAAATTCTATTCCAGGGACACGGAGTTGCGGCATATGTGGATGCTAGCAGGATTTTGGATTAGACGCATCATTCATTCAGTCTTATAGTAGGAATCACTCATTAGTTCCTGTTTTATTTAGGGCATGTCGCCCAGACTTTCAGTTCAGTTTTTAGATTTGTTTTATTCCGGTGTTGAATAATTTATTGGATTAATTCACTTTGGTGCCTGATGGTTTATTCGGTAAGTTGTGTAATTAATTATTCAGTTGAATTTTTTTCAGTTGTGTGAATGGTTTATTTTTATTTTCGCATGTACTGTTTTTGCGTAATTAAAAAGTTAAAATTGGCACCAGCTTTTGGAATATTAGGTGGTTAGTAAGTTTTAAAAAGTTTTCAACAGTGATGCTAAGAATGATCCAACTGGGATTCCTGTTTTAATTTGGTATAAGACTGATCACTCGGTATTTTATTAGGCGGGGTGTCACATCTACTTGCCTTGTATTTTATTTTTGTTGGTTAATTAGTTATTTTCATTTGTTAATTAGTTTTATTTCTTACTTTATCATGTCTAGTATCTAAGTTTAAGGTTGGGGTCATATTTCCACCATTAATGGGTGTCGAGCTTCGAAATCTAAGTTTTGGGTAAAAATGCATTTAATTGAATATTAGGCGTTTAACTTTCTTTCTCATGCAACGTTAGTATTTATAGCGATATTGTGAAATTAATCCACATGTGACCATTTTCAAATAAATGCATAATCTCGAATTTTTGGTTTTTTTTCCTTCATGCGTGATGTTTGTAATTAATTGATTATGCTCGGTTAAATGTTTTCAAACCAAAATCCTTATTACGCGTTGTTTAGCCCATAGTAGGGATATGATATGTTTTTTGTTTTATTAATCTTTGTTTAAGTTTTATTTGTGTAATTAACTTTTTCTCCCTTTTTCCCCTTCAACCATCATCATATTTTGCACTTTTATTTAAGAAGTAATAAATCAATTAAAGTCTATCAAACATTCCCTGTGGATTTTCGATACCCAGATTAGCCTCTATACTCCATAAGAGTGTAGTAAAAGTTTAGTTTTTTTGCATTCCGGTCGAAAACCAACAAAAATGATTAGTGTATATACAAGGATGCTTAGTTTTTGTCGCATCAACTGGATGTGCCATTTCTTATCCATCAAGATCAGTGAGCATAAATGCGCCTCCTCAGAGAATCTTATTCACTATGTAAAGGGCCTCTCAAATTTGGTTTGAATTTCCCTCTGGGGTCCCAGATAGGTTTTATGATCTTTTTGAGGGCCAAGTCTCCTTCCTAGACACTATGCTCCTTGAATTTTTAATTTAATGTTCGCGCTATCCGACGATGGTACCCTTGTATGTGTTATAGAACCTTCAGCCTCTTTTCATCCAAGAGTGACAATTCGTCAAAGAGGCTTTGATGTCAGTTTTCCTCGCTAACTTTTCTCTCGAGCATAATGCGTAAGGAAGGTATTTTTAGCTCAACGAGTAGGATTTCTTCCATACCGTATACCAGATAAATAGGGGTAGCCCCTGTAGAATTCATGATTGAAGTACGTTATCCCCAAAGAGCGTAAGGGATCCGGTCGGCCCAATCTCAGCAACTCTTGATCATTTTTCTAATGGAAGCTTTGAGATTTTGGTTGGCGTCTTCGATATCACCAATGGTTTGGGTTCGATAGGGAGAAGATTTATTCCTATGAATATCATACTCATCGACTAGTTTTATGACCTCGACTTTGAAGTGTAACCCATTATCGTATACTAGCTCGCGGGGAACCCTGTATCAGCAGATTATGTTCTTTTTGATAAACTTGGACACTTTCTTGGCATTCAATACTGCATATGACTCAGCCTCGACCCATTTGGTGAAGTAATCAATGGCGGCTATGATGAACTCATGACCGTTTGAATCTTTGGGTGTGACCTTCCCTATGATGTCAATTCCCCAAGTGGAGAACGACCAGGGATAAGTCACATTGTATAATTCTTGAGGAGGTAAGTGCTGGAGTTAGAAAATTGCTGGCATTTGAGGCATGTTCGGACATAGGTAGTGCAATCTTGAACCATGGTGGTCTAATAGTGCCCTTAACAGATGATTTTCTTAGCAAGCATATGATCGTTCATGTGGGGTCCGCACTCCCCATTGTGGATCTTATGCATCTTCAAAGGCAACCCCTACATTGTAGTGCAAATGGGTTCCATCGAAGTTTCCCTTGAATAGAGATTTGTCGTAGATGATGTACTAGGCAGCCTGTTTGCGATTGGTCGCACGATCTTTCTTATTATCATCTTGGGGATACCTACTGTGTTTGAGGAGGTGCTAAATGTCATAGTACCAAAACCTAGACATATCAGAATCTTCTTCGGCAACAAGCTTAATGTGGTAGCAGTGAGTTGACATAGCTTATTTTTTAACTAGAAAAGGGGTCATAGTCATTCCCTTGAGTATATCGACCATGTAGGACAGGGTAGAAAGGGCATTCGGCTAAATTGTTCTTTACGGGAGGTAGGTAATGGGAGGTGATATTTTGGAAGGGTAATATCTTTTCATCTATAACTTTCCATCTTTTGAGTTCCTAGTCGATGATGAGGGTAGAGTCTGTGTAGACATCTAGGTGTTTGATACCTTTATTGATGGAGACTTTTAGGCCTATAGTGCATGCCTCGTATTCAATCATATTGTTGGTGTAGGGGAAATCTAATTTTATTACAATGGGAGTGTGAGAGTCATCAGGGGCGATCAGGAGTATCCTAATGTCGTATCATGTATTGTTCGTAGATCCGTCAAAGAATATTTTCCATCAGAGGTCCTCCTTTGAGGTGTAGATAATATCTTTATTCGGGAATTTCGAAACCCAAACATTGACCTCTTCTATGGGGTAACCAACAAGGTAGTCGGAGATGACTTTACCTTTCATGTCTTTCTACATGACGTACATAATATATAACTCAACTAGTAGCATTAACCACTGGGACATTCATCTATATATGGTGGGATTCTCAAGCAGGTATTTAATAGGATCCATTTGGGACATTATTTTGATGGAAAAAAAGAGAAAATGTAGTGCCGTAATGTTTTAGTGACCCGGACTAAGGCAACACATGCCTTCTCTAAGGTAGTGTAGTTGACTTCGTACCTTGCCAATTTTTGACTGGCATAGTAGATGTCCCTTTCCTTATGGAATTCTTCGATATATTGGGCTAACCAAACCCCTTCCACAGTATTTGTTACAATTAAGTACAAGAGGAGGGGGAGACCTGACTGCGGAGGCATAAGTACCGGAGGTTGGGTAAGGTATTATTTGATTCTATCGAAGGCTTCCTGACAGCCCTCATTCCAGACCTTAGTAGAATCCTTCCGGAGGAGTTTGAAGATGGGCTCACAAATAGAAGTCAGTTGGCTAATGAACCGACTGATAAACTAAAGTTTACATCGAAATCCCCATACTTCCTTCGCCATTCCAAGTAAGGACTTTAGATTGGACGGGTCTTCTTTGATTCCTTCCTCGCTAAACATAAATCCTAAAATCTTTCCTTTTATGACGTCAAAAATTCATTTTTGTGTGTTTAACTTCATTTGTTATTACCAGAGTCGTTAGAAGAACTTTTAGAGGTATGGTACGTGACCTTTCCGAGTCTTAGACTTAATAATCATTCCGTCTACATAGACTTTGACCTCCTTGTGTATCAAATCATGCAAGATGGTTGTGGTTGCCCTTTAGTATGTAGCCCCAGCATTCTTGAGCCTGAATGGCATAATCGTGTAATAAAAGGTTCCCCATGGGGTGATGAATGCGATTTTTTGCTGATGGTCAGGGTGCATTTTGATATGGTTGTATCCAAAGAATCCATCAGCTAATGACTTGAGGATGTGGCTGCCTGTGTTTTCCATTATCATGTCGATGATGGACAATGGGTAATTGTCCTTTGGAGATGCCTTGTTCAAATCTCGATAGTCGACGCACATTCGAACTTTTCCTCCTGATTTCAGTACGGGGATAATATTAGCGAACCATGTGGGATATTCGATCACCCAAATGAAGCCTACATTCAACTGCTTAACTACCTCTTCTATAACTTTGAGCGAACATTTGGTGCGGAGTTACCTTAGGTTCTTTTTGCCTTGCCTCTACTCCGGGAGAGTTAGGATCTCGTGTTGAGCTATTTTAGGATCGATGTCGGGCATGTCGTTGTAGGACCATGCAAAGACGTCCTCAAATTCTTTCAATAGCTCTTCTAATTGCGCGCGCTCATGCCCATTAAGGGTGGACTCAATCATAATGTCGTGTTGTTGGCTACTAAAAATTGATATTGATAATATTAGTTTCATCCTCATTAGTTTGAACACAATTATGTTGTTTTTTTATTAACCTTATTAAGATTGGTTAAGAATTATTCCTGTTCAAAATCATCATCATCAAGAGTTTGATTAGAATTAAGACAATTAATGTAAGGGACACCAAGATACTCAAAATCCTCGTATATCTCACTTTTAGGAAAAACAGTAATGAGAACCTCATCAAAGAAGGTCTCGGCTATATGGATTTCAGAAAAAAGAGAAGCAATAATAGGTGAAGAGACAGGGTAAATGGAAAGGTTGGGTTTAATCTCAACAAGTTAGACTAGTATATCATTCCAGTTAGGAAGAGTTCCATCAATAGCCTTGATAAGAGTGGACGGGTCCAATGGTGTACTATCTGAATGGATCATACATAGAGTTAGACCTAGTGTCTGTAGGTCAAATACTGGACAAATTATTTCCTGAATCGGTTCATCATCTGAGCCGCCAAATTTACCCCCCCATCTGGTGGAGACGATGTCCTCTTCCCAAGATAAATCGATGCATCCAATGACCTCGACAGCTTCCCATATAAATCTTTCCACTCAACAGGGAGGTGTAATAGTGAAGTTACCAACTTCCCTTAAAGCTTCAAAGCAGTGACTAGTTCAGAAATGCTGCAAATTAGTTGGTCTGTTGAAACATGTTGGACATGATTTGTACCACATCATCTAAATTGATCTCTTCGGTAGGTACCACCCATTCATCTGATTCTCGAGCCCATTTTTGGGCTTTTATGAATAGGCCACTGAATTTCTGATAGTTGATGGTCATCTTGGCGAGCAATTTCATCCAAAATCCATAAGTTGGATCAATATTTCTAGTAACTCCATGTCTTTCCCTTTAGATCGAGTGTGGGTGACAATGCAAGCCCTTATGAAGAGTGACAGAGTTTGATCGATGAAGTGGGAAGGTTGTAATAGAAAATGTGGGAAATTTTGAGAGGTTTGGGTGGGATGCTAGCTGTTTTGCTAGGTATAATTTGAGTGGGTGGATAAAATCCTGGGTCATTTTCTAGGAAGATTGTACTTGCATGTGTGGGAAGTGGATTTTGGCTGGTATTGGGTTTTGTGGGGTGATGACACCATGGTCAATCAAGCCTCAAATCACGTTCCTAGTATGGAAGCATTGTTCGATAGTGTGGCCCGTGGATTAGTGAAAGTCACAGTGGGCATAGGTTTTGAAGTTCTTAGGAAGTGGATTTGGTAATGGACGTCGGTCCAAGGATTTGATGAGGTTTTGGCTTAATAAGCCCTAGTAGACTTTAGATAAGGGAACATAGAGCTCAGTGTATTCCTTTTTGAAAGGATTAGGGAGACTTTAAGTGCCCAAGAGATAGCAGTTTGGGAGATATTCTTAATAGTTGAGACTGTAGCACTGGTAGGCATCTCATTCTTTCTGGGAGTGAACTGTCCGGTCACATTCTTCGGCTTCGCTTTTACCCTGGAAAAATTTTCTTCAATTTCTACACCAGCTTCCCGCAGGGCTTGAAAGTGTGGATAATACTTACCTTCCATAGTCACTCAGATATGGAGCAAGAAATTCTTCTTTATGATACTGACTTATTGGTTATGGTAGCATCTTTCTCTCTCCACGTCCCTATGAAGTTACTGATAGTTTCCTCTCAGTTATGTTTAAGAATCTTTAGATCACGGCATGTAACCTCTAGTTCTTCATTGTACTTGTAATGAGATATGAATTCTTGAGCGATATCTTGGCAACTATGGATTCTGGATTCTTTGAGGGATAGGAACCATTGGAGGGCGCTTTCTTTCAAAGTCTATTGAAATATCTGAGTCATTATATCTTCAGAGGAGCCAAGAAGGGTCATGGCTCAGTGATAACTATGAAGGCCCATAATTGTGGGACCTCTACCCCCAAGCTTCTCGATGGCTAACTGATTAGGCGTGAAAGGTAGCACGTAGTCATCATGTTAATCGTTATGTTCTTTTCACCGCGTTAATATAAAAACCTAAATTACGACTCCACTTGCGATGCAAGTACATCGGGTATCGAGAATCCATAGGAAATGTTAGTATAACTCGTAATCGATTTATTATTTCAAGAATAAAACTATAAAAGATGATGGGTTGTTTTAAATAAAAGGAAAAAAATAAGAAGTTCAGTCTAAATAGGAATAAATAAAACGAGGGTCGGTATCACGTACCCGCCATGGGCTAAACAACCGGAAAAAGAATTTTGGTTCGAAAACATTCAACCGAGCATTTTTAGTTAAACATACACATCCCACATGAAGGGATTTTATCCAACAACGCGAGATTAAATATTTAATTCAAAATGGTCACACGCGTCTTAAAATCGGATTATCGCAATAAATACTAACATTGCGTGATAAAGAAAGTTAAACACGTAATAATCCCATTTTAATACGCGCAGTTTCAATTAAATGTAATTTTACACAAAATCCCATTGTCGGAGCTCGACGCCCATCAATGGCGGACACACGACCCAAACCCTATTTAACTACTCAACACACATGATTAAACTAATTAACCAACTAATTAATAAATAAAACAAGAATTAATTAAACTAAAACAAGAAATAAATACACAACAATAATTAACTAGGCAAGAAAATAAATATAAAGCATGAACAAAGCAAGACCAAAGATTAAATAAAGGGAAACTTACATTAATGGGAAAATACCCAGAGCAAAATGAGGAGAGGGGTGTCTCCACAAATAAATCCCAATATTTCTCTAACCTAGGTCTAAAGAGAGAAAAGGAACTAAAAAAATAAGAGAGTTACAAAACTAAAATAAACTTGCTATTTATACTAAGTTACAATTAACTAATAAAAGAAAATAAAAAGGGTTAAGTTGTAATTAAACAACAAAAGAAATAAGAAAAATAAAATAAAAAAATTGAAAAGAAAGAATAGCAGCAAAAGGATTTGGCAAAAGCAGAGCACCGGTCGACCGCGCAAATGGGGGGAGGCACACTTGTCTTGCTCCACGGCAAAAACCCAAGAAACTATCGATCGCGATTTGGTCACCAGTCGACCGCGAGTTGCTGGACACTCCGCACATAATTCTGCAGCACCCACTTCATACAAAAACTCCACCATGGCCGAGACCCAAGTGCGATTATGCCCAAACCGAGATATGACCTACATGGATGGTCCAACACCCATTTGCAAGACCCAATCTGTTACAAATCCAACGCATCCAAAAAAAAATTAAGACCCACTTGTAGAAACCAAAACCCACCATTATTGGCCAAAGCTTCGAAATGGCCAAAATGGGTACTCCAAAAACCCGAGCCAATTGACCCGCAACTATATCTGCATGCGACCCAAGCTTCAATTTCGGACGAAAGTCCTGAATTTGGGACGAACCAAAAACCAGAGCCAAAACCCAAATCGCCATTCCATTTGTTGCAAAAAAATGTTTTAGGGATATGGAAGGAATTATAGGATTTGTCATAAAAGAGAAAGGGGACATGGGTGGAATTATGAAATTGTTAATGAATCTCTTATAATTCTTTCCGATTAAAGGTCCGTGTTTATTTCATTTGGACTCCGATTCGAGCACTGTCTGCGGCCACATGATGCTTGATCCAAGGGATACAACTTTCATGAAGACATCGGGAAAAAATCCCAAAGTGTAAAATTATCGAAATGCCCCCGAACATGCGAATCGCTACAAAACATAACCAGAACTCGCTCAAACTTCATACTAAGCACCGTAACACCTATAAAAGCTCAATAATACCTCATATTACATGTTAGCTTTCTGAGTACCTTGAAGAATGGTAAACATTTGTCTGTTGCTCTTGACCCAAACCTATTGAGTGCTACTACTTGCCCAGTTAGTCTTTGAACATATTTTTTACAGGTCGGGGACTTCATTTTGATCAGATCTTTAATCTTATTTGGATTGGATTCAGTTCCCCTTTGGTTCACTATATACCTGAGGAACATTCCCTCATGCACTCCAAAGATGCATTTGGTGGGGTTTAACTTCATTTGGTGCTTTTCCAATTGATCAAACATCTGACTGAGGTCGGTAATATGATCAGCAACTTTTTTTCCTTTAGTGAGCATATCATCAACATATACCTCCATATTTTGCCTATCTGTTCCTCAAATACTTTATTCACTAGTCTCTGACAAGTAGCACCTGCATTTTTCAGACCAAACGACATAATATTATAGCAATAAGTTCCTCAAGGAGTGATAAAGGAAGTACTTTCTTTATCTTATGGCTTCATTTTGATTTGGTTATAACCAAAATATGCATCCACGAAGCGCAGTAATTCATGCCCTGAAGTAGCATCTACCAGCTGGTTAATTCGTGGTAAAGGAAAGTGATCCTTAGGGAACGCTTTGTTCAAGTTAGTAAAATCCACACATATCCTCCACTTGTTGTTATTCTTTTTTACCATAACTACATTGGACAACCAATCAGGATACTTCACATCTTCGATAAAGGAGGCTTTTTGAAGCTTCTCCACTTCTGAATGTATAGCCTGGTTCTTTTCCGGGCTAAAAACTCTTCTTCGCTGCTTCACAAATTTGATTTCCCTATTGACATTAAGTTCGTGAGACATAAATTTTATTCAATGTCTGGCATATCTTCATGACTCCAATCAAATACCTATTTTCTTTGCCTCAAGAAAGCTGTCAACTCCTGCTTAAGAACTGGTTCCAATAATGATCATATTTGAGTTATTCGTTATGGTTTATCATCATCCTTTTCAATGCGTTCTGTAATCTCCATCACTTGACCTTTTTTAAGCTCAGATTCATCTCGTGGATCCAAGGTTTCCACCTCAAACTCGTTGCTCGACTCAGCTGTATCCACTTGATAGGTGGGTATTTTCCATTTGGCCTCCAGCATATCTTCTTCCTCAGCAGAGTAATAGTAGCACTCCCGAGCTACGTTTTGGTCTCCTTTCACTGTTCTAACTCCAAAGTTGATCGGGAACTTCAAGCATTGATGAACAGTGGAGGGTACAACTTTAAATTTTTTCAGACCAACTCTCCCAATGATCCTATTATAAGCTGAATGAACATTAGTGTCCATTATAAAGAATCTTATCTTCTCTGTCCTTCTCGCAGGCCAAGTCCCGATCAACACATTCAGCTTGATAGTTCCCAGTGGAAACACCTTTTCACTTGAGAAGACAATAGGTGGCCTGTGATATGGATCCAATTGACTGAGTTTTAAACCTAAACTATCGGAACATGGATAAAACATGATATCTGTTGAACTATTATTGTCCACTAATGTTCTTGCTACCAATACTTCTTTCATCCTGACTCTGATCACTAAAGGATCATCATGAGGATATAAAACTCCTGATAAATCATTTTTGGAAAAGCCAATTATGAGCTTATCCTTGTTGACTTTTCTTAGTCGGCCCTCCTCGATAAGTTTGATACGCTAGATATAGGAACAAACTTGAGCCTCATTGAGGTAAGCCTTCATTTCAGTTGTGTGATCTCATCCTCCGACATCTCCATCTGTAATCATATAACAATCAAAAGCTCTAAAACTGATTGTGAATACCTCACGTACCGGTTATCTAGGTTTCTTAGGGCGATCGTGATCATCCTCTGGATCATCGTCCTGGTTCCTTTTCTTGTCTTCCCTAAGTTTAACTAGCGACTTTGATCTCTGTCGACCTTTTCATCCATTTCTTCCACCATTCTAACAATCAACAAATATGTCCAACTCTCCTCTTCGGATGAGTGCTTCTATCTCATTCTGGAGGGAAATACATCGGTTGGTAGTGTGACCATGATCTTTGTGAAACTCATAATACATGTACTTATCCCTCTTATCAGTAGGTGACCTTAACTTTTCTGGCCAACTCAAATCATTATTGTTCTTGATTTCCTCCAACACATGATGTATATCTACCGTTAAAGGAGTGTAATTAGTGAATTTTCTGAGCCGATCCAATCTTTCCTTTCCCTTTGAACTCCTGCGCTCATTATGGTTCTTGTTCTCCTTATTTTCTGACTTTCCTTCTCCTTTTGCTTTCGTTTTTGCATCTGAATTCTTTTTAGCAGCCATAGCTTCCTCGATGTTCATAATCTTTGCTACTTCGTCCTTTAATTATGCCGTCGTCTTTGGTGGATCTTTTGACAGAGTATAATATAATTTATCAGGAAGAAAACCACTCATGAGAGCAGTGATTGATGTCTTCTCTTCATAATCAATTACTTCCAGTTTTTCGTTATTGAAATCAGTTATGTAATCCTTGGTACTTTCCCCTTCCTTCTGTCTTACACTAAGTAAATGAACTACTCGCTTAATTGGTTGTGCTCCAAAGCAAAAAATATCAATGAATAACTCGGCTAGTTATTTAAAGCAAGAAATCTCCCCCCCGGGAAGGCTATTGTACCAGATCTGAGAAGATCTAGTGATTGTTCTCGAGAATGCCCTACATCTCATCTCATCAGTAATAATATAGATATCAGCAGCTTCTTGGTACTGTTCTATATGGAGAACTGGATCAGTTTTCCCATTATATTTGGGAGTGACTACTAGAGCTTTAAACTTGCTTGGTGTAGGGAAATCCACAATGGTTTGCACAAAGGGGGACCTTTTAATAAAACTTTTTTGAAGGCGATTCTTGTCTTTGTCCATTTCACCTAATCTATCTTCCAAACATTAGATGGAAGCTTTCCAAGCATCGCTATTAGTGCCACGGGTGGCAGCTTTTTTATATCGACCTCCAGATCTTGCTAAGCTTTCTCCTTACAAACCTTCTCTATGACTAGACCTTTTAGTTCGTTGGGTATTTAATCTGGATTGGGTTTAACCTTCCCTTAAATCACTTGGTCGTTGAGTAATTCTCGATGCAACTCGTTGGGCATTTCCTTGGGGTCCCAAACGATTGAAAGGAGAGGCTCTACTTAGCCTTTCTAAGGCACTCAATCTTTCTGGGATGAGAGATTGTCCATTGGTTTAATTAGTGATCCTGATAGAAGAGGTTTCTCCAAGTGGATATGAAGGATCTCTAGAAGTTCTCGAACGGCTATGCCCAACACTCCTTTTTGGCGGCAGCGGCATATCCCTATGATTATATTGTGCTGGTACTCCAGCTTGCAGAGTTTGAGCCAACTGTTGTTTCGTATCCTGCATGGCTTCTTGACCCTTGGCTAGGCTAGCCAAAATTCCTGACAAATCATTATTATTAGAAGGGGCAGAGGGATTAGGCGGGATTCCCTCATTTTTAGTGTTCAATTCTAGAATTTCAGCCATGGGTGATGAATGATGAATGAATGAAAACGTCTAGCAATACGTTCCCACAGATGACGCCAATCTGTTGATTAAAAAAACTAGACTAAGCCTAATTAATTGATCACAGATAAATTAAGTAAAATAAACAAGACATAAGAATTTTTTTAAGTGGTTTGGCCCAATAAAATAGCATACGTCCACTGTTATGTATTGACTACCTTGAGTTGTTTTTCGATCCCCTGTAATGAGGGTGATACAATGTATTTATAGCCCAAGGGGGTATTGATCGCTGTGAAATGAATGGATGGAATGACTTTATTTGTTAGGCACTTACATCAATACATAATGAGAATTAATTATATGAACTTTGTCGATTCATAGGAAATACAGGCTATAAGAATGCTGGCATTTAGTTGGCTGCATAGAATAACTTTTCTGCTGTTGGTCGGGCTTCCCAGTTGGTCGAGTAACTATGTTGGTTGGGCTTCTCTATCATGATGACTTGGATTTGTGCTACGTAGAATGACACGTGCTGGATTGTAATTGGTCCATGTAGGATGGTAAATTTTGGTATCAATAATGTGCTAGTTTTTCGGTAGTCGGTTTAAGTGAGTTCGTCCCAATTCAAAGATACCAAATATTTTTTCCCACTCTTTTCTTCCAAAAAATCCAAAAATATATTTTTCCTTTATTTAAAAAAAAATAAATCCAAAAGCATTTTCTTTATTTCATTTTCTAAAAAAAATCCCAAACATTTTCTTCTTTTATTTTTATAAAAAATCCAAAAATATTTTCTTCCTTTATTTTTATAAAAAGACAAAAATATTTTCTTTCTTTCATTTTCAAAAAATCCAAAAATATTTTCTTTCCTTTTAAAAATATTTAAAAAATCCAAAAAAATATTTCTATCGTCATGGTCGACGAACTTCCTTTACGGGATTACTTTGGCCATTTCTCTTTTTCTCAAAGCATATTTGAATTTAAGTCCGAGTCGAACCTCCATACCTTACTTCTTGGCTTTACCTCTCAACCACACACCGTTGATACACATGCGTCATCCACGCATGCATCTTACATTCCATCGCCTCCGATGACGAGTATCAACGCATCACATGCTTCGCCATGCACCCATTGTTTTCACACCGATCACTTGTCCCATGAGTGTCCATATTTTTCATATCCATTTGAACCCACCATGGAACATGTGTATACATATGACACTATTTCAAAAACCACTCCGACTTATTATCATGACGTATCTAATCCCGAGTGGTGTGAGTACCCAAGTTATTCGTGGAGGAATGATCACCCGATGTTGCGGATCCTCATATGTTCAAACAGCCGGTATGGCAACCTTGTTCCTACTATCCCGATAAGTTCCATCACTAGGCTACCCACGATTATCAACCACTTGTCTCTCACGGAGACGCTTCTCCCATGTATGACACACTTAACCCCGTTCCCCGCACTTCCTTTGAGTATTCTCTATATAGTCTTGTCCATAGCGAGTCGTGTCCACCTCAACCACCGCCGCCACCCACCAACACTTCACCACCACCATTCACCTCCGCTCTCGAGGCACTCTTGCAACAGTTTATCATCAGGAGGCCACTTAAATTCAAAATCAATCTCTTTAAAGGCTTGAACAATGCCTTAATGATTTTGAGTGTGCGATAGAGTTGGATATCAACCCAAGTCAATCCGTTGTGTCTCCGACATAGAGCGATGATCAGTCATCTTGTGAAATGGATTTTGAGAGTGACCAACCCTAGCACCCTGAGAATCTCGATGTTGAGACCATTTCGTGGTCTGGGCCTAAGGTTGACACTTGTGTTGATTTATTTGAAGATCGTGAGACTGATTAAATCCTACCATGTCCAAAAGAACCCATCATTGAGGTTCATATTCTCATTCCTACTCCCGTCGAATAAAAATATATTCTCGAGTCTATACATATTGAGCCTACCGTGTGTGTTATGAAGGAATCGATTTTTCCTAGGTTAGCTCCGGCTACGAGTGCTCACCACTATCCTGAGATTGAATCCGAGTTAGATTCTCCCTCTCCAAATATGGATCATGTTCCACCATTCTTGACTCAATTTGAGTTCTATATTAATGTTGACTATTCTCTCTCATATTTGGATGCCTCATTTGATTTTCCAACCAGCTCGGATGGTGACGTAATGGTGGATAAGTTGATCACTCACTCGTTTATTTCCACGCTTCCTCCTACGAGTGACCTTGGGGATCACTCTTCACCTCTTCACTTACTCTTGAGTTGGATCATCTTCATCTACCAGTTATCCCACCGTATCCACCATTTATCCCACCCGATACACAATTTATTCCACCCGATCCACCGTCTATCCCACCCGACCCACCCATTGTCCCTTCCACCCCACCACCTCGTTTGGATCTTGATTTTACACATTTCATGTTCCCATCCACATTTTTACATCCTCACCTAAAACCAGCCTCCAGCTTCCATGAGAGTATATGTGGTACTACTATCCACTTCTGTGACATCGAGCTTGTTACTCTATGCCTGCCACTCTTTTGTGGTGTTTATTTTTCCCATCGACGCCTCCCTAGTGTGTCACGATGGACCATTATCATCGCCCATTCATAGAATGGTCGCGTGAATTTTATAAGGCTCATTCCATTCCACTTACCAAGCCAATTTTTCTTCCTCGCCAACTTGAGCACTATTCTTACAGGGCCCTTGCTTCCCTCACTTTTCGGCTCAACAAGGTCCGTGATCGATGCTCATTCTCCTCAGCCTTTCTTACCTTTAACTTAATATCCACCCGCCCATGGTCCAATGATGCTTTGCATCGCGTGATGCACTTTGCCATACACGTGCATTGACCCCTTTAGCCTTTATCCAACAAGGCTGATGTTTCAGTCTTGTTTGAGGGTGATTATCATCACCTATTATTTCTTCCGTCCTGTACTTTCCTAGATATTATCTTTAGGGTGAGATCCCTTCGGTCTGGTTGACGATATTAAACTTAGCGCTACCCCGAGGTAGCCTATGATTTCTAGTACGAGTCTCATTCTGTTTGGAGGTGGTGTTTCACATCACCATATGCTTTATATGTTTATAGACTTCTACGCATTTTTTTCTTTCTTTAATTATTTATTCAGGTTCATTTTGGATCCATCTATCCACTTTATTAGCGGTTGATTCAGGTAATATCTTTCCTCCCTTCTGCTCTCAATTTTAAAAATCATTTACTTAACATTGAGGACGATGTTCCTTTTTATTTGGGGGTGGGGAATTTTATCGAAATCATACCTCTTTTGAAAAAAATTGGTTTTTAAACTTGATTTTTAAAATTTCGTCTGGTTTCTTTCATCCCATTCATTGATGTGAACTTCTATCATCCATCTTTTAAGTCTAGGAATCAAGGTAGAGAATTTCCTTTCTAAATAGCTTATGTAATACATAACAAGGCATTTTACACCACGAATTTCAAGAATCAACAAAATTAGGGCACTTATAACGTCAGTACGGTTTAGGTTTGAAGAGTATTACAATTCCCAAGAAAACCTTAAGGCTCAGTAGTAGAGACGTTACCTTGTGAGATTTGTGTCTTTCATCCTTTCAGAGTGTTTTAAACAATCTCCGAGTCACAAGTTAATTCAACTTCCTTTGGGTTCGCACTTAAATCGTTGTATGATCTCATTGTTTTTCATTAAAAAAATTTCTCTTGATCAGTGAGAATAACATCACTTTCCAGTTGTAAGAAACACGTGTCTTGAAATTTGGCCCGAATAATAGATTTTCATCCATACACCTACCATTTACCATTCACTTCTTCCGTTACCTTCTCATATTCTTCTCTATTCACATATATTACCCACATCATCCATTTATCAACTCCATATCATCTTTCATTTTCAAGAAAAGTAGTGTTTTCAAATGTAAAATGTCTTCAGAATTGAGAGTATAAAAAGAAAAATAAATAATAGAAAAATAGAAAAAAAAAAGAAAAAAAGAAAAGGAAATTAGAAAAATAATAGAAAATAAAAGAGAGAAGAAAATAAAAGGAAAGTTTGTAGCTAGTTTTTATGCAATAAAGACATTTGTTCTTCAAGTATAGAACACTCTTCTCGCATATCCATCAAAACATCCATCCTATCGTACCTCATATCATCATATCCTTCCCATCTCATTTTCCCTCACCCACAATCATCCATATTTTCCCCCAGGTGTTCGGGCAAACAAAAGTCAACGTGGTGAATAATTCGACCTTCTCACTATAATGATTAGCTTCCTTTCATAAGAGTAATTTTTTTCTAAATGTTCGTTCTTTCTTATGTGTGTGTGAGACGTTTGACTTGCTTACATTTACTCACCTCATCACACACAAGAGCGATACACTTACCAAAATCTTGGTAGTTAGTTTAAAAGAGTTATATCGAGTGAGATTTTTAAGTTGAAGCATTGATTTCGAAAAAGAAATCTAGGAATTACTCTTATGATACTTGACCCGTTTTGACTGATTCACACACACACGTTGAGTTATAGGAAAGATGTGCCTTGAGTATTTACTTAGGTAACCTTTTTATGCATTCTAGCTTCCATTTCTCAAAATATTTATCTCTTGATAAATTGTGCGATTATTCTAAGTCTAATAAGATATTGACTGCCATTGCAAATAAAGAATTTTGTGGGTATATTCCCAACAAACCATCACGAGACAAATATCGTCATGTAGGACAACGTATAGGTTTAAAGTCTTATTGCACATGCTAAGTGCAATCGCAAGTGCCCGCGAAAGTGGTACACTTTTGGTTACTTATCTTTCTCTTTCTCTCTACATTTTTCTCGAGGACTAGCAATGTTCTGTTTGGGGGTAGTGTGATAAGCACCCAAAGTGTATATTTTAAACCCCAAATGGACGGTTTTTAATTGGTAAATCTCGACAAAATGGGTCTTATGCGCATTAATATTTATTTTGTAGGTTAAATGCATGTTGCGGAGTTCAAACGCTTAAATCAAGGAAATTGCAACAAAGAATGGAGCTAAACCGGAAATTCCGTAATCCTAACCTAGCCCTGTCCTGGCCTAATCCTTCCTTGAGCCCTGTGTGTGTTTAGTTTGTGCCTTTTAGATTTTTTTAGATGTCTAATTGAGTCGTTTTTGAAATTTTAGAATTTATTTGATATTTTTCTAGTCATGTGTATGTTTTTAGGAATTTTTATATTTATGTGTCGTGCGTGTTTATTATTTTTATATTTTATCGGTGTGCGTTTTAGTTTATTTAATTTTTATTTTTATTTGATTTTTAATTTTTAATTTTTAGTATTAGTTTAGGTTTTTTATTTGTTATTTTATTAAGTTACATTTATTGGTATTATTTTATTGTGAGTTTTTTATTTTTAGACTAGGAAATTAATTTTTGATTTTATATTTCTTTAGTTTTTTTTTAATTTTTTTTAGATTCGTAAATATTGAGTTTTTAATTAGGTTAGCATTTTGATTAGATTTTTATTTTTTTAGTTGGGTCTTAATTTTTTTTTGGGTACAAATTAAACACACACACATACTAACCTACACACTTCACACCTTAATACCATACACTACACGCACCACAAATTCCCCCCCCACACACCATTCTTACAATACATCTCACCACACACAAACATACCCACACTCATCTTCTTCCCCAACAACTCACTCTCTCTCCTAAAACCTTCATAACACACTTTCCTCTCTCTCATCTCTCCACCATCCACCATATCTTATACCCACAAGCAAACAAAACCCAAAATGAATTCGCGACCAAACCCGTCATCACCCCCAGTTTCAACCCTTAACCCAACCCGCTGCTGTTGATCGAAACTCGGGCGCCCACGAAACTCAACCCTAACCCGAAACCTGTCGGCGACCCATGCTGGCCGATCCACTCCACAACCCTACACCCCTTAACCTGAGCCCGATTTCAACATCCCCAACCCGTCGCGACCCATACCTGATTCAACTCATCAACCTAATACCACACCAAACCGATCCTCCCAAACCAGCAAATGCTACAAACCTGACTTCGACCCGAACCATTTCCTAATAAGCCATCCTACACGATTCGGTTTAGTATCCCAAAACCAAACAAAAACCAAGCCAAAAGAAAAGAAAAAGTCCCCACTTTTGCACATGTTTAATACGTTTTATTCCCTATGCCCAACATACCCCCACTTCTAACATGTCCCTCATTACCTCACACAATCCATGCACATTTGTGCATTTCCCCATTTTAACCCCTCACTATTATTCTTCCAATTATGCCCCCAGCTCCATGTCCATATAAAAGATGACTCAAGGCCATTTGAAGACCAATCTAAATCATATATAGTTTTAGAGGGAAGGCAGAGAGAGTTTAGAGTAGAAAAATAAATTAGGTTAGATTAGAATTTTGATTTTATTTTTTTTATATAGTGAGGAAAAATATTTTTTTGTGAGGATCAATTTGAGTCTATTTTTTTATTTAATTTTGGTTGGATCATTAAAATTGAGGGATGAAAATTTAACACAAAGATTATAGTTCAATTACGCATCAAGAGATTGTGTTTGATTGTTCTCTTCTATTCTCATCTATTTTGATGCTTTTGATTATTAGTTTGTCAATTTTGATATCCTGTTAGGCTAAAATCCCCTTTCAAGGGTTGGGGTGAACCCTTATTTGATACTATTTTGATCAATTGAAAATTCCATTTGAATGTTAATTTCATCCTTCACCCTTAAATTTATGCCTCGAGAGAGGGTAAATGATTTTCGAGAGAAAATCAAAATTCGAGATATAATACCCATTTTAGATTCAAACTAGATATAGGGGTCTCTTAACTGTGGTATTATTCCTTGAATTTGATTTACATAAATTTTAATGAATCGATCTTAGAAGGTGATTAATTAAAAGGAGTGTGAATCTAATTTTCTAGTGTTGTGGGGGATTGAACTTAATTTTCTAAAAGGTTACTATTAAAATTACATTTACAATGAGAGTTGGTTTGTAATTTTGATATTAATTTGGGAGAATTAAAATAATTAAATTATTTAGTTGGAATAGTTAGAATTTTTGGTGTAGTCCCACTCGTGGATTGTCTCAAAATTATTTACATCACTTTATCTCTTATTTTAGTGTTAGACTTTGTTCATCATTTTTAGTCACTTTTTTAGTTAGTTCTTTACATGTTTGATTTAGTTTAGTCCTATTTCACCCTCATCACAAAAAAATGTTTTAATATTAAGAAAAGCTAAAAGAATAGAAAAAGAAAAAAGTCCAAAACTAAAATAAACAAATAAATTGCATGCCTCTTTTGTATGTTTCACCCTTAGATTTGGATTGATGCTTCACTTACCACTATATTATAGTTTGTTATATATTTTTGTAGGTAATTGAGATTTTTATTAGAGGAGCTTTCCAACAACGGAGCATACATAAAATTTCACTCTATCAATTACCACAAAGAAATACATAACACATCTGAGATCGACCCTTATGAGCATTAGAGAGATATCCAGAATCTGCATAACCAACTAATTTGGAACTATTAGAGTTATAGGAATAAAATAAACCCATGTCATTGGTTCCACGCAGATATGTTAGGATATGTTTCACACCAGCCCAATGCCTTTTGGTTGGTTCAAAACTCTATCTAGCCAATAGGTTCACAGAGAATGAGATATCCGGCCTAGTGCATTGTGCCATGTATAATAATGCACTAATTGCACTTGAATAGGGTACTTCTGGACTCAATATTTCTTCATCTTCTTATTTAGGACTGTATGGATCTTTCTTTATATCCCAAGACCGGACATCTATGGGGGGTACTTAGTGGGTGTGTTTTATCCATATTAAATCATTTTAATACATATTCAGTATAATTAGACTGATGGACTAAAATCCCGCTAGAATTTTTCTCGATCTGAAGGCCGAGACAAAATTTAGTTTTCCCAAGGTCTTTCATCTCAAATTCCTTTTTCTAATAGCTAGCAGTTATTTCCAGCTCTACTGGAGTCCTTATTAAATTTCTATCATCCACATAGATTGCTACTATTGCATATCCCTTTGAGGATTTCTTTATAAATACACAAGGGAAAATTGGATTGTTTTCATACCCTTCCTTAGGCAAGTATTCACTATGACAATTGTACCACATTCTTTCGGATTGCTTTAAATCGTACACCGTACGTCTTAGTCGGATTGAATGCATACTCCTTGGCTTTGCTTCAGGAAAATAAAATCCTTTAGGGATTTTCATGTATATTTTTGTGTCTAAGTCCCCATATAAATAAGCGGTCACAACATCCATAAGTCTCATACCAAGATTTTTGGAAACAGCTAAGCTAATTAGATATCTGAAAGTTAAACTGTCCATAACGGGGGACTATGTTTCCTCAAAATCAATCCCAAGTTTTTGCGAGAAACCTTGTGCCACATGTCATGCCTTATACCGAGTGATTTCATTCTTTTTATTTCTTTTTCTTTAAAAAAACCCATCGGTAACCTACCAGATTAAAACCTTTTGGGGTTTGTACTATAGGTCCAAATACACCACGTTTATTTAGACACTCGAGTTCTTCCTTGATTGTAATTTCCCATTTTGGACAATCTACTCTTTGTCGACATTTATTTAGAGTGAATGGTTCATTATCTTTATCACTGCCCTTTGAAATTTGTGTAGCTACTGCCTGTGAAAATATTTCATAGATGACAGTTTCTTTACGATCCTACATTTCTCCCGTATATGTATAAAACATAGAGATATCATTATTATTTTTAGGTACCGTTGCCTCTTCAGGGTTTGTATAGTCGTTTCAGCGACTTGTGTGTTTTTAGAAACAATAACCTTTACAGGGGTTTCAGAGAAAGTGGATCTTTTATTCAAAACCTCTTTGGGAGGATTATTAGGACATGATTTTTCATTTTATCTCCACTTTCGGGGAATCTAGAGGTCTTTCACGATTCTGGCATGCAATATATTCATTTGTTGTTAATCCCACCAGTACATTAGATCTTATAGGAACATTTGTAGTAGGTACATGAGACTTGATTACTTTTGCAGCCTCATTGAATGTATCGTGTAATTTATTTGCAATTTCCTGAAGATGCAATATCCTTATTATTTCATGATCACATTAAGCAGTATGGGGGTCCAGATGAGACAAAGTGGAAGTGTTCCATGATAATTCTCGGTGTTCTTTAGGAATACACCATACCTCTAGTACGTTCTTTCTTCATGAAGTCTTTAGCAGCAAGCCAGCGGGTTATGCAGGAGCAATTTACAGCTCTTAGCCATAACATACTAAGACCACCAGGAGTCTTACTGGAGATGATTACTCCGGTAGTGGCTCCAGGGTAGCATGAGGCTAGGGGACCACCCTAGTCACCACGCAAAGACCTGCCACCTCCACAATGACGGAGGGATGTTGCTGACCCCCGACGTCTACGCCTGTGGAGGCAAGGAAACCCTTACCCAGAGGACATATATGATGATGTGGAGGTGGAAGAGGCTCTGATAGAATGCTGGGAGCCATATGAGGTCTCCAACCATACTGTACGACCTATCCAGGAGAGTAGAGGGAAATGTGGAAGTAAAAATCCCAACGATCGGCCGAGAGGATCTGCTTTCGATCGTCTGAGCAGGGGGTCGGCCTTTGAGAGGCTGGGCCCAGTAAATGAACTATAAGAAACATTGTCCCAATCAAGAAGTATTGAGACGTCCAGGAAGGAGGGAGCAGATGGCCAACCCCATGGACGGGACAATGGCTAGGGGGAAGTAAACAGCTGACACAGGCCTGCTGTAGCAGAACCCTCCGTCCACCTCAAAGAGGCGACATGGGATAACATCGGCCAAGCCAACCCTATGAGGCCCTGGAACGACTCGATCCAAAGGTTGGAGGATAAGATTGGTGATATTATGAGGAGTCGGGACCCTATTTAAAGAGGATACTCCATAGGCTCACCCTTTGTGGCTAAGATAGTCAACTTACCAATGCCATCTAAGTTTAAGACACCTGTGGTCACCCCAAGGTATGATGGGAGTACAAACCCTATCCATCATATTAAGATGTACCAATCAGTGGCAGACATATACTCCATCTCAGATGAGATGAGGTGTCGTGACTTTTCTGGCACTCTGAATGGGGCCGCACATGTCTGGTATATGTGTTTTCCAAAGAATTCCATTGAGATCTTTAAGCAGCTAGCAGGCCGGTTTATCCATAACTTTTTCTTTGGAGTCAGGCCACAGAAGAAGACCACACACCTTCTCTATGTTAAGCAGGGGAAGAATGATAGCCTAAGAGACTACATGGCCAGATTTAACAAAGAAAAGTTAGAGGTCGAAGATTATGAGGAGAGTATAGCCATAACAGCCCTCATTGGAGGACTCTAGAAGGGGAAGCTATTATAGAAGCTTGCTGAAGACCCTCCGAAGACGATGGCTGAATTGTTGTCAATAGCGGAAAAGGTGATGAACGCCGAAGAGGCGAAAGCTATAAAATACGAAGATGAAAAGGGGGGCACTAGTGGGGGAAAGTACCAGAAAAAGAACAAAAAGGTGGAAGAAGAGGTTTGCAGATGACAAATTCGCTCATTACACCCCTCTAACGGTCAACTGCAAACATATTATGAATGAGATAAAGAGTGATCGATCCTTGAGGGCAGCTCCCCATAAGAGGAACAAAAAATTGTGGTGTGAATTCCACTAAGACCTTGGTCATGTGACCGACAAGTGTTTTTCTCTAAAAGACGAAATTGAAAAAATGTTAAAAGAAAGGAAGTTTAGGAAGTACGTTGACAAGAGTGCCTTCAAGAGGGGCCGAGGGGATGACCCCAAAAAGAAGAGAGGTGACACGTAAAGTGAAGATCCTCCAAACATAAGGGACGACCCTTCAGATGATGAGGACAACCCTGACCTCCCACCTAGAGATGACCACGTCCCTATAAAGAGACTTAATATGATCTCACTTGATGTTGGGATGATCTCCGGGGGACTAGTATGAGGAGGATCAGAGGTCGCAGACAGGAAGACCCATGTAGCTGAATCCAAGGCCGTGATAAAAAGTTATGCACTTAACCTCTATAGAGGTAAAGCCAGAAAAGATAAAGAAAATTGATATGGATACTTTGATAGTGGGGTTCTTAATAATGGACTTCAAAGGCCTCTTATCCCCACATGATGACCCTCTCGTCATCACTACTAGGGTACATGGATGCGAGGTGCCGAGGATCCTGGTAGATGGGGGTAGTTCTACAGATGTGATGTTTTGTTCGTGCTTTAAAGCCTTGGGTCTCAGCCATGCCAGGATCGTCCCATACCATCACCCCTTGATTGGTTTCAGTGGGGTAAAAGTTCATCCTCTAGGAGTGTATGAGGTCGATGTTAGGATGGGGGATGAGTGGCCGAGATGGCTTACCAAGAAGGTTAATTTTTTCGTGATGGATGAACACATATTCTTATCCTATAACATTATACTAGGGCGAGTGGCCCTCAAGGAATTTGAGGTCGTTCCATCCACGATTCATCAAATGATAAAATCCTGACACCTTATGGGGTAGGGGAAGTTCAGGGAGACCAGATGACGACACGGTAATGTTACTTCAACGCCACCGAAGAAAGAGAGGCACTCAAGAAAGTAACTACTACTTACAATATTGATACCCCCGACCCCAGCAATGAGATAAAACTGAAAAAAAAGAGGCCATGGAAGAGGTAGAATCCATCATCCTCAATGAGGATGAGCCAGAAAAAACCGTCCAAATAGGCAAAGCTCTAAAGACGGACATAAAAGAAGACCTCGTCAAGCTACTAAGGAGAAGACATAACATCTTTGCATGGAGTCATGCAGATATTCCGGGGATCGACCCCGAAATCATGAGTCATAAGCTCAACGTGGTAGAGGTTGCAAAGCTAGTGAAGCAGAAGAAGAGTATTTATTCTCGAGAAGAGTATGAGGTCATTAGGGATGAGGTCAAGAAGCTAGAAGACGCAAAGTTTATCAGGGAGGTCATCTATCCCGAATGGTTGTCCAACACAGTCATAGTCCCCAAAGCCAATGGGAAATGGAGGATGTGCGTAGACTTCACAGACCTCAATAAACATTATCCCAAAGATAACTTCCCTCTCCCCTGCATTGATCAGATGGTAGACGCTACCACATGTCAAGAGCTCATGAGCTTCATGGATGCCTATTCAGGGTACAACCAGATCTTCATGAACCCTGAAGACTTAGAAAAAATGACTTTTATTACTGACAAGTGGACATACTGTTATAAGGTCATGCCCTTTGGCCTAAAACATGCGGGGGCAGTGTATCAACGCCTTGTGAATAAAATGTTCGAAGACCAAATTGGGAAGTCTATGGACGTTTATGTATATGACATGTTAACCAAGAGTTTGAAGGCTGAGGATCATATGGCCGACCTCGAGAGGACCTTTAACACAATGGGCAAGTACCGAATGAAGCTCAACCTAGTCAAATGTGTCTTCGGGGTCGGAGTAGGGAAGTTCTTGGGGTTCATTATCAACAAAAGAGGAATTGACGCCAATCCTGAGAAGATAAAGTCCCTTATAGAAATGAAAACCCCCAAGACCATCAAAGACATTCAGAGGCTCACAGGGCGAGTGGCTGTTTTAAATAGGTTCGTGTCCAAAGCCACAGACAGGTGTTTATCGTTCTTCAAAATTCTTAGAAAGGCCTTTGAATGGAACGAAGAGTGTGACAATGCTTCCAAAGAACTTAAGTCATACCTCGTATCTCCCTTATTGTTTTCATGACCATTGCAGGGCGAATAATTACATGTGTACCTAGACTTCTTGGAATCAGCCATCTGTGCAGCCATTGTGAGAGAAGAAGATGGGGTATTGAAGACTGTGTATTTCAACAGTAAGGTGCTCCAAGGGGTAGAGCAAAGATACCCTAGGATGGAGAAGTTAGCCTATGCCTTGATCCATGCATCAATAAAGATGAATCCATACTTCTAGTCCCATATAATGGTCACCCTCACTGACTCTCCTCTTAGGCAGGTCTTGCACAAGCCAGAAAAATCGAGAAGGCTAATGGCGTGGGCAATAGAACTAGGAGACTTTGAAATTGTATATCAACCTAGGGTGGCCATTAAGGGGAAAGCATTAGCTGATTTCGTGGATGCATTTACTTGGGAAGATGATGAGGCTGAAGGTGGGAGCCTCTAGAAGACAGATACCCGGCAGGGCAGAATTGTTGACCCATACACATATAAGGCCGAGTCAAGCACCGCTAGAGAAAAAGTTGCCGAAAATGAAGATGGAATATATCTCTTTAGATAGGGATCCCTCACAGAGGGAAATTTCTCAGAGGATCAGGGTGTGTGGAACCTCTTCATTGATGGGTCCTCTTGCGAAAGCGAAAGTAGGGTTAGATTAATTATATCAACACCTGACGGCACAGACATTGAGTACGCCCTGAGGTTCAACTTCAAAGCCTCCAACAACGAGTCTGAATATGAGACCCTGATAGCAATCCTCCCCTTGGCTAGGTCTCTTAGTGTTGGCCAGATCTTGGTCCATAGTGATTAAAAACTCTTAATGAATCAAATACTAGGGGCATACGAGGCTAAGGATGAGAGAATGGCCAAATATCTTAAAAGGGTAAAGACACTATTGAAGATCTTTAGAGAAGTAAAGTTGAAGAGGATACCTAGGCTCAATAGTGGCCGAGCTGATGCGCTTGCTAGGCTAGCCTCAGTGACTAGGACAAATATCAGGAGGACAGTCCTTATGGAAATCATGCTTCGACCAACGATTGAGGATGCAAATGGACCACTTAGCTCTTGCTTAAATATTAGCAGGGAAGATTCATGGATGGACCCTCTAATCAGATACATTAAAGAGGGGGAGATGCCAGAAGCAGAACAAGAAAGGAAGAAGTTGAGATACAGAGCCGTGAAATTCACTATCATCGGAGATACCTTGTATAAAAAGGGGCTCTTGCTCCCTTTGCTCAGATGTGTGCACCCGTCTGAAGTCCCACAAATTTTGCAAGATGTGCATGAGGGGTCATGTTCAAGCCATATTGGGGACAGGTCTTTAGCAAATAGGATAGTAACCCAGGGATACTGATGGTCGACCTTGGGGAAAGACGCCACAGCATACGTAAAAAAGTGTGATAAATGTCAAAGTTTTGCCACCAACCCTCACCAGCCCCATCAGCCTCTTACTTCCATCATATCCCCATGGCCATCTATAGTATGGGGAATCGACCTAGTAGGACCCTTGCCTAGGGCCATCAATAATTATCGATACTTGATCGTAGCAATTGACTATTTCTCAAAATGGGTGGAGGCGGAGCCGATGGTAACGATCACTGAGCAAAAGACCTTCCTGTTTATCTGGAAAAATATTATATGCAAATATGGTCTCCCCAACACCCTCATTTTAGATAACTAGACTCAATTCAAGAATTCATCTCTAGAGAAATACTGCAAAAGGGTGGGTGTGAAACAATTCTTCTCAACCCCAGGCCGACCTCAAGCTAATGGGCAAACTGAAGTTACAAATAGAACAATCCTAGACGGGGTAAAAAAACTCGAGGAGGCAAAAGGAAGATGGGTTGAGGAATTATATGTTGTACTCTGGGCCTACAGGATGACGGCCAAGACTCCTACCGAGGAAACCCCGTTCATGCTGGCGTAAGGCTCAAAAGTTGTCATCCCCATTAAGATTGGGTTTCCCACTCACAGAGTCCAAATGTATGATCCCCATAGAAATATGAAAGAGAGGAGACTTGACCTACACTTGATTGAGGAAATAAGGGAAGACGCTGAGATAAGGTAAGCGACCTATTAGCAGAGGACTGCCAGGTTTTACAACCAGAGGGTGAAGCAAAGTCCAATCACCATGGGGGACTTAGTCCTCAAGAAGACATGGAAGAAACCTAACAAGATCCACCCAAATTGGCATGGCCCATATAAGGTCATCGATGAAGTTGTCGCTGGAACCTATAGACTAGAGAACCTAGAAGGGGAACCCTTTTCCAACCCCTGTAATGCAGATCATTTGATGAAATACTATCAATAGTGTAATGTCCAATCAGACCACGTTTGTGATGAATGTGTTGCTCCAACAGAACACTTGTAATGTTAATGAGAATGTCATATTGGCCACTCATATTGTGTTTGGTAACTCTTGTATGATTAAGGTTATCCTCATTAAACAACCCTCGGCTATGATGAGGGTGAATGGTGGGGACGACCCCCCCACTCACCCTCAAGAAACACGAGGGGGGACTTGAAATAACTGAAAACATCATTAACTTGGTGGTAACCACCCTCGACAATGATGAGGGTGAATGTTGGGGACGACCCCCCATTCACTCTCAAGAAAGATGAGGGGGAACTTGAAATAGTTGAAAACATCATTAACTTGGTGGTAACCACCCTCGCCTATGATGAGGGTGAATGGCGTGGACAACCCACCATTCACTCTCAAGAAAGACGAGGGGGACTTGAAATAATTGAAAACATCATTAACTTGGTGGTAACCACCCTCGGCTATGATGAGGGTGAATGGTGGGGACTACCCCTCATTCACTCTCAAGAAAGACGAGGGGGCACTTGAAAACATCATTAACATGGTGGTAACCACCCTCGGCTATGATGAGGGTGAATGGTGGGGACGATCCCCCATTCACTCTCAACAAAGACGAGGGGGACTTGAAATAATTGAAAACATCATTAACTTGGTGATAACCACCCTCGGCTATGTTGAGGGTGAACGGTGGGGACGACCCCTCATTCACTCTCAAGAAAGACGAGGGGGACTTGAAAACATCATTAACTTGATGGTAACCACCCTCGGCTATGATGTGGGTGAATGGTGGGGGGCACTCTCAAGAAAGACGAGGGGGGACTTGAAAAAGTTGAAAACATCATTAACTTGGTGGTAACCACCCTCGCCTATGATGAGGGTGAATGGCGTAGACGACCCACCATTCACTCTCAAGAAAGACGAGGGGGACTTGAAATAATTGAAAACATCATTAACTTGGTGGTAACCACCCTCGGCTATGATGAGGGTGAATGGTGGGGACTACCCCTCATTCACTCTCAAGAAAGACGAGGGGGCACTTGAAAACATCGTTAACTTAGTGGTAACCATCCTCGGCTATGATGAGGGTGAATGGTGGGGACGACCCCCCATTCACTCTCAACAAAGATGAGGGGGACTTGAAATAATTGAAAACATCATTAACTTGGTGATAACCACCCTCGGCTATGTTGAGGGTGAACGGTGGGGACGACCCCTCATTCACTCTCAAGAAAGATTAGGGGGACTTGAAAACATCATTAACTTGATGGTAACCACCCTCGGCTATGATGAGGATGAATGGTTGGGGCGACCCCCCATTCACTCTCAAGAAAGATGAGGGGGGACTTGAAATAATTGAAAACATCATTAACTTGGTGATAACCACCCTCGGCTATGTTGAGGGTGAACGGTGGGGACGACCCCTCAGTCACTCTCAAGAAAGACGAGGGGGACTTGAAAACATCATTAACTTGATGGTAACCACCCTCGGCTATGATGTGGGTGAATGGTGGGGGCGACCCCCCATTCACTCTCAAGAAAGACGAGTGGGGACTTGAAATAGTTGAAAACATCATTAACTTGGTGGTAACCACCCTCGCCTACGATGAGGGTGAATGGCGTAGACGACCCACCATTCACTCTCAAGAAAGACGAGGGGGACTTGAAATAATTGAAAACATCATTAACTTGGTGGTAACCACCCTCGGCTATGATGAGGGTGAATGGTGGGGACTACCCCTCATTCACTCTCAAGAAGACGAGGGGGCACTTGAAAACATCATTAACTTGGTGGTAACCACCCTGGCCTATGATGAGGGTGAATGGTGGGGACGACCCCCCATTCACTCTCAACAAAGACGAGGGGAACTTGAAATAATTGAAAACATCATTAACTTGGTGATAACCACCCTCGGCTATGTTGAGGGTGAACGGTGGGGACGACCCCTCATTCACTCTCAAGAAAGACGAGGGGGACTTGAAAACATCATTAACTTGATGGTAACCACCCTCGGCTATGATGTGGGTGAATGGTGGGGGCGACCCCCCATTCACTCTCAAGAAAGAAGAGGGGGGACTTGAAATAGTTGAAAACATCATTAACTTTGTGATAACCACCCTCGGCTATGTTGAGGGTGAACGGTGGGGACGACCCCTCATTCACTCTCAAGAAAGACGAGGGGGACTTGAAAACATCATTAACTTGATGGTAACCACCCTCGGCTATGATGTGGGTGAATGGTGGGGGGCACTCTCAAGAAAGACGAGGGGGGACTTGAAAAAGTTGAAAACATCATTAACTTGGTGGTAACCACCCTCGCCTATGATGAGGGTGAATGGCGTAGACGACCCACCATTCACTCTCAAGAAAGACGAGGGGGACTTGAAATAATTGAAAACATCATTAACTTGGTGGTAACCACCCTCGGCTATGATGAGGGTGAATGGTGGGGACTACCCCGCATTCACTCTCAAGAAAGATGAGGGGGCACTTGAAAACATCATTAACTTAGTGGTAACCAACCTCGGCTATGATGAGGGTGAATGGTGGGGACGACCCCCCATTCACTCTCAACAAAGATGAGGGGCACTTGAAATAATTGAAAACATCATTAACTTGGTGATAACCACCCTCGGCTATGTTGAGGGTGAACGGTGGGGACGACCCCTCATTCACTCTCAAGAAAGATGAGGGGGACTTAAAAACATCATTAACTTGGTGGTAACCACCCTCGGCTATGACGAGGGTGATTGGTGGGGACAACCCCCCATTCACTCTCAACAAAGACGAGGGGGACTTGAAATAATTGAAAACATCATTAACTTGGTGATAACCACCCTCGGCTATGTTGAGGGTGAACGGTGGGGACGATCCCTAATTCAATCTCAAGAAAGACGAGGGGGACTTGAAAACATCATTAACTTGATGGTAACCAACCTCGGCTATGATGTGGGTGAATGGTGGGGGAGACCCCCCATTCACTCTCAAGAAAGATGAGGGGGGACTTGAAATAATTGAAAACATCATTAACTTGGTGATAACCACCCTCGGCTATGTTGAGGGTGAACGGTGGGGACGACCCCTCATTCACTCTCAAGAAAGGCGAGGGGGACTTGAAAACATCATTAACTTGATGGTAACCACCCTCGGCTATGATGTGGGTGAATGGTGGGGGCGACCCCCCATTCACTCTCAAGAAAGAAGAGGGGGGACTTGAAATAGTTGAAAACATCATTAACTTGATGGTAACCACCTTAGCCTATGATGAGGGTGAATGGCGTAGATGACCCACCATTCACTCTCAAGAAAGACGAGGGGGACTTGAAATAATTGAAAACATCATTAACTTGGTGGTAACCACCCTCGGCTATGATGAAGGTGAATGGTGGGGACTACCCCTCATTCAGTCTCAAGAAAGACGAGGGGGCACTTGAAAACATCATTAACTTGGTGGTAACCACCCTCGGCTATGATGAGGGTGAATGGTGGGGACGACCCCCCATTCACTCTCAACAAAGACGAGGGGGACTTGAAATAATTGAAAACATCATTAACTTGGTGATAACCACCCTCGGCTATGTTGATGGTGAACGGTGGGGACGACCCCTCATTCACTCTCAAGAAAGACGAGGGGGACTTGAAAACATCATTAACTTGATGGTAACCACCCTCGGCTATGATGTGGGTGAATGGTGGGGGCGAGCCCCCATTCACTCTCAAGAAAGACGAGGGGGGACTTGAAATAATTGAAAACATCATTAACTTGGTGGTAACCACCCTCGGCTATGATGAGGGTGAATGGTGGGGACGAACCCCCATTCACTCTCAAGAAAGACGAGGGGGGACTTGAAATAGTTGAAAACATCATTAACTTGGTTGTAACCACCCTCGGCTCTGATGAGGGTGAATGGTGGGGACGACCCCCTTTCACTCTCAAGAAAGACGAGGGGGGCTTTTGAAATAATTGCAAACATCATTAACTTGGTGGTAACCACCCTCGGCTATGATGAGGGTGAATGGTGGGGACGACCCCCCATTCACTCTCAACAAAGACGAGGGGGACTTGAAATATTTGAAAACATCATTAACTTGGTGATAACCACCCTCGGCTATGTTGAGGGTGAACGGTGGGGACGACCCCTCATTCACTCTCAAGAAAGACGAGGGGGACTTGAAAACATCATTAACTTGATGGAAACCACCCTCGGCTATGATGTGGGTGAATGGTGGGAGCGACCCCCCGTTCACTCTCAAGAAAGACGAGGGGGGACTTGAAATAATTGAAAACATCATTAACTTGGTGGTAGCCACCCTCGGTTATGATGAGGGTGAATGGTGGGGACGACCCCCCATTCACTCTCAAGAAAGACGAGGGGGACTTGAAATAGTTGAAAACATCATTAACTTGGTGGTAACCATCCTCGGCTTTGATGAGGGTGAATGGTGGGGACGACCCCCCATTCACTCTCAAGAAAGACGAGGGGGCTTTTGAAATAATTGCAAACATCATTGACTTGGTGGTAACCACCCTCGGCTATGATGAGGGTGACTGGTGGGGACAGCCCCCATTCACTCTCAAGAAAGACGAGGGGGACTTTGAAATAAATTAAAAATCATTTGTTTGGTGGTAACCACCCTCGGCTATGCTGAGGGTGAATGGTGGGGACGACCCCCCATTCATTCTCAAGAAAGACGAGGGGGGAGTTGAATTAATTGGAAACATCATTAATTTGGTGGTAATCACCCTCAAGAAAGACGAGTGGGGAGTTCATAGGATGGTTAATTCAAATATCATAAGCTAAGGAAAGCATAGAAGACAGGAAGAGACATTTTATTATAAATCAAGTGTTACAAATTCTTGTCTAACAAAAATAAAGTAAAAAAATATTTTTACAAGAAGAGAGTATTGGTTGCAGACAACCACCCTATTGGGCAATATCAGAAGGCAAGGATTCAACGTCCACTAGAGGAGTCTCTTCAATGACCAAGACATGCCAATATTCGGAGGTGCCGATGCCTTCAACGTTCACTTGAGACTCCACATGGGCCAGAGCCTCAGCAATAAGTGGGTCATCCAAATCCACTGCTTCCAGAGAGGGGCAGACGGATGACACAGCATCTGCAAACGTCAGGATGACCCACTGATAGGTCGTCCTGATCCCCCTCTCCAAGTACTCAAGACCAAAGCCTTGAAACTCATCTGAGAGTTTATAAGCCTCCACTGCATTGGCCTCGGCCTTCTTCACTTCCTCATCAGGTTCAGACTTGAACTGGGCCCCCTGATTGGTCAAAGCCTCTTCCTTTTCTTTGATAAGGGTGTACTTCACCTTCAGATCGGCCTCGTGTTGCTTTACCAGCTCATCCAGGGCCCTTGCATGCTCAGTCCTTACACTCTCTAGCTCAGCCCGGTCAGTCTCCAATTAAGGCGTCAAATCAGCCTCATGCTGAATAGCCCTCTCAGCCTTGTGAAACTTTTGTTCATTCTCATCCATCCACTTGGTGGACAAGGTGAAGGCGCAGATAGATTGCACAGACAAACCCATGTTTAAAGGGGCCGAAGGAACAGTTCATGAAATGTTGGTAAATAAAAAAGAATGAAGTCGAAAAGGGTACCTGAGCCAAAGTGTGCAGATCATAATCATAGACCTTACACGGGGGCATCTTTGATAAGAATTCATAATTCACAGTCGAGGGTGAAGAAAACATTGTGGCTTTGGCTGCCCTAAGGTTGACTATGAGGGATGAGGGTTCAGCCATGAGGAAAGTAAGATTCTGAGACTAATAGGCACCTATGCTGGAAGAGGAGCTGGTCCCCTCAGTGTGTGCCTGGGACACCTCTACCCGCTCCCTCGTCCGAGAGTCAGGTCGAGAGCCCCCAAGAAGTTCGGGCTCCTTCCTTTTGTGACTATCGGAGGTCGGCTACACTTCTCTCGGCCCCACGGCCTTTATCTTCTTTTGAGCCTACTGAGGCTCTTTGACTTTTTGCTTTCCCAATCCAGACACTAAACTTGGGGCAGTCATCTCCCAGAGTTGATCAGATATATTTGTAGGATGACCTGAAAAGGAGACGATATATCAAAAAGATGCAGTGGAAAAGAGGAAACACTTGGAGAAAATTAAAAATTGAGCAAAAATCTACTGACATAATTCTGTCAGGGGGCGACCCTCAGACCCTCTTCTTTGAGGAAGAAAGGGGTCACCAAATCTTCAAATTTGTTAAGTTCACCCTCTTTCCCTTATTCGCTCAGGTAGTCAACAATATCCCTCTCATCCAAGCTGAGTCTGGGGTCTGACCGTGCTCTCATTGAAGGATTTGACCATGACCTCGGAACCCTAGGGCTATCTTCTAAAGGCTCTACCTCGACGGCAAATTTACAATCCCCAGAGATGAATACAAATATCTTCTTCAAATCGTGGTTTGAATTTTGGGACACGTGAAGGAGTCTTTTGTCAGACATCCTTTCCCCTAGATGAAAATACCCAGGTTGCTTGGACGAGGAAGTGATATTGTAGCAGGCTATAAAAAGATCAACCGAGGACTCGTCAATAAAAGTATTCTTCTAGAGGGAGATATAACCAAGGATGATATTCCAAGAGTTGGGAGGAAGTCGAGAGGGAGCAACCCCAAGGGCAGATAGTATGTCAACTATTACAGGGTGCATAGGGAACATAACACATACCCTGAGCATCTGCTCATAAATAATAACTTCCCCCTCATTCCCCTGGAAGACTCTCTCATGTGCATTTGGGACCCTCATAGTCACATTGGGCTTTATACCAAACGTGTGCCTCCATAGCAAGAGGTCACAATCCCTAACGGATGAGACATAAGCTGAGGCATTAGAAGTGTTAACTTGATCAGCATCCAGATCCTCACTATCGTCCTCATGCCCCCAGATCTCTCAGGCTCAACGCCTGTCGGTGGCCCATCTGGAAAGGCCACCTGGAAGGCAAGAGGGGAAAGGGTTATTATACAGACAACCTCAGAATGTACTATGCCCTCGGCCTGTCGAGTCGGGCTAAGAGGGGACGTTTCTCTCCTCCCAGAAGGCCCAGCACCTATTGGTGATGATGCTCTCTCGTTCATCTCTTCCTCGTATGTCTGACTCTCGACTGGACGACAGGAAGACACAAGGGACTCATATGGTATTATTGTGGATACAGGAATGGGGAAGATGGGTCGTACCCAATTAGGGTCGGCCCCTCATCTTCGCTCATTCTCGTCATCTAAATGTCTGATCTCAGCGAAGAATTTCTCCCTCAAGGTTGGAAATTCCTCGGCTAAATCATAAAGTCTTCTAAGCATCAAGGGAGGACCCTACACTTGAACAATTAGTTCAAACTAACTACAAATAAGTTTGGTATTTGACCAAGTTGACTTCTGGATTAAACAAAAAAATAAAGGGTTTTTTTATTGATGAAACCCAAGAACAAAGGAAAACAGTTCACCTGAGAAGAACGCCAGAAAATGCAAGGAAGACCTAGAAATGACACAAGGGGGCAATAAACCACCACTAAAAGATGGGGGATGAATTCTAAGGAACCTAAAATCTAAATGCTACCCTACAACCACCACTGCAAGGTGTGTCTACACGCTGAAAAACCAAAGCAGCGAAGAAAAAATGAAAAGAAATCCAAATGAAAATGCAAGTAACAAATAGAAATTGAAGGCTAATGGAGGAGTATAGGGCACAGTAATTACCTGAGGATGAAGACGAATATGACGAGTGAGTAAGGCCCGAGACACTGAAGTTACAGAAATGGAGATTTGGGGACTGCTAAGGAATTAGAGAGAGAAAGCAGCCGCGCGAAGAAGAAGGAGAAGGGAATAAATGTTTCAAAAATCATTTAAATACCTTGTTATTAGTGGGCTCAATAATCAATGAAAAACACAGCCCACGAGGAGAGGCATCATTAGGGCACAAAGTCCCAAGCTGAGTGTACAACTTCCACATCTGGGAAATTTAAACCACGATAGACACCTAACAATATGCAACTTGATATATGTCACTTATCCATCTGACCACACACTTGAGAATTCCAAGGAAACATTACCCCTCAGCCATCTCAACAAACATCAATGGCTAAGGGCTGGGGGGTGATTGATATACCCATATATACCCTTGGCCAGGCTGAGGTTGTCCTCCACCCAGACGAGGGCACAGGTCTATGACGAGTCCTGTACCGTTACAGGAAGGATCATCCAAGATGATCCCTTAGCCAAGATCAGACGACCCTCGGTGGGGGCCGACCCCTAATCATGGCCCAGATGACCCTTCAAGGGGATAACCCACCATCATGGACTAGATGACCATACAAGGGACCAATCCCTCAGAGTGTCCCAAAAGACCCCTCATCATGGCCCAGATGACCCTTCAAGGGTCCGAACCCTCATCATGAGCTAGATGACCCTATGAGGGGACGACAGTAGGAGGCTCACATCCAGCCGGGCCCGATGTCAGCACCAACTTTAGTCTCGGCTTGGCATCCTAGGCTGAGGGTGACATCATCACAATGCGTGACTTGGGAGACACATGGAACAGTGCGCGTGGGACTCATATAGCATGTGGACTAAACCGTTATAATAATATCATCCCCTCATGTGAGGGAATATTATGTCATCATTAATTGCAAGTGGCACATCCAGGTGTCAGCAAGGGATTGGCTATATCATCATTCACATGCACCATGCATGCCTGGGGGGCACACTACCCCCTCAAGACCTATATATACTGGTCATCTTCAACCTTGTAAAGGGATCGATAATTGTAACCCTAGATAAAACTCTGCTTTTACACAAAGAGAGAGAGAGTGAGATTATGTGCATTGTATCGAAGGCCATTAGTGCCCATATTTCGTGGACCACACACTCACAGTGGATGTAGGCCTAATTGGCTGAACCACTATACATCATTATTTTATTCCTCTTATACTCATCCCCTTCTATACACATATATACACATATATCTCTATGGATGCCATTGTTATTATTGTTTGAGCTCTCCACCTCTTATCTAGTGGTGCTAAATCTTAACATCATCAATGTCCAAAAAAATGAATATCAATTGCGAACTGCAAGCCGCAAAAAACATTTAATAGGGATTGGGAACTTTGAGTCCCAAAAATATGAATTATTAGAAATCTCCAGGTCTCAAAATTTAATCATTTGTGCATAAACTAATTTAATGGGAACAAAAAAAAATGCATGACATAGTAATTGTATTAAATATATTATTTAAACTTCATAACTTTTAAAGTCATATCATAATAAAATCCACACAACGATGTTGTCCCCCAAAACAATTATAAGATATGGGTATTTAAACTGAAATCCATTATATATATCATGTTCCTAATATAAAAGTCCATGTGATGTCTTATATTCTTGATGAAGAATGTGCATAATGTTGCCTTTAAGATAATAAAGACAAACTCCCAAAGGTTCATAAGCATGATACGATTCTAAAAATAATACATATGAGATCTATATATTACATGGATTGACAACACATATGGGATATATATAATATAAAAATATGTGACGATCCCATTTAAAATTATACAAGTCTATGAGCGGGAAGAAAAAGAAACTAGTAGTCAAAAGACGATGAAAGTCGGCCAGAAATGGTAGACTGAGAATGAGAGTTATAAGCTCCTCGTGCTAATAACGTTATAAGAGAAATATGGAACATAGAGAATTTTAGAGAGAGGAAAAGTTCTCAATAATTGGTGTGTCAATAATGAGGGGTTCACCCCTTTATTTATAATACAATTCATCTCATCCCAAAAGCCTACTTTTCCAATGTGGGACGTGTTATAGTGGACATCCACCTTAAAATAAAACTTTTATAACATTATTTAAAACATGTGTGACTTTTCATACACCCTGAGATATCCAGGTTTCATCCTAATATGCTAAGGCTAGGTGTGACATCCTATCTCTTGTTCTCCCTCCTCTCAATTTTGAAACAATTAATGTTGGCAACACTTTTATGGTCTATAAATAGCCATATTTGTATCTCTCCATATTAAAGGAGTGTTATAACCATATGGTATGACATATTTTATGTTGACAAAAAATTAAGGGTGTTTATACTTTAATATATTCTATGCTTTATTTGTTTGTCACTTCAAATATTATCATAACACATGTATGACCAGGGATCTATTAAGAGGTTTTAAGATTGACAATATGAAAATGTAGTAATTTAGTTTTTTTAGGTTAAAACAAGAAACATGTCCATGAAGTTTTTTTTTTAATTAAATGGCCTATGGGTGAAAAATTAGAGGGTTTGGTTTCTTATGGGAGGGTCATGAGTAGTCATGGTTGAATAATCGGGCGAGGATGCATCGGGTCAAGTTTGATTCTGGTTAAATCAGATCAACCCATTTTTATCAAAAAAGTCAAACCCTTGATTTTTATAGAAAAACCTCTTTCTAAAATTCTAACCTCTTTCTATCTCCAAAACTCCAATAATTATTTTTAAGAAAATTTATATCTGTAAATAGCATGTTTTTCTCTTAAATATGTTGATCTCTAAAGTGTAAACCTTTATTCTCTAAAATAAAAATTACGTTATCTTTATTAAAAGTGCACTATCAATGTTCTAATCTCTTTATCTTTTCCTAAATTCTTATTGCATTCTCTCTTTAATTTTTAATGGATTGCAATTTCAAATAAATGAATGGATTAACAAATTGTAATGAGAAATAAGTTTAGGGGGAGAAAAAGATTACAATTCTAGATAAAAAATAAATAAATACCATTTTAGATACTAAAAGTAATATCCCAAAGAAAAATTTTAGAGAGTAAAAGAGATTATAGTTTAATTCACATGACATTGGTCGGGTTAATAGGTAAGAAATAAAAAATCAAACCCAAACCATTTAATAAACGTGTTTTATTGAGTAAACACATTAAGAACCATTATTTAACGAGTTGGGATGGATGGAGTTTTAAGGGTGTTAGGTAGATTGAACGAGTTAGGTTTATTTTTTCCACCTGATATGGATACAATTTAACCTAAAATAGCAATATTTTAATTCAAGATACACACATATGTAAAGAATAATAGTGGTTGTCGTTCTGGAAGTAACATAGGACAATATCGTTAGTTTGCTCAACCTTCGGGGATATTATCACAATCACGAAAAATGATGAATTCCAAGGACAACGGTTATTTATCGTAGATGGAGTTCATGAATCACACAATATTTTCTATGTTTCATACAATTGGTTGTTTCGTATAGTCAGATCTCATTGGTAAATTAAAAACTTAGTGAACATGAATTGGATGCCTTTAACATTCTCATTTTCACTTGATGATCGAGGTTTATATGTCGAAGGAAGATAATGGAGAGGGAAGTTATTGTTAGAAAATGTGATAGGTCTAGATCTGTATTTCGTGTTGATGTGTGACAACCTATAAATTGCACATTTAGGGTTTTCTAACCTAAATACAAAATTTATGATGTTCAACCATTAATAATCATTCTAAACATGATAATAATATTAAGAATTCACTACACAAAAAATGCCCTTTTTGTAACAAACTAATTTTATGCTTACTACCAGTATTATACCATTACAATTTCTAACTATACAATACCATTAGTAATCTCGTATAACTGTTACTATTTCTAATTCTATACTTTAAAAATGAAAAAAAAAAAAATCAATCCCAACTAAATAAACTCACCCCGACTGTCACACACCTAAACAAAAATCCCCATCTTATAAATTTTCCTTCCCAACCTAAAGAAACTCTCCCCTTCTTCTTCTCAAAACTCTCAGACTCAATTACATAGGATTTGAGACTCCATCGTTGTCTCATGTGGATTCTTATACATGCGACCTCATCTCAAGCACCATCACGTCAGATAGGGTTTCATGATTTAGGAATTTAGAGGCAAGCCATCTCGTTAATATTATGTGTGTGTGTGTGTGAGTGTATTTATATATATATATATATATATACACACACACACACATACATATATACATGTTTGGGGGGAATAGATATATGTATATTTGTATATATTGTATGAATTTTGGTATAGGGATGTGAAATTATTTTTGTTGTTCATTCACTCGTCACTTGTGGTTAAATAAAAGCAGAAGAGGATTATGGTTTATATTTTAAAACAATCGCAATTATACCATGTTTTTTTCATTTTTATCGATTAGTAAGATTGGTGTTTTTCTATCTTTATACAAATGTTTTTCTTTACACTTTATTGTTCAAGTTTCATGCAATTTGAACTGATTATTGTTGTAAGGACACAAATTTCGAATTGAGTCTTATGTAGTATTGGCTCAATTCCGGACAAAAACATTTGAGTAATAGGATAGTGTTAAAGTTTATTCCTCCAAGCCTATGACGAGTTTGAGTTGAAGACGTATCGTCCAAGTTCAACGTGAAGACATCATTCTTGTTGAGTTTCAAGTGCCTCGTGTTGCGTCCTCAACAATTCATCATATTTAAAGTCTCCAATAAGGTATAAATGCAATATATATTTGTAGAGACTTGGAATATTTTTAATGGGTGTAATTCTCATTTAAAATGAATTATATTTTTCAAAAATTAATTTTATAAAGGTTTTTGAACTTAAAATGAATACTGAAAAATTTATGGACTTTCTGGTTTTTCTTTCGAATAAGAATTTAAAAATAGAATTCGAACGAGTTTGCCAATGAGTTTCCCATTTGTACACTGGATTATCATTAGAAGTCTCATTCTAATGAGTTTGTTTGAACGAACTTTACCAATGAAAATTCTAACTATTTTTCACTAGAAATCTCGTTTGAACATTATCGTTCGAACGACCTAGAAATGTCGTTCGAACGAGATTTCTGGCGGCAACAGTTTTTGGCAGTTTTTTACATTTTCCCACTACTTTTACCCCACTTCCTTTTGATAGTTTTTAACTACTTCAAGGCCAGATTTTTTTCCAAGACTTTTCACTACACTTTGAGAGCTTTTGAGAGAGAAAATCAATGTTTTTAAAAAAGTCCCTTTTGTGTGTATAATTTAAATGGATTAAATCCTTCCACAACACAAGAGTATACACCCAATTTGTTTATTTTAAATCCAAGCCTCTACATACATATATTTTGCTTAGAGTGTTTGGCGTCGGGTTCATTCTCATCCTCATAAAAGAGAAAGTTTGGGTTCCTTATCTACCCAAAAAGGAGATAGTTTTCATTGCGGCATGCTCATACGGTGAAAGGCACCATGTGTTGTTGACAGAGTCCAAAATCTTCACTGGAGGAGTCCAAGGTTCTGGTGGATTCGGGATTGTCGGCTAAGCAGAGGTTAATACAAGAAGACGCGTCAGGGGCTTGAAGATGTCGAGTCGAGTTGTCTAAGACATTTGTCTTATATTTGAAAAAATTTCGTACTTAGTGGACTTAAGGCTAGGGGACGTCCGATGTTTTTCCCATTTTGGATTTTTCTCGTACATCGCAGCGTAGTGTGACTTATTTACCTTTATCTTGCAAAAACACATAGATGCATGCTTAGGTAATTGAAGATAAAATTGGATTTAAATATCACACTAGTTTAATTTGGTGCTATTAATTAATTTAGGTAATGTTTAATTTATTTAATTCAAGTCATTAATTTTAATTTGATATAATTTTGTATTGGCCTAAGTATAAAATTCAATTAATCTTGTTAGGCAAATTTTTAGGACTTGGGTTGAGTTAATTTGTTTTAGTGAATATTTAGTTGTTATTTAATCTCTGTCACTTTTAGTTTAGTTTAATTTTAATTTGAAAGAAATTAAAATTTGAAGTTTGTGTGTGTTGTGATGAACCATCCTATCCCGCACTTTAAGGAAATTTTAAATTGAATTTAAAAGAAGATTTTAAAAATTAGGGGCCTGCTTTCCTAACAAGTGGTATCAGAGCCGGAGCGCTAATTTATTGTGTTAAGGTCATTTTATAAATTTTTTAAGTGAAATATTCCCCATTTTCAAAATTTCCAAATTTTGATGGTTCCAATTACGCGTATTGGAAAGCATGTATGAAATTGGCACTTAACTCCATTGACGAGAGGGTTTGACTGTTAGTTGTTAATGGGTGGTCCCCACCCATATGTTTGGTAGAAAATGAGTTTGTCCCCAAACCTGTAGATAGATGGACTGAGAATGAATTTAAACAAGCCAACTTTAATTGCCGAGGCTTAAATGTGTTGTTTAGTGCGGTTACACATGATGAATTCCGTCGTATCATGACTTGTGAAACCGCTAAGGAAGCTTGGGATATATTACAACTCACTCACAAGGGAACTAGTGTCGTTAAAGCTTCAAAACTCCAAAACCTCACCACTCAATTTGAAACCATCAAAATGCTTGAAAATTAAACCTTTGATGAATTCTAGGATAGACTTTCAGAGATAGTTAATTCATCTTTTAATTTGGGAGAGAAAATACCCGATGATAGTATAGTAAAGAAAACTTTAAGGTCCCTACCCGATAGGTTTATCCCAAAAGTGACCGTCTTAAATTCTTTACCCACCTTGCACTCTACCAAACTTGAGGAGTTAGTAGGTGATTTCCAAACCTATGAACTAGATATTTTTTCCTCCAGAAATGAAAAGAAAATAGATAAGGGCATCGCTTTGAAAGCCCAAAAGGAGGAAAAACAAGTTATAGTTGATGAGAGTGATATTGACTCGAAGGACATGGCTATGTTTGCGAGAAAATTTTGAAAATTTCTTAAATTTAATAAAGATAAGCTTAAAAATGATTATAAGAAATTTGAAAAATCTAAGCATGACAAAGCCGAAAAGATCCCTAAAACTTGTAATGAAAATATTAATAGGGACAAGTCAAATAGGTGCAATGGTTGTGAGGGTTATGGCCATAGGGCTTTTGAATGACCCACTAAACTAAGGATAGAGGGTAAGCAACCTATTTCATACAATGCCACCCTTAGTGATATTGATAAGGAAGAGGGACCCGATTCCCCCATTGAGCGCAATTTTACAGCATTCATGGCTACTCATGTAAGTGAGGGTGAGATATTGTTCGATGATGACACCTTAAAACATGACACTTCCAAGGCCTTTGTTTGTGAATCCCCAAAAAATGATGGTTGTGAGAGTGGAGAAGAGAGAGAAAGTGAAAGTGATGGAGAGGTTGATGAGAGTGAACTTCAATTTGCATTTAGAGAATTATATAAAGAGTCTATTAAGTTAAAAATAGAAAATTTGAAGTTAGAAGCGAGTTTAAGAGAGCGTACCAAGGTCGTTGATGAGAGTGACTTAATGGAAGACCTTAGGTCTCATGAGAGAGATCTTCGAGAGAAGATTGAATATGTACAAGGCGAGAGAGATAGCCTTAGAGATTTTATGGACTCTATGAAAAGGGAGGTTCTTATGTTTAAAGATAGGAATGTTTTGCTAAAGTCTAGAATTTTCGAGTTGGAAGAAAAATTAATAGACTCTAGTGATGTCAAATTTGATTTGGAATGTAGGTTCGCTAAATTAGATAAAAAATTAGGAACCGTCCAAGTCAAAAATGACACTTGTGGTTTAGGCTTCAATTCTTGTAACGATTCCACTAATAAATCCCAAACTAATTTTTTGAGAGAATCATCTAGGAACACATCTAGAGGTCAATCCTTAGGTACTACTTTTTTACGTGTCTTTACTTACTCACATTGTGGTCGAAAGTGTCATCTTAAGAAATTTTGTTTTGATCTTAAAAGAATTTCTAGTAAATCCAAAGGTAAGGTAACCGAGCTAGCTAAGATCCCCAAATCCCGATATTATCACTCTTCAGTAGTTTGAGTTAGGCGATCCGACTTAGTAACTTTACAAAATAGGGGTTTTGATTATCATTTGCTTTCACATGCTTCCTCCTTTGAAAAATCTAAAGGTTGAATGTGTTAGATTTATTTTGCATACTCTAGCCTATGTGCTTCTTGATATATTCTTTTGCTAGTTGTATGTTTTGTTTATCATTTTTATAGTTTATGCTCCATGATTAATCACATGCTAGAATTATGATTTTTGTTTATCTTTTGTATTATATTCTTTTCATTTTAGTTTGCATTAAATGTAAAATACAAAAAAATTTTGTTTATCATTTGTGTTTTATCTTATGAGTCATTTAGGCTTAATGAAAAGTACAAATTATTTTTCTTTGTCTTTTGAGTAAATATTTTTTGTTTGGTTAAAAAAATTTCAAAAATAAAAACTCAAAAAGATTTTTTTTTTGTGTGTATTTTAGTTTTACATTCCATTTGTGGAATATGTTTGAGTTTTGAATCCTTCATTTCTCTTCCACGTGGCTAGTACTTTTGGTTAAAATTTTCAATCCTTAAAATGTTATTTGTCATGGTTACATGGATTAGTTTAAGTTTGACTTGCTTAATGGATTCGCTTTTATATGCCTTTTCACACACATGCACGAGATCCTTTGAATTTTAACTTCACTTGTACATTTGAGCTTTGTGAGGTCTTCTCATACCAATCTAGTAATCTACATATTATGTGACCTAGGAAGATGTGTGCATGTTAAATTCGTTGCACGTGAGATTTGTGTAATATGAAAATTATATATAAATGTACACAGGGAAGGGCTCCGAAAGGAAATATTATCCTTTGCGAGTAAGCCACCGTTTGCTATGGACTTAAAAGTAATACGTGGTCCAAAGGCCTAAAAGAATATGGCATTAAAAGAAAATATTAAGACAAGGCCTATTTTGTTTAGTTTGGTATGGTCATTCAAAAGAATATATGCATATTTTGAGGGAGTTTGGATGGTATATCAACGATTTTGCACAATGTCCATTTATCCTAGTTGTGCTTTCATTGTCATGACTCTATTGGTTTGTAGAATCATCAACATGCTAGGCTTGTATGCATTATGTTTCTATGTTCATAGAGTTCACTTTATCTTTTCACATAAGGCTAAATTTTAGTTGATAAACTTTTTCAATCAAATGAGAACTCCGTGAATATGTTCAAGTGATTGGGTTTTAATTCATTGGTATCTAGTTAACACCCCTTCACTTCCATTTCCATATGACACATTTATGCCATAAGAGTGTGGAAAACTCATGATATTTTAATTTTGTGTCATTTGTGAGTTTATATCTATATGTATGCTTGTGCATATTTTTGTATCTATTTTGTATACATAAATGTGACATTTTGTTTGTTTTAAGTATTTGCCATTCTAGGTAGTCCTTTTATGCTTTAATTCATAATTTGTATCCATTTTGTTGCTTATTTTGTTCGATATCTCATGCTTCTCATGAAGTTTGTGTGTGTTGGTATCATTTTCTTCGCATTATAGTTGGTATCCATTAATGTTTGTATGGATTAGTTAAAATTTTTGTTGCCCATTTGCCTTAATGATCCTATTTTTTAAGCACAATCATATTTTATTTATTTTCCCATATTTTATATCGCTTATGTAGTCTTTAGGCGAAGATCTGATTCTTTGTTAAACTGAGGGAGAAATGAGTAATATCTTAATTCTAATATCCTTTCTCTATTTCGAACAAAAGGGGGAGAAATGGTTTCTAGACCTTTAGTTTAGGAGGAGATTTAACTTAGGGGGAGTCGTGGCCTTCTTAGGTAGATCATATTTGATAAAGGGGGATAATTAATTTAGGGGGAGTATTTATTTATTTTAATTGCATTTAATATTTAGTATTTATATTAATTGTATTTAATATTTTCATATTCCCAATGCATTTGATTTGTTTGCTTAAGTGTGCAAGAATTTTTTTTAGTGGCAACTTTATCTCGGTAAATCTAGTTATCCTCGGGTTTTGAGTCAAGGATTGTATTTTTTTGGGTGCGATATTTTTTAGACTAGTTGAGCTTCACGGCCCTTTAGGATTTTGTTTGGTTTTTGTCTCGGAATAGCCAAAGGAGGAGATTTTTAAGGACACAAATTTTCAATTGAGTCTTATGTAGTGTTGGCTCAATTCCGGACAAAAACATTTTAGTCATAGGATAGTGTTAAAGTTTATTCCTCCAAGCCTATGACAAGTTTGAGTTGAAGACATATCGACCAAGTTCAACGTGAAGACATCATTCTTGCCAAGTTTCAAGTGCCTCGTGTTGTGTGCTCAATAATTCATCATATTTCAAGTCTCCAATAAGGTATGAATGCTATATATATTTGTAGAGACTTGGAATATTTTTAAGGGCTGTAATTCTTAATTAAAATGAATTATATTTTTCAAAAATAAATTTTATAATGCTTTTTGAACTTAAAATGAACATTGAAATTTTTTTGGACTTTCTGATTTTTCGTTTGAATTGTCGTTTGAACGAGAATTCGAACGAGTTTTGTAACACCCCGTATTGTTATGATATTTAAATAATTATGGGATTTATTATTATTATTGGTTTAATTAAATTAAAAATGTGAGAATTAATTATTAATTAATTCAGATTTAAAAATAAATATTAACTAGCGTGACAAGGGTTAATACTTATTGTTGAGAATTATGGAATATTACTGTGTGAATCCGTAATATGGAATTATGAAATTTTATAAATTGTCGAGAGTGGCAAAATATGATAGCTTGGTACATTAAGTTAGGACACGCGAATTAGTCGTGTCGGGACTAATTGAATGGAGTAAGCAGATAATTTATTTTTAAGTAACTCATATGGTTATTTGGAGAGCGCCATTGAATCCGAAAGTGTCAAGATAGTCAGAAAACTCTACTCAGGTATTTTATTTTGACTCTGGAATATTTTTAGGCCTAACCAGCACCCCGTAGGGCTATTTTCGTCCTTTGAATTTTTGGGGAAACATTATGGACGAAAATTAAAGAAAATAAATAAGGTAAATGTGGGGGAGAAAGGGTCTGTGAGTTCCAAGCCTACGAGAGAGAAAAAAAAGAGATGTGGTGGAAGGAAGAAGGAGTCCATAAGTGTTCTTGGTGCAAAACTCAAGGACTCGCATCACAAATCCCACCAAAGCGTAGATCGAAAGACGAGGAAAAAGTCTATACCAATTTCATTATAGGATCAGAACATCATAATCGAGGCAAGTGTTTATTGCTTGCTTTCTTTAGCAATAATAGTGCTCATGCTAGACTAGGTAATTACCCCACTAATATGAAGATCAATATTGGTGAAAATTTGGGAGAATTGATCATAAATTTGAATAAAGTTTGATTCCCTCGTGTAGATAGGATTATGTCCACAAAATTATGATAATTTTACGATTAAATATGGGCTTAATTTGGAGTTTTGCACATAAATTTAAGAATTAGGGTTCTTGATATCTTAATTTGGGGTTTTCGAATTTATTGATTATTAGTGATTATTTAGTGATGATATATTGTTGGAAATCATATATAGATGTTAGGTAGTTGGTTGGAATTAAATGGCCGGTGTTTGGGCTGATTATTTTAGAGGTTTTAGGTTTAAAAAAGGTGGAAAACAAAACTGTTAAGGGTGTAGAACGTAATAGGTCTCGTGGGGGAGAAGACTGCTGAATCTCGTTCGAACGAGATTGAGCTTCGTTCGAATGAGCCGAGATGTCGTTCGAACGACATCTGACCCGGTTCGAATGACAGGTCCAAAAATCTAAGAAATTTCCAGTTCAGTCCAATTCGAGTCACACAGTTATTTTTGAGTGAGGAAATCTGTGAGTTGATGAATTGAGTATAGTGCAGAATTGTTGGGAGGTAATTGTATAATTATACATTAAATATTTGAAAAGGTAAGTTAACTTCAAAAATTCCAATAGAGAAATTAATAGAAATAAATATGCTATACGTATTAATGAGATAATAATACGTGTGGAAAGTATATGTTCTGGTTGGGTGAATACCTATTGATTTTAAATAGGATGTGTGAATGCCTATTATATGAATATTATTACTATGTGTATAGCATACCTATGCTGCTTGCTATCGGGAGGAGGCTTTACGCAGTGGACAGTCTTATCCTTGGTGACCCAATGGGGGGATACTTGACTTGTACCCAAAGCATATGAACTTTGATGCGTGCTATCTGAGACATAGAATAGATTCGGCGGTTGAATGGGAGCGTATGTATGTGCATGACCCATTTGGCTGGTGAGTATGCTCGCCTACAATATTTTTGTTATGAGATTTATGGTTCGTGAGAGACGTTGAGCCAATTGTCCTTGATGTAGTGAGCGATGCACCGCGACATGACGACAAACATTGCATTGAGCCAAGTGGTCTTAACCAAGGGGAGCTGGATTAGTGTGTGTATATATATATATATGCATGTGTGTGTGTGCTTGTTATTATGTCTACTGTGTATAACACATAGATATGGTAATAATAATTGCTTTGTGCCAAGTGGTATTAACCAGGGGGTGCAGGTGTAGTATACATATATAGGGATGATGTGACTATATATACGCATGAACTTGGGGAAATTCTACTGTGTGAAATTAGTAGATATAGTAGTGATGCGAAATAAAATAATCTTAGTGGGTAAAAGATTAACCAGTCGGATGGTAAATAATGATATTCACATATGTGGAAAAACTATTTCAATAACGTATTGTATGGGCGATACCAGGATATACTACTAGTGACGTAGATGAGGGTATGTTGACTTCAAACTAGTTATGCTGGGTAGCATCACTAATAGAGGGTAGATGTATGTTAGGTGTTCACAATAGATGAGAGGTGAGAATCTCAGGTGAGAGTTTGAAACTAACATGCACATAATACTTGCTTCATTGCAGTTTGAAATACTTGCTAAAACAAATATTTTTACAACTCGGGCTCTGACCCGTCTCTTGCTATTCTCCTCTCTTTGGTATATATATATTATGTACCAGGTTCCCAACCACAGGGTTACCATGTTTAGACACGTGTATCGTTTAGCAAGTTGTAGTGGTTGTGGGAGTTGCAGGGCCATGAATTTTAGATGCATCTATCATTTCCTTTAGTCCTATTCAGATATTTCATTTAGGGCGTGTGTTGCCCATTCTCAATCCTTTTATCTTTGAGGTTGTACTCAGTTTACTTTTGTAGATCTTTTCAGTTGGATTGAGTATTATATATTTTGATCTATTGGTTTCAGACATTGAGTTGGAATGTTTTATCCAGCCTTATTTATTTCATTATTTGATTTATGTCCAGTATTTATTATGTTCATGTGGAATGCATATAGCTTATATCTTAAATAATGGAAATTTATTAACTGATTATTTGGGTATAAATAAATGGAAAATGTTTTGACACTTAGCTTAATTATTTATTAGGTGATAAATGAAGAAAAATTGTTTTTGGATAGTGATGATAAGAATGAACCCGCTGGTCACTTTGGTATAACTTAATAAAGGATTGATCACCCAGTATTTAATTAGGCGGGGTGTCACAGGTGGTATCAGAGCATCAGGTTCTAGTGTCCTTAGCATCTGTGCGGATTTTCACGTTTTAGCGTAGCGTTCTTTGATGTAGAGCCTTACTATAAGATTGTTGTATTCCCTTTCGTATGCGACTAACGTTCTCCTTCTATGATCATACTCACCTCCTCGGATTTAACATTACCCAAGACATGTAGTGACATTATTTGAATTGAATTGTATTGTTTTTAAGTTGGTACATTTGAATTATTTTTAAGTTGGTACATTTGAATTATATTTGGATTATATCGTGATGCATATTGTCTCTATTTTGAATGTATATTTGCACTATCTCTATTTTATTTGGATATATAATGTTTGAATAGGTACAACGTTGCTATAACAGGTACATATATACTGCTGGGCAGTGGCACTGGCCATACTACACAACATATTTTTTTTCAATTCTGCCCAGAATTATCACGATCATTGACCGTGACAATTCCTTGACAAATAAAGTTGTCACGGACTTGTTACGGGCTTATCACGGTTTATATTCCTTGACAAATAATTTTTTATAAACTATCACGGGCTTATCACGGTTATAAACCATGACAAAACTTGTCACGGTCAGGGATCATGACATGACCGTGACAATTATAATGAGCTTGTCACGATCCATGATCGTGACATGACTGTGATAAAAAAAGGTTGTCTCACCTAGAATTCTCACGATGATTAACCTTGACAAGTTCAACTTGTCAAGGTCAATGACCGTGACAATTCGGCAGATTTGATGTAGTATGAATTATAATGGATGTGACTTATTATACGAAATCATGTGTGCTTCGAGCACCAAATATTATAGGACGACCAGCAAGGACCGTAAGAAGAACTATAGGAGAAGAAGCCCGACAGAAGACATAGAGCACTCTGGTAATGGTGGTCGTGATAAAGGTCACCATGAGTGTTATTTAATAAAGTGATAAAAGAATCATCACTCGGGAACAAAGGGTTTCCCCAGGCACAGTCGTAGGTAACGGTGGAGTGATTTTAGGATCACATAAAATAATCGACGAGGGGGAAACTAGGGAGACTCTTTTGAAAAGTCATTGTTGAAGATTCGGAGAAGAAAGAGAGGAAGTGTAATAGGCCACTCAAAATTAAAATTAGGGTTAAATTTATAGCTCTTAGGAGCGACATAAAGTGATTAGAGTCAATCACCACATATAAATGAGTGTGTTTGGAAAATAAAAGATACATTTTGGTATGATTTGACCGTGAGGTCATCCTTTCGATGTTATAATAGAGATGCAAGTGAGAATTCAAAACTTATCATAGTGGGTAAGCTAGAGATCGATCGTGAGAGAAAGGTTGAATTACATGACGAACATTGTAACTGAAAAAGGGGCATAGATTATGAAAGGGTTTATAGTTGATAAAGGACCGTGTGTAGAATACGAGGATGGATGAGAAATCCATCTAGGACAACTAATGTTGTTTTCATCAATGTTATATGTTTGCAAGTTATTTCAACACTTCCAAAAGAAGTGGGCCAAGAGGGTTAGAGAATTTGGCCGAAAAGAAAAACTGAACCTAACGGTGATAGTGAAACACTACATGAGAGTATGCCAATAGGGAACTCTTTAGATAATTTTAATTGATTAACTTCCTACAAAGTGACGATGAAGTTAATCAGGGCTGTAAGGGCCAACAATAATTATGAAAGTCCCACATAGCCAAAGGGACAATGGGAGAACAATTGGGAGCTAATATTGTCAGTCCGAGGGAAGGATGATGCGAGGAAAACATAGTGTTCGTGTAGGGACACTATCGTTGATTTCGGCTCCCGCTCGACATACAAAAGATAGAACCTAAACTACAGCTACACTTGACAAGCAAGTAAAGCGGTAAGTCGGGTATCGTAAATCCACAGGGAGTGATTGAATTTTAGACTTTAATTGTTTTGATTACTTCAGGAATAAAAGTGGTGTAAAATAAATAAAAGAAAAGGTGAAAGGGTGGTTATCGTGAATAAATAAAAAGAGAAGTTACGCTAAATTAAAGTAAAGCGAGGATCGGGATAGCATTCTACCAAACGGATCGAAACAACTACTAATTAGAATTAAGTCTCGAAAGCAATTTAATCAAGCATTTTCAACTAAGCATAAACATCACGCAAGAAGGAATTTAACCCAAAGTTGCGAGATAAAACATTTAACTGAAAAATGATCACACGCGGATTAAATTCGGATTGTCGCTATAAACACTAACGTTGCATGACAAAGAAAGTTAAACGCATAATAATCCGACTTTAATACGCGAGGTTTCAATTAAATGCAATTTTACACGAAACCCTAAATTTCGAGGTCCGAACCCGAAAATGGCGGAAACGCAATCCCGACCCTATTTATCTAGGGATGCATGGTAAATTAACTAAATTAAACTAATTAACTAAGAAAGCAATAAATAAAGCAAGAAAACCTAATTAGAAAGCATGGAAATCATCTAGAAAGCAAGGAAAGAATGAAATACAACAAGATTAATGGAGAGGGAAGATGAATAGTTAATCTTACAACCAATTAGTGTGTCAATCCAAGAGAGGAAGAAGAAGAACCAAGCAAAAACCCTCCAACCCTAACTAAACTAAGCTAAAATCGTATAAGGGCTGGTCTCCCTATTATTACAACAAAAATTAGCTTATAGAGTTGTGACAACCCGCTATCCGAAATAAAGGGTGGCCAGCCCTATACTTCGATAAAATAGGAAATCATGGATAAATATCATTCTTAGCATCACAACAATATACAAAGTATAAGGAATAACCACACAATATTTCAAAAAACGGGTTATCAAAAATTTTGGTTTTGAAATAATAAGAAAGCATTTTCAACAACCCATAGTAGGAATAGAGGGTGGAAACCCCCACAAGCGTATAAAACTAAAAGGATACAAAAGGACCGAAAGGTATGTCGGTCAAAATAACCATACAACATACAATAAGTTCCAGGTGTTACATAATAGATCCATTATACAATTACAACGGTTTGGGCAACATGCCCGAATAAACTGATCATAACTAGAAAACATAAATGGAGGCGTCTACATAAAGCATCCCGTGAGACCCGCACGATGTCACGGCTCCTCAAAACATATGGAAGGAAAGATCATTTCGGGCGACCGTGCGGCGGAACACCTGAACGGATTATATATATATATATATACACAACAAGAAGTGAAAACCGGTCAGGGCCGGATATATGTGATCAATAGATAAATGACAGGTATGACAATGATGCGCAAGCAAGCATGAATGATGATTTAACATGGTAGCACTCAGTAAGGGACTAAACTGATAATTAGCTATATGAAATGAAACTCACTTATACAAGAACTTAAAGTACTACTGAGCCTTTTTCATCTTTCGTCATATTTAAATTTAAATCTTCCTTGACATTCTATCAGGAATACAATTATTATCATGTGCTCCTTATGGCACTAATCTCAATAGCATGCTCTTTGTGGCATTAAAGTTCCATCGAGTCCAACTCGATAATTAGAATAGTCATAAATATACATATAACGATTCTAAGATCGCCCGTCCGGGTTTCCCCACTGTGCGCGTCCCTAAATAACCATCATCTTCCAGGTCCTAACATAAGACAACCTGGGATCCTATCGAAATCGTCGGGAAGCGGCCATATGCCTGCGGGGTATTCAAGACCACACCCAGAATCTCCTACCCATCGCAGAAAAATAAATCAAGAGCTCATATGGCCTAGGACTATATCCACCCTGCATTCATTAGCCAGGGGGCTTCACCTCTCGCACGGACTTCCCTTAAGATGGTATTTAGAGAGGTGTGTAACATCCATTTTTATTTATTTCCATTACATGATTTAGTAATTTATCATTTACCTTGTCAATTTTCCATTTTAACAAATGTATAAGCTTAAATCGGGACTATACGTATTACGTACCGTCATAACATCCTCGATAAGAAATTTAGACTCCAAAGTTATTTCCAAAGCCTTCTTTAGGCTTTAACATAAACCACCAAGTCAACTTCTAACTCAAGTTAAATTCTAAAGTCTCCAAATTGACCTTAATATGTTCTAAACCCTTATCGAACTACAAGATAAAAGTAATGCCTAAACATCACTTTAAATTCCCCCTTAGATGAACCCTTTCGAGTCTAGGATGTCGACCCAACTCAACTAATACTCTAAACCCTATGTTTACTTCATTTAAGAAGGTCCCTAATTACTAATCCTAAAGAAAAAGGGTTAAAATTTTAAAGAAAATTTTTGGAAAAGTGCAGGGCTACCGAATCGATTCGCCCCCTTGGCCGAATCGATTCGGCCAGAAAATTTGAGTTTCTGAAAAGTTTTCGAATCGATTCGGATGGAAATCGAATCGATTCGGTTAGGAAGTTTGAGTTTCTGCATAACTGCCGAATCGATTCAGACCAATTCCGAATCGATTCGGTTCACAAGACCTGAGCACTAGACCTAACCGAATCGATTCGCCCAGGAGGCCGAATCGATTCGGGCCTGTGATTTTGCCAAGATTTGGCTATGGAGTCTTGGACTCCATTTTCTACCCCAACTAAAATTTCTTCAAACCAAACTTATATACCAACACCAAGATAACATGAATGATACTATTGACCATCTTAAACCTCATAAATCATCCCAATCATCTTTGAATGAATCAAAACCCATAAATACATAAGAAAAACCCTAAGTTTGCTAAACCAAAATCAATACATCATTACCATAGCAAATCATCTATCTCAAGACACAAATAGCAAGTAAAAACTTGCCTTGATTCAGCAAATTGCAGGTCTCTTGGTTGTAGGAGCAAGAATCTCTCAAAATCTCCAAAGCTCTAATCTTTCTCTCTACTCTTCTCTTTCTCTCTTTGGTTTAGGAAAGAAATTAGGGGAAATAGGAAGACTTAGAAAACTTAAGTCGTGACCTAAGACAAATATCCCACTAAATTAACTAATAGTGCGATTAAATAATACGCAACTGCATAATTTGGGTACAATTAGTCAAAAATGCCCAAAACTACAAAATACAATATGGTCCATTATTTGACTATTTCGCACGTTCCGGAATCAACTGCAACCTCCAAATTATCATTTGGACATTTTAAAATTCAATTTAGGTTCCGGTCTCATAATTAAGCCAAATATCATTTTGAATTCGGATGATATTAATAAGCATGACATAGCAATATTTACCCATAGACATGATATGCATGCAAACTCATAATAGATACCAACTTTTCTACATTGAATTAAGATTCAAATCATAACCCAACACTTGTCTTTAATTACTATACTAAGTAATTACTATAAAATACGGTCTCATAAGCGAGGGTTATTACATACTCCCCCCCTTATGAGGGAATTTTGTCCCCAAAATTCAGGTGTACCTCATAAGAAAAGATGTGGATATTTCTCCCGCATCTCGTCCTCACGTTCCCAAGTTGATTCATTTGCATGATGATGACTCCGATGAACTCTCACTAGGGGCACCACACGAGATCTTGAGTTTCGCTCCCCAAACTCAAGGATAGCAACCGGTTGTTCTTCCTAAGAAACATCGGGCTGCAAATCGATATCTTCGAAAGGAATGTGCCAAAGGGAACCTTCACACCTTCTGTACTTCTGAAAAGAGGAGACGTGAAACACATCATGGATTTGTTGAAAAGGTTCCGGAAAGGCAAGTTGGTATGCCACGGGACCAACCTTTGCAATCACTGGGAAAGGTCCAACAAAACGGGGTGCAAGCTTTCCTTTCTTCCCAAAACGTTTAATGCCCTTCATCGGGGACACTCGCACCAACACTTGGTCTCCAACCTCCAACTCCATATGTCTCCTACCTGCATCGGCATAACTCTTTTGACGATCATGGGCTATCCGTATGTGATTTCGAATAAGCTCAATCTTCGAAGAAGTGTTTTGGATCATTTCAGGTCCAAGGAACTTGTTATCACCCACTTCTAACCAACAAGTGGGCGACCTACAAGGCCTGTCATACAGTGCTTCATAGGGTGCCATTCCGATAGTAAATTGGTATGAGTTATTATAAGCAAACTCAACCAATGGAAGGTATTGTTCCCAACTGCCCTTAAAATCGAGTATGCACATACGAAGCATATCCTCCAACATCTGGTTTACCCTTTCGGTCTGACCGTCTGTTTGAGGATGATAGGAAGAGCTTAAATTCAACTCAGTCCCCATCGATCCTTGGAAACTTTGCCAAAAGTGGGACGCAAATATCTTATCTCGGTCGGAGACAATGTTTAAAGGCACCCCGTGAAGTCTGACGATCTCCTCGATGAACAATTGGGCATAACGAGCAGTATCATAATCAGTGCGCACAGGCAAGAAGTGTGCCGACTTAGTCAAACGGTCGACAATTACCCAAATTGAATCATGACCCTTTTGCGATCTAGGCAAGCCCGTAATGAAGTCCATCGAAATGCTCTCCCATTTCCATATGAGAATCTCGAGCGGTTGTAACAAACCTGTCGGTCGTTGGTGGTCAATCTTAACCAACTGACAAGTAGTGCATTGAGATACAAACTCTGAGATATCCCTCTTCATACCCGCCCACCAATACAAACGACGCATATCTTGGTACATCTTGTCCCCGCCTGGATGTACCGCAAACCTTGACCCGTGGGATTCTGCCATCACCGTTCGTCTCAAATCCCCATCGTCGGGAACCACCAGTCTTCCATGGAAACGTAGTCCACCCTCGGAACCAATCGAGTACGACTCCGCTCCCTCGGACAATAGCTGGCGTGTATGGTATTGACAATCTTTATCTCTTTTCTGAGCTTCCACAATCTTTGCTATAATCGTGGGAGTAACCGTCATCACAGAAAGGAATGCTCTCACTCCTGGATCCTCTAGACTGAGTTCTCTCCACTTAGCTTTCCATACCTCAGCTAAGTCTCCCTCGGGCTTCCTGCTCAAGGCATCTGCTACTACATTCGCCTTTCTGAGGTGATAATGAATATCAAATTGGTAGTCTTTCACACACTCCAACCAATGACGCTGGCGTATGTTCAAATCCTTTTGGGAGAATAAGTATTGTAGCGATTTGTGGTCGGTGAAAAGACTAAACTTTTCCCCCAAGAGATAATGCCTCCATATCTTCAAGGCAAATACAACTGCGGCAAATTCCAAATCATGCACCGGATAGTTCCTCTCGTGAGGTTTCAAATTACGAGAAGCATACGCAATGGGTTGTCTCTCTTGTTGAAGAACACCTCCTAATCCCTGAAGAGATGCATCGGTGAAGACGAGATATTCCAATCCCGACTTGGGCAATGCTAGGACTGGAGCCGAAGTTAGTCTATCCTTGAGCTCATCAAAAGACGCTTGACATGAACTGTCCCATACAAATCTTACTCCTTTCTGGGTTAAATTCGTCAATGGGCTAGCAACCTTGGAAAAGCCCTTAATGAATCGACGGTAATAACCCGCCAAGCCCAGAAAACTACGAACTTCAGTGGCCGCCGTGGGCTGACCCCACTCTTTTACCGCTATCACCTTACCCGGATCCATCGACACGCCTTGGGATGACACCACATGCCCCAGAAATTGAACTTCCTTCAACCAGAAGCCACATTTCTCAAACTTTGCATACAATTGATGATCCCTCAATCTCTGCAGGACCAACCGCAAGTGAGCAGCGTGATCCGACTCTGTCTGAGAATAGACTAGGATGTCATCAATAAATACAATAACAAACTGGTCAAGAAAATCCCGAAATACCCTGTTCATAAGGTCCATAAACACTGCAGGGGCATTGGTTAGCCCAAAGGGCATAACTAAGAATTCATAAGATCCATAACGGGTCAGAAAGGCCGTCTTGGATACATCTTGCTCTCGTATCCTCAATTGGTGATACCCCGTCCTCAAGTCGATCTTGGAGAAGTAGGAAGCTCCCCTAAGTTGATCAAACAAGTCGTCGATGCGAGGTAAAGGGTATTTATTCCGGATGGTGACTTTATTCAACTCTCTATAGTCCACACATAACCGGAGAGAACCATCTCTCTTCTTCACAAACAATACCGGAGCGCCCCACGGTGAGGTACTACGCCTAATAAAGCCCTGCTCCAGTAGCTTCTGAATCTGATCTCTCAGCTCCCTTATCTCCACAGGAGCCATTCGATAAGGAGCTTTGGCGATCGGTTGAGTTCCCGGCATTAGATCAATCACAAACTCTATTTCTCGACTTGGAGGTAATCCCGGTATCTCCCGAAAAATATCTTCAAAATCTCCAACGATTGGAAGAGAATTTAGGGGAACCACGACATCTCTAGATGCGTCTTCCACAATACAGTATAGATAAGCACTCGTGCTCCCTTCCATACAAGGCATAACTACCAGGAACATCTCTTGTCCCGGAATCGCAAAAACTATACTCTTCCCGTAACAATTTACTATAGCACGATACTTCACTAGCCAATCCATACCCAAAATTACATCGTACCCGACCATATCAAGGACGATCAAATCATCCTCAAAACACAAGTCACCAAAGTTAATTCCTACGTTCTTACATACGAAGAAAATCAATGAGCCATCGCCCATAAAGGATTCAACGCTAGTGAAGGTACTTTCAGCAGATTTTATCAAACCTGAAGTCTGGGCAAAATTTCTAGAAATAAAGGAGTGTGTAGCACCCGTATCAAATAGGATTCGACCCATGTGCCCATGAATGAGAAACTTACCCTCGATCGCTGGTGGTTCCGGAGGAGATGGAGGAAGTAGAGCCTCCTGAATATGGTAAACCCGACCGTACTGCAATTGCCCCTGTTGAGGAGGAGCAACCGAATTAGGCGCTTGGGGCGGAAACTGTACATACGGCTGCTATGGGGCCCTAGGAAGATGCCCTCCAACCAGCTGAGGACACGCCCTTTTGTAGTGGCCCAGCTCCCCACACTAGAAACATTTATTTGCCGTATTATCCTGATTCCTACCTTGGTTATTTCGGAATTGCCCCGCACCTCGGCCCTGTTGGCCTCTACCACCATTTCCACATCTACCACCCTGTGGTTGCTGACCACCCTGACCCTGCCTGTTATTATTGCCACCAGCATTAAACCCACCGAAACGTTGACGCTTTGCCGAATCCCCCTGCTGAGGATCCCTCTCAACTTGCTTGTTCCCCGAGGATTGGGATGAAGAAGATGTTCCCCCTCCGCTCCCAGTTCCTCCCTGTCTCACTGCTTGCCCTGCAACTACAACCTTCTTCTTGTTTTGAACAAACAACCTATGCTCTTGACAGTGAAGTAAAGCAGCATTCATCACATCACCAAAGGTCACCAGAGATGGATTTCCAAGCAGATGTTGTTTTATTCGCCAGTGCAAACCTCCCACAAACTTGGAGATCCTCTTCGCTTCTGGAGTTACTTCATCCGGTATAAAGCTTGCTAACCGGGTAAACTCCTCCTCGTACTCGGCAACCGATCTCTCCCCTTGTACCAAATCCTGAAGCTTCCTCTGCATTTCCCTCTGAACTGCGGGAGGGAAATACTTTCCATCAAACAGGGCCCAGAAATTTGTAATGGACATAGTATCCCTTTGTTCGGGTGTCATCATTGACTCCCACCAGTGTAAGGCCGGTCCGACCAGCTTGAAGGTAACGAGAACTTTCTTTTTCACCTCACCACATTCCACCATTCTAAGATGGCGCTGCATATCTCTCTTCCACTGGTTCGCCTTTATAATATCCGAATCTCCCTCAAATTCCGGGGGATGTCCCTTAAGGAAAGACTCCCTCACCCGTTCCCACTGAGAAGGTCCCGTAGGAACTAGTGCTTCTTGTCCCCTCACTTGAACTTGTGGCATTTGTTGTGCCACTGCGGTCATCGCGGCGTTGACAGCTTGGGCCACAATAGTTGCCACCTCAGCGGCACTGATACTCCCCTGTGGCTGCGGTGGAGGACCAAACTCATCCTCAACAACCCTATTACGTCTAGCGGGACGTCCTCTCTTTGGCGGCATCTGAGATAAAGAAGAGGCAGAGTTAAAACATAATACAAAACAATCTATTTAGTAGAAGATCGCATACATAAGCAACAAACAATCCTAACATTAAGTTCTATATCAAAGAACGCTACGGTAGAACGTGACAAGTCCGCATAGATCCTAAAGACTCTAGAACCCGATGCTCTAATACCATCTGTGACAACCCGCTATCCGAAATAAAGGGTGGCCAGCCCTATACTTCGATAAAATAGGAAATCATGGATAAATATCATTCTTAGCATCACAACAATATACAAAGTATAAGGAATAACCACACAATATTTCAGAAAACGGGTTATCAAAAATTTTTGTTTTGAAATAATAAGAAAGCATTTTCAACAACCCATAGTAGGAATAGAGGGTGGAAACCCCCACAAGCGTATAAAACTAAAAGGATACAAAAGGACCGAAAGGTACGTCGGTCAAAATAACCATACAACATACAATAAGTTCCAGGTGTTACATAATAGATCCATTATACAATTACAACGGTTTGGGCAACATGACCGAATAAACTGATCATAACTAGAAAACATAAATGGAGGCGTCTACACAAAGCATCCCGTGAGACCCGCACGATGTCACGGCTCCTCAAAACGTATGGAAGGAAAGATCATTTCGGGCGACCGTGCGGCGGAACACCTGAACGGATTATATATATATATATATATATATATATATATACACAACAAGAAGTGAAAACCGGTCAGGGCCGGATATATGTGATCAATAGATAAATGACAGGTATGACAATGATGCGCAAGCAAGCATGAATGATGATTTAGCATGGTAGCACTCAGTAAGGGACTAAACTGATAATTAGCTATATGAAATGAAACTCACTTATACAAGAACTTAAAGTACTACTGAGCCTTTTTCATCTTTCGTCATATTTAAATTTAAATCTTCCTTGACATTCCTTATCAGGAATACAATTATTATCATGTGCTCCTTATGGCACTAATCTCAATAGCATGCTCTTTGTGGCATTAAAGTTCCATCGAGTCCAACTCGATAATTAGAATAGTCATAAATATACATATAACGATTCTAAGACCGCCCGTCCGGGTTTCCCCACTGTGCGCGTCCCTAAATAAGCATCATCTTCCAGGGCCTAACATAAGACAACCTGGGATCCTATCGAAATCGTTGGGAAGCGGCCATATGCCTGCGGGGTATTCAAGACCACACCCATAATCTCCTACCCATCGCAGAAAAATAAAACCAGCGCTCATATGGCCTAGGACTATATCCACCCTGCATTCATTAGCCAGGGGGCTTCACCTCTCACACGGACTTCCCTTAAGATGGTATTTAGAGAGGTGTGTAACATCCATTTTTATTTATTTCCATTACATGATTTAGTAATTTATCATTTACCTTGTCAATTTTCCATTTTAACAAATGTATAAGCTTAAATCGGGACTATACGTATTACGTACCGTCATAACATCCTCGATAAGAAATTTAGACTCCAAAGTTATTTCCAAAGCCTTCTTTAGGCTTTAACATAAACCACCAAGTCAACTTCTAACTCAAGTTAAATTCTAAAGTCACCAAATTGACCTTAATATGTTCTAAACCCTTATCGAACTACAAGATAAAAGTAATGCCTAAACATCACTTTAAATTCCTCCTTAGAAGAACCCTAGATGAACCCTTTCGAGTCTAGGATGTCGACCCAACTCAACTAATACTCTAAACCCTATGTTTACTTCATTTAAGAAGGTCCCTAATTACTAATCCTAAAGAAAAAGGGTTAAAATTTTAAAGAAAATTTTTGGAAAAGTGCAGGGCTACCGAATCGATTCGCCCCCTTGGCCGAATCGATTCGGCCAGAAAATTTGAGTTTCTGAAAAGTTTCCGAATCGATTCGGATGGAAATAGAATCGATTCGGTTAGGAAGTTTGAGTTTCTGCATAACTGCCGAATCGATTCGGACCAATTCCGAATCGATTCGGTTCATAAGACCTGAGCACTGGACCTAACCGAATCGATTCGCCCAGGAGGCCGAATCGATTCGGGCCTGTGATTTTGCCAAGATTTGGCTATGGAGTCTTGGACTCCATTTTCTACCCCAACTAAAATTTCTTCAAACCAAACTTATATACCAACACCATGATAACATCAATGATACTATTGACCATCTTAAACCTCATAAATCATCCCAATCATCTTTGAATGAATCAAAACCCATAAATACATAAGAAAAACCCTAAGTTTGCTAAACCAAAATCAATACATCATTACCATAGAAAATCATCTATCTCAAGACACAAATAGCAAGTAAAAACTTGCCTTGATTCAGCAAATTGCAGGTCTCTTGGTTGTAGGAGCAAGAATCTCTCAAAATCTCCAAAGCTCTAATCTTTCTCTCTACTCTTCTCTTTCTCTCTTTGGTTTAGGAAAGAAATTAGGGGAAATAGGAAGACTTAGAAAACTTAAGTCGTGACCTAAGACAAATATCCCACTAAATTAACTAATAGTGCGATAAAATAATACGCAACTGCATAATTTGGGTACAATCAGTCAAAAATGCCCAAAACTACAAAATACAATATGGTCCATTATTTGACTATTTCGCACGTTCCGGAATCAACTGCAACCTCCAAATTATCATTTGGACATTTTAAAATTCAATTTAGGTTCCGGTCTCATAATTAAGCCAAATATCATTTTGAATTCGGATGATATTAATAAGCATGACATAGCAATATTTACCCATAGACATGATATGCATGCAAACTCATAATAGATACCAACTTTTCTACATTGAATTAACATTCAAATCATAACCCAACACTTGTCTTTAATTACTATACTAAGTAATTACTATAAAATACGGTCTCATAAGCGAGGGTTATTACAATAGTAAGTTGGATTAAAAGAAAAGAAGAAAGAAAAGAAAAGAAAAATATCTGCAGAAAACAGGGGATCGATCGATCGACCCCTTTGGTCGATCGATCGATCAAGGGAAAATATCGACAATCCTGAAAGGTCGATTGATCGACCAAAAGCGTCCATCGATCGATCAAGAAGGGCAGAATGCAGCAGCAGCAGCCCCTGCTTCTTTACTTTTTCTTCTCCTTCTCCTCTTTTGCTTCCTTGGATTTCCTCCGCTGAAATCGCCGTAACTTCTTCGTTATGTATCGGAATCGTGCACCATTCAAGGCCACGCGAACCTAGCAAGGAGGGATACAACTTCCGTGATATGTCGGGCCAGGTACCCAAGCTGTGAAAAGACTAAAATGCCCTCGAACGTGCGGTTGTGTACTGAACTTCACCGGAATGCATCCGAACTTCATACTAAGCATCCAAATACCTACAAAAGCTCAATTAACCCCTGCAAAACATGTTAACATAGAAATCCGAGGGTTTTCTGGTTAACGAGCATAAATATAGGGATTAAGATACCCGAGGGGGCTAATAACGCGTAGGTTAATGGGTGAAAAAATGCAATATTTGCAGCGCATCACACCCCCTAACTTACACATTGCTAGTCCCTAGCAATGAAATAGGAAACAACAAGAACTACAAGAAAACCAAAAGAAGGAGAAAGAACAAAAGTACGGTATAAAAGCTATAAAAAGATAAGGCCACTTTCGCGGGCGAACGATTGCATTTAGCATATGCAATAAGCCGTTAAACCCCTAGGTTACCCTAGTGGACGAGTGTCGTCTCGTGAGGGTTTTCAGTGATGGAACCCACAAACATCATAAAGTTTCCTCAAAATATGCCCAACCCAACATGCGACAAACTCAACAACAACGAAAAAGATTTCAAACATGTTATTAGCATATTGAACGAATTCAAACAAAAGTCCGTTGTTATTAACAGGTTGAATGCACCTCATAGAATTGAAACTTAAAAGTGGGAGGGGGAAGAGCAAATGCAAAATATGATTTGGTAAAAACTTAATTAAATCGGATAAACATAAAGCAAGCATATATTCAATCCTCACGGGCATTACGCTCAACAAATGAAATCACTCGGAATGGGAGGTAATATACGGGACATGCGGGCATAAAGAGTAAATGTAAATGGAAACTAGGCCACGCACATGTCACAGATGAAGAACGCTATATATAAAATGAAAAACTGTAATCTCAATGAAAGATACCGCACACTAAAAGAGGCGAAATGCATTTTCATAGATTATCAAAACTATTATGACTTTTAAATTAAATGCACCCTAAGATCACATTGGACTTTAATAGGGTTATGATGTAGGATAGGCTAAGGTACGAAATGAAGGAATGTATATATGGATTCAAAGTGTTCGGAATGAAAACTCGGGATAATGGGATAATGCGGGCAATATCAAAATTGGAAAAACAAGTTCCAAAACGGCATTAGATATATCATCGGGGAGAGTAATCAAAGCTTATTGAAACACTATACACAACATACAACTTTCTCTTTCTTTTCTTTTCTTCTTTTTTTCATGTTTTCTTTTGTTTTCTTTTTCTTTTTGCTTTCTCTTTTTCTTCACTTTTTTCACATCACTTTTCTTTTTTTGCTTATCAAACTCTCATATGCCTAAAATTGCAACCACACATCATAACAACATCATTCAATCCCAAGTAACATTCCAAACAAAGGTATGTAAAGTGTATGTATGGTATAAAACTCAAATGTAGAGTTGGTTATGGGAAGGGGGTTATGAAACGAAAGGCTATATTTAGGCTCAAAGGGATTAACTAGGGAAACATATAAGGGTGAGGTCAAGGCTAATATGGGTGATATATCAAAGATGGCCTATGATCATTTCCAAAAGTTTACGCAATTCTCAAGTCAAAATAATATATGAAAATCATGATCAAGTAACACATTTCAAGTATGAACTCAATTAATCAACGGTCAAATGAAAGAATAGTGAGATTACCAACGAATTCAACATTTTCAATGAGGAAAGAATAGTGTATACACTCACAAACGACGAAAGGTACAAAGCTTACTCGGTGTAAGTATATACAATGCAACAAAAGATTACCGAGTTATAAAAATCTTAAACCAAATCAATAGAACAAGGAAAGTGCATATGCTCATGGGATAAAGTTTAATTCATGAAGTTATTCACAATATCAATGATTTGAGGACTAAAGTCTAATAACTTCTAAAATTGAGAACATGCATCATTGAGTTGTCTATTGGATCGGGCAATTATTGAAATTTATCACTGGAAACAAGGCAAAATGCCCGACAAAGGAGAAAAAAGAAAGAAAATATTTTTGAAAATTTTCAAATTTTTCACAAAAAGGCATACTTAGTAACTAAATGTGAGCAAATCCATGGACTACACATGAAATGGATAGAATATCCTACACCCCCTAACTTAAATGTTGCATTGTCCTCAATGCGCATTAAGAACACAACACAAAGAGAGGAAAAGAACGATATCACCCAAAATTGGAGCGATCTCCATAAGAGCGAGTCCAAAGGAATCTACAAAACAAGTTAGTACCGAGCATAGCAAAAACAAATAACAAAAAGTTAACTAATTACACCAGACTAAATTAAAAGGAAAGAAAAATAGGAAAGAAAGAAAATTAAAAAGCTAACTATTTACAACCTACTATTTAGGCTTCACACTAACTATACACTAGAAGTCTAAATAGTTGAGGGTCCACCCAAAAAGGGATTTGACGTTGAAAGATAGACGGTGGACCCTCCAAAGTGAACATGCCTCCCGAAATATATGAATTCCGTTTGAACAACGGAAGGCATGTGGGTGGTGAAAAAAGTGAACCATCGCCAATTTGAAATTTTGGGCGGACGATGGGGGATTTGGATAACAAGGGGGAAAGGTACACTAGAGATCCAAGAAAAATCGATTCATCTCCCAAAGTTTTTTCAAATGGAATGGGAGATAGTGCACAAACGGGGATAGGATCCATCGAAAACAAGTCCGGTAAAGAGTCCTCGTCGGCAAAAAGTGTAGAAGTTGTAAAAGTTTCTACCGACTCATAGGAATCAACCGGTAATTCTAATGGTTCAATGACGGAAAACGTATATGGTGATGAAACAAATTCAATCTCAATCGACTCATCGTCGGAAGGAGATTGAATTTCAGAGGAGAAATATTCACATTCGATGAGAAATTCTCTGAAAAAGTGAGGTGAAACACAAGTTTCCACCTCCTCGTTGTTTTGTGCAAAAGAATTCATCTCATCGGAAAGTGCACCTAGTCTCATTCCAGCATCATTTAAGCTTTCCAAACCTTGGGAGTAAAGAAGAAAAGTTTCTTCCAAAGTAGGCTTCCTCGTCTCAAGAGCCTCGGACTCCTCATTTGGTTGAAACTCGTCTTCGAAAGTAATGAAATAAGAATCGTCATTGGATTCGAATAATGAATCCAACTCAAGATGCCAATAACGATTTTCATTTCGATAAATGTTTTCAAGTCTTTCATTTTCAAGAAAATATTGAAAATGAAAAACTTGAAAACTATCCCCAAAGTATGAATCATTAGAATAACCGTAATAACTATAATAGTAGGACATGATTACCTTGTTGTTGAAAGATGGAGAATCCAAGAAATAAAGTGAGCAACCGCGAATGCAAAAAAGGTTAAAACAAAGAATACAAATACAAAAGGAAAAATACTACGAAATAATAAAACAATTACAATCTAAAACACACTCCCCGGCAACGGCGCCAGTTTTGATGCGAGGAAAACCGAGTGTTCGTGTAGGGACACTATCGTTGATTTCGGCTCCCGCTCGACATACAAAAGATAGAACCTAAACTACAGCTACACTTGACAAGCAAGTAAAGCGGTAAGTCGGGTATCGTAAATCCACAAGGAGTGATTGAATTTTAGACTTTAATTGTTTTGATTACTTTAGGAATAAAAGTGGTGTAAAATAAATAAAAGAAAAGGTGAAAGGGTGGTTATCGTGAATAAATAAAAAGAGAAGTTACGCTAATTAAAAAGTAAAGTGAGGATGGGGATAGCATTCTACCAAACGGATCGAAACAACTACTAATTAGAATTAAGGCTCGAAAGCAATTTAATCGAGCATTTTCAACTAAGCATAAACATCACGCAAGAAGGAATTTAACCCAAAGTTGCGAGATAAAACATTTAACTGAAAAATGATCACACACGGATTAAATTCGGATTGTCGCTATAAACACTAACGTTGCATGACAAAGAAAGTTAAACGCATAATAATCCGACTTTAATACGCGAGGTTTCAATTAAATGCAATTTTACACGAAACCCTAAATTTCGAGATCCGAACCCGAAAATGGCGGAAACGCAATCCCGACCCTATTTATCTAGGGATGCATGATAAATTAACTAAATTAAACTAATTAACTAAGAAATCAATAAATAAAGCAAGAAAACCTAATTAGAAAGCATGGAAATCATCTAGAAAGCAAGGAAAGAATGAAATACAACTAGATTAATGGAGAGGGAAGATGAATAGTTAATCTTACAACCAATTAGTGTGTCAATCCAAGAGAGGAAGAAGAAGAACCAAGCAAAAACCCTCCAACCCTAAATAAACTAAGCTAAAATCGTATAAGGGCTGGTCTCCCTATTATTACAACAAAAATTAGCTTATATAGTAAGTTGGATTAAAAGAAAAGAAGAAAGAAAATAAAAGAAAAATATCTGCAGAAAACAGGGGATCGATCGATCGACCCCTTTGGTCGATCGATCGATCAAGGGAAAATATCGACAATCCTGAAAGGTCGATCGATCGACCAAAAGTGTCGATCGATCGATCAAGCAGGGCAGAATGCAGCAGCAGCAGCCCCTGCTTCTTTTCTTCTTCTTCTCCTTCTCCTCTTTTGCTTCCTTGGATTTCCTCCGCTGAAATCGCCGTAACTTCTTCGTTATGTATCGGAATCGCGCACCGTTCGCGGCCACGCGAAGCTAGCGAGGAGGGATACAACTTCCGTGAGATGTCGGGCCAGGTACCCAAGCTGTGAAAAGACTAAAATGCCCTCGAACGTGCGGTTGTGTACGGAACTTCACCGGAATGCATCCGAACTTCATACTAAGCATCCAAATACCTACAAAAGCTCAATTAACCCCTGCAAAACATGTTAACATAGAAATCCGAGGGTTTTCTGGTTAACGAGCATAAATATAGGGATTAAGATACCCGAGGGGGCTAATAACGCGTAGGTTAACGGGTGAAAAGATGCAATATTTGCAGCGCATCAAAGGACATTCCAAAATGGTCAGTGGGACCAGTGACAGGAAATGGCTCTGGAAGTTTCCTATGTGTACATAGTGGGACTATCAACGTTGAATGTGTCCACGTTGAGAAGTGCAACCGATAAGATTTGAGAATGGTAAACCATGTCAATTAGGCATAACAACTAGAGGAGTGAAACTGCCAGAGGAAGAATTGGATCAATAGAATTGAGCCCTAAAAGTTACAACCCGAAAGTGGTGGGTTCAAGAAGGACCAGTAGAGTCCTCGGTAACATTAGCATACCGTATTTTAGGGTCGATTGGGCCCCGGATGAAATAGGGTGGCCAGTAAGGCCATAATTGAGGTCTCGAGATTTAGGCCAATGTTTCAATGATGGGTGTGTAAGCTGCATAACAGAATAATTTTTCCCATGGAGAGAGGGTGGGGGGATGATGGGGTGAAATACTGGATGTATTAAGATTGTAGATACTCATGGGTCGTGTTGGTAACTACGTGTTGGGATCATAGGATCAAGCGAGCCTGATGAAGTTTTATTTCATCCTTGAGGGAAAAGGATTAGGTCAAGTGACATGGGTGTATCACAATACATATATGAATTGTTAACACTAAAGTTCGCGTGCGAGGTGAGTTTAGTAGGTACGTTAGTTTTAACAGTCTGGTCACAAACATATTTATCATGGATAATGGGCCTTTCTAATATTACCCGTAAGTGAGCTGGGTGGGACCTAGAAGCATATTTTATTGCTATAATTTACTATTGCATTGATTTTGCAAGGTAAAGCTTATTGTGGTAGTGTGTAGTGATAATTACCGAACGTTTGGACGATATTAGATTAAGTGATAAGACTATCGTGTTGGATACTCCGGGTGAGTAAAAAAAATTACTTTGTGAAGGTCCACCTAAAATAGGATTGCGCTTGTATATGTAACACCCTATATTTTTTATGATATTAAATAATTACGGGATTAATTATTATTATTGGATTAATTAAATTAAAAAGGTCGGGAAATTTAATTGTTAATTAATCCGAATTTAAAATAATTATTAACTAGCGTGCCAAGAGTTAATACTAATTGATGGAAATCATTGATTATTAATGTGGGTATATGTAACATGGAATTATATAAATTTCTATAAGTAGTTAGAGTGCAAAATACGACAGTTTGGTATTTTAAGTCAGGATGCGCATGTGAGTCTTGTCGGGACTAATTGTATGGAATAAAAAGATAAATTATTTTTTTATAACTCTTAAAGTAATTTCGAGTGAACCATTGAGTCCGGAAGGGTCGAGATAGTCAGAAAACTCTACCCGGGCATTTTATTTGGACTCTGGGATAATTTTACGCGTAATCGGCACCCCGTAGGGTTATTTTAATCCTTTGGAATTTTGGAGTAATAATAAGGACGGAAATTGGAAAAAAAATGATAGATGTACATGGGTTAGTGGGGAGTTATCATCTCTAAATCTACGTAAGAGAAAAGACAAAGGCACAGAGGAAGGAGGAAGAATATATTGGTGTTCTTGGTGCCTAACTCAAGAACACACACCAAAAACTATACTAAAGCGTAGATCGGAAGATGAGGAACACGTCTATGCCAATTTCATCAATGGATCAGGACATTATAATCGAGGCAAGTGTTTATTTCTTGCTTTCTTTAGCGATAATTGTGTTCATGCTAGACTAGGTAATTACCCCATTATTATGAAGATGAATCTTGTTGACAATTTGGGAGAATTTATCATAAATTAGGACTGATTTGAATAGAGTTTGATTCCCTCATGTAGATAGGATTATGTCTACCAAATTATGATAATGTGATCATTAAATATGGGCTTAATTTGGAGTTTTGCATATAAATTTGAGAATTAGGGTTCTTGATACATTAATTTGGGGATTTCGAATTTATTGATGATTAGTGATGATTTAATGATGATATATTGTTGGAAATCATAAATAGATGTTAGGTAGTTGATGGGAATTAAATTATCGGTGTTTGGGCTCATTGCGTTAGAGGTTTTAGGCTTAAAAATGGTGCAAACCGAAATTGTTAAGGGTGTAGAACGTAATAGGCCTGGTAGGGGAGAGGAGTGTTGAATCTTGTTCGAACGAGATTGATCTCCGTTCAAACGAGAAACGATGTCGTTCGAATGACACCTGATCTCGATCGAACGACAGGTCCAAAAATCTGAGAAATCCCAGTTCAGTCCAATTCGAGTTACACAGTTATTTTGAGTAAAGAAAAGTATCAATTGATGAATTTAGTATAGTGCAGAATTATTGGGAGGTAATTGTAAAATTATACTTTATATAATTGGAAAAGTGAGTTAATCGTGGAAATTTCAAGAGAGATAATAATATTATAAGTAGTAATAAGAGAATACTACGTATGGAAAATATATGTATGGGTAGGGTGAATACCTAATAAATTTTAATAGGATGTGAGAATGCCTATTATATGATTGTATTTGTATGTACAGCATAGTTACGTTGCTTGCTATCCAGAGGAGGTTTCGTGCAGTGGAAAATCTTATCCTGGGTGGCCCAATGGGGGGATATTTGACTTGTACCCAGAGCATATGAACTTGTATACGTGATATCTGAGACGTATGATAGTTTCGACGACTGAATGGGAGCGTAGGTATGTGCGTGACCCTTTTGGCTGGTGAATATGCTCGCCTCCAATATTTGTGTTATGAGATTCATGGTTTGTGAGAGACGCCAAACCAATTGTCAATGACATCAGAGTATGCATTTGCGCCAAGTTGTCTTAACCTAATGGTGTAGGATTATTGTGTGTGTATATATATATATGTGTGTGTGTGTGTGTGTGTGTGTGTGTGTGTGTGTGTGTGTGTGTGTGTATAGGGATGCTATGACTATATGTATATATGTGCTTGTGGATATTTCTACTTTGTGAAACTACTAGATACGATAATGATAATAAATCTTTGCGCCAAGTGGTCGTAACCAAGGGGTGCATGATTAGTATTTATATATATAGGGATGTTATGAGTAAATATAAAGAATATACTTGGGGAAAATTCTACTATGTGAAATTAGTAGATATAATAATGATGAGAAATAGAATGATTTCAGTGAATAAACATTTACCCATTCGAACGGGGAATATAACGAAATTTAGTTAAGTGGGATAACTATCTAATAATGTATTGTATGGGTGATACGGGGTACTCCTTCGGAATATAGTTAGAAGTGTGAGGTTATGGCCTAGTTGGGAGTGATATAGATAACTAGGTGGGGTAGATGTACGTTAGGCGTGCACAATAGATGAGAGGTGAGAATCTCATGTGAGAGTTCGAAACTAACATGCACATAATACTTGCTTCATTGCAGTTTTAAATACTTTCTAAAACAAATATTTTTACAACTTGGGACCTCTGACCCGTTTCTTGTTATTCTCCTCTCTTTTGCTATATATATTATTTATTAGGTGCCCAGCCACAAGGTTGCCACCGACTTAGACGCATGGATCATTTGGCAAGATGCAACTGTTGTGGAAGCTGTAGGTTATTGAGATTAGACGCTTCTATCTTTCCATTCAGTCCTAGTTCAGACATTTTAGTTAGGGCATGTGTCTCCCACTTCCAGTTTAGTTAATTAGAGGTTGTATTTTTCTTAGTGGCATTTCTTTTATTGTTGGATTGAGTAGTATTACACGTTTGGTTTGAGAATTTGAACTGGAATGTTTTATCCAGTCTTATTTAATTCAGTAATTATTTTATGTTCAGTAATTATTTTATTCTGGTGGAATGCATATTCTTTTATTTTAATAATGAAAATTTATTAGCGGATTATTTGGGTATAATTAATTGGGAAAATGTTTTGACACTTAGCTTATTTATTAATTAGGTGATTAATAATGAAAATTATTTTTCAATAGTGATGTTAAGAATGAACCAATCAAACACTTTGATTTAATTTAATAAAGGAATGATCACCCGTTATTTAATTAGGCGGGGTGTCACAATATATATATATATATATATATATATATATATATATATATATATATATATATGAAAATTTCATGATATCATAGACTTTCATGACCATGTTGTTTTATTAGATGTTATCCCGGTGCGTAGGGATTTATTTACTAATGTGACTCGGGATGCATTGTGTCCTTTATTAAGAAGTGAAATATAGCTCGTTATATATAGCGTCGGAGCTCGGGATAGTGATAGTGCCATGTTTCATGATATTTTTTTTGCGAACATAAGTAGACTTTTAGGTCAACATACGGAGATTGTGGGAAGGTACATGTTATGAACTAGGGGCCTTACGGATCTTGATGACCAATAATGTTAGGTAGTAGTGTATCAGGGGGTTCCTTGTTTAGATTTCGCTTTGCGAGACATCTCACGAATGAAACTAATGAACGTTGGGAGTTGGAGAGAATTTTGGATGATAGTACATGGGATTCGTACCTTAGAAATTCTACATATATGAGAGTATAATAGAGAGTGGATAATCCCACTGTAATGTGAGAATATTTCTTTTGTGCAAAAATGCATAAAGCATAGGGTGTATGGGCGCCCTAGGTAATTGTATCTTGATTTTGTTCCGTCCGGAACGTATGAGATAAGGTAAATGAAAATAGAAGTGGAGATATCAGAACTTGGTTGTGTGCTCATGAGAATGGTAATGTATTAGGTAGTAGATTGTGATTGTCATGTGAATTTGGCAACATTTAGCCCGGGGAGTTGAAGTTTATTCCTTAAGATTTGTCTGAGGCATACATTTCACGAGAAACTGATTGTTAGAGTGGGGGAAGGACCTGTGACACACGGTGAGGCAAAGTCACATGGATTATGGTTAGAGGTACATTTGAAAGAATATAATATGTATCATATTATAAATGATGGTGGTGATGGGATTTAATACTGAAAAATATTGCTAAATTTGTTTTGCAATGGGTCACATGTCCATCGAAAAAAGGGTGGACCATCTGAAACCTGTAGGGGTTTCTTCAACTGTTAGAAATTCCTAAGTAGTAATGGGAGAGTATTCCCAAGGATTTTATCGTGAAGGGGGTTACAATCCTATATGGGTGATAATGGATCGGTTGACCGAAGTAACTCACGTTATGCCAGTTAGGACTAATCATACTACGGGACAATATGCGCATATCGTTATAATCGAGATGGGGTACCGCTTGATATCGTGTCTAATTGGGATATGATCTTTGTTTATCGATTTTGGAAAAGTGTTCTTGAGACTTTGGATATCGAGTTGTAATTGAGTAGGACCTATCATCCACAGACGAACGGGTAGAAAAAGCGGACTAGTCAGATGTCGGAGAATAATGTATATGTGTTCCCTTGAATCTCAGGGGAGGACGAGAGAAGTCCCTTCCACTAGTGGAGTTTGTGTACAATAACTCATATAAGTTCACTTTTGGTCATGGTGCCAGTTGAGGTATGGCACAGTAAGACTTGCTGTCCCCTTGCTTGTTAGTTAAGATAGGGGACTAGATATTATTGCAAAGATTAGAAATGAATTAGTATTTAGTATATGATGTGCGTAAAATATATACTGCGCAAATAACCTACTTGTGTGCGACCGTCACGAGACGAGATCATATGTATCTTAAAAATGATTAATATACTAAGGTCCGAATAGTAGAAGGCAAGATAGTGAATACCTAAAAATAAAGTTTAAGTAGTGTAACTTAAACGATATGGCTTGGGCAAGACCCTACATGATAGATTAACCTGGAGTTTAAAAATGAACATATGTGGAGTCTTCATTAATAAGGGTATCCAATAGCATATTATATGGGTGGTACAGAGTACTTTACTTGGGAGCGCAACGATGCGATGCGCAACTTATATACAATGTTGTTTATACTTGGTATATTTTCCAAATTTCGGGACGAAATTCCATTGTAAGTGGGGAAGTATGTAACACCCCATATTTTTATGATATTTAAATAATTATGGGATTTATTATTATTGTCAGTTTAATTAAATTAAAAATGTGAGAATTAATTGTTAATTAATTCGGATTTAAAAATAAATATTAAGTAGCGTGACAAGGATTAATACTTATTGTTGAGAATTATGGAATATTACTCTGTGAATGCATAATATGAAATTATGAAATTTTATAAATTGTCAAGAGTGGGAAAATACGATAGTTTGGTGCATTAAGTCAGGATGCACGTGTGAGTTGTGTCAGGACTAATTGAATGGAGTAAAAAGATAACTTATTTTTAAATAACTCGTATGGTCATTTCTATTGTGCCATTGAGTTCGAAAGAGTTGAGATAGTCCGAAAACTCTATTCGAGTATTTTATTTGAACTCCGAAATATTTTTAGGCCTAACCGGCACCCCGTAGAGGTATTTTTGTCCTTTGAATTTTTGGGGAAACATTATGGACGAAAATTAAAGAAAATAAATAAGGTAAACGTGGGGGTGGAAGGGTCTGCCAGTTCCAAACCTACGAGAGAGAGAGAGAGAGAGAAAAAAAAGAGACACAAAGGAAGGAATAAGGAGTCCATAGGTGTTCTTGGTGCAAAACTCAAGGACGCACATCACAAATCCCACTAAGGCGTATATCGGAAGACGAGGAACAAGTCTATACCAATTTCATCAACTATACAAAACAGCATAATCGAGGCAAGTGTTTATTGCTTGCTTTGATTAGCAATAATTATGCACATATTAGACTAGCTAATTACCCCATTAATATGAAGATGAATATTGGTGAAAATTTGGGAGAATTGATCTTAAATTAGGACTGATTTGAATAAAGTTTGATTCCCTTATGTTGATAGGATTATGTCCACGAAATTATGATAATTGTATGATTAAATCTGGGCTTAATTTGGAGTTTTGCACATAAATTTAAGATTTAGGGTTCTTGATATCTTAATTTGGGGATTTGTAATTTATTAATGATTAGTGATGATTTAATGAGGATATATTGTTGGAAATCATATATAGATGTTAGGTAGTGTGACACCCTGCCTAATTAAATACCGGGCGATCACTCCTTTATTAAATTAAAATCAAGATGAACAGTTGGTTCATTCTTAGCATCACTGTCGTAAAAATACTTTTCCAATTTAAACACCCTAAATAATTAAGCTAAGTGTCAAAACCATTTAAAACCTTATTCTCATTTTATTAAATCCAGTTATAAAACCTTAAACCATTAACATCTAAAGAGTCACACATAATAAAATAAAAATAGAATTGAACATACACGAATTTAATCATCAATAATAAACCCCAACATTTACAACCCTAAAGGAAAACATCCTGACAGTAATAAATCCCGAAATAAAGGTACTGAAAGTAAAAATTGCAATCTCTGACAATACCAATTAAATAATAGAAAGAGGGCGACACATTCCCCTGCTGGATAAAATTGAACTAGGAGTAGAATCAAATGGATGAAGTCGTCTAAACAACAAGCCTGCAAATCCCACCTAAGCTGCAGCACGTTCCTTCCAAAGGATCCTAAGTAAGACGCCCCTGTGGCTGGGCACCTGTAATACATACATATATATACAAGAGAGAAAAAGAGAAAAAGAAACGGGTCAGAGCCCGATAGTGTGTTTGATTTAAAATTCATTTAGCAAGTATTTAAATTGATACAGGACAATGCAACAACATATTAGTGCGACACTCTCTTGAGAAATTCTCACCTCTCTTCTAATGTACACACCTATCTCACTAACCCTCCCAATGGTCTATCTCGTCATATACCACACTATCTTTCCCCAATGATTTAACTTATCTTAGGTTATTCGCTGGATTTTAAAACTAAACAACACAAGTATTTAAAACGAAGATTTCAACTTATAACCAAAGTTCTCATTTTAACTTTATTAATCAACAAAGTTTTCCAGTGTCACATTATACTTTGTCAAAACACGTATTTATAATTTGAGTCATCAACCATATCCTACTTACAAATTCACAGTAGGTAATTCCAGATTTCAGAATTTCATATATATATTAACTACTCATAAAATATATATATCATAACAGCACCCCACATAAAACTATGGTGCGGGCATACTCTACTATCCAACCCCATATTACTCATATTAAGGGGAATACAAATTCGGACTCACTCTCGAATTGTATTAGCACATACACAACAGTATTGAGGCGAAGCATAGATTCCAAGTCTCAAAGAGGATGGCACATACCCACGTCTCTTAGGACCGTCTGAACTATCAAATCAATAGCCTGTACCAAGGATATCTATCTCCTAGGGTACGAGTCAATATCCCCCATAAGGCAACACAGGATAAGATCGTCCCAGCGCGGCAACCTCAGGGATAACAAGTAGCGTGGGTATGTTTTTCACATGTATATAATATATGCATACACAATCATATAAATATACCACTTTTATTATATCAATTTAGGTATATCCAATAACCCACATTCACAACATTTATCCTTATTTTCCCATTATTATTTATCAAGTATAATGGTTCGTTTCTAATTTTAATTCGAAGGGTTTTTCCAACTTACTATGTAACCCTCATGGACTCCATTCTTCCAAATGTACAATTCAGTAGATATCCATTTATGTTCCAACGTAACTCTCTCTTACGTGTCTCCCCTTTAATATATACTTAATTGATTTTTTTTTTCTCTAAGAGTCCTCAAAACATAAAACTGTCTAGCAAAAAAAATATTAAAAACTATTGAACGGTCCGATCGAGCTTAATTTTTTTTCTGTAGCTTGTTCTCATCTTCAGCTAATTCTCTGTAAAATTTCATCCAATTCCAACGGTCCGATCATCCGGAATAAATTTTCTTTTTTAGTGTTTGTATCTGATTAGAACTCTTTTCTTAATCAAACTCTTAATCCTAATCATTCCTAAACCAATAAGAAAGATGCATCAACGAAATAAGCAAGATAAACACTTGCCTGGGATTTTCAGAAATCTGGTTTGGTGTTGAATTTGGTGTGGTTGCGTTCCCCGTCTCACGATCTACGCATTGGCGGTGGCGGCGGTGCAAACGGGTGATTTTTGAGCCTTGGAATGCCTTGAGAGCTCTCTCATCTCCTCTCCAATGGCCGTTCTAGTGTTTTGAGTTATCTAACCCTAGGAGATAACCTAAACATCTTATATAACCCCTTTAATTTTCGTGGATTTAATTACCCAAAAATACAAAATGACTAAAATGCCCTCTCGGGGTACTAATTAGGCCTAAAAACGCCCCGGGACCCAAATCAAACTCCCGGGTATACTTTTCTGACTATCTCAACCCTTCCGGACGCGTTGGTGCACTCAAAACGACCATACGAATAACTTATAAAATATTCACTTTTATTAATCCACATTTAGTCCCGACACGACACAGGCGCGTCCCGACTTAAATTTCCACAATTGTCATTTTATTCACACGTGACAATATTATAAAAATAAATCTCATATATTACTATACTCATCCAGTAATATGCAAAAAATAATATATTCCCAATAATTACTAACTCTTGTCACGCTAGTAAACATTTAAAACAACATTTCGGATTAAAATTAAATTAATTTATCTCAATTAAATTTAATAAATCCCATAATTTAAAAGCCATGAAAATACGGGGTATTACATACTTCCCCCCTAATAACGGAATTTCGTCCCGAAATTCGGAAAATAAGGCCTATCAGGTAGCACAATTCTGGATATCCTTTTCCGTACACAAACTAACTACACATTACGGCGCTCAATCACTATAGCCCTTTCTTCACAGCAACATTGTTTTACATTCTCATTGAAGACACTTCACATTGTATTCCCAACTGACAACATTTGAAAAGGTTACGTCTTTACGTTATAAATTCCATTATCTCACTATCATTAGGAGGTCGCACCTCACTACATGACAACTACTCGGATTTATTCATACACAAAATTCCCATTCTGAGAAGAACATACGAACATTTGACCACTCTTGACTGCCTAAAACAGTCGTGGAATTCCACCATAGTTATCGGATATTTTCTCGACCGATCCAAAAATTCTGATTATCTACTCTCCTCTAAACATACGGAAGGAGAATAGTCGAGGTTCTTCCATAACAAAACCTTAATAAGTACCTCGTACGCGACAAACAGGTACGAGTGCTTCTGCAGAGAATTCTTGAAATCATCGTACCAAGATTCCGAAATCTCCTTCACGTGGCTCTACTAATCTTTAATCACCATGCGCTTATTCCCTGGCTAAGGGTGATACATCCTACTCGAAACGAAATCTTATATCCGCTGGTTCCTGAAATCCCATATCAAAGGTTGGATTCACCAATCTCATCCTGATTCAGAAATTTATACTGCGCCAGACCATGCACTGTCCCGATTCTTCCTTTCAAAGGAAGTCTGGGGCATACTAGTTAATACTGTAAGCCAGCCCAAAGGAATATCAATCACTTCCTTCTCGGCGACTTAATTCACATGTTAGGGATAAACCCTTGATATTGTTTTGAGGATGGCAACCCATCCAAGAACTTTACCGACTTTACCAACCTCTTCCAATTTCAGGAATTTTTGATAAACACAAAATTCTTTGGTTGATTCTCCTCTTTCAACCAAACCTTACCTATGGGCAGTGCATGTAGAGACTACTCACTACGTCTCGCTAAACATCGATTCTTCCCTTGAAATGTCTCACATTAAGTGACACGTAATACTACCCTTCCTTCCTTGGAGTATGCCTAAAGTTCCGACCCGTGCTCTTCTCTCCACGAAGCGCACTTCTGGATCTCTTATACTATACTAACATCATTACTCTTTCTATGCGCAAGTCGCTCTCACACTTGACTAATAACAACTCCGCTCCGGGTGTGCTTCATAACAATTAAATTCTACTCTATTCAAGGAATACCAATTCTTGAATGGCTTTCCACAGCCTTCCAATCAAGTTAGGGCGTGCTATTCTAATTGAACACATATGTATGGATTATCGCCCCTCATGTGACGTTTAATCCACTCTATCACTTCCACTTCGTTATACTAGTCCCACAAACATATATTTCACACGTCTATTACCACGTCCCTTCGACTCGGACTATTTTAACTGTAGTTATCAAGATGCCCACATTTTTGCAACACTCCGACCACCCTGGGAGAGCGAACGGCGTGCTACTCATCTGTAGGACTAACTAAATTCAACGGAATAGAAGGAATAGGGCATTCAAATTCCATGACAATAAAAGAGGAATAATAATTCTCAACCTTCCTCAGATAAGTACAACAACTTTCCCAAATAGGTACAAGAACCAAAATAAATCACTAACGCTCTATTCTTCAAAATAATTACGGGTCATCTCTTTTGTATAATATAAAGTTATTTCCAGATAATCCATGCTAAAAATCATTCCAACTCTTTATTCACCTTGTGTTCTGTACGCGGTTATGACATTTGGGTACTCTCAATCACCCTAGAAATCAAAATTCTTAAATTCTCCTTATCATCGTTCCACCCCTCAACTCGTGGGGATAACTTTCAATGCTTTCCTACCAAAAAAATCCGGCTCCAATGACCTTAAAACAAAATTCAACTTCCAACTTACATACATAATTACTTGATCCCATTTCGACCAGGGTACCGAACTCATGGAATAGTGACCAAACGTCTCCCTATTTCCAACCTTACGCTAAGTTTCATGCGTGGGATGTCTCGCAAAGCGAAATCCAAACAAGGAACCCCCCCGATACACTACTACCTAGCATTATCGATTATCGAAATCCGTTAGGTCCTCCGTCCATAGTATATACCCCTTTATTTCGTCCCTTGACAGAAAAGTTACAATTTCTCCCGTAATTATGCTTAACAAAGAACGTTTCACCAATTTCACTATCGTCCCGTATTGGTTGATGGTAATTACCTTCTATAAACCTCGGATACATACGATCGAAATTCTCTAAATTTCCTTTTTCTAACATTAGGGGTATAACTCTTAACTCCCACATCTCTTAAGGATAAATATAACACTGCACTCTTCCTATCACTAAGTCCGGAGTGCTAAACATAATACCGATTCAAGTCTTTTCGCTCAACGGTAAATCCTGGGACATACTGAATCATAATGATAAAGTCTATACATACATTGGTGTCGAATATCTCTAGCCCACTATCTCCTCCGAAGTCTCTAGGATAGATAATATAAGTGCAAGTCCAACCTTCTTATAGGTAAAGCCTTGCCAAAACAAAACGTGTTGCACTAATGTAACTACTCCGATAGCCTTGCAATAAATGCCCACTATTATACTACCAATTTCTATAACATTTTAACAAAGATGATATCATACTCGTGTATCACATCACTACAACGAGTAGCCTCAATAAAGTATAAAACACTGTTAATATACTCATTCATCCCCCGCGGATAGCACCAGAGAAAAATCCCGCTATACTAAGGAAAAATATTCACATAATGGTAACATTTATAATGATATGCATTAAACTCGTCTCACATGCTAATCTAGCAATGAACAAAATATGGTGACTCGCTCGTGTCACATAAACACGCCGCATCCTCTAAGGATACAACTTATACTTCCATCCTGGCAATTGTCTTGACTGCACAAATGGTTTTCGGACGTAACACGTCTGCCCAAACCAAAACAAAATTATTTTAATCGTTGCCTTTTACTAGGCACCGTATTCTTGTCCTTTTTCTTATTTTGGAATATATTATCGTGAGCGATCTCACTCCGCACAAAATACCTCAACACATAATCCACTTACCACCTGTCCTACTAACCAGGTTAGGATTGTCCTTCTCTCGGACTTTATTAGACTCGATTCCTGTTAGCCATCCCGGTTGTTCCCTTAGCTTTTTAGGCCATAAAGATTATGTTACTATCTATAATAGTACTTACTGAATTTTCCATCACTTGGTAAGAATTTAACTATCTGAAGCATTTAAATGGTTTTCCTGATGTGTATCCACATCCTTTTGTGGTGCTATACCACCACCGTCGTATTCAGTCTTATTCTCGACTAAATTCTTCGATTCCTTTAACTTCCCCCACAAAGAAGCGTTATCATCTATATTGACAAAATATGACATTGTCAACCTCTGAATCGGTCGTCCATCAGAATTTCCTCCTCGGGTATTATCAACTATTATTACAAGTTGGTCTCCCACTTGGAGTCGTTTCCTCCACTAGTATCCACCTCTATCGATATGAAATTTGCTAATGATTAGGATTCATACCCACAATTGGACTTCTGTCATGCCCTCCTGCGATGAGTTCAAAACCACGTTTGCTTCTCATCCTGAACAGTTGAGGAAGGAACATACGGTCAACACTGTACCTAAGGTTCTCCTATAGGCATAGCATTCCATTTCTAAAATTGGTGGTTGACTCTAACCATTATAATTTCGTCACGAAATCCAAGAAAATTTTCTCTAAATTTTTACTTTCAGTTTGCCACACTCCGTCCTATATTTAAGCCTTTGGATACTTTACCTCCTTTGATAAACACATACAATTTTCGCGTTTCTAAAATTTCCCACTAACAGTCTCTACACGTTTTTATAATACGTTGGGTAAGTTTACCCTCGCACCTCATTTGACGATAACAACATTTGAAAATCATTGTTGCACCTTAATCGCCTTTCTAGTCGTGGCTTCTCGTGCCATAATGGAGGTGACCTCGACTACGGTCATCATCCTCGGATATATTTCATAATCTTAACTGAGCCCTGCCTCCTGATGTACGCTTAACGATCCTCTTCTGACATCCATCATCGCTCGGCACACGCACACATCCGAACGAAATTAGAATTCACTAGTGTATACACATTATAGCAGGAGAACGAAATCTCGTCAAAGGAATCGACAATCCTAAACATAGGGCTCTATAACAAACAAAGCAACGCTGAAAGCATAATAAGCCGTACAGATCCTAAGGACACTAGAACCTGATGCTCTGATACCACTTGTGACACCCCGCCTAATTAAATACCGGGCGATCAATCCTTTATTAAATTAAAATCAAGGTGAACAGTTGGTTCATTCTTAGCATCACTGTCGTAAAAATACTTTTCCAATTTAAACACCCTAAATAATTAAGCTAAGTGTCAAAACCATTTAAAACCTTATTCTCATTTTATTAAATCCGGTTATAAAACCTTAAACCATTAACATCTAAAGAGTCACACATAAAAAAATAAAAATAGAATTGAACATACACGAATTTAATCATCAATAATAAATCCCAACATTTACAACCCTAAAGGAAAACATCCTGACAGTAATAAATCCCGAAATAAAGGTACTGAAAGTAAAAATTGCAATCTCTGACAATACCAACTAAATAATAGAAAGAGGGCGACACATGCCCCTGCTGGATAAAACTGAAATAGGAGTATAATCAAATGGATGAAGTCGTCTAAACAACAAGCCTGCAACTCCCACCTAAGCTGCAGCACGTTCCTTCCAAAGGATCCTAAGTAAGACGCCCCTGTGGCTGGGCACCTGTAATACATACATATATATACAAGAGAGAAAAAGAGAAAAAGAAACGGGTCAGAGCCCGATAGTGTGTTTGATTTAAAATTCGTTTAGCAAGTATTTAAATTGATACAGGACAATGCAACAACATATTAGTGCGACACTCTCTTGAGAAATTCTCACCTCTCTTCTAATGTGCACACCTATCTCACTAACCCTCCCAATGGTCTATCTCGTCATATACCACACTATCTTTCCCCAATGATTTAACTTATCTTAGGTTATTCGCAGGATTTTAAAACTGAACAACACAAGTATTTAAAACGAAGATTTCAACTTATAACCAAAGTTCTCATTTTAACTTTATTAATCAACAAAGTTTTCCAGTGTCACATTATACTTTCTCAAAACACGTATTTATAATTTGAGTCATCAACCATATCCTACTTACAAATTCACAGTAGGTAATTCCAGATTACAGAATTTCATATATATATTAACTACTCGTAAAATATATATATCATAACAGCACCCCATATAAAACTATGGTGCGGGCATACTCTACTATCCAACCCCATATCACTCATATTAAGGGGAATACAAATTCGGACTCACTCTCGAATTGTATTAGCACATACACAATAATATTGAGGCGAAGCATAGATTCCAAGTCTTTAAGAGGATGGCACCCGCGTCTCTTAGGACCGTCTGAACTATCAAATCAATAGCCTGTACCAGGGATATCTATCTCCTAGGGTACGAGTCAATATCCCCCATAAGGCAACACAGGATAAGATCGTCCCAGCGCGACAACCTCAGGGATAGCAAGTAGCGTGGGTATGTTTTTCACATGTATATAATATATGCATACACAATCATATAAATATACCACTTTTATTATATGAATTTAGGTTTATCCAATAAACCACATTCACAACATTTATCCTTATTTTCCCATTATTATTTATCAAGTATAATGGTTCGTTTCTAACTTTAATTCGAAGGGTTTTTCCAACTTACTATGTAACCGTCATGGACTCCATTCTTCCAAATATACAATTCAGTAGATATTCATTTATGTTCCAATGTAACTCTCTCTTACGTGTCAACCCTTTAATATATACTTAATTGATTTTTTTTTTCTCTAAGAGTCCTCAAAACATAAAACTGTCTAGCAAAAAAAATATTAAAAACTATTGAACGGTCCGATCGAGTCGATTTTTTTTTTGTAGCTTCCTCTCGTCTTCAGCTAATTCTCTGTAAAATTTCATCCAATTCCAACGGTCCGATTGTCCGGAATAAATTTTCTTTTTTAGTATTTGTATCTGATTAAAACTCTTTTCTTAATCAAACTCTTAATCCTAATCATTCCTGAACCAATATGAAAGATGCATCAACGAAATAAGCAAGATAAATACTTGCCTGGGATTTTTAGAAATCTGGTTTGGTGTTGAATTTGGTGTGGTTGCGTTCCCCGTCTCGCGATCTACGCATTGGCGGTGGCGGCGGTGCAAACAGGTGATTTTTGAGCCTTGGAATGCCTTGAGAGCTCTCTCCTCTCCTCTCTAATGGCCGTTCTAGTGTTTTGAGTTATCTAACCCTAGGAGATAACCTAAACATCTGATATAACCCCTTTAATTTTTGTGGGTTTAATTACCCAAAAATACAAAATGACTAAAATGCCCTCCCGGGGTACTAATTAGGCCTAAAACTCCCCGAGACCCAAATCAAACTCCCGGGTATACTTTTCTGACTATCTCAACCCTTGCGAACGTGTTGGCGCACTCAAAATGACCATACGAATAACTTATAAAATATTCACTTTTATTAATCCACATTTAGTCCCAACACGACACAGGCGCGTCCCGACTTAAATTTCCACAATTGTCATTTTATTCACACGTGACAATATTATAAAAATAAATCTCATATATTACTATACTCATCCAGTAATATGCAACAAATAATATATTCCCAATAATTACTAACTCTTGTCACGCTAGTAAATATTTAAAACAACATTTCAGATTAAAATTAAATTAATTTATCTAAATTAAATTTAATAAATCCCATAATTTAAAAGCCATAAAAATACGGGGTATTACAGGTAGTTGATGGGAATAAAATGACCGGTGTTTGGGTTGATCATTTTAGAGGTTTTAGGCTTAAAAATGGTGGAAAATGAATCTGTTAAGGGTGTAAAACGTAACAGGTTCGGTCGGGGGAGAAGACTGTTGAATCTCGTTCGAACGAGGCGAGATATCGTTCGAATGGCAGGTGCAAAAATTTGAGAAATTTCCATTTCAGTCCAATTCGAGTTACACAGTTATTTTGAGTGAGGAAATCTGTCACTTGATGAATTGAGTATAATGAAGAATTGTTGGGCGGTAATTGTATAATTATTCTTTAAATATTGGAAAAGGTAAGTTAACTTTGAAAATTCCAAGAGAGAGATTAATCGAAATAAATATGCTATACGTAGTAATGAGAGAATAATACGTATTGAAGTATATGTTCTGTTTGGGTGAATACCTATTGATTTTATATAGGATGTGTGTATGCCTATTATATGAATATTATTAGTGTGTGCATAGCACACCTACACTGCTTTCTATCGGGAGGAGGTTTCGCGCCATGGACAGTCTTATCCTGGGTGACCTAATGGGGCGATACATGATTTGCGCCTAGAGCATATGAACTTGGATACGTGCTATCTGAGACGTAGAATAGTTTTGACGTTTGAATGGGAGCATAGGTATGTGCATTACCAATTTGGCTGGTGGGTATGCTCACCTCCAATATATATGTTATGAGATTTATGGTTCGTGAGAGACGTCGAGCCAACTGTCCTTTATGCAGTGAGCGATGCACCGGGACTTGATGGCAGACAATGCATTGCGCCAAGTGGTCTTAACCAAGGGGAGCTGGATTATATATATATATATATATATATGTGTGTGTGTGTGTGTGTGTGTGTGTGCTTCTGATTATGTCTACTGTGTATAACTTATGTGGGATAAACTACTTCAAAAATGTATTGTATGGCCGATACCAAGATATACTACTAGTGACGTAGATGATGGTGTGGTGAGTTCGAACTAGTTAGGCTGGGTACCATAACTAATCGGGGTAGATGTACGTTTGGCTTACACAATAGATGAGAGGTGAGAATCTCCGGTGAGAGTTCGAAACTAACATGCACATAATACTTTATTCATTGTTGTTTAAAATACTTGCTAAAACAAATATTTTTACAACTCGGGCTCTGACCCGTCTCTTGCTATTCTCCTCTCTTTTGCTATATATATATTATATATCAGGTGTCCAGCCACAGGGTTACTAGGCTTAGACATGTGGATCGTTTAGTGAGCTGCAGCGGTTGTGGGAGTTGAAGGTCCTTACATTTTAGATGCATCTATCATTTCATTCAGTCCTATTCAGACATTTCATTTAGTTCATGTGTTGCCCATTCTCGGTCGTTTTATCTTACAGGTTGTACTTAGTTTACTTTTGAAGATCTTTTCAGTTAGATTGAGTATTATTTTGATCTATTGGTTTGAGACTTTGAATTGAAATATTTTATCCAGTCTTATTTATTTCAGTATTTGATTTATGTCCGATATTTATTATGTCCATGTGGAATACATATAGCTTATGTCTTAGAGAATCAAAATTTATTAACAGATTATTTGGGTATAATTAAATGGAAAATGTTTTTACCCTTAGCTTAATTATTTATTAGGTGATAAATGAAGAAAAATTATTTTTTGACAGTGATGCTAAGAATGAACCAACCGGTCACTTTGGTATAATTTAATAAAGGACTAACGACCCTGTATTTAATTGGGTGGGGTGTCAGAAGTTTTCCATTTGTACAATGGATTATCATTAGAAGTCTCATTTGTACGAGTTCGTTTGAATGACCAGGAAATGTCCTTCGAACAAAATTCCTGGCGGGAACAGTTTTTGGCAGTTTTTCCCATCTTCGTACAAACTTTGTCCCCACTTTCTTTTGATAGTTTTTAACTACTTCGGAACCAAATTTTTTTCTAAGACTTTTCACTACACTTTGGGAGCTTTTGAGAGATAAAATAAATGTTTTTAGACAAGTCCCTTTTGTGTGTCTAATTTAAATGGATTAAATCCTTCCAAAACACAAGAGTATACACCCAATTTGTCTAGTTTAAATCCAAGCCTCTACATACATATATCTTGCTTGAAGTGTTTGGCACCAGGTTCGTTGTCATCCTCATAAAAGAGAAAGTTTGTGTTCCTTCTCTACCCAAAAAGGAGATAGTTTTCATTGCGGTATGCTCATACGGTGAAAGGAATCGTGTGTGGTTGATGGAGTCCAAAAGCTTCATTGTAGGAGTCCAAGGTTCCGGTGGAGTCCGGGAATGTCGACTAAGAAGAGGTTGATACAAGAAGACGCGTCAGGGGATTGAAGGAGTCGAGTCGAGTTGTGTAAGTCATCTGTCTTGTATTTGTAAAAATTCCATACTTAGTGGACTTAAGGTTAGGGGTCGTCCGAGGTTTTTCCCGTTTTGTTTTTTTCTCATACATCACGACGTAGTGTGAGTTATTTTCTTTTATCTTGAAAAAACACATAGATGCATTCTTAGATAATTCAAGATAAAATTGGGTTTAAATATCACACTAGTTTAATTTGGTGCTATAAATTAATCTAGTTAATGTTTAATTTATTTAATTCAAGTTATTATTTTTAATTTGATAAATTTTAGTTAGGCAAATTTTTAGGACTTGGGTTGAGTTAATTTGTTTTAGTGAATATTTACTTGTTGTTTAATACAGGTCACTTTTAGTTTAGTTTAATTTTAATTTGAAAGAAATTAAAATTTGAAGTTTGTGTGTATTGTGATGAACCATCCTATTCCGCACTTTAAGGAAATTTTAAATTGAATTTAAAAGAAGATTTTAAAAATTGGGGGCCTCCTTTCCATAACAATTGTGTGTATTGATGTTTATTCTCATGTGTATGTTATGTTATAAGATTCAAACCCATGTTAATAAATAATTTTTTAGGTAGCCTAGAAATTGTGTGATGTGTTATTTTAGTAGGAGCTGAATGTTTATGCTTGTTGAGGTTATGGAGGGCAGATACATAAAACTTTTGTAAGGTGGGTGATAGTAGGCAAGGGCGAAGGCTTTAGGAGGAGAATGATACACACTCACGCACATGTGTGTGTGTGTGTGTGAGAGAGAGAGAGAGAGCTCTTATTATATAACATGGTAATCATTTCATACTTTTGGATTTATATAGTTTTATCACTCACATGAACATTTGTTACATGTTTAGTGAAATTGTGTTAATATTTGTGTTTGCCACCCCTAATATGGGGTACGATTTCACCTAAGATGGTAATATTTTATTTTATGATATACAAATATGTAAAGAACATTAATGGTTGTCACTCAGAAAATAAAGAGAATATCGTTAGTCTGCTGGACCTTTGGGGATATTATCAGACTCACCAAAAGTGATGAATTCCAATGACATAGAATCTTTGTTGTAGATAGAGTTCAAGAATTGCACAATGTTGTATATAATTGATTGTTTCGTCTAGTTTGATCTCATTACTAAATTAAAACCCTAGTGATTATGAATTGAATTCCTTTAACACTATCATTTTCCCTTGATGGCCGAGGTTTATATTTCCAAGGAAGAAAATGGCGGGTATAGTTATTATTAGAAAATGGGTTAGGGTGAGATCTGTATTCGATGTTGATGTGTGATAACCCCTAAATTCCAAATTTTGGGTATTCTATCCTAAATCCAAAAGGATCAAATATCTAAAAGTCCCTCAAACATTTTTTAATACACATTTAGTCCAAGCCTTTTATTTTGTACCAAAAAGTCCCTTATTCCCCTAACCAAATTCTATATCCCATATACTTAACGTGTCTTACAGATAAAACCTATATTCCTCCCAACTAATAATACTTTTCTTCCATATACTCTAGATTGAATGAACTCAATACCACTTATCATGAATTGTCTTTAACGACCCATCTAACCATAATATTATATCCAGGGTTATCACAACAAACACAAAACTTAGTGCATACATACATTACAAATCACACACTTAGAGTTCATGTATGGCCACATAAACACAACATATATAACACTTGTATGCCACAATGTATGCTTGTTTGGGGTTCCCACATACCGATTCCCATCATATACATCTATAAAGATAATGAAGTCCAAACATTAAAATATATATATATATATATATATATATATATATATATATATATATATATATATATATACCTTATATAACAACAACGTATGTCATGTTTGGGTTACTGATACACCATCCCCACCAAGTACATACATCATGGCTCCCATACACTCAACACAATACACAATATCATACAATATAACTAAGGACAACGCACGTCCAACACAATTTAAATACAATAAATAACATGCCAATATCTCATTCAAGCTCATTTTAACGTACAATGTAGTGCGTATTATATCTTGTGCCTTACCTACTAGCTATTTGGGCTCCTGCCCCTAAACAATTTTAACACCTCTACGATATCACAATATACCTATAATTATAAAATGTAGAGACCTTAATGTTGAGATAAATTGGACCATATCATAATTATAAAATTTTAGGATAAACAATATCATTATTAGTTTAAACTCATTCAAGCGCTTAAAAGCTCTAGGTTACACGATTCTTTAATTCTTTATTTAAATTCCCAACCAAATATACTTTGACACTCTAAGTCGTGAATTTTATGTCCATATGACAATCTCGCTAAATTTACTAATCCCTAGTTCTATGTCAAAGAGTACTCCCAACTTTGGGCTAGGGGAATAATCCAAGAAAAATAATTTGTCATCTTAATCGAATAATATTTGACATAGAATTCCAAACTTCAATATATTGGGTTTAATTGCAACAAGGTTTCTCATTATATCCATTTTCATCAACCATTCTCAACTACTGTACAAAATAACTTTATCAACATGAGTCAAGTCTCAGTATAAGTTCTAAGTAATTCAATTCATCAATCATAAAGGCCGAAGTCAAAATTCATTTTCCAATTAAAATTATTTGCATAAATATGAATTGCAGTTAATAATAATAAATTCTTAATTAAAAGGTTCCAACTTACATATTTAGTTGATTGATAACTCCCAGTTATTATGAATTTCAACATTTTGAGATTCAATTATCACAAGTTCTCCCCAAATCCCAATTATCATGAATTATCCACATATACCTTCTAATTATCATGAATTTCACCAATTTAAAATTACTTTAATAACTAAGCATGAATTTCCATGATTATAATCCAATTTAAGTCACAAACTCCATAATTATATCTACATTTCCGTGTTATAGATAATCGCATATCAAAGAGGAATAAAGGTAATTCACTTTCCTCTAATCTATAATTATAAATTTCTAAATTTTTCTCACTACACCAAATACCAAAAATGGTCACAGTAACTTGGTTATGATTCAAAACGGTGACTACCAACTAATGATTATGACAGGAACCATGGCCCGTTATATAGGCGACATTTGCCAAAACTTTGACACATATGTGGACTGTGACCCTGTTGGTCACGGGAAATGACCATGAGTATTTACGCGAGAAATATAGTGTCAAATTGGTGGAAATATTATCTTAATTTGTTTTTTATATTAATTGATTTTTCCAAATATTATGACCCTATTTAATTGAATGAATTTTCTTAGATAATCAATTGAGAGTTCTTGTAGGAAATATGACCTTCATTTCAATATTTAAGGATATAATGTCCAACAACTTAGCATTAAATTTAAAACTATATGGATTTTAATATTGTTTTTTTTTTAATTTATGTGATTAATTTGATGGATTGATAATTTTAATATTTCTTTTGGATAGATGACTTAGTTAGTCATATAATGGAGTTGTATGATAAGTTTGAAACATGTTGAAGAATTTTTTGGAAACGAACAAATTAAAAATATTTTTTCAAAATAAATATGTTATTGGTCATAATCATACACCATAACAAATTTTCACGAGTTAAGAAACGAGTCTCGATTCAGGATAACGATCAAGTATTATAATATTCTCAATGTTAATCAAGGTCATGAACCACGACTGAAAATCAAATTGTGTAATCACTAGAAATAACCTATAGGGTGAATAAGTTATATAACAAATTTTCCCAATTTTGAAAGTGATAGCCTATTAAAACATAAATCTAGGTCATTTTTTAATTTGTTATTACATCTAGTTTAATTTGCAATCATACAAATACAATCAACCAATGAAAAGTGAAATACAATTTCACAACACCGAATATACAAGGAACATTCCCAATCTATGGGGAAAAAATATCTATGTGACGTAACATCTTATTACATTTGAAAATAAAATTTTACATAATCCAATAAGTCAACTCTCTCTCACGCTCTCATAAAAAATTACCTATGGACATTGTGAATTTTCACCGTTCTAATGAGAAATGCAACCAAAGCTCCAATGATTGAATATGAAATTCCATTATTTTCCTTAGTTAACACCATTTTATAGCTCTAGATAGTTTGAGCACCTCCTTTTAGATCTCGGAGTCTAGATCATATGGATTTATTGAACATTAGATCTAAACAATGTCTATGTATGGATAAAACCTCTCGAAACATCTCACAAATGTATATCTAGAAATTCTCACAAAACTCAATTTTAGAATGCCCTTTAAGTGTGTGTGCTTAGCCTAGGATGGCATGAATAAAAAAAGTCCAATATTTATATTTTTTTAACTTTTACGTTGAACTAAATTAACATAATTAAACTTATGCACCAATTTTAATCTTAAGTTGTGAAAAACCAATTTACCCAATTTTATCTCTTTACCCTAAAGCATGCATCTAAGTGATAAGTACATAAAATAAAGAAATCATCCACAAGGCACCAATGTACGAGGAAAACCACAAAGGGAAAAATCTCAGACGGTCCACCCAAACAGATCACTATGATACGATTTTACAAAGCATAGATAGTAAACTTACTCAATGACTCGATCCCCTGAAGCCTTGATGCTCTTCTATCTTCCACCGTTCCTCCATAGTGCAATGTAGGAATCCACCCACCCAAGCTTCCACAATGCACGAGTCCATGCATGTCTCAGTATCCATCACTCGGGATTAATAATCATCAACACCGTAAATATGGAGTCCACCGCGTGTAAGCAACAAGTACCAAGTCCACTGCACGAAAAATAGTCTCTTTAGACGTGGAGAATCAAAATTAGTGCCCAACCGAAGGATCTCAAAGCATATGAATTATGAATCTTAGATCCTTAAACATATACGAAAACATTTTTTGCCAAAATTTCTTGAAAAATTCGAGTTCAACATGCCTAAAATAGTAAAAGTAGAAATTTTAAGGCAAAAAACTCGTTCGAACGAAAACAAGGGACATTCGAACGAGATTAGCATTTTCGTTCAGACGACATTCCATTTCGCTCAAACGAAATGGATTTCTCGTTCAAATGAGCCTCCAACAATCTGCAAATGAGGTGTAAAATCTTTGATAGAGAATTTTCATTTGATTTTCATTAGATGTTGTTTTAACGAGATCTTAATTTCATTCTAATTAGATTAGAATTTGTTCGAATGGAAACTCAATTGCATTCCCAAGAAATCAATTATTATTTTAACGAGATTAAAACCCAAAAATATTTCTTTAAATAACATTTAAAAAATAGTTCTAAACGTTTTGAGTTAAAAAATAAACACCCTTAAAAAATCCAAGGACTCATATTCAATATGCATTCATACCTACGATATCCTCGATAAATGTGAAGACAAACATGGCACGATAAACTCGTCATGATGTATCCAATCTTTGAAGTTTTACCGCTACATCTTCATCAAACACTTCATAGGATTATGGGAGCAACAACACAAAGTCTATCCTATAAGTCAAACATTTTTTTCGGAATAAAGTAAATTATATACAAATTAATTTGATTGGAAATTTGTTCTTACAAATCTCCTCCTTTGTCTATTCATGGAAAAAAAACAAAACAAATATTCTATGGGACGTCAAGCTCTCTAAATAAACTCATTCTCCAGCCCCAAAAGGAAAATAGTACAGACGCTCGACAGACTCACAAACTTGAGTGGCTTTGCTTTGCTTGAAAACTTTGCCACATGTTGTAAACCTGTACACTTAAATACACCTTCAAATGAAAAGAGAATATAACAACTATATATCCACTAATTAATCAACAAAATAGCAATTTCTAAAACAATCTCTACCGAGTTAAGGCATCTCCCCCTAAGATATAAATATCCTAATCATGCAAAGGAAAGATACCATTTTCCCATTTTTTTTCAAGGAATAGACAAAAAAAGATAGCATAAAGTAATTACCCTCCCTAAAAACCAAATCTCCCCCTAAATATGTGATCATAAGATGCCAATTTTTAAAACAAGATAAGGGAATAAATTATGCGACAGTGTAAATTGCAACAAACACACAACATGGCAGCTCAAGCATAAATAATCCAAACTATGATACAATAATATTAATATCAATGCAAAAAGATACCAATCCGAATAAGCATTGATGCATAATACAAAATTTTAAATTACTAATTTGAGACACAAAACCAAAGAGAAATTTCAATGCAAATAATAAGAGATATCAATATGATCATAGAGCAGGGCAAATAAAATTCACCAATAAAGCATATGGAGTACATGGACAAAATGAAAAACGCAATGACTGAAAACATGATACCATATAAAATATACGTAAAATATACCAATGAAAAATTCGGCACATATATATAGGTATAAACAACAACAAACACGATACAAAACACATAAGCTTTTACTCACTAACATAGTATGGTCGTAACTAAATATGTGGAACAAACTTAATAGGCATGAACCAGATAAAAATGAATTATTACCCAAACAATCAAATACATTCAAGAAGTTCTAATTGACTGCAAAACTTTATCAAACTAAGATTTAACCTTAAGTTACAAGATGAAGTGAACTTAATGAACAAACAAGCACAATACACACATACCTAGAATATTGATGATTCTACAAATGAATAGCATCATAAACAAATAATCATAACTAGGATTAATTGTGAAATCCCATTGATCTTCAACTAAATACACACAAAAGATAAAAATATGTCATATTTTCTTTTTTATTCTATTCTCGATTCTTTTAAAGCTATTGTTGTTAAAATATCAAACAAACTAAACATTTTTTGCCTTTGGTAATTTTTTTATATTTTTTTCCTTTTAATCTTTTCATTTGGCTCTTGCCAACGGTGGCTATGACATAAAGGAGATTTTCTCCTTTCGTAGCCCTTTCCCATTAATCCTCATATATAGTTTTTCATTACAATTCAAACATTCTCATGAACAACGATTCTTACATGCACAAATCCCCCATAGTCACAAAATATGTAGATAACAGGATTGATGGGAGAACTTTTCACAAAGCTTAAATATACATGTGAAGTTAACGTTAAAAAGTCATGTGGATGTGTGTGTGGAGGAATAAACAAAGTTGAATCCATAAAGAAAATCAAGTTCAAAATAATTCCATGTAAGCATGATTGAGAACAATGTAAGTAACTACAATCATAACCAAATGTCCTCACCACATGAAAAATATAGAGTGAATTTGATTCAAACACATCAATATGCTACAATAAATGTGTTATACTAAAATACACAAAAACCAAAACTCTTTTTGAGTTTTTATAAAAATTTACAAAATAAAATACCAATTTTTGCAATTTTTGTAAACAAACTCTAACTCAAAAGACAAACACAATCTTTTTGTATTTTCTTTAATATAACTCAAAAATGGATAATCAAAATACAAAAGGCACGTATGTCACACACTAGCAAACATATATCATGAAGCACAAATAAGAGTATGTCAAATAAGCTAACACAATCAACCATTTGATATATCAAGGGAAGCATTATGTGCAAGCAAACGAGAATCGACAAGTCTAATACGTAAAGCCTCTAAATCCGATTTTCTAACCAAAGTAGGTGTAACATGACGCTTAGGGTCTTTGATAACCATGGTGATTCTATTCTTAGACTTCCTAGGATCGTTCTTAATATCATAACAAAAATGCCTAAGGTGACCTTTACTATCGCAATGAGTGCAAGTGTAAACACTATGAGGGATATTACACAAGGGTTGGCCTTTTCTAAAGTTCTTAGTAGATGCTATCAAATGTATGGTCTTGTCTTTGGTAGTGTAAGAATTATGATCATCGAAGCCAATTCCACACTTATCATATTTGATTTGGATGGTGCTTAACATTTTATTCAACTTTTTCGATAGACTCCAAATCAAATTTGACACGACTCAAATCTCTCAATATCTCCTCAAGATCAAGTATTGATATGCTAGAATATATCCTCATCCTAGCCGACAGTATACTCGGCCTATGATGACACAATAATTAAGCTAGGTACTACCTCACCCCTGGATCGTACTTGAGATAACCATCGGCCCCGGCCTCCCTGATAAGCCAAAAACCACCTACCCAGTAATTGATAAGTGTGGGCCCTCGTCCTGGTCTGAAGCCTCAGACTTGTCCACAAGTGAATGCAAGGATATAGACAACCCGGCCTATCCTTACAGCATCAATGATATTGCCAACTCCTTGATCGATTGCCCCGGCCTCCGCTCAGGCATACTGATCGAGGGTGACATCGACATAGCGCGTGGTTTGGGGGATGTGTGGAGCAGTGCGCGTGGGACACATATCACACACGAGAAAAACTATTACTACCAGATCATCCCCTCACATGAAGGAATATTTAGTCATTATGACTTACATGTGAGAGGGCCAGATGTCCACATTGGATTGGCTAAGAGAAATACATTCATGCATACAACATTCTTGGGTGGTACACTATACTCCATAAGCACTATATATACCTTTCATTTTCTTCATTGTAAAGGATCTATGAATTCAAACCCTAGCTAAAACTCTGCTCATTTGTATACAGAAGAGAGAGGGAGAAAGCTTGTGTTGTAACCAGGCCATTAGTGCCATATTTATTAGTGAATTTCACTCACATGCACAGTGGACATAGGCTTCGGCTGAAACACATAAATCTAGGTGTTCGTACTCTTCACCTCATCTAATTTGCTATGTTATTAATGCCATTATTGTATACCAGTTTGAGCTTCATACATTTGTGACCTGGAGAAACTATTTCTAGTATCATCAATCTGCCATTGTCTATGGGAATTAGTAGCATCATCTTTTCCCTTTTTTATCTTGTCCTTACCGGAGTCTCTGGTGGTGAACCAGTCATCCCCTCATATGGAGATTTTTCACCATTGAAAGAGTTCATGTTGAGATACAAGGCTTTTACTTTTCAAGTATAGCTAATCTGTAAGGTTTAATACATGGCATAAGAATTTCCACTACCACCACCAGCTGCTGGTCCTAGTTCCAGAAACACACCTCCTCAATCAGAAATGGCTAAAGTAGAGGAAATATTGAAATCCTAGGCGAAAAGCTAACAGGGAATACCGGAGCAGCTGGCTACCTTCAGCCAGAACGTGGTAATTAAGCCAGCGGGAGACTTGTTGGAGATGATTACTTCGACAGCTGAGGAGAATCATCATGGGGCAGAGAACCACCCCAGGCACCTTGCAAGGATCTACCTCATCTTCAACGGTGGAGGGACGTTGGTAACCCTAAGCGTTTACGCTTGGGGAGGCAAGGCCAACCCTGATCGGAGGACCGTTATGATGATTATGAGGCTGAAGATAATCAAGTTGATTATTAGGAGCCATACGAAATATTTGGGAATACGGTATGCCCCATCCAAAGAAGTTGATGTCATGATAGGAGGTCGAGTCCTGATGGCCGACCAAGGGGTTCAACTTTTGATCGATTAAGTAGAGGGTTGGCCTTTGAAAGGCTTGGCCTAATTGGTGATTTGAGAGAAAGGCTGTCCAGCTTAAGGAGAAATGCTGGCTCAAGAAGGGTGGAGGAAGACAATCGACCGCAGTGTGGATGAGATGAGGGCCAGCGAGAAGTAAATAGCCATCGCACATCAGAAGTATGGGAACCATCAGTTCAGCCAGTTGAGGTAGCATGGGATAACATTGGCCAAGCCGACGTTGTTGAAGCGATCGAGAGGCCTTGGAATGACTCAATTCAAAGGCTAGAAAATAAGATTGGAAACATCCTTAAGAGCCGTGACCCCCTGCAGAAGGGATACTCAAAAGGTTCTCCTTTTATGGAAAAAATAGTCAACTTCCCAACCCCTGCGAAATTTAAGCCGCCGGTGGTTACTCCAAAGTATGATGGGAGTACCAACCCTGTGCACCATGTAAAGATGTACTAGTCGGCCACAGACATCTATTCCATCTCAGATAAGATGAAATTCCATGCATTCTAAAGAACTTTGTCTAGAGCTGCCCATATATGGTTCACTTCACTCCTGAAGAACTCCAATGAAAATTTCAAGAAACTTGCAAAACAATTTATCCATAACTTCTGCTTTGGGGTAAGACTCCAAAAGAAGACTACTCACTTGTTGTATGTTAAGTAGGGGAAGAATGAGAGTCTCGGGGAGTACATCGCGATAATAAGGACAATTTAGAAGTGGAGGATTATGAGGAAAGTATTATAATGATAGCGTTAATAGGAGGCCTGCAAAAAGGGAAATTGCTTTAGAATCTTACTGAGGACCCACCAAAGTCTATGGCCAAGATATTGGCGATGGACGGTAAGGTCATAAATTCTGAGGAGTCTAGGGAAGTTAAGTATGAGGATGAGAAAGGGACAGGTAGTGGGAGCAAGTTTCAGAATAAGAATAAAGAGAAAAAGAAGAGATCAACTGATGATAAGTTTGTCGGGTACACTCCTCTCACGGTTAGCTGAGAGCACATTTTGAATGAGATCAAGAATGATCGGGGTCCCTAAGATGGATAAAGAATCTGAAAGATCTCCCTCATAAAAGGAATAAAATCTTATGGTGTGAATTTCACCAAGATCACGGGCACTTAACCGATAAGTGTTTCTCCCTTAAAGATGAGATTGAGAAGATGCTTAAGGCTGGGAAGCTAAGAAAAATTATGTGAGCAGTGGTATCCCAAAGAGAGGGGGTGATGACCCTAGAAAAATAAGGGTTGATAAGTGAAGGGAAGATGTCCCAGGGAAGAAGGATGACGCCTCACATGACGACCCAGACCTCACTACACCAAAATGGAAGATTTGTGAGTGTTGTTAGCATTCACAAATGACCTTTATAACTGCTATTTACCGTCATAATTTATAGGGTGACAAAAGAACAATTGCAACTCCTAACCGTAGTCACAAATTTTTATAACCCCTATGGGGGTTATGACTGGTGATCCCAATTTGTAACTGCTATTTGTAACTGCTGTCAGCAGTTACGAATATTATATTCGTAACTGCTAACAACACTCACAAATATTATATTCGTAACTGCTGACAGCTGTTATGAATCTTATATTCATGACTGCTATTAGCAGTTACAAAATTGATAGTAGTGAGAAATTTGTGATTGCTATTAGCAGTTACAAAATTGAATTTATTAAATGTGGTAAGAGCTGTTACAAAATGATGAAATAATGAAAGTAAAATAAATATCATGATAACAAGTCCAAAAATTTTGAGAACATTTCATTTATATTTATGATATCCCAAATATCCAGTACATATAAAACTTGTTTAAACTTAATTTAACATAAAACAACCCCTTCGTGGGCGCTAAGTACAAAATGAACATGGAATAAAAAATAAACTAAAAAATATAACGACAGAGCACATCGATGACATGAAATGTCATGAACATGTAACAAATCATTCTAAATCTAGACCAGGAGTCACCACGTGGTGGATGCGCTTTGTGAAGTCTAGGTATATCAGCCGTGGAGGTATTGATGCAGTGACATCCTCCCTTGTGTACTCGGAGTACGCCTATTGAGCATGTTCAATGGACTCACAAAATTTTAATACGGCGCCTCGATATCCATTGACTTGTGCTTGTGTTGCTTGCCACAAAGTGTAAACGCCTGGATTTATGCCTTTGAATACTACGTATGTCGGGTATGCTATGTGTATGCCTACAAACAACTAAATGTAACTATGTTAGTTACAATAAAGAATGTGGGGCACAATATCAAAACAAATCGGTGATTATATACAAAAAGAATGTGGGACAACTTAACCCATGCTCACATGTTCTATACAAAATCATACTTTATGAAAATCGCCACACCCACCACGCACCCACCATGTTATATAAAAAATCATACATAAACATGGAACAAAATCTAAAAGTTCGTAGGATAATAAGAATTAACTTCCCTTTGATGGTGTCAAAGGATTTGGCACCACATTTTTTTTTATTTTCAAAACAAAGATTGTAATGAAACAAACAAGCAAACAAAACACCAAGAATATCAAGAACAGTGCCAAGATTAACACGTTCGGAAAACACCATGATATGCTTACCGTGCATAATCCAATACGTCAATAAATACTCCAAGCTTGAGTTTGACATAAGCCAAATCCAATCCAACTATGACAAGAATTACAAATAAAAGTAACAAGTCAACAAAGTATTATTCTTATGTACTAGGGGAAATACTTAATAATAGACTATATATTGATATTCATCATTATCTAACTCTCAAATAAGGGATTACAGCCATACATATAGGCTCAATGAATTTGGAGCCCAAGATACCTAATAAGACAAAATACTAAAGTATCCCTAAACAAATTGGTGAATATTTTTAATGAAGATTCTCTTATACTACTAACATTAGACACTAAAATAAAATAAAAATACAACGCATCAATTTTGGACTCAATTGCACATATCCACACTCCATTATTTGCATAAGTATGAAGATCAGATGCATAACTATGTTGGGGAAAAGGATCCAGATATTGGGCATACCAATTCTATGGAGTTCTATGCCTGAAATGGCCAACGACGCTTATTCTTACAACTGAAAGTTTTCACCTACATGCATCTCAAGCACAATACTTAATACACTAACATATTTAAACATAATTCAAACACGAAGTGAAAATTCAGAAATAAATAAAAGCATGGTTTATCAAAAAGACTAAAACAGATAACTATTCAAGCATCGAATGCATAAAATATACCGGGTATGCATTTATATAGAAATAAATTAGTGTTGTATCTACGAGCTCTAGTCTCAGCAGATCTGCTGAGACTAGATATGTATGACGTGAAACAAATTAGTGTCATCACCTTAGCAGATTTGTTGAATCTGCTGAATCAGTGTCGTCACCTTAGCAGACCTGTTGAATCTCAATAGGAGTGAGACCAGATAGGTATGACGTAAAAAACCTTATGAAGAAGATACAATAGCAAAGGGGACATGACATGCTGCGTCGCTAAGGTAACTCTCTGAGCTATGAATGGTGTTCGCATCGATAGGTGACATCCTAAACCGCTCAACCTCATCCTATAAAAGAGGGACCTGAGCAACCTCGCAAATATGAGATAGTAGTACACAAAATGGAAGTGCAGTGCAAACATGAGTAGGTACGACAAACTGAACAGATGACATGACATGAAGAATGATCGCAGAAAGATCTATCATCTAACCCTGGCTCCCAACATACATAAATTATACTATGTCGTAGGAAATCTGAGTATGGTTGGTCCGAGGATGATCGATAAGAAGGAAAACCAATTAATCACACAATAATAGGGATGTAAGTACTGATGGTACATGATAGTGGATTGGGGATGAATCTCTTTGAGACAATGACAGACGTCAATATTTGGACTCCCAGAACATCATGCAAAAAGATAACATCTGGGATGCAAGGAATCTATAGAATCTGAGAAATGAAATCAAGTGTGATCACAACTAAAACTCCTCAAACTGAGGTCTGAGTATCTGCACAGTCCAAATAGCTCTAAAGTAAAACTCTCTGACAAAATATGGGTGAATCACATCATACATCTAAAACACGGGCTCCCAATATTTCCCTTTAATCTAGTTTAGGACATGATATTGCCCAAAGGCTACTATCCTAAAAACTCTCTCTCGAATTACATTGCGTACATGAGGACCGAGTGCACAATACAGCTTGTACTCGACATGACTCACCCATCAATTAACAAAGTATCGAGGACAGTTGGCCTGTGAAAATTAAGCTCAATTAGATATCGATTGCTCATCAATGTGACCAGCATGAACGGAACGTTGACGCTATCCACGAGCCATTAGTAGCCCAAAACAGATAGTGATAAAAATGGGTGTAGGTGTGGAAAGAAGTGACTAATCCTAGCGCAACACACAAGTACACTCTAACACCATATCTTCGTATAATCATCCAATCGAACCACTGAGATAAACCAAATACCACAACCCAAAAGCAGCAATATAAACAATATCAACAATAGGAATAACCAAGAATGCATGAAAAGTACGCAACCAAACATGGTGTCTGCCATCCAATAGTTGTAAATAATCCCATCCAACAGTTGTAAATAATCCCTGTAAATTATATTCATGATTAAACAAATTTAGAATGTGAAATCAACAACCAACCAACACCCAGTCTGATAATTATATGCACTGAATATGCATATTAACCTCTCTATCCAAGTAGATTGATAATAAGTAACCAAAATAGACACTGGATACATTCAAAACAAATTACTAATTGACTCAGAATAGATTACTAATATTCAAAATAGAGTTCAAACACTACTAATCGTTCACTTTGACAATTTGTTCAAATTTCTCAAGATAAATTACTTTGGATCACTTAAGGGAAAAACAAAGAAATGGTCAAACCACCTAAGATTTATCTACATCCTTAATAGTGTCTGCCCCATGACTTCGACGATACAACGGATGATTCTCTTCTCCTGGATCTACACTACTAACATAAACCTGACGTTCAAATATCAGCAGTTGATGTCTATGCACCACCGTTCCAGTAGCAGCTAAAGCAACAAATTGTCCACTTACAATATTCCTTTGATTTGAAAAATATAATAAATTGACATATGAATCATGTGGAGGATCAATTAAATCTCCAAAGTCTGGCTCAGTTGAATTTCCAAAGTTTGGCTCAGTTGACGGGGGGTAGGAGTGTAATCATGGGGACTTGGATGTAGGACTGGAGTGTAATTGCGAGGACTTGGATGTGGGACATGATTATAATTGTGAGGACTTGGATTTGGTATGTGGACTCCATTCGATTCAAAAGAACTTAAAATCATGGTAATGGATGATTTGAGAAATGCCATATCCTCATCATGTTTTTCTTCTCATGTCTTTCCTCTAGTTAACTTTGATACTATAGGAGCAATTGCCTTAAGTTTACTTTTGGACACGGGTCCAACACCACGAGTCGCCCCTAGTGTCTTTTCCTCTAAAGGCAGTCAATGCATATGTATCAATATTATTTTGGCTTGAAGAATCTTGACTACTTCTCAGCTCACTCAATTTTTGCTGTAAAATTATTTATGAATCGATTAAAATGATTGAACGACTAAACTTGAAGGAATTTAATTATTAAAATTGAGATTACAAAACTCGCCATATCATCAACTACCTTTGGGTGAAACTCCCCAATTTTTTGCCTATGACTTTCGAGATACACTTCTAAACGATCAACCGGTCGTTTATTTTTAAGCACCTATAATTTGCCATTAACTATTTGAGCAAGACATATAATATATATACACATTAATATCAGAAAGGGTGTATACCATCTCCTCTATTTTCTCAGTATATGAGATCCGAACAAGACAATGGATGTCCGTCTTTTTAGAACTGTTCACCCGGCCTTGATGTCTTTATTTCAATTTAGCCTCAGATGCTTCTCATAAGAGGAATTCATTCCACTAATAGACAGGGACATGCTCTTTCTCCGGTACTCGATCCTTCAGGGCCTTTATCCTATCACTGTCCAATACCTTAAAATAAGTCGAGCGGAGGTTACTTCTAAAAGACTTCAATTGAATACCAATCCCTTTCATGGACCCCTTCTTCTGGTTGGCTGAAAGATTGAACTCTTTCATGAGTGTATACCACAAGTCGTCTTTTTTTACTTGCTCAACTGTATCCCAACTCTCATATTTTAAGACAATACAAGATTTTAACAAAGAGAAGGCTCGATATTTAAAAGGATTCTTGCCACCTGTTGGCAAACCAAATAGATTAGGGGAAACGTTTGCACGGGAATCAATGGCAGAATGTTCACCATGACTTGAACTTTCTGGTCTGGATGATGGAATTGTATTCTCGGACGCCATTTTCTGCATTTATATATATATGCATTAGTCCACATGATAATACAAGAGTAAGGAAATAATATAAAAAAATATAATATAAGTTATACCCTTTCAACATTTTCTAAAAGTTTTTATAATTCGACCATGTCATAAATTTCATACTTCATCATTTCACGTAAAGTTTTTATTGGCCATGTCTGCGGAAGTGTGTTGATAATTGCATTTTTAACACTAAACATGTTAGGACGTATGCCTTCTCTCCTAAGTCAATAATATATGTTAACTTTGTTATGCATATGTTTTCTCGCAGCAGAGTCTGAACGTATCCTTATCCTCTTCAGGTCTATCTACAAAGGATGGATTTTTCTTTGCTCGAGTTCTAAAAACTCTACTAACTGTATCACATTACTTGGATTGTGTTTTATGAATGCCCTTTCAATTTCTTCAACCCAACTTTGAGGTAGTGTGCATAGTATTGATTGAAATAAATATGCTTCAGGTATGTTCCAACCATGATCTTGCAAGTAATTTCATTACTTGATTTCTTGATAGCTATGCTGCTAAATTGATGTGTTCTCTATAAAAGACCTATTTTAAAAATCATTGCATGTATGTACAGTATATGACATCCTTGAAAAAGTAATAATAAATTTGTGAACAAAAGGCACTATGAATACATGCTACGAAATAATTGAAACATGCTATTACACATAACTTTCAAGTCAACATTTAAAACAACAGAACATGCTACAATTAAACATCTACTCCTCTAATGTGTTTAATAATTTCTTTAATTATGGTTTGTTGTCCAGAATAGACTGAATCTCGATAGGCGCCTCTATGTCGTCTACCGATGTAGTCAAGCGCTTAGGAGAATGTAAAACAACAGACCATGGATCGTTGTTGGGGATCTTTTCATAAAACACTTGCTTTAAGTTTTGGAATGCACAAACGAATGGCTCGTCATTCATACTCTTCAACTTGTCCAAATCAAGCTTCAGCATGTGGGTGTTAGGGTCGACCATACATGCATTCTTGTCCTCCACTCTCACCCAATCACAGTAAAACACGTGTATGCTTAAAGATATATAATCTAATAGAAAAATTTGTTTTATAATCCCATAATACGTCATCTAAGCTTCTATCAAGCTTTTATCATTCGCGCCTGCCCTAAAATGAGTTAATGCTTTATATGAAATGCCACTATTTTGTTTCCCAATGAGTTTAAGCTCGTGTGTGCTTGAAGAGAACACAAAACCATTGACACCATATTGTACAAACTCCTTGGCTACAAAACTAGGCCCATTTCCTAGACGTGCAAGCCTCGTCGATACTTCACCAGCTTTTAATAACTGAAACCAAGAAAGTATTTGCATTGTGAATATGTTGCAAAGACAGTAAATAAAAGTGAGGTATTACTGTTCTCACCTCGGAAGCTACCCAATGCCTAAAGTCATTGTTTGTGCTCGCGCCTCCCTTGCTCCTCTTGGCATGCCCGCACTCATTATATTGCCTAGGTTAAAACAATAAAAAAATTAGTTTTTAATGAATATAACATCGAACATATTACATTATTTTACAAAACATTATAATAAACTCACATTTTCCATTTGTCTATGTCTTCATGCGTCTCGAATACATATGGATCCACCTGGTTATATTTTGTACTTGTTAGCTTCACTACCTTAAATTTCCCCAGGGCCTCCTCATTCGCAAACTCTTCTAATTCATCAATAAAGCATTCACGACCTCCAACATTTGGGTTAGGCATATATTCCTTTGCATACAAGGAATCCTCTTCCATAATGTACTCCTCAACAATGCATCCCTCAACGTACCGTGTATTCTTAACTTAATCTTTAAAAGTTTTCATTAATCGTTCGAACGAATACATCCATCGGTACCTTACTCGTTCGCATAAAAGTTCTTCATCGCATAAATGCACTAAAAGGTGGATGCTTATGTCAAGAATGAGGGAGTAAAGTACTTCTAAAAAACACATGTCGCCTCGGCCAAAGTTTCTTTCGCTGCCATTATGTGCTTCCGGTTGACAACTTTCTCGCACAATAGGGAGAAACATAAACTAATTTGTAGAATGGCCCTTCAAAGATCCTCGTGTTTCAAAAAATAGTGTCCGGACAACAGAGGGACAAGTTGCATTATGACATGCCAATCGTGAGACTTACACTTTTTCAAATCTTTTATTGCGTCGCAGACAATCCTACGTAAGTTGGATAAGAAATTAGAAGGGACCTTCAAGACATTTAATGTTTCTAAGAATATATTTCTTTCTTCAATGCTCAAAGTATAAGATGCAACTCGCATATGCTTTTTTCCAGTGTTTGGATCTTCTTTCAACCATAATGATCTTATAATCTTCAAATCACGAAGATCTTTACGAGCTTTTTCTCCATCCTTGGAATGAGAACCACCAATGCATGTGCCTACGAGATGCTCCATGATATTTTTCTCAGCGTGCGTTATGTCTATCACATGTCTCATAGGATGTTCCTTCCAGTATGGTAAATCAAACATTATTGATCTCCTCGACCACGATGTCTTCACATCAACATTCTTTCTCTTAAGCTTTTGGGCCAAAATTATGGGGCGAATAAAATAATTTATTTTGTTATGGCTTATGATGATTTTTTTTGTATTAAAAAAAATTATCAATATATGACCTATCTTCCTGATGTTTTTTGGAGGGCGCTTTACATGATCCTGCCTATTTGTGTGTGCACACGCGTGTGTGTGTGTGTATATATATATATATATATATATATATATATATATATATATATATATATATATATATATATAGCTATATATATATATATATATATAGCTTGTAGGGAGCCTACTAGACATTTTTTTTATAATATTGTTTTGTATGCATACGCTCTAGCAAGATTATTCAACTAGTAGTAATGTCTTGCTAGATTCAAGACAAATCCAAGCATTAAAAAAACTACAGGTATATCACATTTTACCTTCTAAGGGGCCTCACAGAACAGAATAATCAAGAACAGAATAATGGCATTAGTAGGATTTAATCGACTAATCTGAACAGAATAATGAAGGAGAGAGCACAAAACTTCACCGACCGAGCTCCATTTCTCTGGGGATAAAATTTAATTATGTTAAGAATGCTCTAATAATGTACGTATCGTAGCGTGTCGTATCCAAGTATTACATATCCGTGCTTAGAATCCAATCAGTAAAGTAATTGAAAAATGGAATAAAACGACGTAGCTTGAGAGCCTGACTATGTATGTATGTAAATATGACATTACATATGTATATATGCCATTACACATTTTGATATGTAAAAACAATAAGGTATATATAAAAATGACCGGAGATATACTGTCAGTTCGTAAAAATGATATATGCCATTACAAATTTTGATATGTATGTATAGATGCCATTACACATTTTGTAAAAACGATATATGCCATTACCTCAATTCGTACCTGCCAGAGAACGTTTCAGCCGAGAATCTCCTATTTCACTGAGCACAAAACAATGTCTATAAATGAAGGAGAGAGGGGCGGGAGTGTGAAAAGAGATAAGAGGGAAATAAAAGTTAGGGTAAAAACTTTGTGACTGCCAATAGCGGTTACAAACCCAATATTATGTCAAAACTTGTTACTGCTAAAAGCGGTTACAAATTTATGACTACCAATCGCAGTCACAGAATTAGTATTAGACTAAAGTTTGTGACTACTGAGAGAGGTTACAAATTTATGAGTGTCGATATTGATAAATTTTTGACTGCTTGTGACAGTATTCAATTTATGACTACTTATAGAAGTCATGAATTAATTATATGGTAACATTTGTGACTCTCATTAGCAGTGGCAAACTAATTAATCAATTTTGTTATTACCCCTTGATTTTCACACCCCTAATGGGGGTTACAAATAATTTTGTGACTGCTCCAGGGAGTGATAAGTTTGTCACCCCAATTACCACTCACAAAAAAATAGTCACAAAATTAGAATGTGGAGTCCACCGAAGGATGATGATCCAAAAGGTCGACTCCACACGATCTCGTTCGATGTGAAGATGATCTGTGGAGGACTAGCAGGGGGTGGTGCAGAAGTGTCTGACCGTAAGGCACATGTGGACAAGGCCAAGGACCATCCTAAGGTTGAAGTGGTTAACTCGATCGATGTAATCACAAAGTGAGAGAAGAGAAAGAAAGTAGATACGGATACCTTAATTGTGGGTTTTTTAAGACTTGACCTCAAGGAAATCCTAGATCCTTAAGATGCCCCTTTGGTAATAACAACTAAAGTGAATGGTTATGATGTGCCGAGGATATTGATCGATGGGGGAAGTTCGATCGATGTTATGTTATGGCCATGTTTCAAAGGTTTGTAACTCAGTAAGAAGAGGCTCATTACTTATCATCATCCTCTGATAGGGGTCAGTGATGCGAGGGTGCATCCGTTGGGAATGTACGAAATGGACGTCAGAATGGGAGATGTTTGGCCTAAGAGGCTAACAAAAAAGGTCAATTTATTTGTGATGAATGAAAGCGTATACTCGGCTTATAACATTATCATGGGAAGATTATCCCTCAAGGAATTTGAGTCCGTGCCATCCACTGTACACCAAATGGTAAAATTACTGAACCCTTATGGGGTAGGGGAAGTCCAAGGTGATAGAGTGTTGGCACGTGAATGCTACTTCACAAGAAAGGAACTATGACCTATAATATTAATACCCTGGATCCTAGGGATGAGACCCACCAGAAGAAAGGGTAGGCCGCAAAAGAGGTAGAATCCATCGTCTTCAATAAAGACGAGCTGAAAAAATCGTCCAGGTTGGCAAACCCTGAGAGGAGATATCAAGGAAGAGCTGATCAAACTTTTGAGAAAGAGGCAAAGTATCTTCACGTGGAGTCACGAGGATATGCCGAGCATAAATCATGAACTTTTTTTTCCATAAACTGAATGTGGACGACGATGCGAGTACGATATGACATAAGAGAAGAATGTATTCCTAGGAGGTCATTCAGGAAGAAGTAAAGAAGCTGAAAAAAGCCAACTTCATAAGAGAGGTGATATATCTTGATTGGATGGCCAATGTAGTTATCATCCCCAAAGCTAATGGGAAGTGGAGAATGTGTGTGGACTTTACCAATCTGAATAGGGCTCGCCCCAAGGATAGCTTTCTTTTTCCTAGGATCGAACAGATGGTTGATGACATAGGAGGCCATGGGATGATGAGTTTCATAGATTCCTACTCGGGCTATAACTATATATCCATGCACCTGCTTGATAAGGAGAAGACTTCCTTCATAACCGACAAGGGGACCTACTAGTACAAAGTCATGCCCTTCGATTTGAAGAATGCTAGGGCCACCTATCAGAGTCTTGTTAACAATATGTTTGATGATAAAATTAGAAAGACGATAAAAGTCTATGTTAATGATATGTTTACTAAAAGTCTCAAGGCCGACACCCATATGGCCGACCTTAGGAAAAATTTTGACATGATGGATAGATACATGATGAAGCTTAACCCTACAAAGTGCGTGATCGGCGTAAGGGAGGGAAAATTATTGGTCTTTATCATAAATAAGAGGGGGATAGAGGCCAATCCAACAAAGATTAAGGCCTTGATTGAGATTAAGACTCCAACTTCAATTAGGAATGTGCAGAGGTTGGCGGGGAGAGTGGTGGCACTTAACAAGTTTGTATCCATAGCCACTAACAAATGTCTTCCTTTTTTTAAAGTTCTTAGCAAAGATTTCGAATGGAATGAAGAATGTGAAAAGTCCTTCCAAGTGTTGAAGTCTTACCTTGTCTCTCCCTTATTATTATCATGGCCAATCCAAAGGGAAAAACTTTATGTGTATCTAGTCGTCTCAGAGTCAGCTATTAGCGCTGCCATCCTAAGAGATGAGGATGTAGTACAAAAGCTGGTATATATCAATAGTAAGGCACTCTAATGGTCTGAACATAGATACTCCAGGATGGAAAAATTGGCCTATGCTGTGATTTACGCTTCAAGTAAGATCAAGTCGTACTTCAGGGCTAACACAATGGTCGTCCTAACGGACTCTCCACTTCGACAGGTCATCTAAAAGCTTGAGAAGTCGGGTATAATAATGGCTTAGGAAATAGAGATCGGAGAATTTGATATCATCTATCAGCGTAGAGTGGCCATCAAAGGGCAAGCGTTAGCAGACTTCATGGCCGAGTTCACCTGGGACGAGGTCGATAGTGAAAATTTTGAGACTACTGGCTGTGAGCAAGGAGAAAGTGTAAGTTCTCCCCCGGACAAGGTTCAGACAAGTTCATCAAATGGAAAAGTATCTAAGAATGAAGAGGAATGGTATCTCTTCAAAAATGGAGCCCTGGTAGAAGGTAATTTCTCTGAGAATGGTATAGTGTGGAGCCTCTTCGTCGATGGGTCATCTTGCAAGAGTAGAAGTAGTACAGGCCTGATAGTGTCGGCACCAAATGAAATAGATATTGAATATGTGCTAAGGTTGACTTTAAAGCCTCTAATAATGACCTCTAATACGAAGATCTCATAGTAGGCCTCTCATTGGTTCGATCCATGAACGTCGACCAACTCCTAGTTCACAATGACTCCAGTTTGGTTATAAATCAAGTCTTGGGAGCATATGACACAAAGTATGATAGGATGGACAAATATTTGGAGAGAGTGAGGTCGGTGCTGAAGAATTTCAAAAAGGTGAAGTTGAAGAGGATACCTTCGCTCGATAATGGCCGAGTCGATGCCCTTATAAAGTTAGCCTCAGCCATAAGAACGGATATGAGGATTAAGGTGCACCTAGAAATATTACATCAACCGACCATTGAGGACGAGGATAACACTCTAGAGTCTTCTTTGAATTTGAACATAGGAGTCTCCTGGATGGATCCTCTCATCATAAAGAATGGGGAATTACCAGAATCAAGGACTCAAAAAAGTAAGTTGAGATATAATGGTGCTAAGTTCTCCATGATAAGAGACACTTTATATAAGAAAGTGTTTCTGCTCCCTCTGCTCAGATGTGTACATCCATCTGAGATAGCATACATCCTGAAGGACATGCACGAAGGCTCCTTCTCCAGTCATATTGGAGGAATATCTTTGGCTAAGAGGATTATTAAACAGGTGTATTGGTGGTCGACCTTGGACAAGGATTCTGCAGCATATGTTAAGCAGTGTGATAAGTGCCAGAGATTTGTTACCATTCCCGACAAACTTCATCAACCTCTGACCACCATCACATATCCCTGACCATTTGCGGTATGGGGAATTGATCTGGTAGGACTCTTACCTAGAGCCGTGAATAAATATCTTTATTTGATCATGGTGATATATTACTTTTTGAAGTGGGTGGAGGCTGAGCCGTTGATTATAATTATGGAGCAGAAGACCTTCAAGTTCATCTGGAAAAACATCATCTACAGGTACAGCCTACCCAACACCCTAATTTTCTATAATGGACATAATTTAATAACATCTCCCAAGAAAAGTACTATGAAAGGGTTGGCATCAAGAAATTCTTCTCAAATCCTAGCCAACTCCAAGCTAATGGGCAGACGGAAGTGACAGACCAAATAATTCTTGATGGAATCAATAAGAAGTTAGAGGATGCAAAGGGGAGGTGGATTGAAGAACATTATGTTGTCCTATGGGCGTACAGAATAACGGATAGGACTCTCATTATGTTGTCCTATGGGCCTACAAAATAACGGAGAGGAATCTTACTGGGGAGCCATTTATTCTTGCTTGCGGCTCAGAGGTAGTCGTGCCGATGGAATTAGGTCTCCCTACTCATAGGGTTCAGACCTACAACCCTAAAAATAATAATGATGAGCGGAGTCTCGATTTACATCTTATAGAATAAATAAGAGAAGATGTTGAAGTTAGACAAGTTTCCTACCAACAAAGAACAACAAGATTCTACAACAAGTGAGTAAAATCACGCCCACTGAAGGTAGGGGACTTGGTATTAAATAAGATATGGCAGAAACCTAGTAAGTTTCATCCAAATTGGCATGGACCATATAGAGTAGTCGAAGAGGTGGCACCCTGAACGTACAGATTAGAAAACTTGGAAGGAGAGCCATTCTCCAACCCGACCACCTAAAGAAATATTACCAATTAGATCACAGTCCTACTATCTTTTTTCAATTCTATTGTAATACACAAGTATGAGACTCATATGAATGAAATTAGAATGAAACCTAAGTTTTCCATCATATGATTATCTATTTAGATATTTGTTTGTACGGATCAACTCATCTTAAGCTACAGAACATCATTCGTGGTGAAGTAAGCTTAAGTTGTCTCGGTGATACGGTAGCCCAGATGGGATCAACCTCGTCCATGGATTGTTAATAACATCGAAGGGCATTTAATATTAAACACTATAATTTGGTGGATGCAAATTTTAAATCACTTAGTTATGGGTGTTGTTAAACATCATTAATTTGGTTAACTTACTCCCTCGGCCGAGACAACAGTGCATGGACGGGATGACCCGCCATACACTCTCAAAACGACCAGGGAGGACTTATGACTAAACACCATAATTTGGTGAATGTAAATTGTAAATCATTTAGTTGTGGTTGTTGTTAAACATCATTAAATTTGTGAACCTACTCCCTCACCGAGACGACAGTGCACGGACGGGACGACCCTCCATACGCTCTCAAAATGACGAGGGAGGACTTATGCCTAAACACCATAATTTGGCAAATGAAAATTTTAAATCACTTAGTTGTGGTTGTTGTTAAACATCATTAATTTGGTTAACTTTCTCCCTCGATCAAGACGGCAATGCATGGATGGGATGACACTCCATACACTCTCAAAACGATGAGGGGGGACTTATGCCTAAACACCATAATTTGGTGAATGAAAATTTTAAATCACTTAGTTGTGGTTGTCGCTAAACATCATTACTTTTATAAACTTACTCCCTCGATCGAGACGATAGTGCATGGACGGGATGAGCCTCCATACACTCTCAAAATGACGAGGGAGGACTTATGCCTAAACACCATAATTTAGTGAATGAAAATTTTAAATCACTTAGTTGTGGTTGTTGTTAAACATCACTAATTTGGTGAACTTACTCCATCGGCCGAGACGATAGTACATGGATGGGACGACCCTCCATACGCTCTCAAAATGACAAGGGAGGACTTATGACTAAACACCATATTTTGGTGAATGCAAATTTTAAATCACTTGGTTCTGGTCGTTGTTAAACATAATTAATTTGGTGAACTTACTCCCTCGACCGAGATGAGAGTGCATGGACGGGACGACCCTCCATACACTCTCAAAACGACGAGGGAGGACTTATGCCTAAACACCATAATTTGTTGGATGCAAATTATAAATCATTTAATCACGGTTATTATTCAAAGACATCGTTGATTTGGTGAATTCACTCCCTTGGTCGGGATGATAGCTCATGGGCTAGACAAGGGAGGACACAACAGCATAATTAAGGCATGCAAGAAAAATCAAGAGAGAGTACAAAGAAGAGGACAATGAAGGATTTCATTTCATAAAATGTAAATTATGGAGAAGAAAAGAGAGTCCATGTACATGATAAGCAAAAGTATTACAAAAAGAAGGCTATCGACCACAAACGGCCACCCTATTATGTTGGCTCAGTATGGGCGACATCCTCAGTCCCACAACCAGCTACAACTATTGGTCCATCAGCATTGCCTCCCACAACTTGGGGGTCGTCTTATGTCCCCTCTCATTCAGCCGTGGCCAGAGACTCAACATACGATAAAGCCTCTTCCATAAGGCGGTCATTGGCAATGGATGAATGGAGGATAATGCATCAGCAAATTTCAAGATGACCCATCTGCAGGTTATCTATATTCCCCTTTCCAAGTACTCCAATATGAAGCCCTAGAACTCGTCGGAGGTCTTGTATTCTTCAAGAGTATAAACCTCAACCTTCATGACGACTGTAGTAAGGTCGTTCGTGAACTTTGTGTCTTGACTCTTTAAGGCTTAATAATTCTCCTTGATGATGCCTGCCTTGGTTTCCAACTAATGTTCAGCTTATCTATGGCCCTTTTATGGTCGGCCTGAAGGTCTGCTAGTTGATTTTTGAGGTCGGACTCAGCTTGGATCTCCTTTTTGGCGTCCAAAATTTTTTAGTGGTTCTTAGCCATCCATTTAGTGGTTGAGGTCAGGGAACAAACAAAGTACAAAAATGAAGACAAAGTCAAATAAAAATAAAATATTATTAAATGTATGAGGAGAATTAAAGGTACGAGGATGATACCTGTGCCATAGGATGGAGGCCAAAATCGTAATTTTTTATAGGGGCATCTTATACAAAAATTCGTTGTTGGCCACCAAAGGAGCTAAAAACATGGAAGCCTTTGTAGCCCTGATATTTGTGATCAGGGAGGTGGGGTTGACCTTGATTTGGGTCAGATTGGATGATGAAAAATCTCCAAGAGACAATGACGAACTAATGTCAGAGCCTGATCCCATCTGTGTGGCACCCACCCTCAGCCTCATACTGGGGTCGGGGCGAGTGTCAGTAGGATCCTCAGGCCCCTTCCTCTTACGAGAGGCCTTAGTAGCATTAGGCACCCCGGTCGTGGACTTATTTGGAGGCGTTTGTTTTCTCTTCTTCTTTCCCAAGACAAACAAGAGACTTTGTGCCGGCATATCCTAAATGTCGTTTTGAATATTAGGTGGACGACCTGCAAGAGAAAGGATAATATGTTAGCATAGTTAATATAGGAGATGATGGAAGACTTAAAGGAAAAATAACTCACATAACTCTTCAAGGGGGTCACCCCCTAAAACAAACTCTTTAAGGTATTAAGGGTTCACGAGGTCTTCAAATTTGGGAAGAGCACCCTCTACTCCCTGCTCTCTCAGATAGTCTGCCCCATCCATTTCCTTAAGGTTGAGTCCAGGGTCTGACCTTGCCATCATGGAAGGATTTGACCAAGTGTGTGGAACCCTCGGCTCGTCCTCATCAGGGTCGGCCTCGGCCGGGAACTCCCAAGCTCTAAAAATAAATAAAAACCTCTCTTTCCAATATGGTTTGATGTTTGGGTCACTTGGATGAGCTTATTATCTGATTTCCTAGTACCTAGATGAAAGTAACATGGATCCTTGGACGAAGACGAGTTATTTTAGCAGGCAAGAAAGAGTTCAGCTAATGGCTCATCCATAAAAGTGTTCTTCCACAGAGAAATATACGCCGGGATGATTCTACAGGAGTTAGGGGTAATTGAGTAGGATCAACCCCCAGAGAAGACATGATGGCCCTAATAGAAGGGTGAAAGGGAAGTCGGACGGCGACCCTGAACATCTAATCATAAATAATGACCTCTCCCTCTTGGCCCTGGTAAACTCTCTCATCCTTGTCTAGGACCCTCATTATGATATCGGACTTCATTCCGAACTAAGTCCTCAGCAGATTCATCCTCGGCCTCCCCACTAATGGCCCCATCCTCCCCAGTAGTAGGGGGACATTATGGGAACCTTGCCTGAAACTCATCAGGGGACATAGCTGATACAAGAACAATATTTGGATGAAGTGTCGGCTCGGCTTGGTCAGGATGAATAGGAATTGATAGGTCGTCCTACCCATATGTCTCGGATGTGTTTCCTCCATCTCGAGGGTGTGGTTCCTCCACAGTCTCTTTAAAATTTGAACCCTCTGCTTGACGGTAAGATGACCTGAAGACCTCAAAAGACGTGGGTGGTATTTTTTCCAAAGAAATCAGAAAGATGGGTCATATCTAAATGGGGTCGGCCCTGCGTTTAGCCTCGGACTTATCTTTTATCCTACGAATCTCTTAAAAACACCTCTGTCTCAATGTAGGAAACTCCTCGACCGACATGTAAAGCCTTTGTAGCATCCAAAGGACCAGTTGGGGCTTAGAGAGTTTGGATAATAAATCCTTGTAAAACACAAACAACTTGGGGGGTTGACCAGTTTGACTACAAGATCAAACTGGAAAAATGGATCATTTTTCAACCAAAGAAACCAAGAACAAAAATGGGTGTTGCCGGAGAAGGTTAACAGATGTTTGCTAGAGATGACAAATATAGGATTTTTGGTCTTTGTTCCAGCTTAGGCAAGACCCTAAGGCTTCCGACAACTAGGCAACTGTAATACCCCATATTTTTGTGATATTTATTTATGAGATTAATTGAATTAAATGTGTATTAATTGGAAATTAATCCGGATTAAAATACTAGCGAGATGCAAGTTGGTATTTGATTTTAATGAGTATATATGCCAATATATGAATATTGAATTACCAAATTGTCGTGAGATTGATATACGGCAATTCGGGAAACTTTGTTGAGACGCATGTGACAGTCGCGTCAGGAATATATTTATTTTAATTGAAAAGTGAATTTTATTTCTATTAAGTGTATGGTCGTTTTGAGTGCGCCAACGCGTTCGGAAGGGTCGAAATAGTCAGAAACACTAGTCGGGGGTTTAGTTTGGGTCCCGGGGCATTTTTAGGTCACGCCGACAACGTATAAGGGTAGTTTGGTAATTTTGGATTTTTGGGAATTAAAACCCACGAAAATTAGGAATTAATATCTGATTTGGACTTTAACCACTAAACCCACTAACAACACTTAATGACTAAATGGGCTACGGGAGTTATTGGAATTAGTTCCAAGAGTCTCCTAAGGCAAACCCTAGCCTCCATTGTCACCTTGGAGAAAAAGACTTGTAGAGAGAGAGAGAGGAGAATTCTGCAGAGAGAGAGAGAGAGAAATTCATCAATTCTCCATCAAAATCAGAGAAATACATAAGGCAAGTGGTTTAATTTACATTATTTTGCAGTGAATGTTTCTTCCATGCTTAGACAATTCTAAAATTACATTTGTTTGGGAGATTGATGAAAACCCATAAAATTGGAGTTATAAATTTAATTTTGGATATAGGTTTGCATGTAGAAATGTTATTGGATGATTGAACTAAAAGAATTACTACTTTTTGTGTTACAAAAACGGATTTTATTAGGCTCATTGATGATCTAAAATTTCTAGGGTTCATGTTCTTGAGATTGGGGAACAATGTAGAGTTTTGATATTTGGATGATGTTTAGGATGAATTAACCCCACAAAACACGTTAGTATATGACCTAAGTGCGTTTAGGAATGATTAGAAAGCTTGAACAATTGTTGGATTGATGTTTAGATGAGATTAGAGGTGAAGAAAAGATGGAAAAACGAGAATAGGAAAATATGGGCTCGAAACTGGCCTCTCGTTAGAAGACCTGCCCAGGTCGTTCGAACGAGCTCGTTCGAACGAGCTTCTAACGAGTTGACCTTTGACTTATAACGAAGGGGATGTTCGTTCGATGACTTAGTTCGAACGAGATATCGTTAGAAGGCCCACTTCGTTCGAACGAACTCTCGTTCGAACATCCTCGTTCGAACGAGACTTCTAACGAGCTGACAGTTTAGGCTTTTTGGCCTGTTTTGATTTCGCGTGTCCCGTAACCTTGTCTAAGTGTAGAGATAACATTTCCTTGATGATTAATTGATATATTTGGGATATTTGGGATATAATGAAGAGTAAAACATAGAAGTGTGATTTGAACCAAATGGAAATTATGGATTAGGACGTGAGTGTCTATTACGATGTGAGAACAATTGTCGACTTGAATAATTATAATAACCTTGAATATGTAAATTGTGTAACATTATCAGTCGGTACGAAAATGAGAAGTGTACGGCAAATAAATTATGGTGATTACTAAGATGTGTGCATACTTAGTATATGTATATGATTTTATGTGTATGACATACCTACCATACTTGCTATCACGGGAGGTTTACGTTCGCTTAGGGCCCTCTAATCCTTGTGTTGCCCGAATTTAGATTGGTACCTCAAGAACATAGGTCAGAGAAGGACTTATTGGGAAGTTAATAAGTCTGCTGATCGTGGGAGCGTAGGTATGTGCGTGACCCATGTGATGTGACTGTGTTCGCCTCCATTGTTTTGTGATTTGCTATTATTTGAGTACGATTCCTGAGAGATTCGGAATGCGTGATCCTTACGTACATGATGTACCGGGATGGATAGCAGAGTATGTGTGCACCGTAGCTAGTCTCAGGGTGCTTGTATTGTATATTTATGACGTGAATAATATACACTTAAATAATGAGAACTTTCATATTTGTATTATGAGTATAACTATGGTAATGTTTTGAGAAGATATAACGGGATAACCGGTAGTGAATTGAAATGCTAATAATTGAGAATCCAAGTTTATGTAAAGCCCTCTATTTATTTGATAACGCTAGAATGGATAATGATAATCGACTAGTAAGGGGTATAACTTATTACGGTTTGGTTAGTTACGTATATCACTTAGATGGGTATGATACGTTGGGAGTGCACAATTAGTCGAGAGGTGAGTATTTCATGTGAGTGCACGTTCTAACATGTATTTTGTATTTATTATTTTAATGTTATTAAAACACTTGCTATTTTAAATACTCTCCACTTTCGGGCTCTGACCCGTTTGCTTTCAAATCTATTTTTTTTGTAAAAACCATTTTAGGTGCCCAGCCACAAGGACACCATGCTTAGGATTCTCATCCAGATGACGAGCTATAGCTGTTTGTGGAAGTTACAGGACTTTGCTAATAGACGCTTCATCTATCTTGTCTCTATATTCAGCTTTTATCAGTTGTAGGGCATATCGCCCATTTATATTAGAAACATTTCCTATTTCAGATTTTCAGGCTTTTGGCATGTAATTAATTCAAGATACATTTGTTTTACTTATTTCAGTTGTGGTATTGTTGTGAGGAGTTTTCCTCCGGACTTATTATTATTTTTTGGTTATTCCATTTCTTCATTTTGGTGAATGGTTATGTTGTTCTTTCATTATCCTTTTACTGTATGTTAATCAGACTTAATTTAAAATTTGGCAACTTACTTTTAAATACTAGGTGGTTAGTAATCATAAAAATGTTTTCGACAGTGATGCTATTAACTGAACCAACTTGGCATTTTGTATTGATTTAATAAAGGAGTAGCTACCCGGTATTTAATCAGTCGGGGTGTCACAGGTGGTATCAGAGCATCAGGTTCTATTGTCCTTTAGGATCTGTACGGCTTATTATGTTTCCGCTGAGCTTTCTTTAATGTGGAGTCCTATATTTTAGGACCGTTGTATTCTTTTGTATATGCTACGTTCTTCAGCTATTTTGAGTTTATAACTGCGAACTTATAGACTTCATTCTTGTTTCAGAATGCCTCCACGACGTGCACAACGGGTTCCCAGGGATGCAACGCCAGAACCACAGCCCGCACCAGTTCAGGGCACGATGAATGCCGCCGAGGTTGCAGCCATTGTGGCCCAGGCGGTAAATGCCGCACTAGCCGTAGTTCAGCAGGCACCACCTCAGGCGCCGGTAGCCGTGCCAGTTCAGGCACATGCATTCCCGTCTGTTTGGGAATGTGTACGTGATGCTTTTCAGAAAGCACACCCACCGGAGTTCGCAGGTAGCTCCGACGTTGTGGTTTCGAGTCAGTGGAGGAAAGACATTCAGCGGCACTTGAGGATGTATGAGTGCACCGATGTCTAGAAGCAGATACTAGCTACCTTTAAGCTAGTGGGATCTGCACTGCAGTGGTGGGAGTCTATTACCACCGTGGAGGAGAGAGATACACTCACAATACAGGAGTTTTGGGTGCGGTTCGACCGCAAGTAATTTCCGTCGGCTGTTCACACGGAAATGAGGAGGAAGTTGATGAATCTTAGGTAGGAAGGTAAGACTGTGGCCGAGTATGAGGCCGAATTCACAAATTTATTGAATATTGTTCCGGATGAGATACCGACAGAAGAGAAGAAGATACAGAAATTTACAGACGGGTTGACTTGAAGGATCCGTCAGCATTTGTTGGGGAACCTATCGTTGGCCACTTACTCTGACGTGGTTAACGCTGCACTGTTACACTGCCAGGATCACCACTTTCACATGGCTGAGGGCAAGATATCGGGAGAGTCCGGCCATTAGGGCAGGACTGGAGGACATGGTGCCAGTTGGGCACAATCTGTTCAGGGGCAGAGACGGGGTGACCAGGGTTCCCAGCAGGGGGATCACAAGGGGTTCAGATCGGGAGGCAGGGCCATCAGGGTCCGAACGGCAATCAGGGCCAGTAGGGTCAGAATGGCCAACAACAGTTTCAGCAGGGCCAGGGGAGGAACGGTAACGGCCACCAGGGTCGGGGGCAGCAGGGACAGAGAGGGGGGAACTTCCCGGGGAAGTGATACGTTTGTGGCAAGACTGGCCATAAACGCTAGGACTGTCCTGATAGGGGCAGGGCCCCGCAGCAGCAGCAGGGTGCTCAACATGAGCCACAGAGGCCACTTTTTCCACCTGCCCTCCCAGCTCCAGCCCAGGTGCCAGCACTACTAGCCATTCCAGCAGCTCCAGTGCAGCAGGGGCAGTTACAGTATGAACGTGTCTATAACGTCCACCAGGAAGCAGCACCACAGACACCACCCGCGATTGAGGGTATGTTTCCTATCCATGGTACTATGGGTCGGATTTTGTTTGATACGGGGGCAATGCATTATTTTATAGCTACACATTTTACGAAAGCCTTAGGGTTATTAGCCACAACAGAGAGCACAGTGACGTGTGTAGACTCACCATTGGGGAGTGGGTCACTTATTTTCTTTATATGCCGGGGAGTGGGGGTAGAGATTGGTAGTTTGGTATTACCTGCAGACATGTTGGTATTAGATATGCATGAGCACGATGTGATTATCGGTATGGATTGTCTCGCAGCTTATAGAGCCATGATTGATTGCTTCGGTGGGAGCATTATTTTTTCCATTCCGGGGCAAGAGATGTTTGTAGTGGCGATGTCTCGCCCAGAGGGAGGCTCAAACGCTCATTTGTACTACATAGAGGAGGATACCTCTAAGGAGGTTGTGATTCCTTTAGATTCGATCCTAGTTGTCAGGGAGTGTTCCGATGTGTTTCAGGAGATACCAGGCCTACGCCCCAGTCGAGAGATAGACTTTGTCATAGACTTATTACCAGATACGAGACCTATAGCACGCGCACCGTACCGTATGGCTCCGGCAGAGATGCGAGAGCTACGAGATCAGATAGAGCAGCTATTGGGTCAGGGCTTTATTCGCAGGAGTACCTCACCTTGGGGCGCTCCAATTTTGTTTGTAAAGAAGAGAGATGGTTCACTGAGATTGTGTGTGGACTACCAGGAATTGAACAAGGTAACGATACGGAATAAGTATCCGATGCCTCGAATCGATGACTTATTCGACCAGTTGAGAGGAGCTTCTTTCTTCTCAAAGATTGATTTGCGATTGGGATACCATCAGTTGCGTATCAGGGAAGAGGATGTCTCGAAGACTGCGTTCTTAACGAGATATGGTTCTTACGAGTTTCGGGTTATGCCTTTTGGTTTGACCAACGCTCCAGCAGTGTTTATGGACTTGATGAATAGGGTGTTCAGAGATTTCGTAGATCAGTTTGTCATTGTCTTCATTGATGATATTCTGGTTTACTCCCAGACAGAGGAGGAGCACGCAGAGCATTTGAGGCAAGTTTTGCAGACGCTACGTCAGAACGAGTTGTATGCAAAGCATGAGAAGTGCGGGTTTTGGTTGAAGGAGGTCCAGTTTTTGGGGCACATTATTTCTGACTAAGGGATATCTGTTGATCCGGGGAAAGTATCCGCGGTGAGAGAGTGGGGACAACCCAAGACACCGACTGAGATCCGTAGTTTCTTGGGCCTAGCAGGATACTACAGGAGGTTCATTTGAGGATTTTCGAAGATAGCGGGTCCTTTGACCCATCTGACTCGTAAGGGTGTGCCATTCATCTGGAGTGATGCCTGTTAGTTGGCATTCGATGAGTTGAAGGAAAAGTTGACCTCAGCACCTGTGTTAGCATTGCCGAGACCGGGAGTTGAGTATCTAGTTTACACCGATGCGTCCTTGCAAGGACTTGGAGGTGTATTACAGCAGTAGAGTCAGGCCATATCTTATGCTTCCCGTAAGCTTAAGCCTCACGAGAAGAATTACCCCACCCATGACTTGGAGTTGGCGGCAGTTGTATTTGCCCTTCGGATTTGGAGACATTACCTTTTGGGGGAGAAGTTTCGATTGTTCACGGACCACAAGTCCCTACAGTACCTATTCACGCAAAAGGAGTGGAATATGCGGCAGCGAAGGTGGCTTGAGTTTCTGAAGGACTATCAGTTTGATATCCAATATCACCCGAGGAAGGCTAACGTGGTAGCAGAAGCGTTGAGCCGTAGGCCAGTAGATGAGGTGGCAAGGGTGTGGAAGGCCAAATGGAAGGAGTTGGGACACCAGGATGCAGTGGCCCGATCGTTCATGTCTATGATGACCATTACACCGCAGATTGTCACGAAGGTAGTAAGGGCACATGCAAATGACTCGTTCTGTCAGGAGCAGATAGTTCGATTACTAGCAGAGGGAGCCGAGTCCTTTACCGTTAGCTCAGACGGAGGATTACGCTTCAATGGGAGATTGGTAGTTCCGGAAGGGGAGGAATTTCGGCACGAGGTGATGGCAGAGTCGCACGGTTCACGGTACATCCCGGTGGGGACAAAATGTACCAAGACATGAGACGACAGTATTGGTGGAGCGGGATGAAGAGAGATATTGCCGTGTTTGTTTCGAAATGCGCCACTTGTCAGCTAGTAAAAGTGGATCATCAGAGACCGACAGGACTTCTACAGCCATTGGAGGTCCCGATGTGGATGTGGGAGAGTATATCCATGGAATTTATCACTGGGTTGCCTACGTCACAGAGAGGTCACGACTCCATTTGGGTAATTATGGACAGATTGACCAAAGTCGCTCATTTTCTACCCGTAAGGACAGACTACACTACGGGACAGTATGCCCAGCTCTTTATTTCAGAGATAGTGAGACTTCACGGTGTGCCCCTAAATATCGTGTCTGACCGAGACAAGATATTTGTTTCACGATTTTGGGAAAGTTTTCAGGAGGCCATGGGCACGGAATTGCGGTTGAGTACGGCGTATCACCCGCAGACCGATGGGAAAACCGAGCGTACAAACCAGATGTTTGAGGACATGTTGCGTATGTGCATCATTGATTTCGGGGGTGGATGGGAGCAGTATCTTCCACGGGTAGAGTTTGCTTACAACAACTCCTACCAGTTCACCATTGGCATGGCTCCATTTGAGGCGTTGTATGGTAGACCTTGTCGTTCCCCAGCATGTTGGTTGGAGGTGGGAGACAACAAACTACTTGGGCCAGAAGTGATTCAGGATACTTCGGCGAGGATAGAATTAATTCAGAGTCGCATTCGAGTAGCTCAAGACAGGCAGAAGAGCTATGCTGATGCGAAGAGGTCCTTCAGGGAATTTGAAGTGGGGGACCAGGTTTTGCTCAGAGTATCTCCAACGAAGGGGATTATGCGTTTCGGGAAGAAAGGGAAGTTGGCATCAAGATATGTGGGACCATTTCCTATTATTGAGCGGATTGGACCGGTTGCGTATAGGCTTGGGTTACCGGAGCATTTGCATCAGATTCACGATGTGTTTCATATTTCCTCGCTAAGGAAATATCTTAGAGATGATTTGGCTTATTCTCACATTGCCTTGGAGGACATCGATCTCCAGCCTGATAGCTCCTACGAGGAGGGGCCGATTGCTATTCTGGACCGAAGTGAGCGGAAACTGCGGTCAAAGATAGTTCCGTTAGTGCGTGTTCAGTGGCGACATCATAATGTCGAGGAGTCCACATGGGAGCGCGAGGATGAGATGCGCGAACGTTATCCGGAGTTGTTCTTACCAGGTACTTTCTAGTATCGAATTTCGGCACGAAATTCTGTTATTAGGGGGGAAGTATGTAATACCCCGTATTTTTGTGATATTTATTTATGGGATTAATTGAATTAAATGTGTATTAATTGGAAATTAATTCGGATTAAAATACTAGCGAGATACAAGTTGGTATTTGATTTTAATGAGTATATATGGCTATATATGAATATTTAATTATCAAATTATCGTGAGATTGATATACGGCAATTCGGGAAACTTTGTTGAGACGCGTGTGACAGTCGAGTCAGGAATATATTTATTTTAATTGAAAAGTGAATTTTATTTCTATTAACTGTATGGTCGTTTTGAGTGCGCCAACGCGTCCGGAAGGGTCGAAATAGTCAGAAAACACTAGCCGGGGGTTTAGTTTGGGTCCCGGGGCATTTTTAGGTCATGCCGGCAACGTATAAGGGTACTTTGGTAATTTTGGATTTTTGGGAATTAAAACCCACGAAAATTAGGAATTAATATCTGATTTGGACTTTACCCACTAAACCCACTAACAACACTTAATGACTAAATGGGCTACGGGAGTTATTGGAATTAGTTCCAAGAGTCTCCTAAGGCAAACCCTAGCCTCCATTGTCACCTTGGAGAAAAAGACTTGTAGAGAGAGAGAGAGGAGAATTCTGCAGAGAGAGAGAGAGAAATTCATCAATTCGCCATCAAAATCAGAGAAATACATAAGGCAAGTGGTTTAATTTACATTATTTTGCAGTGAATGTTTCTTCCATGCTTAGACAATTCTAAAATTACATTCGTTTGGGAGATTGATGAAAACCCATAAAATTGGAGTTATAAATTTAATTTTGGATATAGGTTTGCATGTAGAAATGTTATTGGATGATTGAATAAAATAATTACTACTTTTTGTGTTACAAAAATGGATTTTTTTAGGCTCATTGATGATCTAAAATTTCTAGGGTTCATGTTCTTGAGATTGGGGAACAATGTAGAGTTTTGATATTTGGATGATGTTTAGGATGAATTAACCCCACAAAACACGTTAGTATATGACCTAAGTGCGTTTAGGAATGATTAGAAACCTTGAACAATTGTTGGATTGATGTTTAGATGAGATTAGAGGTGAAGAAAAGATGGAAAAACGAGAATAGGAAAATCTGGGCTCGAAACTGGCCTCTCGTTAGAAGACCTGCCCAGGTCGTTCGAACGAGCTCGTTCGAACGAGCTTCTAACGATTTGACCTTTGACTTCTAACGAGGGGGATGTTCGTTCGATGCCTTCGTTCGAACGAGATCTCGTTAGAAGGCCCACTTCGGTCGAACGAACTCTCGTTCGAACATCCTCGTTCGAACGAGACTTCTAACGAGCTGACAGTTTAGGCTTTTTGGCCTGTTTTGATTTTACGTGTCCTGTAACCTTGTCTAAGTGTAGAGATAACATTTCCTTGATGATTAATTGATATATTTGGGATATTTGTGATATAATGAGGAGTAAAACATAGAAGTGTGATTTGAACCGAATGGAAATTATGGATTAGGACGTGAGTGTCTATTACGACGTGAGAACAATTGTCGACTTGAATAATTATAATAACTGGGAATATGTAAATTGTGTAACATTATAAGTCGGTACGAAAATGAGAAGTGTACCATAAATAAATTATGGTGATTACTAAGATGTGTGCATACTTAGTATATGTATATGATTTTATGTGTATGACATACCTACCATACTTGCTATCACAGGAGGTTTACATTCGCTTAGGGCCCTCTAATCCTTGTGTTGCCCGGATTTAGATTGGTACCTCGAGAAAATAGGTCAGAGAAGGACTTATTGGGAAGTTAATAAGTCTGCTGATCGTGGGAGCGTAGGTATGTGCATGACCCTTGTGATGTGACTGTGTTCGCCACCATTGTTTTGTGATTTGCTATTATTTTAGTACGATTCTTGAGAGATTCGGAATGCGTGATCCTTAGGTACGTGATGTACCGGGATGGATAGCAGAGTATGTGTGCACCGTAGCTAGTCTCGGGGTGCTTGTATTGTATATTTATGACGTGAATAATATACACTTAAATAATGAGAACTTTCATGTTAAGTATTATGAGTATAATTATGGTAATGTGTTGAGTAGTTATAACGGGATAACCGGTAGAGAATTTTATTGCTAATAATTGAGAATCCGAGTTTAAGTAACGCCCTCTATTTAGTTGATAACGCTAGAATGCATAATGAGAATCGAGTAGTAAGGGGTAGAACTTATTACGGTTTGGTTAGTTACGTATATCACTTAGATGGGTATGATACATTAGGAGTGCACAATTAGTCGAGAGGTGAGTATTTCATGTGAGTGCACGTCCTAACATGTATTTTGCATTTATTGTTTTAATGTTATTAAAACACTTTCTATTTTAAATACTCTCCACTTTCGGGCTCTGACCCGTTTTCTTTCAAATCTATTTTTTTTGTAAAAACCATTTTAGGTGCCCAGCCACAAGGACACCATGCTTAGGATTCTCATCCAGATGACGAGTTGTGGCTGTTTGTGGAAGTTACAGGACTTTTCTAATAGACGCTTCATCTATCTTGACTCAATATTCAGCTTTTATCAGTTGTAGGGCATGTCACCCATTTCTATTAGAAACATTTCCTATTTCAGATTTTCAGGCTTTTGGCATGTAATTAATTCAGGATACATTTGTTTTACTTATTTCAGTTGTGGGATTGTTGTGAGGAGTTTTCCTCCGGACTTATTATTATTTGTTGGTTATTCCATTTCGTCATTTTGGTGAATGGTTATGTTGTTCTTTCATTATCCTTTTACTGTATGTTAATCAGACTTAATTTAAAATTTGGCAACTTACTTTTTAAATACTAGGTGGTTAGGAATCATAAAAATGTTTTCGACAGTGATGCTATTAACTGAACCAACTTGGCATTTTATATTGATTTAATAAAGGAGTAGCTACCCGGTGTTTAATTAGTCGGGGTGTCACAGCAACCACCAGAACCCACCCTAAAACAAACCCTATGGACACCAGAGGCGGGTGCTAGAGAAACAAATAGTCATCGGAAAAACTAATAGTTGACAACAATGGAGAAAAGCTACAAGCACAAATCAACAATGGAGGAAAATTATAGAGAATGACGAGGAAAAGTTACCTAAAGGTGGAAGAGAAGCTAAGACCCTGGTGTAAGCTATAAAAACATTGCTAGAAAATAGAGATGGAGAAGAAAATTGGAAGAAGCTAGAGAGAAGGAGCGCGTGAAGTGTGTGGAGAAAAAGGAAATGAAAATATTCTCACAGTTTAAATATCTCATAATGATTTTGCACAATGAACGACGCGGTGTGCAGTTCCCAATGCATACCATCATTAGGGCATGATGCCCTAAACACACCTAACAACTGTCATTATTGGGGGATGTAATACATGATGATGATTAACAAGTGTCAATTCGAAGCCTTATCAACTTGTCTGCCAAGGAAGGAATACCACCCCTTAGTCATCTCATAACATCAATGGATAAGGGTTAGGTGGTGATTTATATGTCATAATATACCCTCGTCCTAACCGACGGTATACTCACACTATGACGATACGATAATTAAGCTAGGTCCTACCTCACCCCTGGGTCGTACCTGAGATAATCATCGGCCTTGGCCTCCATGATAAGCCGAACACCAGCTACCTAGCAATTGATTAGTGTGGGACCTTGGCCAGGTCTGAAGCCTCGGCCTCATCCATAAGTGAATGAAAGGCTATGGATGACCCGACCTATCCTTACAGCATCAATGATATCGCCAACTCCTTGATCAACAACCTCGACCTTGGCTCAGGCATACTAGCCCAGGGTGACATCAGCATAGCGAGTGGTTTAGGGGATGTGTGGAGCAGTAGGCATGGGACACATTTCACAAGTGAGCAAAACTGTTACTACCATATCATCCCCTCACGTGAGGGAATATTTAGTCATCATGACCTACATGTGACAAGTCCATATGTCCACACTGGATTGGCTAAGAGTAATACATTCATGCATACGACATGCTTGGGGGGTACACTATACCCCTAAGCACTATATATACCTTTCATATTCTTCATTGTAAAGGATCGATGAATTCAAAACCTAACTAAAACTCTACTCATTTGTATACATAAGAGAGAGGGAGAAACCTTGGGTTGTAACCATGCCATTAGTGTCATATTTACTGGTGGATTTCACTCTCACACACAGTGGACGTAGGCTTTAGCCGAACCACTTAAATCCAGGTGTTCATCCTCTTCACCTCATCTCCTTCTTTGTTGATTTTCTATGTGATTATTTCCATTCTTGTATACCTATTTAAGCTTCATACATTTGTGACCTAGTAATACCATTTCTGGTATCATCAAGTATCATCGACTGGAGTAAATGTCTAGACTCCTTAAACTCTTAAAGATATTTCTTCATAGCCTCCATCAAACCATAAAAACTATATCTCACACCCTCAACATACTCTAACTTCTCTCTAAAAGTCCTCTCACGTGACCTAAGATCCTCAATTAAAACACTAGCATCATTCACTACGACACGTTCTTTCAACTTGGACTTCTTTACTTTCAATATTTTTGCATACAATTCACAGAAGGCAACTTGTAGTTTACTCTCCTCCTTATCTTATTCATCCTCACTCTCGTCTTCACTTTCTTGACCATAACTCACTTGGGATCCACAAACTATGGCCTCATAAGTATCATACAAAGAAATATCATAATGGGAAGATTCCTCATCAAAGCTCACATGACTAACCATGAACGCGGTAAAGTTACGCTCAATGGTGGAATCATTTACCTCTTCCGGATCACTATCAATATGGGTGGCATTAAATTCTATCAATTTCTTACCCTCCTTCCTTAGCTTAGAGGGGCACTCTGCAACCCTATGGACGTAACCCTCACAACCATAACATCTTTCAGACTCATCCTTCTTAAAATCATGATTTTGATTTCTAGGAAATTAAACAGGGTTATTGTGCTTATTTTTCTCAAGACTTTTTGTATCTTTCAATTTGTTTTATAATTTGAGAAATTTCTTGAATTTCGTTGCTAACATAGCCACGTCCTCGGAATCAATGTCAGACTCATCATCTGAAACAAGTGTTTCCTCCTTTCGGACATTCAAAGCAATGCCATTTTCTTCTTTGCCACATTCTTGGAGGTAAATATTTCAAGCTCATAAGTTTGTAAGTCACCTACAAGTTCTTCAAGTTTCATAAAGTCAAGAGTACCCATATAATTTAAAACATTCACCTTTAGATTGAATCTTTTAGGCAACGATCTTAAATTTTTTTGATTACTTGGTTGTTGGGTATCCTCTCTCCCAAGTTACACGACGCATTAAGTATGTCAGATAGTCTAGCATAAAACTCATCAAAGGTATTAACATCCAACATCTTAATCATTTCAAACTGAGTGGTGAGGTTTTGGAGTTTGGAAGCCTTAACAACACTAGTTCCTTCATGGATGAGTTGGATTATGTCCCAAGCCTTTTTAGATACCTCACGAGTCATAATACGATGGAACTCCTCCGGGGTGACAAAACAAAACAAAGCATTTAAACCTCTAGAATTAAAATTATCTAACATATGCTTGACCTCAGTTCATGATTCTATGGGTTTTAAATTAATTACTTCAACATCTCTAGTGGTAGGTGGAGACCAACCTTTAACAATAGCTAACTACACCCGCTCACCTATATCCCTAAGTGTTGACTTCATACATATTTTTCAATATGCGTAGTTCAACCCATCACACATTATGGTTCTAATACCATCAAATCCTCTATAATTCATTCCTAAAGACTCGAGATAAAACTATAATAACTAAGTATTTAAGCTATGATACCAATTTAAGAATGCCCCTTAATAGTGTGTGATTAGGAAAGGATGGTATGAATAAACACAAAGTCCAATTTTTATATTTTTTGAACTTTTAAAGATTGAAACTTTAAACTAAATTAATCCAATTAAACCTATACACCAATTTTAATCTTAAGTTGTAGAAAAATGATTTACCCAATTTTATCTTTTTACCCTAAAGCCTGAATCTAAGTGATAAATAGATAAAATAAAGAAATCATCCACAACACGTCGATGTATAACGAAAACCATAAAGGGAAAAATCTCGGACGATCCATCCAAATAGATCATTATGATATGATTTTATAAAGCATAGACAATAGACCTACTCAACGACTCGATCTACACAAGCCTTGATGATCTTCTATGTTCCACCACTCCTCCATAGTAAAATGTAGGAGTCCACCCACATAAGCTGTCATAAGATACGAGTTCAAGATGAGGCTCAACAACCATCAACACCGTAAACATGGAATCCACTGCGTGTACACAATAAGAATGGAGTCCACCACATGAAATACGCTCTCTTCAGATGTAGAGAATCAAACATGGAGCCTAAAAAAAAGATCTCAAAGAATATTCATATTGAATCTTGGATCTTTAAACATATAGGGTGAAACATGGGATTTGAATCTTTGGTAAATAGGTAGGAAAATATTTTTTGCCCAAAGTTCATAAAAAATCTGAGTCCAACATGCCTTAAATAATAAAAGCATGAATTTGGAGGAGATGAACTCGTTCAAATAAAAATAAGTGTCATTATATCAAGATTATCATTTTCATTTAAACAACATTCCATTCCTCTCAAACAATATTGATTTCTTGTTCCAATAAGCTTCAAATGAGGTGTAAAATCCTTAACAGTTAATTCTGGTCTGATGCTCGTTAGATAGTCATTCTAAAGAGATCTTAATTTCATTTTTACGAGATTAGAAGTCGTTTGAATGAAAAATTAGTTTCATTCTAACGAGATCAATTCTCCTTCTAATGAGATTAAAACCAAAAATTACTTTTCTTTAAAAAAAACATTTATAAAACAGTTTCAAACGTTTTCACGTAAAAAATAAACACCTGCGAGATCTCATATTCAATATGCATTCATACCTGTGAGATCCTCGATAAATGTGAAGATAAACATGGAATGATAAACTCGACATGATGTATCCAATCATTGAAGCTTTTCCACCACATCTTTATCAAACACGGCATAGGCTAATGGATCGACAACACAAAGTTTATCCTATGACTCAAATGTTTTGTCTGGAATAAAGACAATTACATACAAATTAACTCGATTTGAAATTTGTCCTTACATAATTGAACAATCAATTTGAAATAGATAGAGAAAATAGTGTTATCAGGTGCAAAAATATCCTCATAATATGTATTTGAAAGTGAGGGAAGAGTGTTAAATGAATTAGAATGAAATAAGGTATATTTATAGTAATTTTTGAAATTTAATCTCTGATGTGCATGAGGTTGACTTCTCCGTGCGCATGTTTTGGATAGTATGACCCCCAAACCAAAATGTTACGGTGTCGTGTGCATGGGGAAATTTTAAGTTGTGCACACGATTTGTCCACCAAACTGCAGTATCGTTCACACGGGCTAATATTTCACCATGCCAACAACTTCCAATCAAAAACACTTGAAAAATATTTATTGATACTTTTAAAATCAAAATCAAACATTTAACCCTCCCTAAAAAATAAAGGCAAAACTCAAGGAAATGTTTTCAAAACATTTTAGAAAGAATCTTTCTTTTTAAATATGAAAAGTGTGTGAAATGGCTAAAAGTTTAACCATTCACAAAAAGGATATTCTTTAAATGTAACAACAAAATTCTTCATATTCAAAGTGGAGAGGTCCAAGTCCTTAAATCAGAAATCTCCATAAGCAATAAACAAGGATTCTCTCACAAACATTTGAGTGCATTAATATTTTGGACTCAAATTTGTTCGCGGCTCAAATGTTTTGACAATGAAGACAACCAACTAATATATAATATAAAATGGTTACATTTTCAATATCCCCTTAGGATAATTAATGGCTAATTCCCCTCCCCACCCCAACCCACCCCCCCAAAAAAGCATCCTTGATTACAACGAGTGAGACTCACTCCAAATTATTTATATAATGAGAGATTCTTGTGGAAATATACACATACATAATGCCTACTCAATTATCCAATGTAAGTTCCCCATCTTCAATCCAAGAGAAGAATCTTGTAAACAATATTAATAAAACGAAGCAATTACGTTGTATATGTAAATGAAAAAATTCCCCCTTCTCGGGAATCCTGCCAAAAATAATAATTATATCAACACATATGACGGATAGTTCCAAGATATATGATAAAAGTATCGTAAAATAATAAATACCCCCCTCAGTCAAACATATATTCAATAAACTTCCCTCTAAAGATCATAATCAATGCATGTATACAAGCATATCGAATATGTCAAACTCCTCCTCAATATAAGAATATCAAAGTCATAAAAAAATTAAAAAAAATTAACTTTCTCCCCTTTGTTATGAATGATGAATCAGCATGAATATGTCACATAAATAAATAGTGTATCTTCCAAACACACAATCTCCTAAAAGTATGAAGCATGAAACATAGTGCAAAAAATACCTCCCCATTTTTGTCACGGAATAAGACAAGGTAAAATAAGAAGCATATGAGTACAAGAGAGATATAAACATAAGATAAACATTTGAAACCAAGATAAACATGAGTGATAAACAATGATAGATCAAGCTCTAAGCACCAACAATTAGAATGAGGTAGCAAGAAATCGAGGACTATGCGCATAGGGACATTTCAACCTGTGTGAATAAATCCGTATGCATAAGGTATGAACACAAATATCGAGAAGTGTGACTCCAAATTGAACATATCTCCATTCATGAGCACGAGGCTATTTTGAGTTGTGCGCACGTAGAACACCAAATTTTCAGCCAAACATATCCAACAAATCCACCTTCAACAACTTTAACACCTTTTGAAATGATCTAGCATAACCACTCATCATAACCACTCTCAACCAAAAGAATATCTTGTGCATCAACAACATGCTCAAAGTATAATGGTCAAACAAAGATCACTAGTACAAACAAGATATACTAATTTATATAAGAAGGAGTAGAATAGTTGACACTATTCCATAAGTTGATAACTTAATCAGGGGCTAGGATTGAGCCACCAATGCAAGAATCCAATGGTTGAGATTAAAATACCCCTCTTACCATTTTTACCCCTTAAATATTTGGATTCCCCCTCTTTTTTTAATCCTTCATTTCTTCTCTTTCTCTTGCCCAAAATTCAAATACACGGATAAAATAGTAAATTAACACTTTGGAACCTTTTTGCCACTACCGAGTACACTTCTCTCTCTATGAATTGTACCACAGTGAATTAGGACAAACTCACTCAGCCACAAATCCTCTCTCTCTCAGCCACGGAGGGAGGTGCAATCTTCTTCTTACCGGGATAAATAAGGTTTGGATTTTCCTTTAGATATTATGCTTTTCCTTTACATCTTATTCTTATGGTTTGGATTTTCCTTTAGATCTTATGGATTTCCTTTACACCTTACCCTGCCTCCCTGATCCAACGTTGGTTCCCTCACACTCTTATCTCTCCCACGTTAAACTCCATCTCTCACTAATATGGTATACCCCTCTTTTGGGTTTATGATTAATATTAGATTTGATTAAGTTTTTGTTCACCGATCTATATTCAATTTTCATTTTTGTTCAGATTAGGTTTGATTTGTACAATTGTTTGGTTCAGATCTCTCAAGCAACCCCCGCATTTTATGATTTCATCTTTGTTAGGGTTTTCTTGATTTGTCAGTTTGTTTGGTTAAGATCTCTCAAGTAAGCCCCCCCCCCCCCCCCCCCCCATTTGACGTTTTCACCTTTTTTAGGGTTTTCTATACGGCTTATTTGTGTATTATTTTTACAAGATCCTACTTATAAGGCTTATTTGTGTGTTTGATTTGGTTTAACGGGTACTAATTTGGTTTATTTATAATTTAGACCCGATTGGGGTATTTGGTTATGCATTTACTAAATTCGTGTTTTTATACGTTGATTAGAATTATGAATGATTTATAGTTTCTCTTTGTGCTTACATGTCACTGTGAGAGCTCCATTTGGCCACATGATTGAGGTGAGTATATTGTGCTTTATACTCTATGTATTTAGCTTAAAATTGGTGAACACGCCAAACTAATTGATTATTTATTCATAATTTGAATATTTTATTTAGAAACACATGTTGGCTATTTAAAAACACATTGGCTATAATATACCTCAGAATTGTATTAATTTTTTTAGGTTTATTTTTTTATCAAATACCCAGTTCATCTGTGGGCTAAAATATATAGAGGTTATCTATTTACATTGATGTTTTTTCTTCTATTGGCTACCATATAGTGATGTCTATATCTATATATGTGTTTTATCCTCAGTTTACAAATCAGGACTCTTATTTTGAAAACATGTTATCCAATTTATTTGTTTTTTCCGCTTAGTAGAAACTGAAACAGTTCCTTTATGAAGCCTCTAAGGTGAATGACATGTTTATTTTCTTTGATTTGCATTGGTTTATTGAAAATTTGCATCGATATAACTTTGTTTTCAAGGTGTTTGACAAAATGTTAAATATAGTAAAACATATAATGTTTTGAATGCTATATGCATTCAAATTGGTTTGTTGTTTATGGTGTGTGCATTTAGAATTTATGAGATTAAAAAATTCTCATAAATGAATTTGAGGCATGGTTATGCCTAAGAGATTAATGGTTATTATTGATACTTTTTGCAGTTCTGGACTTGATAGTTGGTTTACAAATTAATAATGCCCTCTGAACATTTTCAATCAACTGATCAACATATTAAAGTTTCACTGGTGTAAAAACTTTTAGCGTAGTATAAAGTTCATGCTATGTGTGTTTGTAATGATATGAGCAAATTAGTTTCATTGTAAATTGCAGCAAAAAATTATTGAAATTTGGATTTAGGATTTTTGAAATTTTGATCAATCTCTCTATAATTGTTCAATTGTTTGTTCCATTCTTACTTGAATACTTTCACTATTTTTTGTGGTATTGTTAACATGTTAATTGGAATAAATTTTACGTTATCGGGTTTCAACGTTTAGTCAACACTATTTAGTGAATTAATGTCCCTCTTTTTCAAATTTTTGCTCAAGTAGATCATGATATACTATTCCTATTAATAGCGTGGTGAGGTATATGATTCCTTCTTTTTTTCATGTGATTGTTTATTTACCTATATCAGGCCATTTTGCTATTTTATGAATTTTTGTTTTTTCAAATAAATTATTTACAATAGTTAAATTACATCCTTTTATGCATTCTTAGGTTTCATTGTGCAACACAAGAGATTTATTAATTTTTTTAACTCCTTCGGTATAAATTTTTTTAGTTTTAGGATATTTTCTTGCTGCATTGTTCTGTTTTAATTAAGGGCAGGTTTGAGGTTGTTTTTTCTCCGAAAAATCTTATAGATCCCTTGTCTGTCTAATTGTAGATTTAGGTTAGTTTTTTTTTGCATTTTTTTTTTTAGGGGTTTTCATTCCTATTGTTGGAGTTTGGTTGAATATTTGGTGTATGGATCTTTGAAGTTTGCCTAGGTAAATAAGAGTACACGGTTCAGTAGATTCAAAGTAATTTCATTATTCTCCGAGATTTGGGAAATTGGATTTTAAATTCTTTCTTTTCTTATGCTTCAATGGACTTTTGTTACACAAAGTGATGCATTAACATTTCGTTGAAATCATTTCCTTCTAAAATGATGCATCCACATGTTTTGAATATAAATTTCATTAAATTTGATCTAATTTTTTCATCATTTTCAGTAAATTTTGTACGGCGTATAACTTTACACGATTGTATGTTTTTATTAAAATGATATGGATGCATTGTTTATTATGTTTGATTCAAAATGTTATTATAATTGAAGTAATTTAATTTAACTTAGTATGAGTGATTTGAATTTTCTGATGGCTCAGTGTAGCTGGAACTCTTTACGAACATGATCATTCACATATTCAAACGACTAATCATGCTATTGCGCGGGGCGAGGCGAGTAAAATATGCCTCGAGGCTTAAGCCTCTGGGTTGAATTTGAGGTTTACGCCTCAATGTGCCTCGAGGATTATGCCTCGATGCGCCTCATGCCCCGAATTTTTTCACGTTTAATTTAACTTATCTTTTATGCAATAAAAAAATGAGCATATTATAATGTGTATATTGCAGTGAGCACAAATAAAACAACCCCTTCAGATTGTGTGGTGATCGCAATTGGATCTGCTTTTGACTTTATTGTCATGAAAGACTTCTTGAGTGATCAAAGAGGTTGTTTTGTTCGATCCATATACATAGTATGTCATCAAGTGATAGGGTTGTGATTGCCGATACAGGTGACATGTGGTTTAATTTTCTACTATATAATGCATTCTATACATTGGCCTTGACCTAGATATGTTCCATATACGTTGAGTAGAGGAACATTCGAGGTTACCTCGAAAATTGATATTTGTATTAGCTTCACAGTGCAACTGCTATTTTTAGATCTATATACCATTGATTTAAGTTGGTTTGGACTTGACTTTCATATTCTTAATTTTAATAGCTTACTCATTGGGTACATTTAGTGAACAATAAGAAATGACTAATTATTTCTTTGAGTGTCAAATGCATATGTAGGATGTGCAAGCTATGTAAAAATGTAATATATTGGCTGATTGTGACAAGAATTTGGTTTCCTTTTTAGATGATGGTGTAATTTAAGAAACTTCATGAAAGAAATTTCACTTATCTTCATTTGACTTTTCATCTTCAAATTACGGTATTGATTGTATATTTGATGGAAATTTCCCTTTGAATTTTTTTTTGTAATCCATTTTTGCATACTTAAGAGTTTATTATTTTGCCCAATTTTTCTTTGTTTCATTTCATATGCTGAATTTTGATGTGCCAAACCATTTGAGGTACACTTATGAGTTTATTTTGACGTGACAAAATATCTGAGGTACATTTAAGTTGATTCAAACAGATATTTGGTAATTACTGTAGAGTTTATTAACTATATTATTTGTTTGAAGTTGTAACTGTACTTCTGTGTAGAGAGATACAAGTCTCGAAAACATGCATTAAGCGTGCATTCACAAACTCTGGATTTGGGTCGTTAACAATTCATATACGTTTAAAAAGTGTACATCTACGATTTTTGCCAAAATATGTGTGGGTTATACACTAACTTGCACCCGATTTTAATCCTTTAAAGTCAGCCAACATGATTTAGGATTTGAGAGCGGATGATGAGTTTTCGAATAACTTGTTGGTATTCCCTTGCTATACAGGTGAGGATCTGATGCCGAGCTTATTTGCCTCTGCATTGTTGAGATTTTGATATGTTGTGTAATTACTGTAGGTATTTTTTTTGTCGATCAAACCGTGTTTTGTTTTGCTATAAACTGTGGCCAAACGGGTAGTTGGTAATTAATGTAGACTTTATTAGTTGTACTATTTCTTTGGAGATGTAATTGTACTTCTGTGTAGACTTTATTAAATATATTGTTTCTTTTGATAAGTGCTGCCATCTTCTAATAAGGGATGGTAAGACATTATGGAATCCACAAATAATCTAGATGTTGAGTTCATAATCGGGTCAGTTGGGTCGGGAACTCTCTACAAGGTGGACTTAATCACAGAAGAAATCATGGCTATGAAGGTACAACAATGATTAAAATATGCCAGTTACATGGAAAAGGAATTACTTAAATCATATATAAAGAAGAATAATGGTCATATTTTAGGATTTTGAGGGAGTTTCTGATAGACGTTCCGACCAGATATTGCAAACTGATAGCATTGCTCTCACTTTGATTTGAAGTTTATCTTTTGTTTTCATCTCATGTTGCCATTATGTATTCCTCTTTTCTCATGTTTAATATTTCCCTTTCTTATTAGATATTCTAGTTAAAGGTTTCGAATTTGAGGCACTCAGGTGTGTTAGATTCGGATTGAAATTTTAAAACCCATTTCCCTTCAAAATGGTCAACATATCTGATGAAGGATTGTTACAACGTATGATTTATGGAGTTTACTTTTGCGATAAAATAAGAAGAGGAAGATTGCTATGTGAGTTTACTCCCACCAATGGGACAACAGCAAAAAACATTCTCACAAGGAGCTCCGAGGGGAGATTATGAGGTAAAAGAAACACACTACTCTTTTTTGCTTTGTTGTTTATCTATATTTGCTTTTTATTCAGGTACTCTATTCCCTATGAGACTGAGTTTGTTTAGGCCATGATTCAAAAGGTGCTGATTAAATGTTTGAAATCAAAGGAATATTAAATCATGTTTGACCGCATCCTAGAGCTGTTCATATTCGACACACTCTTACACAAAGACATCTCCTTCAAATAATTATATGTACTTCTTAGTTATACATTTTTGAATTTTATTTTTAGTTTTCCCCTATTAATAATAGGGAAATTAAGAGCACTAATATACATTTTAGTAGAATAAGATATGTAATATGGTCCAACTCTATTGATATAATTTTTAGTTCCATTAAATGAAAAATAACTAATCAGTTTTATCTTTTATTCAATAGTTCTGTTATCTATACGATCGTGTGGCAACTCCAAATGATAGGTTATGTTATTTTGATGTTTCTCTCCTCATTCTTCACTAATTTTATTTGGTCTTATGTATGAGGAAACTGTGGTTCATGTATATCTCTAGTGGACCCCATTTGTTTCTAATTTAAATAGGACTTAGCACCGTTGCAAATAAAATTTGGGAGGCCCATATTATTATAATAATACCATGGTTCTTGGTTAAAAACAGGCATCAATAGATATTTTACAGGGAAGTACCTCTACTTATATTAGTCTTTATTGATTGTTTCCATATTTTTCATTTTAGTCTTTGTGGTAATCAATAAAGTGCTTATAACAGTTCAGTTGGGATTATTTTGATAATTCAAAGTTAAACATCATTTTTAATACTCCGAAATGAGGGTGTAAGCTACACAGAGTGGGTTATCTTAAAAACTATAGTGGAACTGGCTATGTGACAAACAAGCCTTATACATTTGAAGAAAAAAGACTTTGATAGTAACTTATCAACATGTTAGTATTATTTCCTTCATTAGTGTAATAGTTTACTAAATTGCATTGTATTTTTTGTCCAGTGTTCTTAGATCAAAAGTTTCTTAATTTATGAGAATAAAATATTGTGTTTGATTACGCGGGTTCTCAGTTGTGGAGAAGGTTTTTGAAAGTGGATAAAAGACATCGAAGGTTGAATGAGTTTTTAATAAGTCTATCGGTTTGATTTATTCCTTACTCTTAATATTTTCTGGTATTGATTGTAGATAATTTATTGTTGGATTTTTCTCAAATGATGATATCTTGGAGGGAAGGTTTAGCGATAGATGTTTGAGATGGATGAGTTTGATTGTTGCCGATGTTTGTTAGACGAAGAAAATGAACACTTGGTGTTGATGTAAAAAATTAGATCACTCTAATCATTCAATCACAGATAAATAAATGAGATAAAAGATTTTAAAGTGGTTCAGCCTTATAAGAATGGCCTACGTCCACTGCTATTTTATTGCTGATTGTTTGAGAATTCTCGATTACAAGAAATTCCGTTCTGGATTTGGTCCCCAGAGTTTGGATTCGATCCCCTACAATGAGGATTGTACAATGTATTTATAACCCTGAGGCTGTAATGTGAAAGGGTAATACATTAAATGATATACATATGAAAGGGTAATACATTTAATGCCCTCTTTGCGTGTGCGTCTGAATGATAAGCATTTAATGAATCAGTTGAATTGTTGGTTATCCAGCTATTAATGCTTTGTTCGAGATGCAGCTCGGACCGCCTGAGTTCCTCGGGCCGCCTAAGCTTCCTGGTATTCAAGAGTTCTCGAAGAGGTCTGTTCCTCGGAGCGTATGAGTTCCTCGTAGAGGTCTGTTCCTCGGAGCGTATGAGTTCCTCGTAGAGGTCTGTTCCTCGGAGCGTATGAGTTCCTCGAAGCGTGTGATCATCTCAGAAGTGCTTGTTGTTGCCATGTAGATAGCCACATGTCTTCATATGATTGGTCCAAGTCAGCAGATTAAATTTGGTATCAACAGAAGCCCCCAATGTTTCATAGTTCGAAATTTGAGGAGTATGGAACATTCTTTCTCAGAATGTGGTAGCTTTAAATAGTCTTCCTAATTTTTAGGAGCATCTCCTTTTGTATTTATTTCTCCTTCCCAATTCATAGAATCATGCTTTTTTGGACTTTTCTGCGTGCTTCGATTCCTGCATCACTTTTCGTCTTTTTAGCCGTTGTTGTTCGCTTTGATTCCCGCACCAATATTTAATGCCCTTTTAGCCGTCGGTAACGTAATCATCCTTTTTTGTAATCATTACTTCACCATTTCCCGAGGCAAGATATTTAAACTTCACAGACACTCCCATCGTCTTCTACCTTTTCAAATTTTCATCTTCGAGTTTTTCATTGTCTTCTACTCTCTTGTGTATTCATCTCTTCCATCGTCTGTCGTCATCAGCTCTACTCTTTTCCTGTAAGATCTTCTTCTTTCTTCTTCATCTCTTTTAATCACCATGGTTTACCTTATTGAATCTCTTGACAAATTTTGATCTGATTTTTCCATTCCCTCTTGGGTTGTCTTGGAAGAGCTTTCTGAGCCTTCTAATTATTTCAATTTGGCTGAGGGACATTGGTTCCCCAGTCTCTTTTTTGCTGAGTGTGGATTTTCTTTTCCACCAAATCCTCTGTGTCTAGAATTCTGTCAGTATTTTGATGTTGTTCCTGCACGAATAGCCCCCAACACATGGAGAATAGTTAATGGGGTGCATAAATTAAATCAAGTGCATGGAACTCGTATAGGAATTCCAGAAATCATGTACTGCTATAGAGGGGCAGTTAATGATAATATTTACAATTTAAAAACTAGGTTTATAAATAGAGCCTTAGTAGTCAATCTCCCTGATGCCAATAGGGATTATTTTGAACACAGGGTTGTCGTAAAAAATTGGCAACACCCTCCATTAACCGTAGATGAGGTTTACCAGGGTCCCAGATGCCCTCCTTATGGCAATGGGATAGGTTATTGTTATTTTATTTTATTTATTTTGAAATCATGTTTGTTTTGTGTTTGATAAAATGTGTCACTGATAACAATGTTTGTTTATTTACAGTTGATGGCAAGAGAAGGTGCCCAAAAGAAACATATGTCAATATAAGGCATTTGGGACTTATCTAGGGTCTGCGTCAAAGGGTTGCCGACGAGCACATCAGGTCAGTTTCGTATCTGCTCCAGTACAAGAGCTACATAACCTCCTTCACTGCTCGTCCAGTGATCAGTGAAGCAGAGCCAGTACTAGCCTCTGCAAGTTCTTCGCCTGAATCTCATATTCCTTTGAGTGAAAGGATGAAGAAGAGAAGACCTCCCACCTTGTTCGAGAAAAATTCCTCTGGTTCTGGGGAGGTAAAAAGAAGTAGGATTGTTGTCCCAAGGGAGGGGACAAAGAAGAATGATGCAGCTCCTCCAGCTGCTCCTGCTAAAGTTGCTGAGAAGGTTGCTGATAAGCCCGCAGTGGCTCCGAGCAGCTCTGCTGCTCCTGGAAAGGTGATTGTGATATCACCGACCAAGGATTCATCCTTGGTTGAATCTGTAACTTTTCCCCCGAGGAGGCTGAAGAAAAGCTCCTCGGTCAATTTGGCTGTCACCACTACTCAGCCCCCCAGCTGCTGGGACTGGAGTTCCCAATTTTGTTCCCCCGAGCTCTGACATGAGCTCGGTAAAGTCCTTGACCATTCCCTAGGTTCAAGGTACTAAAGAAAACCTTACTCGGGATATGGTTACCTCATTAGCTACTCGTCACCTTGCTTTTGTAAGTATCTTTACTTAGAATTTTTTCATATTCCCTTTGTCATTTCTGTTTCTAACTTGCTTTCTTTTTCTGTTCACAGTTGACGAGCTGCTTCAACATAATCCTGAAGAAGGATGAAGCGATTAAGGCTTCTTGCTCCTCGTCCAGTGTGGAGGGAGCTCTGGAAGAAGCTACCAAGTCCCTGGCAGATTCTCGCCAGAAATATGCTGATGATAAAGCTATATGGGAGAAAAAGCTTGCCTCCTCCGAGCAGGAAAAAGCTCGAGTTTCTGATGCCTCCAAGGAGTTGGAGAAGAAAAAGAATGCCTTGGAGAAGGCAAATAAAGAGCTTGAGGAAAAGCTCAAAGCCGCTGCAGAGCTGGAAAATAAACTCAAAGTTGCTGAGGAGAGGTTGGACCAGCTCCAGGAAGTAGGTCGACAGAAGGAAGAGGCAAAAAATAAATTGAAGGCTGCTGAGGACCTGCTGTCTGAGAAGCTTGCCTTAGAGAAGGCCAAGAGGAAATATGCTGTGAAGAAGTCCTTCAGCTCTGGCTGGGACAAGGGGTGGGATAAGGGGTGTGCGGCCATGGTATCTCAAGTGGACTATGGCAGTCTAAAGTATTTTAGGGATGGATGGGTTGCTGCCCTTCAGGAAATGAAGGTCGACGAGTCATCCGAGCTCTTCCAGAGACATATCCCTGGTCCCCCTCCTACTCCAGAAGAATTAGAAGAGGACGAAGCTACCTCTGAGGAGTCTTCAATGGTGATGGGAGATCACCCCCCAGCCATCCAGTCTGCTATCGAGCAAGTCGTTTCTTCTTTCGAGCAACAACTGGTGCTCTCCGAACAACCCACAGTTCCTTCCGAGCAACCTTCTTCCTCTTCCCAACCTCCCGAGAAGGTTTTGGGAGGTAAGGAAAAGGTGTAGTGTTGTTCAGGCTTACCTTTATATTTTTCTTTTTTGTCAAATGTAATCCAGAAATTGTAACTCTGAACTATGATCAAATAAATCTCGAATTTTCTTGCATACTGTTGTTCATCTTCTATTCATACTCTGCTTGTTTTTCTTATTAATGATTGCCCTTCTTTTTTCTGCTACTTTCTTGCCAGGATGGAACTGCTATTTGCCCATGATACAAAGTTGCTGCAGCAATGTAATGAGTACTTCAAGGCTGGTCACACAGACCTGAGTGCTGCATAAATTATCGACATCCTCGGCCAGGATACTTCAGAGCAGGCAGTGGAAGCATATCAATACCTGAAGTGTCTGCTTGATCGAGCGGTAGCCAATAATGTGGCTTACTATGAAATGATCGAGGATCTCCAGTGCACCCTCGAAGATCTTCAGAATCAATACAAGGAATCAACTGCTCTGTTGCATGAGGGTTATGAGAAGAAATACAAACTGATCATGGCTGACAAGGGCTACGAGAAGATTTTTGCTAGGTATGATCTGAGGGAGAGAACTTTAAAGGGTGAGGTCGAGGAATGCAGACAGATTGCCAAGCTGCTGGAGCAAGAGAACAACAACTTGCAAAAAGAGATATCATAATTGAAGTCTGCAGCTTCTTCTTAAACAGCCCTAATCCCAGTGACTGACGAGGGATTTTCATTCTTAGAGGTTGAGAATGCCAAGTTGAGGGACGAGTTGGAGACTTTGAAGAGTTCTGGCACTTCTACTTCTTCTCGTGGTCGAGCAAGAGCTCCTCGGGGATGAGGAAGAGTAGCTCGGGTGCTTGTCGAGGAGCACAGAACTCAGTCTGCGTTAGAGAACCACGCTTTCCAATTAATGGCGAAGAACCAGGCTTTGTCTGATATGTCAAAGAAAATCAGGGACCTGGAAAAACAGCTCTCTCCAAAGAAGTCAGTGTTGGAAAATAATGAGATTTTCATCAAGAGTCTCCACGAGAAGCTAGAAAGTCTAACATATCAATTTAACAAACATCCCAGGGAATTCTGGATGGCTGGATACAACGAAGCACTATTCCACTTGGACGATCGTATCCAGAACGCCAACAATGAGGGCTACAAGCAAGGCTTGCTGAATGCCTTAGGTGTGTTGAAGCTCGAACAAGGCCATTATCTGTGGGACTACCATGATCCCGGGTTGCTCGACTTGCCTGTGCCACCATACAATTTGGAGATGGAGTGGATCCCTGCTCGGGCCATTCCTCGGAGCTTAATTTCAAAGTATCTCGGTGACTACAATTTACATTCTCAGATCGAAGTATCTCATCCCGAGCATCTTTTAGATCGACCGTCCGTGATGAATGTCCGGATGTTGAAGGACCTCAACTTCATCAATTCTCCTCAGTCTTTAAATGATCCGCCTTCTGGCGAGGAACCTGCATCAAAAGTTGAGGGGAAAAGACCTGTAGAATAGAATTTTTTTGATGTAACAGTTAGTATACAAATCAATGTAACTGTAATTTCATTATCAATGTAATTTATTTCGAATTTAATGAAAGAATTTCATTTTTGTTTGAAATCTTAATTGCCATTGTCTTGTAAATATCAAACACTTTACATTTATGCATATCTGTTAAAAAGATAATAATATTGTGCTGTTCATCGACCAACTTAGTAATAAAAAAATTACAAGTATCAGTAATGTTGCTCGATCACTTAATAATAAAGTAACGAGTATAAAAATGTTTAGAATTTTTCCAACCAACCAAGGTTGTTAAATTGTGTTAAATTGTGCTCATCGACCAACTATAATTAGTGGGTTCTTATCCCTGATCAACCATACTTGGTAGATTTTTCTCTGAAATGTTTCCGACCAACCAAGGTCAGTAAATGTTCATTGTCGACCAACTACGATTAGTGGGTTTTTATCCCCGACTAGCCATACTTGGTATATTTTTATCTTTTTCATAAAATGTGTCCGACCAACCAAGGTCGATAATTTCTCCTCGTCGACCAACTACAGTTAGTGGGTTTTTATCCCCGACCAACCATACTTGGTACAGTTTGGAATATTTCGTTTCCTAGCCAAACAGGTTGGCATTTTTAGGAATATTTCTCCTCGTCGACCAACTACAGTTAGTGGATTTTTATCCCCGACCAACCATACTTGGTACAGTTTGGAATATTTCGTTTCCTAACCAAACAGGTTGGCATTTTTAGGAATATTTCTCCTCGTCGACCAACTACAGTTAGTGGGTTTTTATCCCCGACTAACCATACTTGGTATAGTTTGGAATATTTCGTTTCCTAGCCAAACAGGTTGGCATTTTTAGGAATATTTCTCCTCATCGACCAACTACAGTTAGTGGGTTTTTATCCCCGACCAACCATACTTGGTACAGTTTGGAATATATCGTTTCCTATCCAAACAGGTTGGAATTTTTAGGAATATTTCTCCTCGTCGACCAACTACAGTTAGTGGGTTTTTATCCCCGACCAACCATACTTGGTACAATTTGGAATATTTCGTTGAGTAGTCTGCCGAGCTTTCCCAAGTAGTGCGTAGCACTAGTATTCCCCAAAAAAATTTCAATAAACAGATAGACTTGCAGAATATTTTCATTTTATTCATACTGATGGAACTGTGTTACATATACATCACTGATAATACTTGCGTAGGTGCTCTGCATTCCAGGCATTTTTAAACTCCTCGCCTTCTAAAGTTGCTATTCGATAAGTTCCTGGTCGAACAACTTCTGTAACTCGGTATGGTCCATGCCAGTTTGCCTCCAGTTTGTTATGCTTTTGAATTACTTTCTTCAGCACATAGTCTCCTTCTTTCAGGTAGCACTTCTTCACTCTCTTGTTGTAGAACAAAGCTGTTCGCTGCTGGTAAGCAGCATTTCTAATGGCTGCTTCTTCTCTAACTTCCTCGAGCATGTTTAAATCCAGTCTTCTCATTAAGTCGCTGACAGGGGAATTGAAATTAAGTACCCTGTGTGTTGGGAGGCACAACTCGGCAGGTATGACAGCTTCACTTCCAAACGCCAGCATGTATGTTGATTCTCCAGTTGCTACTCGGGGAGTAGTTCGGTAAGCCCAAAGTACTGATTATAGCTCGTTGATCCAGTTTGCTTTTGCACCGTCCAATCGTTTCTTCAAACCGTTCAGCAACGTTCTATTTGTCACTTCAGTTTGTCCATTGCTTTGAGGATGGCCTGGTGCTGAATGAACCTTCAAAATGTTTGACTGATGACAATAGGCGGCAAACTCCTCATTATCAAATTGTGTTCCATGGTCTGTGATGAAGGCATGAGGGAGACCATATCGTCAAATGATGTTCTTCCAAACAAATTTTTACACCTTCTCGTACGTCATATCAATGAGTGGCTCAGCTTCTACCCACTTAGTAAAATAATCCACCGCGACGACGAGGAACTTGAACCTTCCTCGGGTCGTTGGCAGTGGTCCAATAAAATCTATTCCCCACATGGCAAATGGCCAAGGGGAAGTTATGGGTGTCAACAACTCTTGTGGAGTTCTTTGGATGGAGGAAAAGCGCTGGCACTTGTCACACTTCTTGAAATAGGTTATACAATCAGCCCTCATCGTCGGCCAGTAGTATCCCTGCGTCATCACCCTTTGCAAAAGCGTCCGACTTGCTACATGTGCTCCACAAGACCCTTCATGGATTTCCTCAATCAATTCTTTCACCTCGGAGGGATGTACGCATCTCTGCAAACCTTCCATAATTCCTCGTCTATATAAAACACCATTAGTTAATACATACCGAGCAACTTTAAACTTCAATTTCTTGGCTGCGAGCTTATCAATAGGCAATTCTCCATCCTCGACATACGCCCTGATGGGATCCATCCAAGATGGTCCTAAATCAAGGGTGATAAAGTTTATCGTCAGATCTTCATCTATACTCCGACCAGCCAATACTTCAATTGGGATTGTTCGCCGTAGCTCGGTGCGAGTAGCTGATGCTAGTCGAGCTAGGGCATATGCTCTCGCATTCTCCATTCTCGGTATTCTGACCAGTTGAATAGCTGCAAATTCTGACACCAGCTCCTTTGCTTTTGCATGATATCTGATCATTAATTCTCCTCTAACTGCATATATTCCCATAATTTGGTTTACGATCAATTGAGAGTCACTGAAGATCACAACCTGCTGCGCCTCCATAATTTTTGCCAAATTAAGCCCTGCAATCATCGCCTCATATTCAGCCTCATTGTTGGAAGCTTTGAATTGGAAACCCAAGGCGTATTCCATGTTGACCTCGGCCGGAGTGCTCAAAACTATCCCCGCGCAACATCCTGCAGTGCAAGATGATCCATCTACATATAGCCTCCATATAGGTAACTCGTCTTCAAATTTCTAATCAGTCAGAGTTCCTCGGTGAAATATTTGCTGCTTCCTTTCATCCTCCCCAGATTTTTCTCGCTCCTCGTCGATCATCTTCTCTTGCCCTTTTACCAACCGGAGTTGGTCTGAGCTCGAAATTGATGATCCTGTAACATACACTCGCCCTTTTACCAATCGGAGTTGGTCTGAGCTTGTGTCTGTTGATCCTGTAACATCCACAGGTTGATCAGTGAGCAACTTTTTCTCCTTGGGGGTATCAGGATAGGTGAACTCCGCTATAAAGTTTTCTACAGCCTGCCCTTTTAGTGATGATTTGGGTTCATAAATTATATCATATTCACCGAGCTCTATTGCCCAGTACATCAATCTACCTAATTTTTCTGGCTTATGAAGGGCTTGCCTCAATGTCATATCGGTATATACTACTATAGTATGAGCCTGGAAGTATGGCCTCATTCTTCTACTCGCCTCAATTAGTGCCAGTGCCAATTTCTCCAGCCTTGGATATCTGATCTCTGCTCCTCGGAAGGCCTTACTTGTGTAGTAAATTGGCTTTTGTACTCCATTCTCCATTCTGATCAACGCCGAGCTAACTGCATTCTCGGACACTGTAAGGTACAAATACAATTTTTCTCCCATCACCGGCCTGGACAACAATGGAGGTGCTCCCAAGTATTTCTTCAAGTCTTGAAAAGCCTTCTCACATTCATCATTCCACTCAAAAGTCATTCTGAGTGTCTTGAAGAATGGGAGACATCTATCAGTTGCTCGTGACACAAATCTGTTGAGCGCCGCTACTCGTCCAGTGAGGCTCTGTACTTCCTTCTTCGTTGTTGGAGATCGCAGCCCTAATAGAGCTTTGATCTTTTCAGTATTTGCTTCAATGCCTCGTTGATTGATAATGTACCCAAGGAACATGCCTTCTCGTACTCCAAATATGCACCTCGTCGGGTTCAGCTTCATTTGATATTTATCTAGTTGATCAAAAGTTTGACTTAAATCAACTAGATGATCGGCATCTTTCTTGCTTTTTGTCAGCATGTCGTCAACATAGACTTCCATATTGTCACTGATTTGTTCAGCGAAGACCTTGTTCATCAGCCTCTGATATGTCGCACCTGCATTTTTCAAATCAAAAGGCATAACATTATAACAATAAGTTCCCCTAGGGGTAATGAAAGAAGTACTCTCCCCGTCTTAAGGTTTCATTTTGATCTGATTATAACCAGAATAAGCATCCATGAAGCTCAGCAACTCGTGTCCCAAGGTAGCATCCACCAGTTGGTCAATTCGGGGCAGTGGAAAGTGATCCTTTGGGCATGCTTTGTTGAGGTCGGTGAAGTCTACACACATCCTCCACTTATTGTTCTTCTTCTTTACCATCACCACATTAGCTAACCAATCTGGATATTTTACATCTTCAATGAAATAAGCTTTTTGGATCTTCTCGACTTCCTCCTGTATAGCTTGATTCTTCTCGGGACTGAATACTCTTCTTCTCTGCTTCACAGGCTTGATCTCCTTATTCACATTGAGGTCATGACATAAGAAGTTTGGGTCTATCCCATGCATATCTTCATGACTCCAGGCAAAAGTTTGTCTTCTACTTCTAAGGAAAGTTATCAATTCTTATTTTAATGAGGCTTCCAACGATGAACCTATTTGAGTAGTTCGCTCAGGGTGCTCGTCGTCCAGAATGATATTTTTAGTAGCTTCCACCACTTGACCCTTCACGAGTTGCGACTCATCTCGAGGATCCAATGTTTCAATTTCTGCACCTTCATCTACTTGATAGGTAGTAGTCTTTTTCTTTGATTCTTCCAGTTCCTCTTGCTCGGCGGATGAATAATAGCATTCCCAAGCTACTCTCTGATCACCTTTCACAACTCCTACTCCAAAGTTTGTTGGAAATTTTAGGCACTGATGCACTGTAGATGGTACAGCCTCGAACTTCTTCAATCCTACTCTTCCCATGATGATATTGTACGATGACTGGACATTTTTATCCATCACAAAAAAGAGTATTCTTTCTGTCCGACAAGCAGGCCACGTACCAATGAATATATCCAACTTGATCGTCCCAAGTGGAAATACTTTCTCGCCAGTAAAACCGATGAGGGGTCTGTGGTAAGGCTCCAGTTGAGATAGATTTAGATTTAAACTATCGAAGCACGAGTAGAACATGATGTCTGCCGAGCTACCATTGTCGACCAACACTCTTGAAATCATTACCTCCTTCATTCTCTTTTTAATCACTAGTGGGTCGTCATGAGGATACAGAACTCCTGCAAGATCATTCTTTGAAAACCCAATGACCAATTTTTCTTTGTTCACCTTTCTCGGGCGATCCTCCTCAGCTAGATTTATTCGCTGAATGTACGAGCAAGCTTGAGCCTCTCCGAGGTAAGCTTTTCTCTCTGCAGTAAGGTCTCCTCCTCCTGCATCTCCTCCTGTAATAACATTACAATCAAATGACCCAAAGCGTATTGAAAATACCTCTCGTTCTGGCTGCCTTGGTTTCTTGGGAAGATCGGGGTCATCCTCTGGATCAACTTCATGGTTTCTCTTCTTGTTCTCCTCTGCTCGACGAGGAGATCTAGACCTCTCTCTAGTTCGGTCGTTGTTTCTTCTTTCGCCTCCCCGATCAACATACTTTGCTAGCTTTCCTCGTCGGATGAGTTTTTCAATCTCATTCTGAAGAGCTATGCAATTTTTGGTCATATGGCCATGATCCTTGTGGAACTCGTAATACTTTTCCCTAATCCTCGTGTCAGGGTCTGCCTTCATTTTCTTCGGTCAGTTTAACTCCTCGCTGTTCTTAATTTCTTCCAGGACGTGGTTGATATTTGCCTTCAAAGGTGTGTAATTATCAAATTTCCTCAAGACCTCCCATGACGATCTATTTTTGGATTGTTTATCACCACCATTGTTCTTATGCTCTTTCTTCTTAGCTTTATCACCTTCCACCTTAGTTTCTTTGGCGTCTATATTCTTCTTCGCAGACATAGCCTCCTCGGTATTCATAATCTTGGACTCTTTTCCCATCAGGTCCGACATGGTTCGAGGTGGATCCTTGGCCAAAGTGTAGTACAACTTGTTTGGCAGCAGTCCACTCATCAAAGCGGTAATCGCTATCTTCTCCTCACAATCAATGACTTCGAGTTTCTCGTTATTAAAATGAGTTATATAATCTCTGATACTCTCACCAGCTTTTTGTCTAACACTTAACAAATATGCTACTCGTTTAACTGGCTTTGCACTAAAGCAGAAATTCCCAATGAATAACTCGGCCAGTTGAAGAAAAGTTGAAATCTTACCCCGAGGAAGATTATTATACATATTTGAGCAGATCCGGTAAGAGTTCCCGAGAATGCCCTGCATCTCATCTCGTCTGGGACAGCATAGATGTCAGCAGCAGCTTGATATTGTTTTATATGAAGGACAGGGTCAGTCTTCCCGTCATACTTGGGAGTCACAACAGGTGCTTTGAACTTTGATGGTGTTGGAAAATCAACAATGTCCTGGACAAAAGGTGTTCCTCGAACAAAGGTTCGTCGTAGAGGGTTCTTAGCCTTAGCCATTTCTCCCAATCTATCCTCCAGCCTCTGAATAGATCCTTTCCATGCATCATTTCCTTCCTCGGGCCTATTGGTTCGAGCAACTGATCGCGTTGAAGTGGCTTCCTGGGATTTATCTCGACGAGCAGCTGGTCGGTCATAGGATCCATCTTGACGAGCAGTTGGTCACGACAGGGAAGATCCTTCCCTTAAATCAGATGGTCGTCGAAAGCTCCTCGACACTGCATTAAGAGGACTTTTGTTCCTCCTAGGGCCTAATCGATCGAAAGGAGAGGCCCTACTTAATCTTTCCAATGCGCTGGCCCTTTCTGGGAGAGGATGACACGTTGTTCAGTATCTGTGGCTCGCACTGACGAAGATCGTCCAGGTTGATAAGAAAAATCTTCAGATTCATCATTGCAATATGAATTAGTACTCCCAGTACGCGAAGAAGGCGTATGGGTATTTCTTTGAATGCTTCGTGATCCTAAATGGGTTGATGAACCGCCATGGAGGGTTTGGATGAGTTGTCGCATCGTTTCTTGCATGACGGTCTGGCCCTGAGCCAGATTTTCCATTATTCCAGTCAGATCTGGAATAATTGGTGGTGCAGATGGATTTGGAGGGGTTCCATTGTTTCGATTGCTGGATTTAGGAATATCAGCCATTGGTAATGGATTGTATTTGAGTGAGAAAATGATATTACCAGTCGTTTCCCACAGACGGCGCCAATCTGTTGATGTAAAAAATTAGATCACTCTAATCATTCAATCACAGATAAATAAATGAGATAAAAGATTTTAAAGTGGTTCAGCCTTATAAGAATGGGCTACGTCCACTACTATTTTATTGCTGATTGTTTGGGAATTCTCGATTACAAGAAATTCCGTTCTGGATTTGGTCCCCAGAGTTTGGATTCGATCCCCTACAATGAGGATTGTACAATGTATTTATAGCCCTGAGGCTATAATGTGAAAGGGTAATACATTAAATGATATACATATGAAAGGGTAATACATTTAATTCCCTCTTTGTGTGTGCGTCTGAATGATAAGCATTTAATGAATCAATTGAACTGTTGGTTATCCAGCTATTAATGTTTTGTTCGAGATGCAGCTCGGACCGCCTGAGTTGCTCGGACCGCCTAAGCTTCCTGGTATTCAAGAGTTCCTTGGAGAGGTCTGTTCCTCAGAGCGTATGAGTTCCTCGGAGAGGTCTGTTCCTCGGAGCGTATGAGTTCCTCGGAGCGTGTGATCATCTGGGAAGTGCTTGTTGTTTCCATGTAGATAGCCACGTGTCTTCATATGATTGGTCCAAGTTAGCAGATTAAATTTGGTATCAACACTTGGAAAATCACCTCCAACTCAAAAGTTAGATGTTGATGTACAAGATGATGATTGTTTAAAATTAAATAATGGTTTGGGGTCTCCCGAGTTTCTTGAGCATGAGCTTGGAGTTGACGTGATAAAAAAAGTAAGTTATTTGGAACTAATTCTTTGGAAGAGTCCATAAGCACTGATGGAGGTGGCATAATTGCTTCTAGGGACTCATATTGGAGCCTTTGCTACAAAAATCAGCTATTTGCACTTTAAAGTAAGTATGTCTACCTTGAGTTAGAATTAATTTTACTAAGTGTTACTAAGTTTTGCACTTCGAGGAATGTTGTTGTACTATTTATTTATTTCCTAATAGATATTCTCTTTCTATTGTTCTTAAAAAAATATTGTTTGATTTGGGTAATTAGTACTATGATAGATTATTATAGATTTTTATGTTAAGATTCTGAGAGTAATTTTTCATTTGATTTGTGTCATGAAATTGTAAAAATATTGTTTAATTAAGTAAAAATATTGTTCAGCATTTTGCGCACACGTATTAGTGTTTAAGGATATGATAGTGGGACCACAAAACTAACCAAAACTTTGTTAGTGTTTTGATTAGTGAACAAAATTTTGTTAGTGTTCATGGATATAACATCGTTTTGTTCTATCCGTAAACATTAACAACGGTACACATATTTATAATTTGAGTTTTATTCACGGATATAACGGCGTTTTGTCCACAACTAACTTTATTATTGCTTTAATTTTCTGATACGGGTTTGAAATTTTCTTTTATTTTATGATTTTTTGTGCTTCTTGGTAGCTATAAAATAATCTTGATTTGATAATGCTCCTAAGCAGGGATGCTGGTACAGGGAGAACATAAGGTTTGAATGTAAGTATGATAATTAATATTCGCTTATTGCGTTATCTTACACATTGAACAACTAACATAGAAACTACCCACCATTTTCTTTAATTAAATTAATCGGTTTGGGAGGTGATACTTAATCAACAACCGAGGATATACAAGCATAACCTGGTTAGATGGTGATGCAACTCAGGTGATACTACACATTATTATGATTTTCATTTTTATGAATGATACTTTTGTAGGACTTGATTGCTGGGATTATCCCTCCTCCCATGAATATTAAACCCTCAATGACTGAGAGAATCATTTGACAATAATATATTTGAGGTACATCACATGCTTTGAAGATTATTTGACAACGACGGACATTTCTGTGAGATTTGTTTAATGTCTAAGTGACCTTGGCTCTTTGGGACACACTACCAAGTGCACTGGACATAAATAAGAACTACTACATGGTTTATATATCATCTGTCAGGTTCTTTTCATATATTGTAGTGTCAAATCCTTTATCATTTTGTGTTTTCTATTTACGATTCAATTTTCTATACTATTACTCAAATGCCCGACTTGATACAATTTTCGGTATTGATTATAACTCACATATTCAATCTTTTTGTAGGTTATTTCACATAAACAAATTCTAATAGTGGATGGTTTTCAAACATCGCATGGAGAAATTACATGAGTATATAAGTCATGAGAGTTTGTATGATGGACAGTTTGATAGCTTGCAGTTTTATAGTATTTTTTTTGTCTACAAGTTTATTTGACAACTTTAAAATCTTTGACATGAAATTTAGTGTATCAGGTCTCTATTAAATGAGACTCCTTTATTTTATCCTTTCCCGTGTTTGTGTAAATATTCAAGCAACATAAGTCACAACAAATATTCAAGCAACATCAGGTCTCTACATAGTTTATTTTTTAGGATCTAGCTGTTCAAGAACTTCCAGAAGGGCAGGAGTCAAAACAAAGCAAAAAAGTATCTAGATGACCAAGCTATTCTAAAAGAAAAACCATTTCCAACTCATTAGTCAAGAAAAAAGACAAAAACTAAAGCTACTCAAAACTCTCACTCTCTCACACACACCGCCGCTGTAGCTGCCTTGATCTACTCCTCTGCTTTCGGTGCTCACTGGCGCCACGGCCACCGGTCACTCACTTGAGCCGATCTTTCACTCTCTCTCTCAGGCTAATATTCTCTTACACTCTCTCTCTCAGTCTAATTATTGTCTTTATCTGAATGGCATCATAACATATTATGAATGCTTTAAAGATATGCATAATTAGAATTTTTTCCCAGTTGATCCTCAGACAATGTTTTTATAATCCTTTTAAAAAAATTTCAAGATGTTTATCTTTTGTGACCATTTCAACCTTTTTAGAATACTTATAATCCTTAGATAGTGCTTTAGTTTTTGATTTGCTCCGTCTTCTTCTGCAGAATTCCTGATTGCCATATTTGTCAATATGTCATTATGTCCAGTTGAATTATTTGTGGCCATGAATTAACATGAATTATATTGTCATTAACATGAATTATATGTTGCCAAATGCAGATTGCTTGATGTTAGGGATGACATGAATGATGCGGACCACATTTTGCGAACGAAATATTAGGGGGAGTCGTGTGGTGAGTTATTCAACTATAGAGATTTTGTATTTTAAAGGTTTTGTGTTCGTGCTCTGCGTGGGGGTATGTGCATACATGAGTTATGGGAATTGAATGAGTAGAAATGTAACTTTGTCAACATTTCATTTCACAAACTTACATTCATACTTGATTGTTGGTTCTTATGCTATGATTTTGAAGATATATTGGGACTGGAATAAATAAAAATATATAAATGAAATATCAATTTGGGTTTTTATATTAGTCGCTTATTCTTAATTCATCATGCCTTTGTTTATTAACTTTGCAAAATACTATTTACCTAATTATTTTGCATTCATGAGTAAATATGGCGTTACAACCTTTTGTTGTCAAGATTGTAAATGATATGTGTTAGATATAAGAAATGTAGGTGTTGGAACTGGATGGGATTAACAATAGGACGTATTATTCATCTTGGCCATAGATTATTCAATTATGTAGTTGTTTTTTTATGGAATATCATGTTGAGAAGTTGATTGTATTATTTGATTCCTTTTTTATATGTTTTCGACATACCAAATTACGTTTGGCGTTAATGCAGGTTCGATTATTGGAGTTGCTCTTCGAGAAATGGTTTCATGATAAATTTTTCTATGGGAAGTATACCCCCCAAACGCCATTTAAATATTATGAGTCTTTGTAGCATCTTCAAACTATCCAATCTCTCACCCACTCCCTCTTACACACCCACTATCTTCTTCGGTTCCTTATCTTCTTGGTAGATTTTTTGTATTTTCTTTGCTTTGGGTGTTTGAATCATTGTCGCTCATATGTGTTTTAACTCAATTTTCTTCAGTTTGTTTTTTGTGCAGATGTTTCCTCAACACATGAAACCAGGCATCATCTAGGTAACATCTTGGTCGCTCAGATATTTCCTCAACACATACAACTAGGTAACACCTTGAGCCTCAATGTGTTTTTTTTTTTCAAAATAATCGACTTTATTCATAATATAGGTTGCTTAGATGGTTTTTTTGTTTACGTTTGTGTATAGCAAAGCCAAACAAAAGTATTCAAGAAATAGGGAAGATCTGAGTCCGGGCCTTCATCTTGCTTCGGCTATAGAAGCAAAAGCAAAAGCAAAAGCAAAAGCAAAAGCAAAAGCACTGGTTTGTTTGATTAGTTTTTTTTCCCAAATTACCATTTGTTACTTTTTGATTCCAAACACCATCTTAGTAGAACTGGAGCATTGGGTTTCTAATTGTTGGTATTGCAGTGGACTAAAAAGGCCATGGTAACCCACACCGAATCTCTTTTATAGTTTGGGAGTGGAAACCCACAAAGAACAGTGTTTCTCGCAAATGCAGACTCAGATTGTTTGAGCCGTGAGGGTGTTTTCGAAACTTTGCCGGCGAGATTGCGGGTAATAAGGTTAATGGTTCCCGAAATCTGACCGAAAAAGTTATTAGGGGTGAGATCGTGACAATAAAGACAGAAAACATAAGTGCGAGAGGTGGAACTGATCGTGGAGTTCCAGCATCTTTCTTTCATGGTTTGATTTGGTTGTTTCAATTTTTTTTCTTCATATCATGCACAAATGGATTCATTCTCACATAATTTTTGTTTGATTTTATTGAATTTAGTTATACCAGGCGGTCATCTCTATCATTTCAGTTACACCCCATTTCAGTTGTCTGATGTGGGTGTTGTATTTATCTGTGTTTGGGAGAGTGAAAGAAAGGTGGGTTGATCTCCCTCCACTCTCCTCTATAGTTTTAAGGTTCCATGTTTTGTGGAAGAAAATCAACATTAACAGTACCTTAGAAATTGTAATCTTCATGTACTTTTTTTTCTATGTCTATACATTTGATGGTTCATATAGTATGGAAATTTAGTTAAGTTTTTAATTGTTTTTCTACACACGGTGCGATGGGAAGACTTTCGAATCTTCATGTACTTCAATGTTTTTTATGCATGTATGGTTTTCAACAAAGGAGATTATAATTTTTCGGTAGGCAAAGGACAAGATGATGTACATTTAATAGTTCTCAATCTATTTAAGTGGAGTTAATAAGGTCTCAAGTGAGATATTGAATAGAATTTTCAATCTGTTCAATCTATTTAATAGGTATCGTTGTTTGGCAGAACGATTATCTTATCTTTAATCTTAATATTTTTTTGGCACTTTTTCAATAATCTTGGATTTTATATTTTCGTGATCTCTTTGGGTTTTGTTAACTACATTTTTTTGCCGAGTTGGAGGATTATATGAGACGTGTGTGTGTGGAGAAGATGTGTTAGTGCATGAAAAGACAAACACAATGAATTATAATGTAAAAACAATTGATCGTGTTTGATTGTTGGTAAAAAAATAAAAAAATTCATATTGTGTCGCTTTTATTTGGCGATATTGTCAAATAAAAGATTTCGTTTTCTGTCACATTTTAATTTGGTCGTGTTTCTATTTTTGTAAAAAAAATAAAATAAGATATCATGGCACGATATGAAATCTTTTTTTACCAATATGACCAAGTAAATGCGACACATGATATTTTTTACCAAAAACAAACACGATTTGGTGGGGTGTATAGTTTGGTAGTCCTTTCTTTCACCTTACATAATCCGTAGGTATTTTTATAAGTGTAAATTGGCAATTTTTTGTTGGGGAACGAAATTTTTGTCGTCCTATAATTTTTAATTTGTAAATTTTACCCGTTTTACGATTACGTACTTTGGAAAGTTTCGTCGTGCCTTCAGGCACGGGCATTCCTCTAGTATATATATATATAAGATCAAACATCAAACATCAAACCATTATGAAAATGATACAAAGATCATATAAACATGAATATAGAGTCACTTAAGATTTGTCAAATAAAAATTCTCTACATATGTTGAGAAAATTAGACATTTTCAATTCACATTATAAACACAACAAAAGTAAGATAAGAATAAAACTGGCTTGTATGTGCATAAAACTGGAAAATCACAAATATCCTTAAATAATTGCATTTCCTGACACGTATAACAAAATTTTATAATAAAAAGGCAATGTGATCATGAGTTTATCTTTTAGATCTACTTCATCTACAAACTCCCTGTGCATAACTTTTTTTCAACTCTTTTGAATGCCAAACTAAAATAACAATTTTCTTTTGAAATGTGTTAAAGCCCTATATTATTTTTATTTTCGGTTAAGTACTTGACTTTTGTCTCTTTTCAATACATTGGCTTTTTCCGTTGATTCTATTTTTACACACCCAGATGAGACCTATCCAATGATACTCAACTTCAAATCGGGAATTTTTAATCTAACCGTAGCCCTTATCAATGCATAAAAATGTGCATATTAAACTCCTTCATATATAAATCTCAATATCTCACAAGTATACATAGAGTGCTTATTAAAGTCATGAAAAGTTTATTTTCAATTTAAATTTGCAAATTCTTGTAAAAATGACCATTATCAAAACCATTTGTGAATTCCTACAGTGTAGTGAGGATACAAGATTTCAATTCATTAAAGTCAAACTAAAGTCAATGTTTGTCATTATATTTTTGGAGAGTTTATTTTGATAAAACGGATTAAATGATTACATCGGGAAAAAATCATATAAGTAAAAATTATTATTTTTAAGTGTGAGATCTGACCAATAATATACACAAATAAACTCAAATGTGTAAATGGTTAAATCGAGATGCACCTCATACTCCAAAGAAAAAAGTTCACTCAATCTCAACCATGACCAATCATCATCTAAGATAGGGAAATCTAGATAGGTATAATGGCTTAGCAAAGATACCAGCCAATTGATTTCGGTACCGACATAGCACATGTTAATGAGATTTTGTTCAACAAGGTCCCTAATAAGTGATCCCGTAGTTCAATGTGTTTTGTTCTTGAATGTTTCATAATATTTTTTGAAATATCAATCGCACTCATATTATCGTAACAAATTTCCATCATGCCTTAATTTAATCCATAATCCTGCAACATTGGACTCATTTGAAGAACTTGTGTACAACAACTCCCCGTTGCAATGTATGCGGCTTCGGCTGTAGATAAGGATATAGAATTTTGCTTTTTAAAAAGCCACAAAACAATGGTTGTGTTAAAGAAAAAATAACATCCTGAAGTTCTCTTATTATAAACGACATCTCCCTCCCAATCGAAATCCAAATATTCATAAAGAGAATCGTTAGTATCGTAGGGATACCATAATCCTAACATTAGAGTGCCACTAACATATCACATCACTATTTTAACCACTTGTAATCCGACTCTTTCGCTTTGTATTGATATCTAGAACACATACCTACACTATATGAAATATCGGGGTGACTAGTGGTTAGGTATAGAAATCTACATATCACGTTCTTATATAGCTATTCTCTTAAACATCTTTACCGCTCTCATCATTTTTTAGTTTATAATTAATTCCCATAAGTGTATTAACATATTTCTCCAATTCCATCCTAAACTTCTTAACTAACTCATAATATTTGGTTTAGGAAATGAAAATCCCATTTTTCATTTGTTTCACTTACAATCCAAGAAAGAAAATTAATTCACCTACCATGCTCATCTCAAACTAACTTATCATTTCCTCTGAGAAAATATGGTCATGGTTTCCTATGGATGAACCAAAAATAATGTTGTATATATAAATCTGAGCAACAAGGATGTGATCCTTAGCTTTTATTATAAAAAATATTCTATCAATACCACCACTCTTGAAAAAATGTTTTGGAAGACATTCAGTTAACCTTTGATACCAAGCTTTTGGAGCTTGTTCAGGACCATACAAATCTTTATGAAGCTAAAATACATGGTTTGAAAACTATGGGTCCTCAAAACCCTTTGGTTGTTCCACACACTTCCTCATTCAACACACATTTAAAAAAAATTACTCTTTACATCCATTTAATAAAAAATTAAAATTTTATAAAGCACACAATGGCAAGTAAAAGATAAACACTTTCTAACCATACAATTGGGGCAAAGGTGTCATAGAAATTAATTCCTTCAATTTGTGAGTAGCCTTGAGTTTCAGGCCTCTCTTTCTTCCTCACAATTACCCCATGTTCATAAACCCAGTTGGTACCAATTATGTTAAGATTTGAAGTCCTATGTACCAATTCCTAAACATTTAACCTTTAAAATTTTTGAGTTCTTATTTTACATCACTTATCCAATTTTCATATTTCAATGCTCATTTGATGTTTTTAGGTTCAATTTTAGAAGAAAAAAAGTTAAAGTTATGTTCTATCAAATTTTGATTTCTTGTTTTCACTCCACTTTCAAGGTTTCCTATGATTATAGAATGGTTGTGCTCTCATTCAACCAATTAAGGAAAATAATCTTATCTCTGTCTCACCTTGTGACTAATTCTGGGAAGAAGTTCCCTCAAAGTCTCTCCTTTAGGGACTAGACTCGCCTACATCCAAATTCCCAACCTCAACAATCTTAGGATCTAAATTTCTACTTCAACCTCAATATCAAAAGTAACCATATGTGACATATCATCATCAATCACCATATTAAATGACTTCATCACTTTCCTAGTCTCCAAGTAGCAGACTCGATATGCTCGACTATTTTAGGAATAACCAAGAAATATCCCTTCTTCACTCTTCAGTCAAACTTAGTCAAATACTTCCTATCATAAAGGATAAAACACTTATTACCAAATAGTTTAAAGTACTTAATAGTATCTGTTGATGTAAAAAACTAGATTTCATCTAATTAATTAATCACAGATAAATATGATTAAGGAAATGAGATGAGAGATTTTTAAAGTGGTTCAGCCTTAATGAAAGGGCCTACGTCCATTATTTTCTATTAATGGGTGTCTTGCCTTAATCTTGATTATGCTTGCTTATGATAACCTACCCTGCCATGAGGGTATTTACAATGTATTTATAGCCCTTGGGCTATTAGTGTGAATAGATAATATGTCATTATTAAGTAGGCGTATACATCTGTACATGATAAGGAATAATCTGTGAATCTGTCTCGGTCGTTTAATCTTCCCAACAAGTTGCTTAGTATGCTGAGTAGCTCGGTACGCTGAGTAGCTACGTGTACTTATGCCATATTGAATGATACATGTCTTTACATAACTGGTCCATGTCAGCTAACTAATTTTTGTATCAACAGAAGACCTCAATGTTTCACAGTTGAGGTTGGATGTGAGAGTTTGGGACATTATACCCAAAAGCTGTTCGGATATATTTCTCATGTCTCGTTTAATTACAGACCTTCAACACTTGTAAAATTTTCCACTTTAGCATAATAGTTTTGAGTGCAAAATGGAAAATCTGTAAATGTTTTGAATTTTAGGCGAACGCCTGGGTACTTGCGTCTTTTTCCCTTGATTAGCCACCAGAAATGCAATCGTCATCCTTTGTGATCATTACTTTTCCCATTTTCCAAAGCAGCGTATATAAAGACGGTAAAATCAGATTGTCTTCTACCTTTTGCCATTTAGATTCCCAAACTCTTTGTCTTCTCGCTTTTCTTTTTACGATCATTATTTCTGTCATCTTCCTTAACTGATTTCTAATTAATTTTCTATAAGAACTTCTTCCTTCCTTCTTCTTTCTTTGTTTTAGTCGTCCTGGTTTACCTTATCGAATTGTTGGATAAGTTTAGGTCCCACTTTAGGATTTCTTCTTGGGTTATTTTGGAAGAACCTCTTTGCCCTTTTGATTTATTTTCTCTAGCTGAGGGACACTGGTTTCCCTCTATTTTTTTAGCAGAATGTGTTTTTTCTTTCCCGCCTAATCCCCTGTGTTTGGAATTTTGCCAATATTTTGATATTGAACCTACAAAAGTAATTCCAAATACGTGGAGGTTAGTTAATGGCGTACATAGGTTGAATCAAATTCATGGAATTCGCCTAGGGATTTCTAAAATTATGTACTATTATAAATGGGTCACCAGCGACACCACCTTTTATTTAAAAACTTGGTTTTCTAACAGAACTTTAGTGGTCAATCTCCCTCATTCTAATAGGGATTATTTTGAACACGTGGTTGTGATGAAAAATTGGCAATATCCCCCATTAAAGGGGAAAGACATGTACCAAGGTCCCAGATGTCCACTTTATGGTAATGGGATAAGTTGTTTTATTTTTTAAACTGGCTCTATTTTTTGTTTGATAAAATGTTTCACTGAATTTTTCTCTTTCATTTTCTGATTTGCAGTTGATAGTAAAAGAAAACCCCCAAAAGAGAGTGATATTAATATAAATTATTTGAAATTTATCTGGGGTTTGTATCAATACGACGTTGGGGAGCACGTGAGGTCTACTTTCTATTTGCTGAAATATAAGAACACCACTTCCTCTTTTATTGATCAACCTCTTGTTCCTCCTTTGGTCATTGATCTTGAGCAGGCTCCAGCATCTTCTTCAATTATTGAAGAATCTTCCTTTGATTTGGGAACTTCTATTGTTGATCTGATGACGAAGAAGAGGAGAATGACTGATCTCTTTGCCAAGATGGTACCTGATGCTGATGGGGTAAAGGAAAGCAAAGAATATGTCCCAGTTGAATGGACTAAGAAAAAGGATACTGCTCCATCTGAGGGAGCAGTCATAGCTGTCAAGGATGTCATAAAGAAGCCCCATATTGCTCCAAAAGAGATAGCACCTTTGATTGAAGGGGTTGTTGTTGCTCAAGAAGAGATAACACCTTTGATTAAAGAGGTTGTTGTTACTCAAGAAGAGACAACACCTTTGATTAAAGAGGTTGTTCCTTTGAAAAGATTGAGAAGGGGTCTTGCTGAGAAGACCGTTAATGCGGTTGTTCAACCTACTGGGGTTAAAGTTCCTTCTTTGAAGGCTGGTTCTCTAGCACTTATTACTACTGGCTTTGCCAAGAAATTGATCTGGTCTGGAACTCTTCCGGACTACCGAGCTGCTGATACTTCCACACCTCGGGGGAAAGTCACTAACTTGGCAACCCAACACCTTCAATCTGTAAGTGTCACTATACCTATCATCTCAATTCTTCTTGCAGTCTTCATGTTCTAATTTAAGTTTCTCTTCTTTTTGTAGTTTTTGGTGTATTTTAATAATATCCTGGAGAAGGACGAAGCTGTTAAAGTTGCTTCCTCTTCCAGTGAAGTAGAAGAAGCCCTTGTTAGGTTGTCAAAATCTTTGGAGGATTCTCGATAGAAGTATAAGGAGGACAAAGCTGCCTGGCAGATTAAAATTAATGCTACTAAGACAGATCAACAACAAGCTGTGGATGCTGCAAAAGAGGTTGATTTATCTCGGTAGAGATCTATGGATGCTGCACAAAAAGCTGATCTAGCCTGACAATAAGCTATAAATGCTTCCAAGGAGGCAGAGGAGAAGTTGAAGGTGGCCATTTCTAGAAAGGATGAAGCTGAGGTCAAGCTTGAAGAGGTTAAATGGCGTAAGAATGAGCTTGAACAAAAAATTAAATTTGTTGAAGAATCGAAGAGGGAGAAGAGAAAATTTGTTATGAAGAAGTCCTTTAGCACTAGCTGGGACAAAGGGTGGAACAAAGATGTAACTACTGCCTCTACTCAAATGGAGTATGTAAGTTTGAAGTTCTTTAGGGATGGATGGGTTGCAGCGTTAAAGGAGATGAACGTTGATGAGGTCTCTGAACTATTTCAAAGACATGTTCAAGGCCCTCCCTCTGCTATTGAAGAAGAATAAGAAGATGAAGTTGGGTAAAAGGAATCTTCTTTGACGATTGTAGAACAAACTCCTACTGTGACTATTCCTCAATCCTCCGAGAAAGTTTAGCAGATAATAACTCTTACCAAACAACATCATCCACCCACCGAGCGACCAATCCCTTCTTCAAAATCTGCTGAGGATGTTGTAGGGAATAAGGAGATAATGTAATGTTGTTCGACAATTTTTTTCTTTTCTATTTTGTTTCATACTTTTGGTCGTACCCTCGTCTTATTATGATCAATAAAATGGACTTGTTATTTATTCTGAATTTCTCTTTTACTATTCAATATAGCTAGGCTGTTGTTGATCTATTTTTACTTTTCCTTGTTAATTTATTGCCAGGTTAGAGCTATTTTTAGCTCATGATACAGAGTTGATGAAGAAGTGTACAGATTATTTCAAAGCTGGTTGTGCAGATTTCATTGAAGAAAAAATAATTGATATTCTTAGATCTGATGCCTCTGAACGAGCAATTAAGGCTTATCAGTATTTAAAATTTCTACTTGATCAAGTTGTAGCAAATAATGTAGCTTACTACGAAATGATTGAAGATCTTCAAAGAATGATTAAAGAACTCCAACTTCAACATAAGGAAACCACTGTACTTCTGCATGAAGGTTATGAGAAGAAGTACCAACAATTGAGCGTTGATCCGGGTTATGACAAATTTATCTCAGCCCATAATAAGAGAGAGAGTGTGCTAAAACTTGAAGTTGAGGAACATAGAAACATTTCTAACCCGTTGGAGGAAGAAAATATTGCTTTAAGAGAAGAACTGAGACAGTTAAACTCTCCCTCTTCCTTTGGAGCTCTGGTCCCAGTTAATGATGAAGTTTTTCCTTTTTGGAGATTGAGAATGCCTTATTGAGAGAATAATTAGAAGCTTTGAAAAGAATCAGACCTGCATCCACGACCTGAGGTAGAATAAGTGTTGGTCGTAGAAGCATTAAAGAGTCTAGAACTCAACAGGCATTAGAAAAATCAAGCTGCTTAACTGAAGAAAAAAGATCAAGCTCTGGCTGAGATTTCCCAAAAGATTCGAACTCTTATCGAGCAACTTTCCAACCAGAGTTCTCATTGCAAAATAAGGACAGTTTAGTTAAGAGGCTTCATCAGCATGTTTAACGATTAACTTATCAATTTCACAAGAAGCCCAGAGAGTTCTGGATGGGGGGATACGATGAAGCTTTATATCATCTGGATGTCAGGTTGAAGCAATCAAACAATAATGGATACAAAGAGTGATGGTTGAATGCTCTAACTGTGATGAAGGTTGAGCAAGGAACCGAGCTGTGGGATTGGTATGATCCTTGATTAATTCATCTACCAGTACCTCCTTTTAAACTAAATGTTAGTTGGATTCCGGTTAGCTCTATTCCTCAGTGTTTGATTTCCAAATGCCTTGGTGATTACAGTCTCCATGAAGAATTTGAGATATCCAAACCTCCTCATTTACTAGACTGATGAAGTTCAAGCAACACAAGAATGCTGCAGGACCTGAACTTTATCAATTATTCTTTTGTTTTAGATGATCCTCCACCTGGAATGGATCATGTGCTTAAATCTAAAGTAAAGAAACCAGTAGAATAGGCTATTTGTATTTTTTTAGTAAATCTATTTGTAATTTTATTTCCTTGGAGATAAAACAATCGCATGATATTTATTTTATCAATCTTTTTTTATACCATGAGATTAACTATAATAATGGTGTACTTGTTAGTCACTAAGTATATATATTTTTGAATGGGAAGTTTGCCCCTTTTTGATCTGATTGCCTAGACAATGGAACTTTTGTCCCATATGTTTGCCTAGTTGTAGTGAATTATCACCCATAAATGCCTAAGCAATGGAATTATTTTTATCCCATGTTCATGCTTAGTTGTAACAATCATTTAAGTAAATAATTGACCTGGTGACTAGGCAGTGGATATTTTACCCATCTTCTTGCCTAGTTTAGATGCCACTTGGGTTACCCATAATCAAACAGGCCTTGACTTTCTCGATTTTTTTACCAACTTTGTTGGTGGTTATGTTGATGCCGACCAAATTTGAGTTGGTGTTGTTTATATCGACCAACTTTTAGTTAGTAGAAAAAGTTTTTTTTTTGCTGCAACGTAAGTTAGTGTGTAGCACTAGTACTTCGAAAAAATAAAATAAACGAATGGGGAAATCATCATTTTCATTCATATTGAAACAATGGGGTGTATGTACAGTTACATTACTGGTACTATTTTCGCAAGTGCTCTGCATTCCAAGCATTTTTTAATTCTTCCCCTTCAAGAGTTTCTATTCTGTAGGTGCTAGGTCAAACAACAGCTATGACACGATAGGGTCGATGCAAGTTGGCTTTCAACTTATTGTACATTTGAATTACTTTCTTGAGCACATATTCTCCTTCCTTGAGATCACACTTTTGGACTCTTTTATTATAGAACACGGCAGTCATTTGCTGATAAGCGGCATTTTGGATTGCTGCATCTTCTCTTACTTCTTCGAGCATGTCCAAGTCCAAACGCCTCATCAAATCACTTACCGGAGAATTGAAATTAAGCACCCTATGAGTAGGTAATCCTAACTCAACAAGTATGACTGATTCACTCCCAAAATCTAACATGTAAGGGGATTCCCTAATTTTTTCTCGGGGAGTTGATCGGTAAGTCCATAAAATTGAGTGTAACTCATTGATCCAATTTCCTATTACATCATCCAATCTTCTATTAAACCCAGTCAATAGAGTTATGTTCATCACCTCTGTTTGCCCGTTACTTTTCGGATGACCCGGAGAAGAATGAATCTTTTGAGTGTTGGATTGTAGACAGTACACTGCGAACTCATCATTGTCAAATTGGGTACCGTAATCGGTGATAGAAGCATGAGGTAGACCATATCTGTAAATAATATTCTTCCAGATGAATTAATAGACCCTTTCATACTCCATATCGATGAGAGGTTCAGCTTCCACCCACTTTGTGAAGTAATCAATAGTGACCACCAAATATTTGAATCGACCTCTTGTATTTGGTAGTGTCTCGACTAAATCTATTCCCCACATAGCGAATGGACAAGGTGAAGTGATTGGTCTTAGCAGCGCCTGAGGAGTTCTTCATATAGTTGAAAATCACTGACATTTATAGCATTTCTGGGCATAAGTTGTACAATCAGTGCGCATTGTTGGCCAATCGTACCCCTATGTATTTATTCATATAAAAGTGTTCTACCTGCTACGTGAGCTCCACAAGATCCTTCATGAATTTCCTTTATTAGATCTTTAACTTCTGTTGGATGAACACATCTTTGTAGACAAGATATCACACCTCTTCTATACAAAACTCTATTGTCTAAGACATATCTGGAAGCCTTATACTTCAACCTCTTGGCTGCTAGTTGGTCAGTTGGTAAAGTACCTTCTTCGATATAAGCCCTGATAGGATCCATCCAGGAAGATCCCATATCTAAAGCGATAAAATTCACCATCAAATCTTCATCAATACTTCTGCTTGGAAGTATCTCAATGGGAATTATTCTTTGTAGCTCGATGCATGTAGCTGAGGCTAATCGAGTAAGTCAATCTTCCCTTGCATTCTTTAGTCTTGGTATTCTAATCACTTGGATAGTTTCCAAATTGGATACAATCTCCATAGCTTTAGTTAAATACCTTGACATGAACTCCCTTTTTGCAGCGTAAAGACTTAGCATCTGATTTACCACTAGTTGCAAATCACTGAACACCATAATTTTCTCTGCATGTAATGATTTAGCTAAGTTGAGGCCCATGATTACGACTTCATACTCAGCTTCATTATTTGAAGCCTGGAATTGGAAATGCAGAGCATATTCTATATCTATCCCATTTGGACTGTTGAGAATAACTCCAGCTTCGCTACCTGTTTCATATGAAGATCCATCGATATACAAATTCCATATAGGTATATTATCATCAAACGCTTGGTATGACAAAATCCCTTGATGAAATATCTTATCCTTCCTTTCTTCATATTTCTTTTTCAACTCTTTCACCTTACCAGAGGATTCTTGTTGATCGGTAGCCATCCCTTCTGGCAATTCTACTTCTAGAAGTTTCTCGGGGATATTTTATGTTGCTCCTCTAGCATCCTTGAGTTACTCTGCATGTAATGATTTAGCTAAGTTGAGGCCTATGATTACGTCTTCATACTCATCTTCATTATTAGAAACCTGGAATTAGAAATGCAGAGCATATTTTATATCTATCCCATCTGGACTATTGAGAATAACTCCATCTCTGTTACCTGTTACACATGAAGATCCATCAACATATAAATTCCATATATGGATATTATCATCAAACGCTTGGTCTGACAAAATCCCTTAATGAAATATCTTCTCCTTCATTTCTTTATATTTCTTTTTCAACTCTTGCACCTTACCAGAGGATTCTAGTTGATCGGTGATCATCCCTTCTGGCAATTCTTCTTTTGGAAGTTACTCACGAATATTTTATATTGTTCCTCTAGCATTGTGGAGTTTCTCTGCATTAGCCCCTTAATGATCGGAGACCTCTGGGTAGGTAAATTCAGCAACGAAATCTGCCACCGCTGCCCTTTGAGAGAGGATCTTGTCTCGTAGATAATGTCATACTCCCCTAACTCCACTGCCTAATACATCAATCTTCCAGACTTTTTTGGCTTATGTAGAGCCTGTCTAAGTGGCATGTCAGTATATACCACTATTGTAAGGGCTTGAAAATATGGTCTTATCCTCCTGCTCGCTTCAATCAGCGCCAATGCTAACATCTCTAGTTTTGGATACCTGATCTCTGCTCCCCTAAATGCCTTGCTCGTATAATGAACTGGTTTGTGTACCCCACTTTCTATTCGTATCAAAGCCGAATTGATCGTAATTTCTGAAACAGCTAAGTACAGGTATAATTTTTCTCCTGCCACTGACCGAGACAATAAAGGAGATGTCCCCAAGTATCTCTTGAACTCTAAGAATGCCTTCTCACACTCTTCGTTCCATTTAAAGGTCTTTCTGAGAGCCTTGAAGAATGGACGACATCTATCACTTGCTTGGGAGACGAATCTATTGATATCTGCAACACACTCCGTAAGGCTTTACACTTCCTTCTTGGTGGTTGGAGATTGTAACTCCAGCAAGGCTTTTATCTTGTCAGGATTTGCTTCAATACCTCTTTGATTCACAATGTACCCGAGGAAAATGCCTTCTTGTATTCTAAAAATGCACTTGGTCAGGTTCAGCTTCATCCGGTACTTCTCCAACTGATCAAATGTTTGGCTCAAATTAATTATATAGTTAGTTGTTTTCTTGCTTTTGGTCAGCATGTCATCGACGTACACCTCCATATTTTTGCCAATCTACTCTGTAAACACCTTGTTCATCAGTCGTTGATATGTAGAACCTGTATTTTTATGACCAAAAGGCATAACATTGTAACAATATGTTCCTCGTGGGGTAATGAAAGAGGTACTTTACCTGACTTCTGGTTTCATTTTAATTTGATTACATCCGGAACAGTCATCCATGAAGCTTAACAGCTCATGCCCCGAGGTTGCATCTATAAGCTGATCTATCTTGGGAAAAGGGAAATAATCTTTCGGGCAATCTTTATTCAGGTCTGTGAAGTCCACAGACATTCTCCATTTGTTATTTTTCTTCTTTACCATCACAACATTAGACAACTAATTAGGATATTTGACGTCTTCGATGAAAGAAGCCTTTTGCAACTTTTCCACTTCTTCTTAAATAGCCTGATTCTTTTCCGGACTAAAGACTCTTCTCCTTTGCTTTACCGTCTTGATCTCCTTATTGACATTGAGCTCGTAACATAAGAAAGTTGGGTCTATCCCCATCATATCTTCATGATTCCACGCAAATACATGTCTTCTATGCTTCAAGAACTCCACCAGCTCTTACTTTAATACTATATCAAGTGAAGCATCAATCTGAGTTGTTCTTTATGGTTGCTCATCATCCAGAATATTACTTTATGTTGCCTCTGTGACATGGCCTTTAACGAGTTTCGTTTCATCTCTTGGGTCTAAGGTTTCAATCTCAGATTCATCCACTTGATAACTGGTCATTTTCTTCCTAGCATTCTCCAATTCTTCTTTCTCGGCAGACGAATATTATAATTCTCGAGCTACTTTTTGATCGCCCTTCACGATTCCCACCCTAAAGTTAGTCATGAACTTTAAACACTGATGTGCATTGGATGGAACTGCTTCAAACTTTTTTAGACCTAATATTCCCATGATTATATTGTAGGCTGACTGGACATTTTTATCCATCATGAAGAAATGCACCTTCTCCAATCCATAGGTTGGCCATGTACAACTCAATATGTCTAACTTGATTGTTCCAAGTGGAAAGACTTTTTCTCTTAAAAATCCAATAAGGGGCCTGTGATATAGCTCCAACAAACTAAGTTCCAAGTTCAAACTATCAAAGCAAGGGTATAATATGATGTCTGTCGAGCTACCATTATCCACCAGCACTTTTGAAATGGTTACGTCCTTCATCCTCATTTTGATCACTAGAGGATCATCATGAGGATACAAAACGCCTTCAAAATCATTTTCAGAAAAACCAATGACCATCTTATCTTTGTTAACTTTCCTCAGGTGATCATCTTCTACCAGATTTATACGATGTATATAGGAACAAGCTTGAGCCTCATTAAGGTAAGCTTTCCTTTCAGCGGTATGATCACCCTCTCCTACATCTCCTCCTGTAATCATGTTACAATTGAATCGACCAAAACAAATTGAAAATATCTCACACTCAAGCTGTCTCAAATTTTTTGGGAGATCGGGGTCATCTTCATGGTCCCTTTTCTTATCGTCTCTTGGTCGGTAAGGAGAATTGGACCTCTGTCGAGCTCTATTATTGGTCCTCCCACCACTCTGGCGATCAACATAACTGTTTAACTTTCCACATGTAATGAGTGCCTCTATCTCATTTTGGAGAGCTACACACTACTTGGTCGTGTGACCATGATCTTTATGGAACTCGCAATACTTGGATTTATCCCTTTTTTCGGGAGCTGATTTCAGTTTGTCTGGCCAATTCAGTTCCTCGCTGTTCTTGATTTCCTCCAGAACGTGATTTATATCCACCTTCAAGGGAGTATAATTTGTATAGTTACTCAAGTGTTCCAATTTTTCCTTATCCTTCGAGTGCTTACTCCCACTGTTATGCTTGTGATCTTTCCTCTCTGACTTGCCTTTAGCTTTAGCTTCTGCCTTTGACTCAGCTTTTTTTTTCACGACCATTGCCTCCTCGAAATTCATAATTTTGGCTAATTTAGCCATTAATTTAGACATAGATTTGGGGGAATCCGTGGCTAAAGTGTGATACAGCTTGTCCGAAAAAAGACTTCTCATGAGAGCTGTGATGGTTATTTTTTTCTCATAGCCTATGACCTCCAGTTTCTCATTGTTCAAACGAGTGATATAATCCCTGGTACTTTCTCCTGCCCTTTGTCTAACACTCAACAGATGTGCTACCATTTTAGCTAGCTTTGCACCAAAATAGGAATTTCCTATAAAGAGCTCGGCTAGTTGATGGAAGGTCACAATCTTCCCCAGAGGAAGGTCGTTGTGCCATATCTAAGCAAATCCAGTAATAATTCTTGAGAATGCTCTGCACCTCATTTCATTTGGGACTGCATAGATATCTTCTGCAGCTTGGTACTGCTCTATATGGAGAACAGGATCGGTTTTACCATAGTACTTAAAAGACCACAGGAGCTTTGAACTTTCATGGTGTGGGGAAATCTTCAATTGCCCATACAAATGGAGATCCTTTGATAAATGTTCTTTGGAGAGGGTTTTTGGCCTTCTCCATCTCCCCTAACCTGTCTTACAGTCTCTGAATAGATCCTTTCCATGCATCATTTCCAACCTCTGACTTATTTATGTTTTCTCGAGCAACAGATCGCGCATAATTCTCTTCTTGGGATCTTTTTATGCGAGCTATAGGCCTAGAATTTGGATGTTATTGGACTAAGCCTTCCCTCAAATCATTTGGTCATTGAGAATTTCTTGATGCAATCCGGGGAGGATTTATGCTCCTCTTAGGGACCAAACGGTCAAAAGGAGAAACTCTACTCAACCTTTCCAGAGCGCTTCTTCATTCTGGGACTAAAGTAACATTTTTTTGAGAATCCTAGATTCTTATAGGAGAAGTTAAACCAGGGTGATAGGATGGATCACTTGAATTCTAAGTATGATGGAGTTTAGTGCGTCTGGATCGTGAAGATGGTGGATGCATGCTTTGTTGGCCTGGCTGGGCACATGCTCTATTTTGAATAGTTTGAATGAACTGTCGCATGGTTTCCTGCATAGTTGTTTATCCCCTAGCTAAATTTTCCAGGATTTTTGTGATATCGTTTGTATTGGGAGGAACACAAGGGTTAGGAGGATTCCCGTCATTGTTCCTATTGCTAGATTCTGGGATATCCACCATGTATAATAAGTTTTTAGTGAAAAACACTACGTATAGTCGTTCCCACAGATGGCGCTAATCTGTTGATGTAAAAAACTAGATTTGATCTAATTAATTAATCACTGATAAATATGAGTAAGTAAATGAGATGATAGATTTTTAAAGTGGCTCAACTTTAATGAAAGGTCCTACGTCCACTATTTTCTATTACTGGGTGTCTTGCCTTAATCTTGATTATGTTTGCTTATGATAGCCTACCCTGCCATTAGGGTATTTACAATGTATTTATAGCCCTTGGGATCTTAGTGTGAATAGATAATACACCGTTATTAAGTAGGCGTATACATTTGTACATGATAAGGAATAATCTTTGAATCTATCTTAGTCGTTTAATCTTCCCAACAAGTTTCTCGGTATGCTGAGTAGCTCGGTACGCTGAGTAGTTCGGTACTCTAAGTAGCTCGGTACATGTACTTATGACATGTTGAATGACACGTGTATTTACATAATTGGTCCATGTTAGCTAACTAATTTTTGTATCCTTATTTCCTCTCCAAAGTTCATATGGAGTATTTTTTATGAGGGGTAAACATATTAGAAGTATGACACCTTCGACCCCAAATTTCATAGGCAAGTTCTTGACTTCAAGCATACATATAGACATCTATTGCAATGTTCCATTAATTCTCTCGACAACCCCATTTTATTGTGGAGTTGAAAGAGCCAAAATTTTATTTTGTATTCCATCCTCATCAAAATACTTCTCAGCTTTTGATTCAATAAACTTGGAATCATGTTAGCTCTTTACTCTCACAATGGGTAAGGATTGTTCATTTCAATCATTTTACAAATCGATAAAATTATTTCGAATGAGTATTTTTCTCTATTGAAACTCACAAATGTAAATCTTAAAAAGTCACACTCCATCACAAAAAATACATTTTAACTCATGTACCCTCCATCATAGAAGGACCCATCAAATTTACATGTATTAGCTCTAGTGTCCTAGAAGTAGTAATCTCACTTAACTTCTTATCAAAAAAAAAATATTTTCTTACTTTTTTTTATACCTTTAACAAACTTTATTCATCAATATTCCTAGATTAGGAAGACTCTTAACTCTCTCATTCTTAAACAAACTCTTCAAATCACTAAAGTTGATGTCACCTAATCTTTGATGCCATAAATAAATCGATTCTACTTTTTTATTTTAACATATAACACTCGGATCACTCACCAATTCATAACCATTCTCATTTTATCTCACTCATCTCATCAAGTCTCCATTATAGTCTTTTCTAGCCAAGCACTCACCTTTAGAAAATATCACAAGGTGACCATCATTGCAAGTGGATTATTCTAATGATATCAGTCATAAGTCCTTCAATATATAAGACATTGCTAATTGTAGGGATATCCAAAACTCTTATCTTTCCTTTCCCATTAACACTCAAGTTCTTCTCATTACCAAACATCACCAAACCACCATTATAATCCTCGAAATAAGTGAATAATGGCTTCTCATCTGTTATATGTCTTGAACATCCACTATCAAAATACCAATTACTTGAAATTTAATCTTTCATAGATGCAATGACCATAACACAATTTTTCCTCTATCTCCTAACCCACTTGAGCTTCACTTGCGTGCCCTTTCTCAATTCACTCACATATTCTTTAAGTTTCTTCAATTCATTCTCAAGTCTCACGTTCACTCCTTGAAAATATATAAAAATTTGTCATCTCTTTAAAGTTTAAAACAAAATTTTCTTAAGTATCATCTCATGAAACAATACGTACACTTGCAGGTTTGAAAAGATTTTTGGGAAAAAGTCACATTTATTTTGACAAAACATTGTTCTCTTTGATTTTGAAAATATCTTTCTCTTATCAAATAATTTATGTGATGACCAAAATGAGGATTTTGATCTTTAAAAAAAATTCTTTGAATCTCTTACTTTTGAGGTGTTTGAACAAACTTAGGTTTGTTTATTTGAGAATCTTTTTCCGTTTTTAGAACTTGTATTTTTCAACTTTTGTTTGGCAAAACTCTTTTTAAGTTCTTTTCCTTTTGAAGAAACTTTTTCAACTTTGACTTAAGTAGAATCTTGACACCCCGCCCAATTAAATATCGGGTGATCAGTCCTTTATAAAATTTGTAACATAATGTTCGGTTGGTTCATTCTTAGCATCACTGTCGAAAACTTAAATCCAATTAATTACCTAACATTTAATTAAGCTAGTGTCAAAACATTTTCTAATTAAACTTGAAACCAATTAATTTAATAAATTCTTAACACGTAAACAAAAATCATACACAAGGATTAAATGCTGACTGAATCAAATACTGAATAGATAAGACTGGATAAAACCTTCCAGTTCATAGTTACAAACCAAACCATAATAAATACTCAATCCAACTGAAAATAACTACTAAGTAACTGAGTACAAACCTGCAAATGAGAATGGACAACATATGCCCGAACTGAGATATCTGAACTAGAGGCTGAATGAAATGAGAAAAGCGTCTAATCTCAATAACCCACAACCTCCACATCAGCTGCAGCTCGACAAACCATCAAAGTATCTAGAACCGATATCCCTGTGGCTTGGCACATGTACTAATGCATATATATATAGCAAAAGATAAAAGAAATGTAATAGACGGGTTAGAGCCCGATGGGTAAAAATATTTGTTTTAGCAAGTATTTAAAACTGCGTTAAAGCAAGTATTATATGCATGTTAGTTCAAACTCTCACATGAGATTCTCACCTCTAGACTAATGATAGGCTTATCCATATAATTACCCCTCGTAGTATTGTTCCGTATGTGATCTCAACGTTTATCATTTTAAATAAGTGTTAACACACTAAAGTCAAGTATTCACTATTTACGTTACTGAAGATTTCACTATCTTAATGATCTGATATTGTCTCATATTAGATATACCAAAAGCATACATATATATCTTTCATTATTATATATATGTATTAACCCAATCTTAATAGACTACAATTAACACATTATAAGTATAAGACAAGTATATATAAATATCCACCACTATAATATATATATATTAACATTGCACCCCCAGGCTATCCATGTAGTGCGTTGCATACTCTGCGATCGTGTCCCGGTACATCTCGTACTCAAATAAGGACTATTGGTTCGGGAACCTCCCATGAACCATATAAACAAAACACATATAATGGAGGGGAACATAGTTCACATACCTATGGGTCATGCACATACCTACGCTCCCATAGTCAGCTGGCTTATCAACTCACCAATAAGCCTTCACAGTCCTATGTTCTGAGATACAAGTCAATAATCCCCTCAGGAAAAGACTGTCTCTACACCACCTCCCGTGATAGCAAGCAGCTAGGTATGTCATACACATAATACTAGCAAGTAATAGGTATTCACACAACCCATCCAATTAAACGGTATACACACAACCAAATGTCATATTCCATACGTAGTATTATTATCATTAAATACTCTCCACGTATTTTAATTTACGATATTCCCTCTCTCGTAATATATTTCTAAGGATAATATGTCACCCGAAAATCCTTAATACAAAATCATAAGAAGTCCCAAAAATAATCACTAACTTTTATTCTTATAAATTTCATTTCTTCGAAACTAATTTCGTAAGTATTTATCACTTAATACTCTCGACGCATTTACAATTACGATTTATCTCCCTCTCGTAATTTCCAAGGTAATCTCACCATCACGAATATTTGAATCATTACACCCAAATAACTCCTAATAATTCGGCACTTAATTGGGTTCATCGAACACTAATTTTCCTCACTCAAGTCTACCGTTTACTAACATAGGGGCAAAACAGGTAATTTCTTAAAAATTGGAAATCTCGCTTGAACCAGAAGGGCATCTCGCTCGAACCAGAAGAGCATCTCGCTCGAACCAGAAAGGCATCTCGCTCGAACAACTTCCACGTGTAGATCGAACGACTTCCCGCGACAACCTATCTCGCGCGAACGACTTCGGGCGACTTCTCGCGACCTGGGCGATGTTTCATCCTCAACCTTTAACAGGCTCGTTTTTCACCATTTTTCATCCCTAAAACCTCTAAAATAACATCCCAAACTCCAATCAGTTTCCCAACCGAATCCTAACATTTTGTAAATGAATTCTAACAACCTAGAATCATTAAATCATCACCAGTTATTCATATAGTTCGAAATCCTCAATTTTATTTGTCAAGAACCCTAGTTCTTAAATTAATATGCATAACTTCAAATTATACCCAGATTAGTCGATAGAAATCATCCAAATTTCGTAGGCATCATCCTATCTACATATGGTATTTAAATCCTTATCAAATCATCCCTAAATAATGATATAGTTCTCCAATTTCACACAAATTAATTTTCATCACAAGGTTTATTAACTTAGACTAACATGAACATAATTATCGCTAATGAAAGTAAGCAGTAAACACTTGCCTCGATTTTGAAGGTCAAATCCGTTGATGTTATTGGTATGGATGCGTTCCTCGCGTTCCGATCTACACGTTGTTGGTGGTGGTGGTGGTTGTGCAAGGTGGTGTTAACTTGGCCCTTTTCTCTTGGAAATAGCTCTCCCTCACACCTTCTATGGTCGTTCTTAACTTCCTGACACTTTTCTAACCCTAATGGACTTTCCTTGGCTGATAAATAACTCTTGATCTTCGTCCATTTAATTCCTCCAAAAATCTATATTATAAAACTACCCCTACCGGGTGTCGGCTTGGTCTAAAAATGTCCCGGAGTCCAAATAAAATACCCGGGTAGAGTTTTCTGCCTATCTCGACCCTTTCGAACTCAATGTCGCACTCGAAATGAACATACAAGTTACTTAAAAATAATTTACTTTTATATTCCACTTAATTAATCTTGACACGACTCACACGCGCGTCCCGACTTAATATATCAACTGTCGTATTTCTCTATCGCAACAAGTTATATAAAATCGTCATTCCATATTATTTATTCTCGCAGTATTATTAATAGTTACTAACTTCTCGTCACGCTAGTAAATATTCAATTTAAATCCGGATTAATAATTAATTCTCACATTTTAATTTAATTAATCCCACAATAATACTAAATCACGTAATTATTTAAGTCTTCGAAAATACGGGGTATTACAGAATCCTTTTGTTCGGCATCATTTTCTTCTCATGCACAAAAGTAGTATAAGCATTGAAAGAATCAAAACAAATACATTTCTTTCAATTTTGTGTCATGGATTGCTCAAAAAGAATTTTGTTCATTTTTTTAATATCTCCTCAATAGCAAGCCTGATTTTTAAATCATTAAAGAAATTACTTTTAAGAGAAATTACTTCTTTTTTTATACCCTCTTTATTTGATTTCAAATATTTTGAACTCTTTCCCAGGTTTACATTTAATTTCAAGAAGATCAAGCTTTTTACTTTCTATGGAAGAATTTTGATAGGTCACTCATTTTAAATCACGTTTTCATTGAAAAATCATTTCATCCGTCTCATTCGACAAACCTCTTTCCTTTCAAACACATTAAATTTTGTTCACACTATAATGATTGATTTATTCAACTTTAGTGACTCATCAAATAATTTATTGTAAGAGTTGTTACTCCGACTCATTTCTTCATCATCATTCATCTCATTTTTGTTGTGCACATTTTTCTAAGTAGCTCACTCAAAGCATGTGAAATGTTATTATCTATAGATGAACGTGAAGATGAATGCATGTTTTCTATACTCACATATAAAATATAACAATAAAAAATATCCATGATTGTTCACAAAACAAGATGACAAACAAAATTCAAGGAACAACTCGGGATGTTAATCCTTTAATCAGTATCCATTTTATGATACCAACTGAAAATGTAAGTGTGTGATCACTAGTAATAACCCAGGGTGTCTGTGGTGGGGGGAGTGAATAGGTTATATGACAAATTTTCACAATTTCAAAACTTGTATACAATTAAAACCTAGATCTAAGTCATTTTTAAAGCAATAATTTTGTGTTCAATGTGCAATCATACAAATGCCCATCAAGCAATGAAAAATTAAACACAATCCCACGACACCGACTATATAAGAAAAAGCCCAAAGCTATGGGAAAAGATCTCAGTGTTACTTATCATCTCATTATATTTTAAACGAACATTTTACACCATACAACAAATACTTTATCTTTCGTGCTCTCACAAGAAATTAAACATGGACAATGATACTTCCCCCCATTCCAATGAGACATTTAACCAATGCTTCATTGATTAAATACATAATTCCATTATTTTTCCATAGTTCAAACCATTATCCAACTGTAGCTAGTTTCAACACCTCTTTTAGATATCGGATGTAAATCATATGGGTGAGTAAAATTCAGATCTAAATAATGACATGGGTGGATAGAACCTCTCAAACCATCTCATAAACGTAGATATAAAAATTCTCACAAAAATTCAATAAACACTCAATTTGAATAGAGAGAGAAAATAGTGTTATCAGGTGCAAAAATATCTTGAGCGTATGTATTTGAAAGTAAGGAAAGAGTGTTAAATGAATTGGAGGGAAATAAGATATATTTACTATAATTTTTGAAATTTCAGCTCCGGTGTGCGCGCGGTTGACTCTTTTGTGCGCATGATTTTTGGATAGTACGGCTCCTAATCAAAAAAATCAAGGGGCCATACGCACTTGGAAATTTTAAGATATGCGCACGGTTTTTCGATCAAACCACGTTGTCGTATGCACGGGCTAAAAGTTTCTTGTGCGAACATCCTGTAGCCAAAAACACTTTAAAAAAGATCTAATGATCCTTTTAAAAACAAAATCAGACATTGTCCCTGCCTCAATAATAAATATATGGCTTAAGGAAATCTTTTTAAAAAAATTTAAAAAGAATATCTTTTTTAAAATATCGAGAGTGTGTGCAATAGAAAAAAAAAGATATTCTTCAAAGGCACAACAAAATTCTTCATCTTGAAAGTGGAGAGGTCCAAGTATTCAAATTACAAATGTACGTAAGCCATAGACAAGGACTCTCTTAGAGGGGGTGTCATGTCCATGGTGAGAGGATCATGGTCCCACGCATCCCTCTCAGGAGCGCTTCGGCCGTCGTCGGCGATGTGTGAGGTGAAAAATGTAGAGAGATGCAGTCTCCAGTCTATTTTACTCAAACCAGACAAAAGAAGGTGGATTCATCCAGGAGGACAACATCTAAAGACATAAGGATACATACGAAATCAAAATTGATTGAAAAAGAGTTCGGAGGCTAAGTTATGAAATGGGAAGGTGTTAGGAATCCATTCCCCCTTGCGGTCTCTCATGGATTGTTGCTATTTTCCCTTATTTCCCCTTAATATGTGTGCATGTGTATATGTAGTGGAGATATGAATCATCGACTTGTATCATGGAAGAGAAAAAGCGAGTCATCCATAGGAATGTTCCTAAAAATAATATTAGAAAATATGATTTACGTGGTTATCCTTGTGTTAATCGTTATAAAGGAACGATAATGCATGTGGAATAATATACCACTAAGGACAAATATACGTATATGTAAATATATAGATGTTAGGAGAATTAAGTTAAAGAATATAGAAAAATAACAAAAATTGAAGGAATAGGACTCGAGTCTCAGGTTTTACCCGAGATGCCTACGTAGCCTATAGAGGCATCAAAGTCCACATAGTTCGTATGCAAAATGAAGGGTGGGATTTATCCCATAAATTCAAATGGGGACTTCTCTTATATGTGTCTGTGTGTGTACAAAAAGTGTTTTAGTTGTGAGAAACGTGTGAGAAAATTTTGAGAATTCCCGTTTGGAATTTATGAGCAAACCCTCGTTTTCTTCTTTTTTGGGTTTTATTTATATTAAAATAAGGGATGTGCAATAATACTAAATAAAAATTATATTAGGATATATGAAATGGAGAGAATAAAAGTGCTAAGTAATAAAATAAGTTAATGCGAATTTAGGAGAATTTGAAGAGAGAGTTGAGAAACTTGGACCTTCTTGAAGATCTTGAGCTTGAGCTTGATCTTGAATGTTGGAGAGCAGCCCTTTCACTTAGGTGATGATTAAGGGTAGTTAATTCACAAAGTTTGATGAAAAATATGATGAAAAATGAGGGTTGGAAAGGGATTTGGATGTGGAAATCACGCTGACTTCGAGAGAGGTTTTCTGAGTTTGCTGAATGTGATGGATTTCAAAAATTGGGTTTTTTTTTGCAATGAGGTCAGGCCCTCTTTTTTATAGGCCCAGGGCATTGCCGATTGGCATAGTCCTAATCCTGCCAATCGATAGGATTTTTTACGCACACTGCGGATAGGCAGGGTTTGGAACCTGTCGTTTGGTAGTCTCTTTCAGGTTCTTTCAGAGAAATGGTCATAAAATGCAAACCGTTGATCCAAATCGCACAAGGGGAAAACCATTGGAATGATACTTCAGAGAAATTCAAAGTCTTTTAGGCTGGTCCTGGGTCTGATAGTTGACTTTGGGTCAAATGTGGCTTGGACGTGCTCATCGGTCCTTTGGATGTGGAATTATCGGATGCCATCAGATCGTTCGTCCGCATGGTAAGTCAGAATCGTGCATGGGGAAAACTGTTGGAAATGTTAGGAGATTTAATTCCACATTACAATGATCTTGACTCAGTTTGGGGAGTTGACTTTGGTCAACTGGGACTTGGAAGCGTTCGGTGACCTTTTGGAGTAAAACAGATCGTTCATCCGTACCGTAAGTCAGAATTGCACACGGGGCGGACCATTGGAAAGGGGATTCAGTGCCCTTTGAAGATTCATTCAGTCTCGATCAAGATTAAGAGTTGACTTTGGTCAAACAGAGCCCGAGAGCGTGCAGTGGCCTTCTGATTAATTTTCAAGGGAAAACGGGTCATTCGTCCGCACCATAAGTTACAATTACGAACGGGGTGGACCATTGGCAAGGGGATTCAGTGCCCTTTGTAGATTCATTTAGTCTCAGTCAAGCTGAAGAGTTTGACTTTTGGTTAAACGGAGCCTGAGAGTGCCCGATGGCCTCTAGGTTAGTACCCGGGGTATGACTTAGGTTTGTAGTGATGAAGGGAGGTGCTAGGGACCTAAGGAGAGGTTAAGGGGTGCTAGAATGGGGTGTCTATAGAGCCCCTCGAAGGGTGAGTTTGGAAGAAATGATAGTCGTTGAATAGACACTACATGATGCCTTTTGAAAGAGGATGACCAATTCAGAGGGTCAAGGCCGATTTTGAAGACCTGGGGATGAGGATGACCGATTCAGAGGGTCGAGGTCAATTTTGAGGACCTAAGGGGCATACTGGGGACGTTCGAAAAGGAAGTGATGACCAAAGATTGAGGTCAATCCCAAGGACCTAAAGCAATGCCATGGGGTAACCGATTCTGTGGGTCAAAGCCAATTCCGAGGGCTTAAATTGTGATTACCAATTTTGCGGGTCGAAGCCAATTCTGAGGGCTTATATTGTGATGACCAATTCTACGGGTCGAAGCCAATTCTGAGGGATTAAATTGTGATGACCAATTATGCGGGTCGAAGCCAATTTTGAGGGCTTAAATTATGATGACCAATTATGCGAGTCGACACCAATTCTGAAGGCTTAAGTTGTGATGACCAATTCTACGGGTCGAAGCCAATTCTGAGGGCTTAAGTTGTGATGACCAATTCTGTGGGTCGAAACCAATTCTGAGGGCTTAAGTTGTCATGACCAATTCTGCGGGTCGAAGCCAATTTTGAGGGCTTAAGTTGTGATGACCAATTTTGTGGGTCGAAGACAATGCCGAGGGCTTAAATTGTGATGACCAATTCTGTGGGTCAAAGCCAATTCTGAGGGCTTAAATTGAGATGACCAGTTCTGCGGGTCGAAGCCAATTATGAGGTCTTAAATTGAGATGACCAATTCTATGGGTCGAAGCCGATTCTGAGGGCTTAAATTGAGATGACCAATTCTGCGGGTCAAAGCCATTCTGAGGGCTTAAATTGTGACGACCAATTCTGTGGGTCAAAGCCAATTCTGAGGGCTTAGGTTGTGATGACCAATTCTGTTGGTCAAATCCAATTCTGAGGGCTTAAATTGAGATGTTCTCGGACAACTCTGTCGGGGAAATTTCCTCATGATTTTGATTTGAGCTGGGGAGCTGATTGATAGGGAAATCTTCATATCCTTTGGAAACTTTGTAGGGTAATAGCCAATTTGATGCTATAAATTCCACTGGGGACGTGATTAGGTGGTCCATGGTTTGGACGTTTTTTTGGGGGGAGATTCACCTAGCTTTTGAGAGTTCCTCTAGGGAAGTAGGTGTTCCACTTGAGGGACTGTGAAATTTTCTTAGTGAAAATGTTCTAAACCTTCCCTGGGATTTTTAGGAATTTTCAGAGGAATTTTTAGGGGTTTTTGGTATTTTCTGGGAGTTTTTGTACAAAAATTTAAGGAGGATGACGGTCGGTATGGTTTGGAGGGTGTCATTTGGCAGTGGCACGGACTTTTGAACTGCCTCGAGAAGGTAAAAGGTCAGTGTTAATCGGTAGGTTTGGGGTCCGTGTCGATCGGCATGACCCTTGGCTTCCTATAAAAAGGGGCGGGTTCCCCTCATTTTTCACAATTTCTTGCCTTCTCTCTCTCTGTGATTTTCTTTTGTGAATCGTTCTAACATTTTGTAACCCAAAAAATGGCCACTTTTGTGAGCACTGCGATACACCGGGAGTGGTTGACTATTGACGATTGGGCGAATGTGGAGTGGATGGCCAGGGCGCCTCTTGCTTTGGGGAGTGAGAATTCTTTCGATGCGTTTGAGCTAGTTGTCGATGAGTGGACTTTAGTGCGGGATCCGTCGCGTCATCGCTCTTCTAGGGTGGTGAACCCTGGTGGTTATGTAAGTATAAAATGACTTTTGGCATTCTTTTTTTGGTGATTTCCTTTTTTCTTGGATTTTGACAAGGTCTTTTCTTTGACAATCAGATGTTTCTTCATCGACTATTTGTGCCTGCAGGATAACGAGGCTTGAGGATGTCTGGGAGCACCTTTCACCTGTGGTGCGTTGGGTGGTATCATCAACAGGCTTTGGGAGGTTGGATTCTGTGATGGATAAGAGGCCTTGTTAGACGGCGATCTTATGTGCTCTGCGGGAGAGGTGGTAGGACACTACCCCCACCTTCCATTTCTGGCTTTAGTGAGATTACTGTGACTCCCATAGTTATGCAGTAGCTACTGGGGCTGGATTGCGATGGAGAGAAATTAGAGGTGGATCGCTCTTTGCGGGTAAGGTCGGAGGCGGGGCGAGCGGTGCTCGGTGATGTGGGGAGGATAGTATCTGGGGACTCTATTCTTCTGTCCCTACTGAGGGGTGTTTTGCTAGGTAGGGTGATTGATGTTGAGTACGGGTTGCAGGTGAGGAAGATGGCCTGGTTATTTATTTTGCTGGTGCTGGGGGGATTTTTTGTGGCGACGAGCGGGGATGTCATCCACTTATGGTTTTTTCCATACTTGAGGATGTTTTTGAACATCCCTCTCTATGATTGGGGGAGCCTGACTTTGGCGACCCATTATTTTTATCTGGATGCATTTAGTCGGTGCTGCCGGCAGACTTTTACTGGAGCCACGTATCTTCTTGATGTATTCTTTAGTTTTTGCATTTTCCTTTCATGAATTTGTATTTTCCTTGTGCGTCTCTTTTTTTATTACGAATTCTTGTGTTTGGCAGACATGGTTCTATGAGGTGATTGGGTGTAATACCCAACTGATTTCTTTGAAGGATGAGACTGTTGGGGACTTTTGCCGGTTGTATCGGTGGCGAAAGGCCAATCGGCAGTCGAGGAAGTCTCTTTCTCTGGAGGTGGTGCGTCAGGTCTTGAATGGACTGACCAGCGATAGGGTAAGAGTTTTTCCTTTTTCAGTCTTAGTTTTTGTGTGCTCAGATTCTGTATTTACTTATATCTACTGGGGATTTTTTAGGTGACCTTTTACCCTTGGGGGACGGCTGTTCAGGACACGAGGTCGACTGGGGTGAATGCACAGATGATACATTTATTGACACATGAGTTTGGACACTCTTGGTATCTCTAGGAGAGGGTGGTTCGACAGATTGATGAGTAGGAGGTGGTGGTTTCACCTGCAAGGCTACTTGTGTCTACGAGGCGAGAGCGGACGCTGCCAGAGGATGCGAGGATCGCGGCGATGATTGGCGAGTTCTATCTGTTATATACTGACAAAGCCGTGCCGTATGATTATATGGACTTTGTGATGAGTTGGATGATGGCGCCTAGTATATATGATGCACTTCATTTCCCTCCCGTGGGTTCGAGTGATCCAGTGGCGTCGTCCCACAATGGTGGTGGTCCGTCAACATCTGCAACAACGACGACTTTGTAGGTTCCCTTTGTGCAGTTTCATACCCCTTCCTATAACATTTAGTGGGCTGATGGAGGGATGGTTCCTATGTTGCATCGTCCTCATGCGATGGACCCGGAGGAGTTGGTCTTAACAGAGGAGGTTGTTCATCGTGTGGTATAGTTTTCTGTTATTTTCTTTTTCCTCTTTTTGGTTTCTTTTGATCTTTTCTGTTTGATACTGATTCTGACTTTCCTTGCAGCACGTTCGGGTGTCCACCACTTGGCTGAGGGATATTATGGACTAAATATCTTCGGTGACTGCCCAGATTCGAGATGCGGTTCCTGCTCCTTATTGCTTGCTGCCATTTGCATCATCTAGGGAGGAGTCTGGTTCGGTTAGCGGTGGTGCGTCATCTCGCTGCATGGGAAAGAGAGCGCATCGCAGGGATGGAAGCTCTTAGGAGAAAGAGGGAAAAATTTAAGTGAGAGAGAGAGTGTGGGTTCGAGCTGAGTCCCATTGTTTTTCTTCTTTTCTTTATTTTTCTACAAAAATGATGTAACACGGAAAAATATTTATGCAATGCAATGGAGTTTTTATTATCTTCTGTTAATGATGAATGAATGAATGAATGCATGCATATGCACTTTTTACTTTGCTGCTGAGACTATAAAAAGAAATATTTTTGGAAGTTTTGAAAGGAAGTTTTATTCATAATGAGGAATTATATAAAGATGAAAAGGGAATTTCAAATTCTGTTTGAGAATATCAATTTATTTTTATTGAGTTTTCTGATTTTGACAAAAGAGGAAAAACGAAAATTTTCAAAAATGGGGGGTTATCGATCGGCAAGCCCCAATCCTGTGTATTGGTGGGTCAGTCCAGTCTAAGCAATCAAGACTTTGATTGGTACTCTCTTCAGTCTTTGGTACCTTGTGGGGCAGCATTCCCTCTAATTTCTACAAAGGTTGTGTCTTTGTGTGGGTTTTCAAGTATAAAAAGGGGTAGGGGTGGAGTGTTTTCATCACACCTTCACATTCTTCCTTTTCCACATTCTTACTTGTCTGTAAGATGGCTCCCCCTAGTAGTATTGAGTTTTCTAACTACCTTGAAGCCTTGGAAGCAATGTGCTCTTATAATGTTGACTGCGATGCTTTCAACATGCGTCGAGTCTCTTTATGGCATAATCGGCCCATAGAATTGAACATGCTGATGGCGGAGGTACAATTTTGGTACCCCGAAGACCATGTATTCCGCTTTGTCTTGGAAGAAGTCTATCCGACTTATGAGGAGTTTTCTACCATGTTGGGTGTAAATCCTATTGTGGCGGATGCTATGTCTGAGTTTTCTCGATCTCTCTGGGAGTTTTTGGCTGGACTTCTCCGTGTCTCACCCTCAGTGGGTAGATCTTTGGTTATTGTAGTAATGATCTCCCTTCCGACGGTGTTGCGGTCTGTGCATTTACAGGAGGTTGGTGAAACTGGATATGTCGGAGCCGTCGTTCTCGACTTGGTTTCGAAATTACTACTGGTGACTGGAGAACTGCTGGTGGACCCACAACTTTCATCTATTACTTCATGGATGTCCTACGATCATAATCCTACGATGGTGATACTAGTGAAGACTTTGAATGGCTCGGATGCATGGGGAGAATGCCGTTTTGACTTTTTGAGGGGTAGCCTTGTGATGTTGATCATGTGGTTGTCTGAAAGACTTTGCCTGGTGACTCTTTTGAAATACCTTTTGTCGATTGTATCCAACTTCTTTTCGTGCCATTTCATCAGTGTTGGCCTAGATATTGAGAGCTGAGAGGACTGGTTTGTGGAGCATGGGGCTTAAAATCTGCGCTGGTCAATGCCTTGGTGGAGACAGTTGCTGCCTATTCTGGAGATGGGGGAATACCCATACGTTCGGCTGGTTGGTCTCAGACAGACCTCTTTCTATTTCCATTGGCGTCTTCTGTGCCAATTCGACTGGGAGAAGATTGTTCCACCTCAGACACTAGACTTCTTTCCGGTAGAAGATCTGACAGAGCATCTGCGCATGCGGTTTGGAACTTTGTGGGAGAGGCGACATCCATTGAACCGTCCCTCTTAGTCTGTTGGGAGAGTTTGGCACATCCCTGGGGATTATATGAAGTGGTTGTGGAGAAGAGTAATCAGTAAGATGTTGGTAGTGGAGATCGGACAAAGGTGGCTTGCCTTATCTAATACCTTGGGGGGAGGTGTGGTAGTTTTTTCTAGGCTGGTTCGAGCTTATCAATCCATGGAGCATCTGCGGCACTCCATTCAGGCTGAGGAATCTTGGGGACCCCAGGATGTAGATGATGACAGAGCGAGATCCTCTGGTAACTGCTGGAAAGACTCTTGGGGGAGTTTATTTTATAATAGGGAATAAGTTTGGCAATTTATTTTACTTTTTAGGAAGGTAGGGGAAAGGGAGTTATCCTTTCTTTTTCTTATGTAATTGCACTGTAACTTCTTATTAGTGAAATAAATAAGTTTTTGATCATACAGTTGTGCCTTTTGATGAATTTTGTATTTATCTATACCGATCGCTAAGGCATGCATAATCCTTTTGTTCAAGTATATGTTAGAATGAACTTTCATTCTCGGAGATAAGAAAAGAATAGTTTTTGTGAAAAAGAAAGGGTCATGCTCATGTAAGATGTATGAGCTGCCTACATACCTCTGGGGTTTTTTGGAAAGGATTTAATTTTTTCTAAAAATGGTTTCTTTTGCAGAGGATTAGGCCCACGTAGTTCTGGGTAGAGGGAAATGAAGATTATTTTTAGAATAGAAGGGACATGAGAAGAGCCGAGATTTTGGACTAGGGGTAGAACATCTTGAGATGGTCCAGCTTGACTAGAAGAGCCATCTCTTCTCCATATAGGTTAGCGAGTATAGTGGCACCGTTGGACAAGATCTTCTTCACAATGTATGGGCCCCTCCAATTGGGCTTGAATTTCCCTCTGGGGTCTCAAATGGGCTCTACTATTTCTTTGAGGGCTAAATCCCCTTCTTGGACAACGCACTCCTTGACTCTCTTATTAAATGAACGCGCTATTCAATGATGGTACCCTTATATGTGATACAGCGCTTTCAGTCTTCTTTCGTCCAAGAGTGATAGCTCATCGAGACAGCTTTGATTCCAGTCCTCCTCACTGACTTAGCTTTCAATCATGACACGAAGTGAAGGGATTTCTAGCTCCACGGGCAGGACCACTTCCATGTCGTAGACTAGAGAGTTAGGGGTAGCCCCAGTAGAAGTTTGGATTGAGGTTCGATACCCCAGAGGGCGTAAGGGATTCGGTCGGACCAATATCGATAGCTTTCGGTCATCTTACTGATGATGGCTTTGACCTTTTTCTTGGCGGCCTCGACTGCACCGCTGGTCTGAGGTCGGTATGAAGAAGATTTGTGTCTCTAAATCCCGTACTCGTTGACCACTTTTGTGACTTTTGCCTCGAAATGCAACCCGTTATCCGACACTAGCTCGTGCGGGACCCCATATCGGCAGATGATGTTCTTCTTGATGAATTTGGCCACTTTCTTGGTGTTTAAAACTGTGTATGACTTGGCTTCCACCCATTTGGTGAAGGAATCAATGGAAACTAGGATGAACTCATGTCCGTTGGAGGCCTTGGGTGTAACTTTCCCTAGTGATTTCGATACCCCATGTGGAGAACGACCAGGGATAAGTCATGTTGTATAATTCTCACAGAGGCACGTGTTAAAGGTTGGAAAACTGTTGCCATTTGAGGCATCTCTGGACATAGGCGGTGAAATCCCGGATCATGGTGGTCCAATAGTATCCTTGTTGGATGATCTTCTTGGCAAGCATGTGACTGTTCATATGGGTCCCGCATTCCCTGCTATGGATTTTTTGTAATATATCTTCAATGTCACCCCCTTTGATGCAGTGTAGATGGTTTCCATCGAAGTTTCTCTTGAACAGTGCTTTGTGATAGATGGTGTACTGAGCGACTAGTCTTAGGAGGGTTGCTCGTTCTTTCTTATTGGAACCTTTGGGATACCTACATGCTTAAGGAGGTGCCAAATATCATAGTACCGACAATTTGCTATCTCGATATCTTCTTTCGTGATGAGCTTAATGTGGTAGCAATGGGTTGGTTTATCTTTCTTTTGAACTAGGAAGGGGGCCATTTTTATTCCTTCAGGCATGTCGACCATGGAGGCTAAGGTAGCAAGGGCATCAGCTAGGTTATTCTTTGCATAAGGTAAGTAGTGGAAGGTGATGTCTTGGAATTCGAAGGCTAGTTCTTCTAAGTGGGCATGGAAGGGTTGTAGCTTCTCGTCCTTGACTTTCCATTTTTTGAGCACTTGACCGATGATGAGGGAAGAATTCTCATAGACATCTAGGCATTGAATTCCTTTCTTAAGAGAAATTATGAGGCCTACTGTATAGGCCTCATATTCAGTCATGTTGTTAGTGTAGGGGAACCCCAATTTGCTAGCGATGGGAGTGTAGGAATCATTTGGGGCGATCAGAAGTATCTAAATGTCATATCCCTTTTTCTTGGTAGTGCCGTCGAAGTACATTTTCCATCGAAGGTCATCTTGAGAGGTTTAGAGGATGTTTTCATCTAGGCATTCAGAGATCCAAACATCATCTTCTTCTATGAGGCAGTCAAAGAAAGATCTTCCTTTCATGGCATTCTGTGTGATGTACACAATATCAAACTCGATTAGGAGCATTAACCATCGATCCATTCAGATGGATAAGGCGGGTTTCTTAAGCAGGTACTTGATGGGGTCCATTCGGGATACATGTTTGATGGGGAAGGCGAGCATGTAATGTCTCAGCTTTTGGGTGACCCAAATAAGCGCGACACATGCCTTATCCAAAGCACTGTAGTTGAATTCGTACCCAGTCAATTTGTGTTGGTGTAATAAATGGCTCTTTCTTTGCAGGAATCTTCAGGTATTGGGCTAGAAAAGCCCTAGCTGCAGTGTCGATTATGGTTAGGTATAGGAGAAAGGGGAGACCAGGCTATGGTGGAATGAGTACCGAAGGTTGGGTCAGATAGGTCAAAGGCTTCTTGGAAGGCCTCATTCCAAAACTTAGTTGATTCCTTTCGGAGGAGTTTAAAAATAGGTTCATAGATAGAGGTTAGTTGGCTGATGAACCTGCTGATGTATTATAATTTTCCAAGGAAACCACAGACTTATTTCTCCGTTCGTGGAGGTGGCATCTCAAGTATGGCTTTCAGCTTGGCAGGATCTTCTTCTATCCCCTTCTCACTGACCATGAATCCTAAGAGTTTTCCCTTTGTAACGCCTAAGACACATTTTGTGGATTGAGTCTCATCTGATACTATCGCAGTAGTTCGAAGAACTTTTGGAGGGCGGGAACATGACCTTCTCTAGTTTTGGATTTGATAATCATATCATCCACATAAACCTCGACCTCATTGTGAATCAAATCGCATGGGATGGTTGTGGCAGCCCTCTGGTAGTTAGCCCTAGCATTCTTGAGACCAAATGTCATAACGGTGTAGCAAAAGGTTCCCCGTGGGATGATGAACGCAGTCTTTTCTTGGTGATCTGGGTGCATTTTGATTTGGTTATATCCGACAAATCCATCGACGAATGACTTACGAGCACGAATGGTTATGTTGTCCACGATCATGTCGATATTGGTTAACGGGTAATCATCCTTTAGAAAGGCTTTGTTCAACTCCCGGTATTCTACACACATCTGAACTTTCCTTCTCGATTTTAGTACAGGCACTATGTTAGCTAGCCATATCGGATATTCGATCATGTGAATGAAGCCCGCGTTCAGTTGTTTGACCACTTCTTCTTTCACTTTGAGCGACCATTCGGTGCGGAGCTTTATCAACTTTTGTTTAACTGGCTTGTAATCTGTAAGAGTGGGGATATCATGTTGAGTTATTTTAGGATCAATGTCGGGCATATTGTCATAGGACCACGTGAAGACATCCAATAATTCCTTTAGTAAATCTTCGAGTAGTGCGCGCTCATGCTTGCTAAGGGTAGCCCCTATCCTAATCTTGCACAGTTGGCTACTAGAACCGAGGTTAACAATAACAGTTTCTTCTTCATTAACTTGAATGGGGTTATGTTGTTTGTTATTAACCTTATTCATATCAGTTACGATTGTTCATTTGCAAAATCATCATCATCAAAAGTTTGATTAGAGTCTAAATAATTAATGTAAGGCACAACAAGATACTAAAAATCTTCATTTATTTCATTGATAGAAAAAACAGCATTGAGAACCTCATCAAAGGAGGTCTCGATTACATTTGAGCAAGGATATACAACAAAAGAAGAAACTAGGTAAACATTAGGGTTAGGTGGGATTTCAACATGTAAAACTGGCGCAGCATGCCAGTTGAGGAGAGGTGTATTAACAGATTTAATCAGGTGGGATGGATCGAGTGATGTAGTGCCTGAATGAACCATGTAAAGTTTCAAACTCAGTGTCTGTAAGTCAAACGAATCCTCAAAGTCACTTCCCTTAGAATCTTCAGTATCTTTGATGAGTGGTTGTACATGGTGTTGGGAATTTTCGACCCGTGGATAGATGTCTTGGAAAAATATCTCCATTCGAGGCTTCATCTTCTTGTTTGTATGGTCATACCATGGTTCCAAAAAGCCACAAAAGGGGAATTATTCACCCTCTTTGATGAATCGTCCATTCAAGGAATCACCTGGGATAGTCTGGATGCAATCTAATCTTCTTTTTATTCGAGACTGGAGGATCATTCTGAGCTCTTGTTGTGATGGTTGATACCCAAAACCACAAGGAGGGAAAGATTTTTTCAATTCAATGGGTTCAATTATCCCCTGATGTCTTTGTCCTAGCCCCAGTTCGGGCATGAAGTGCATATTTCTGAACATTTGAATCATATACATTGTCATGAGGGTCATATTCTGGACAAACCCTTTCTTTGAAATCGTCCCCTGTCGGGAGTAGAAGTGGCTCAACTCAGAGTCCTGATAAGAGCATATCATTTGACCCGTGATGTATCTCAAGGATTGGATTTCTAGTACTTGCATCCTCGGCATTGTCATGATCACCCAAAATGGTGATGACTCATCCGTCGGTGAAGAACATCAATTTCTAATGGAGTGAGGAAGACACACCCTTGATATTGTGGAGCCAATGTCGTCCGAGCAACAGGTTGAAACAAGCTGGGATGTCAATAACTTGGAATTCAAAGACAAGGTTTATAGGGCCAACCCATATTACAAGTTATATGGATACCATCCCCTCTCGATGGGTATTATTGTAGGCACACACCGTAGCGGAGGTTGGAGCGAGATCACTTTCCTTCATTCCTAAGCATTTGAAAGTTCTTAATGGGCAGACATTCAAGGAGGATCCATTATTGACAAGAGAGAATGGTATGATCTTCCCCATAACTTTGATGGAGATGTTGAGTGCATGATTATGGTTTCGCCCAATTCTTGGGATTTCTTCTTCGGAAAAGGAAATAATTCGGGTAGAGGTTAGGGATCCGACTCAATTTATTGCTTCTTTTGGTGTAGTGGAAGGAGGAACTGTGGGTCCAGTGAGCAACTTGATCAAAGCATTTCTGTGTAGCTGGGAAGACATGAAAAGCCCCCATAGAGTGATGTTATCTTGAGTTTTCTTCAGTTGATCGAGGATCTTGCTTTCCTCGAGGGTCATCTCTAGCATAGGAAGGTTTTCAACGCCCTTCCCTTTGTCATTGGATGGTGGTAAGCTTAGGATCTGGTAATTCCTTCCCAATCTGGTCATATGATTCACTGAAGAAGGGAAGAACATGAATACCGTTTCCTCGTCAGTCTCGGGTTGTTCCGCCACCTTATTTATTTCTTCGAGGAGTTCTTCAAATGATATCATCCCACACATGTCGACTACCCGACCAGTTTTCTCTGAAGCTTGCTCTTCGTTTGAATCTCCAAATTCTTCCCCGTATCTGGTGGAAATAATTATGGCTTTCCACGTAAAGTCAATGCATTCCACAACTTCAATGTATTCTTCGTACAGGTCCGCCCATTCTGCGGAGAGGTGTAAGGGTGAAGGGACCAGGCGCCCTTGTAACTTCAGAGTATCAAGTAACTCGGTCATGCTGTAAATATTATTGGTTTACCTGAATAATTCTGCTATGATCTGGACAACGTCATCTAGGCTGACTTCATCGGTTGGTACTACCCAACTGTCTAACTCTCGGGCCCATTTTTGTGCTTCCAAGAATAGTGTACTGAACCTATGGCAATTAATGGTCATCTGTGAGGGCACTTTCATCCCAAACTCTGGGAGTTGGTTTAATACTTCTGATAATTCCATACTTCCATTTTCAGAATGGGTACGAACAGCGATGCATGCTCTGGTAAGGAGTGACAATGCCTGATTAGTGAGGCCAACAGGGTGTAGGAGGAAATATGGGAAAGTTTGGAGAGTTTCAGGAGAGTATATGGGTGTGATTTTAGTTGAGGGATCAAATTTTGGGTTCTCTTCTAAGAAATTGGCATTGGCATGATTTGGGAGTGGGTTGTGAGCAGTTTTTGTCTTAGGATTGGTTGGTAGGGCAATGGTACCCCGGTCAATTAGACCTTGGATTATGTTTCGAAGGTGAAAGCATTGGTCGGTGGTATGGCCAGCAGTTTCGTGAAAGGCAAAATGGGCATATGCTTTGAAGTTTCTTGGAAGTGGATTAGGCAATGAACGGGGATCTAGGGGTTGGATAAGGTTTCAGCTTAATATGGCTTGATAAACTTTTGAGAGGGGAGCGTGGAGCTCTGTGTATTCCTTTTGGAATGGGACATGGAAGCTTTTTGGTGCCCATGAGGTGGTTTGTTGAGATATGTTATTGATGGTTGAGACTGCAGCATTAACAGGTTTATCACATTTTCTCGGAGTGAATTGTCTGGACACTTTCTTTGGCTCAACTTCTGTTTTAGCAAGACCTTCCTCAATTTCTACTCCTGCTTCTCCGAGAGCTCGGAAGTGAGGATAGTACTGTCCTTCCATTGTTGCTCGAACATGGGGTAAGAATTTCTTCTTTACTATGTTGACTTGTTCTTCCTCAGATGGTCGACTGTTCATGGCGGCTGTTTTGTCCCTCCATCGGGATATGAAGTTACTGACTGATTCCTAAGAGTTCTGTTTGAGCAGCTCTAAATCATGATGGGTGACCTCAAGCTCTTCGTTGTATTTATACTGCGATATGAATTCTTGGTCTACATCCTCCCAGCTATGGATTCTGGACTCCTCGAGAGATAAAAACCATCAGAGGGCGCTATCCTTCAAATTTTGCTGAAATAATTGGGCCATCACTTCTTTAGAAGCCCCTAGGAGAGTCATAGAACGATGATAACTGTGAAGATGAATAATCGGGGGTCCGCTTCCTCCAAATTTCTCGATATTTGGCTTCTTGAACTTCTCGGGTAACCTCGCCTTAGGATAAGGAGACATGTGGGTGTAGTCCATGTAATTTCTAGAGATTATTACTTGGTCAAACTTCTTAGTTAGAATCTTGAGATCTTCTTTGACCTTGTTCAACTCTTCCTCTTTTGGATCAATGATCATAGGCAAGTTAACCCCGGGCTGGGTAAGGTTTGGCATAGAAAGTTGGGCAGGCGGCATGCCGTTAGTAGGAGGGGAACATGGAGAGTGTTGATACTATTTGGGAACCCAGATAGGCTCAGGTGGACCCATATCATGAGGGAATAGGTCCTCGGGATCTTGAGGAATAGGAACCTAGTTTCATTGCATCTCTCGAACCTCAATCTGGAGGTTGTCAATCTTGGACACGAGCTGAGCTAAGACTACCATCAGATCTGGCTGCCCAATTGGAACTCAACCTATGTTCTCCATGAAAATTGGATGGATTCTGGGCTCGAAAGAAGTAGTTGCGGAACGAACAGAACTCTTGGATGATTTGACTGAAGATCGAAGACAATAAGGAGCCAGGCCAAGGGCGTGCAATCGACCTCAGAAGGTGTAAATGGGATTTATTTTTGGAGAAAGAGAATGAAAATATTTTTGATATTTTTTTTTTAGATTGAAAGACAAAATATTTTTGGATTTTTGATAAAGAGAGGAGAAATGTTTTTGGATTTTTGATAAAGAAAGGAGAAATGTTTTTGGATTTTTTTTATAAAGAAAGGAGAAATGTTTTCGGATTTTTGATAAAGAAGGGAGAAATATTTTTCAGAGACGGGTCTCGGCATGATTATTATAATTATTATGTTCTCACTTGTATTAAATTCTCCTATATGCAAAAATGAAATGCCGGATGAGACCCGAGCCTGGAAAAGTTGGGTTTGTAACATATGTTATGCTATGATTGGTCTTGTGACCAGGCTCACGGGAAGGGTCCCATTTAAAAATGCGTGAAAATTTGGGCGGCAGGCCGACCCAGACTTTCAGCAGAGTTTCAGGTTGAGACCAGCAATCTAACATGTGTGTCCTAGGCTTGACACCTATATGTGGGTATGCAGTTAATTGGGTGAATTGGAAAGGGTTCCCCCCTTTGGTGTGACTTCCACGATATACGTCTTGCTTTTGAGGTCAATCGGTACGTGTGGACAAGCCATTTGATATACCTGAGTGTACGTGAATTTCCTCACTATATACCTCATGGGGACGGTGCGTGTGAAAGAGAATTCGATATACTCGGCGTACGTGAATGAGTTCCCTATGATATACCTCCTGCCATAACTTCGGTCAAGCGGTACGATGTCGGGGAATAGTTCGATATACGTCGAAGGTACTTAGCTAATGGAAGGTAAGAGTTATATCGCTTAGGCTAACTGTGCCCTGCCGGACCAGCGCCCATCATGAAGTGACCGTCGAGTTACTGGACAAAATTTAGTCAATACCAATGATCTTTGGTGGTGTCGTGTGAATCATGCATGATCCTCTTATTAGTATCTTAGGATGAGAGTATATTTCTTGATCATGCCAAACAGGGAGCAAAGTATAAGTACCAATGGTAAACCAAGAATAGATGGGTGATGCGTGCAGCATGCGGATACACGTGATCGTAGGTGCACATAGTGCGAAGTGTACATGGAGAATCTTCTACAAGTGTGTGAATAGAAGCATAAGATGAGGTACACATGAATAATAAGGGGGGATATGCAAATAGGGGGATATATAATAAAATAAAACACCCATGTAAATAGAATCTAGCCCTAAAAAAAAAGTCCCCAGCGGAGTCACCACTGTGGCCATCCCCGATCCTCGCGGAGCGAGAGAGATGATTAGAGGGGGTTTCATGTCCATGGTGAGAGGATCATGGTCCCACGCATCCCTCTCGGGAGCGCTTCGGCCATCGTCGGCGATGTGTGAAGTGAAAAATGTAGAAAGATGGAGTCGCCAGTCTATTTTACTCAAAACAGATAAAAGAAGGTGGATCCGTCCCGAAGGACAACATCCAAAAGACATACTGATATATATGAAACCAAAATTGATTCGAAAAGGGTTCGGAGGCTAAGTTACAAAATGGGAAGGTGTTAGGCACCCATTCCTCCCTTGCGGTCTCTCATGGATTGTTGCTATTTTCCTTTGTTTCCCTATGATATGTGTGCATGTGTATATGTAGTGGAGAAAGGAATCATCGACTTATATCATGGAAGCGATAAGGCGAGTTATCCATAGGAACTCTCCTAAAAATAATATTAGAAAATATGATTTACGTGGTTATCCTTGCGTTAATCGTTATAAAGTAAAGATAATGAATGTGGAATAATATGCCCCAGAGGATAAATATATGTATATGTAAATATATAGATTTTAGGAGAATTAAGAAAAATAACAAGAATGGTAGGAATAGAACTCGAGTCTCGGATTTTACTCCGAGACGCCTACGTAGCCTGTAGAGGCATCAAAGTCCACGTAGTTCATATGCAAAACGAGGGGTGAGATTTATCCCATAAATCTAACCGGGGAATTCTCTTATATGTGTGTGTGTGTAAAAAAAGTGTTTTAGTTGTGAGAAACGTGTGAGAAAATTCTCGTTTGGAATTTATGAGCAAACCCCCTTTTTCTTATTTTTTGGGTTTTATTTATATGAAAATAAGGGATGTGAGATAATACTAAATAAAAAGTATATTAGGATATATGAGATGGAGAGAATAAAAGTGATAAGTAATCAAATAAGTTAATGCGAATTTAAGAGAATTTGAAGAGAGAGTTGAGAAAGTTGGATCTTCTTGAAGATCTTGAGCTTGATCTTGAATGTTGGAGAGAAGCCCTTGCACTTGGGTGATGATGAAGGGTAGTTAATTCACCAAGTTTGATGAAAAATATGATGAAAAGTGAGGGATGGAAAGGGATTTGGATGTGGAAATCATGCTAACTTCGAGAGACGTGTTCTGAGTTTGCTGAGAGTGATAGATTTCAGATCTTGGTTTTTTTTGCAATGAGGTCAGACCCTCCTTTTTATAGGCCCAGGCCATTACTGATCGGCAGAGTCCTAGTCCTTCCAATCAACAGGGGTTTTTAGGCACACTACCGATAGGCTGGGTTTGGAACCTGTCGTTTGGCAGTCTCTTTCAGGTTCCTTCGAAAAAATGGTCGTAAAATGTAAACCGTTGATCTGAATTGCACACAGGGAAAACCATTGGAAAGGTAATTTAGATATTTTCAAAAGTCCTTTGGACTGCTCCCGGGTTCGGGAGTTGACTTCGGGTCAAATGTGGCTCGGAAGCGCTCGTCGGTCCTTTGGACAGAAAATTATCGGACGCAAACGGATCGTTCGTCCGCATGGTAAGTCAAAATCACTCACGAGGTGAACCGTTGGCAATTTTAGGAGATGTACTTCGACATTCCAAAAATCTTAACGCAGTTTGCGGAGTTGACTTTGGTTAACTGGGGCCTGGAAGCGTTCGGTGATCTTTCGAAGTAAAACGGATCATTCGTCCGTACTGTAAGTCAGAATTGCATATGGGACGGACAGTTGGAAAGGGGATTCAGTGACCTTTGAAGATTCATTCAGTCTCAGTCAAGCTGAAGAGTTGACTTTGTTCAAACGGATCTCGAGAGCGTCTAGTGGCCTCCTGATCAATTTTTAAGGGAAAATGGGTCGTTCGTCCGCACCATAAGTCAGAATTGTGCACATGGAGGACCGTTGGAAAGGGGATTCAGCTCCCTTTTAAGATTCATCCAGTCTCAATCAAGCTGAAGAGTTTGACTTTTCATCAAACGGAGCCTGGGAGTGCCCGTTGGCCTCTGGGTCAGTACTCGGGGTATGACTTAGGTTTGTAGTGATGAAGGGCGGTGCTAGGGACCTAAGGAGAGTTTAGGGGGTGCTAGAATGGGATGTCTACAATCTAGTTGGAGCACTAAGGGTTATATGGATTGTCCAAAGTGTAATAAAGATACTTCTTTGAAAAGAATAAGAAGTAAGATATGTTATATGGACCATCACTGATATTGAGATTCCAGCCATATATGGACGAAGAGTAGAAAATTTGATGGTAAGCAAGAGCTCTGATTAAAGCCCATGGACTTAAATGGGTATGATTTGTTGCGACAATTGAATCATTTCAGTGATTATCTACCGGGGAAACATTCCGAAAATAAAAAGAGGAAACGTACACCCGAAGAGCTAAACTGGACAAGAAAAAGCATTTTTTTTTATTACCATATTGGAAAACATTAAAACTTTGACATAACCTTAATGTCATGCATATTGAAAAAAATATATGTGAGATTGTTTTGGGAACTTTATTAAATACTGAGGGGAAAACAAAAGATGTGTATAAAGTGAGGCAAGATTTGGAGAATATGAAGATAAGGAATTAATTACATTTGAAGAAGAACGGGGATACATATATAATGTCGCCTGCTCGTTATACACTTAGAAAGTTAGACAAATAAGGTTTTTATGAGTTCTTGAAATCGGTGAAGTTTCCAGATGCATATGCTTCGAATATCTCACGGTATGTGAATGTTGGTGATGGTAAGGTATCGAGGATGAAAATCCACGATTGTCATGTTCTGTTACAATGATTATTGCCCATTGGGACTCATGGATATTTGCGCAAGGATGTATATAATGCAATAGTTGAGTTGGGGAATTCTTTCAAAGATTTGTGTTATAAAACACTGGATGTAGAAGAACTGAAGAGATTGGAGAAAGACATTGTCTTGATTTTATGCAAAATCGAAATGGCTTATCCACCAGCTTCTTTTGATATGATGGTCCATTTAGCTATTCATTTTCCACGGGAGGCGATGCTTGGAGGACTGGTGCAATATAGGTGGATGTATCCTATTAAAAGGTATGTCAATATACTCATTATCACATTTTTAGGAGGTTAAGTCAAAATACTTATTTTTTAAGTATGGTTTATTTATTTAACATGAGGTATTTTTTTATCATTTTAAATGCTAATAGGTACTTGGGCACATTAAAGGGTTACGTGCGTAATAAAGCTCGTCCGGAAGGTTCTATAGCGGAAGCCTACATCGTTAATGAATGTTTGACATTTTGCTCAATGTACTTTGACAAGATTAAAACTAAAGTCAACAGTCCGAAAAGAAATTACGAGGAGGAGGATCAAGAGGAGGGATTGGATGTATTCTCTCACAAGGTATGCCCTTTTGGGGCATGTACTTATGACTTTCTCACAGCGGATAAGATTGAAATGATGCTGTGGTATACGTTGAATAATTGTGAGAAAGTGGCTCCATATATAGAGTAAGTTAATAACTGGGAAGTAATCTTGGTAAGTATTAATTTTGAAACTACTACGAAGATTATTGTTCTAATTATTACAATTGTTAGTGAGCATATGGAGGAGTTGAAGAAAGAAAGCCCTTTGAATTTAGAAGAGAGTAGTCGAAAGAATTTTCCTAGTTGGTTTGAAGAACGTGTAAGTTAAAGCATAGTTATCATAATATAATATTGATGTATAAATTTAAATTTTTTTAAGTAATATAATTGGTCTAACTTATATCATTCAAAAATTTCCTTTAATAGATGAAGAAGTTGTATAACTTATATCATTCAAAAAATATCCAGAATGTACTGAGCAACTATATGCATTAGCACGTGGTCCAGACATACGGGAAAAAAGGTATAAAAGTTGCATAGTAAATGGAGTTAGATTTCACACTAAAGATCGTGACAATCGTAGGAGAAGTCAAAATAGTGGTTTAGTTATTAAATGATATCATAATGGCGAAGAGATTAACTTTTATGGTGTATTGAAAAATATATTGAGTTGGAGTATATCAAAGGAAATCGAGTCCTTCTTTTTTAGTGTGCCTGGTTTGAAGCTGATAAAAAGAAAAAATCAGGAATACAAATCGATGATCACTTTACAAGCATCAACGTTAATGGGAGGTGATACAAGAGTGATCCTTATGTGCTAGCCATTCAAGCAAAACAAGTGTTTTATCTCAACGACACAAAATTGGGAAAAATTGGCAAATTGTTCAGGAATTGCAACATAGACACTTGTATGATGTTGGGGTGGAAGAGATGGACACATGTATATTTGAAACGAACGATTTTGTGTATCAGGAAAATGCTTCATCAGATTTTTTGAGATTATAGAAGTTGATGCTGGACAGTTGTAGAGAAACGATGTAGAGGCGGACACTATTGATGCTGGAATTTTAGATATAGGCAAAGGAATACCATCGGAAGAAGACACTGTTTCCCTTGATGACATCTATGTTGAAGACGAAACACTTGATGAATATTGTGAAAGTGCGAAAGATCTTGTTGTGGTCGAGAATGATGATAGTGATATAGATTGAATTTGATGTGAAGCGAATGGCATAATCGTCTTTTTGGTCATATTAGTAGTTTATTTTCTTTTTGTTATTTGTCTCATATTTTGTTTTGGCATTGTAATCCTTTTTTTTCTTTTGTATTTAGAGGTAATTGAAATTACTGTCTTCAGTTTTATTATACCGGATTGTTTTTATTTCATGCATAGTATACCATTTGAATATGTTAATGGAATTTAGTATTATTACTTTCTTCAGTTTTGTTATGACAGATTCTTTTTATTTCATGCACAATATATCGTATATGTCATTTAATATATACTATATTCGCTAAATTGTTTAAATTATATTAATGTGTGATTTGATGTTCTTTTTCCATATGGAACCAGGAAGATGTCTTTACTCAAATAGCATGACATGAGGGAGGCACCCTCGGCTCCCCCGGCACCCATGGATCTCATAGCTCCCATGGCACCCACAGCACCCACGGCTCCCATGGATGTAGAATCTGCAAATATCTCTCCATCAACACAACACACCAGTCCCGGAACCCCCACGGGCTTTGTTGGTACAAAAACTAATTTTCAAATGTTTCTTACTATTGTTCATTTGTTACTAATATTATTTATTTTCTTTTAAAGCTTCGAATACTGATTTTACCGTAACGAAAAAGTTCGTGGACCTACACGTGGCAAGGGGCTTCAGAAGATGATCAAAGCTACTGGGGAAAAGATGCGTATTGAGATATCGAAGGAGAAAAATAGGCCACTTGACAAAGATCAGTCCGCTAAATTATCAAATGAACTCGGGATTATCATTCGTAACCTAATTCTATTCCCAACCAAATGGAAAGACCTCATTGACGCTGATAAGACAAAGGCGTTCAACAGACTCGATGTAAGTAATTTCTTATTTAAAAATGGCATTGTTGAACCAGTCCCTAAATATCATATTATATGACCATAATGTGTATATTGCGTGTAATTTCCACTAATTTTCGTATTGTCGTGTAAATATCAACTTTTGGCTTTGATAAGATCTTTATAGACATGATTGATTACAAGTATGTTTGTCTTGGCTGCTAAAACTCTAAGCAGATCCCTTCATAGCCTTACATCCCAAGGTGTGATCACAGTTATTGATCATAAGTATATAGATAGGATTCCTCTGCATTGATCATTTGTGTGCATATACAATTTGCGTGCATATATCATTATGTGATCATAGTTATTCTGGATAGGCTTGCTCTATTAAAAAAAACTGTTAAGACTGCTGGACTATTAAGGCTCAAAAAGTGTTGAATGTATTTTAAGCTTAACCTCATGATGAAAGAGAAAAGTTAATGTTTGCATCAGTACACTTAGAAGGTAGGGCTTACGACTAATTTCAATAATTCAATCATTAATATATGACCAAGGATTGTAACGTGATTGTTATTTCTAATAAGAATAATAAGAATAATAATTAATATTAATGGAAGTATCAACCGAGGATTACAACGTGAAGGTAGCTGTGAATATTTATCCCCTCATTGGGGATGAGCTGATTCGTGGTTGTAAAGAATGTGTAGTCTTTGTTCCCGAAACCCCCCAGGTATTACTATTATTCATTTTATTATACATTTCGAATTCTTGCTTTTCAATTTGCTACTAAATCCCGGTAAGAATGAGAAAAAAACAAGGACACGGACAATACACGGGAGATGAGTGTCTGTGGCTGATGATGGTGTCTTTTATTCACTATATGACCAAGAATTAAGAATTACATATCATTCACTAGGCTTCACCAATTTTTATTTATATATTTATATATCAGTTCTAAAAATTATCATACACATATACAGTTCTTAGGGAGTTATTTTATTTTGAGGTGACAGTCCCAAAAAAGTACAGTAAATTGGCAGGGGAAGAATTTTTTGGGTAACCGCACATAATCATTGTCGCATTTAGGAGATCAATGCACGCTCAACAGTCAATTCTGTGAGAGTCAGCCCCCACTTTAATATTCTGGAAAATCAGGGGGGGTCAATCTGGCATATGAAATGGATCATATTTTAATTTAATAGTTTTAACTATTGTGAAAGCCAACTGAGATGCATATCACAGTATCTGACTCATAAACTGATTTTGAACTGGACTTGTGAAGGTTTAATTTTTTTCTTTGGAATCTCTGTTCCTTTTGGGGACAATATGAGATTATGCACCACATTAAATTCTTGATCATCCAAGTCTACATCTTGAATCTTATAAGTAAAATCTTGGATATGAACTTTCAGATTTGGACTATGAGGAGATTGGGAATTAAAGTTTTGGACAAGGGAGGGGTTTATAGCATAGGGTTGGTTTTTAGAGAATGGTTGGGAGTCAATATCTATGTTTGGAGAATGGTGTAAATTGGCCACAAGTTGATTGTTAGAGGAGTCAGGGAAAAAAGTTGAGGTAGTGGGATTCAAATCAGAATTTGGCAGGTTATCAGTGACTTTGTTAGTGATCTGATGGATAATGGAGTTTGATTTTTGGACAGGAGAAGGGGTTATAGTTGAGGGGTTATTCTCAGGGATTGGGTGGGGGACATTGTTTGTGTTAGATTTTGAAACAAGCTGATTATTTGTGTCAAATTTCATATGCATTATAGCGGCTTTACGGTTCTCCTTCCCTTAAAGATCACTATTGCAAAAAACAACTGTCAGGTTGGATTTAATAAATGTAACACAAAGAAAAGTAGAAAGCAAGTAAATGTAAGCAATATTTGTCAAATATTTCCGACAAGGCGTTGATAAAAGCTCAAGTTGCGAAGTGTGATACTACAAGTTCAACTTGTGAGGAAAAATATTTGACAACTTAACAACGTCCATAACAATGCCCAAATTAGGAACTTCGACAAAAATTCGACCCAAAACTACCCAAATTAGGACAACTTAACAATGTCCATAACAATGCTCAAATCAGAAGTACCTATTTTGGGGAGAAATAGGAACCTCGGTAGAAATTCGACCCAAATCTGCAGTCCCCTGTTCTTCGACTCTTGGTAGATATTAATAATAAATCAAGGGTCGACAAGTGAAGCCTCTTAAGTTATCGAGCCAAAATTAGATGCAAAGATTCGACTCATTCTAAAATTTGAATCAATTCATGCTAAAAATGGTTCGGAAGAGCTAATGAAAGTCAACACAGTAAGCTGAATTCCATCACATTTGAGTTAAGTGAATTCTTACCTTAGTATTATTTTATTATGTTTCATATGAAAATGGGCATTTAAGTAAGAATTAAACTATGGTCACAACGTTTCTTTCAAGGACTCTCGGCACCCCACCACCAATTTAGCAAAAAATTATATTATTCTAGTACATACTCGGACATGACTGTTGAAACTATAACACTAGGCATCATGTCACCAAGTTTGTCAAAAAATATGCAAAAAATATTTTACTTCTTGATATTTAACCGCATATAAATAAAGATATAACTAAATATACAATCAGTAACAAATTGAGACTAATAGTTAACCTATTAGAACAGCGGGATACAAAAATTCAGCAGCCTTAACAACCTTCAAGTTGGACACAAAATTTTAGAAGCCTTCAAGTTGGGCTATATGGTACTTTTCTATAATATAATACATACATATATGTATATTATATCTTTATACATACACACTAAAGAAAACTTCACATTCCATTCCATAGTTAGGCAAGTACTCAAGTGTCGACTCTATTAAGTATGCTAAATATGTGCAATACAAAGATGTTTACTCAAACTGCTAAACGTATGTTATGTTCAAAACCAAAAAGGATTAATTGGGCTCACAACTAACTATTTCAGTCGAGCAACCATACTAGGACAAGACCATAACCAAAAAGGATTCATATGAATATGTTCACTTCAAGTTGGACACAAAATCAACTAGTTGAAAGCATGAAGTCATCTTATATTGTAGTAACATCCGTTTGTTTTTTATTTGGTGATTCCAAACGAGGGGCCATTGGGTGTTACACTTGTGGAGAGACATGAGGACTTTGTATCAGGGCTTTTGTTGCCTTTATTTTTTGCAATTAGTGGATTGAAAGAAGATGTTACTACAATACAAAGGTGGGGTACGTGGGGAATTTTGGCACTAGTTATAGTGCTTTCTTGTGCCGGGAAAATTCTGGGGACACTAAATTTTTGTGTGATATTATCAAAGGCCATTTTATGATAGGGGCATGTAAGTTTGTATTGTGTCAAATTTTAGAAGCCTTAACAATCCAACAGCCTCAATAGTTTAGTATTGTCATGTATATTTGACCATGATTTGGTATTGTTCACATTGAGATCAATAATTATTTCGACTCTTATTTGCCCTTTTTTACGGGTATATTAGGCTTTTTGACACACTCCGGATCAAACGTGTCACAGACAACCCGTTAGAGATGAAGTTTCAGTTATTAATTGAGTATAAAATTTTAGGAGAGATTCAACATTGATTTGGATGATCATTCAAAGGAGTGTTTGGAAGATCTAATGAAAGGGAAAAGTATGAGTCAACGGAGCAAGCTTCGTGAAGTGTATAAAAAATATGGATCACCAGAGGAAGGTCGAGAAAATATCCCTGCTAGTGTGACCAAAGATAATTGGCTTAGTTTATGTGATCTTTATGAAAATTCAAGATATCAGGTTTGAACTATTGTTGATCTTGCAACTTGTAAATATTTCTTTTATTAAAATATATGTACTTATGATGTTTGAAAAATTATTGCAGAGACAATGTATTGTAAATGAGAATAACAAGTCTAAACAAATTGTGAAGCATAATCAAGGGTCAAAAGCATTTGTGGTGGTTCGGCATGAACTGGTAATATATCTACTTGTTTTGATGTGTCAATTGAGAATTTATTTTGCAAGTATAATTATTAATTATTTCTTGTTTAACAGCGGAGTAAATAGGTGAATAGTCAAGAGCCGAATAGAATCAAGTTTTATAAAGAAACGCATTGCAAAGATGAAAAGTGGACATCTTTCGAAGCCGAAATTCTCTATGTAAGTCTTATCAATTTTATTTTGAATTTACCCTACATTTGCTGAATTACAAACCAACAAACACTGCTGGTTTGTAATTCCTTTGGTACTATTATCTTCGGTATAAAATTACACATAGTGCATTATGCTTTACTATTTTAAAATTATTGTCTTCAAATGGCTTAAAAATTATAGATGTAAACCTTTTTCTTTTATTTTCTTTGCAGAGTGAGATGAAAAGCCTGGAATCCGAATCAATATCGGAGGATGGTACCATGATGACCTCAGACGAGATAAGCTAATAAAGTTCTTGGCAAAAGGTCGGGATATATTAACGGTCTTGGTTATGGTCCTAAAAGAAAGGATTCTAGATTTAATATAGTGCAATTGAGGAATGCCGAATTGGAAGAGGCACTTAAGCAGTCTATGAAAGTTCAAGAAGATTCGATCGATCATCTGCAAGCTCATGAGGTAGAGGAAACACTTCAACAAGAAGAGTCAGTGGCACAAAAGGCCGCTATGGAGACTCAACGTGCAATGCTAGATGATATTCTAGCTCGACAAGCGGAGTAGGATAAGTTGATTCAGTCATTGATCACATCACGTTCTTCATCTTCCGAACGATAGTAATCTAGACATGCTTTATTTTTTCTACTCATATGCTTTTAAAACCCCACTTTATTTTAGCTACTGCTATTGTATTCTCTTAATTGCATATTTAATGTGACAAGAAGCTATTTTTGGGGCGCCATGAACTTTTGACATTTGTAAATGGAATCGGATACTTCTAAGTCCATTAACTAGTTTAAGTTATTTTTTATATTTGTCATTTGTAAGGGGATTAAATGTGGGACTTGTACGTCCTTTAACTAGTGTTTAGTTGACTTGACAATGTGTTTGTATGTGACTTAATGTGGATTTTATTTATGGTAATTTAGTTATTTTGTGGATTTTAACAAATGTGGTTTTTTAGATGGTTATTTGTTTAAATTTAGTGCTATACATTAATTTATCGAATTCAAAATAAAAAATATATATATTTGAAAACATTCCGTTATCAAAATAAATATTTTAGTAGTTAAATATGCAATTGATAAATTAAAGTGCTGCTTAAGATTTGATAGTTTATCATTGAAAAATTAATGGTCAAGAACCATTCTCCAACAATTAAATTTCGTAGCCAATAGCTCTTGAGGGAAGGTACAATTTTTGTATCTAAAAGCTTATAATGATAAGTTTACATATAGAATTGGCAATGAAATGTAGACAATTAGCAATGAGATGTTAAACAATTAGCTTCAAAACAAATTGTAAATTTCATAGCTAAAAGTTTCTGTAGAAGGGTGTTTCAAGCTTGACCACTATATTTGTGGGTGAGGGTCCCTCAAAGATCCCCCCTTCAGCTTACAAAAAATATGAGGTTGAGGGTCCCTCAAAGATCCCCCCTTCAGCTTACAAAAAATATGAGGTTGAGGGAACCCCCAGGGTCCCCCCACCGCAGAAGTGCCATATTCAAGAAAGAACCCTCAGGGCCCGTCCACCGCAGAAATGACATTCGAGAAGTGCCCCGCAAGGGCCACTACAGAAGTCCAAGTAGAGAAGGGCCACTGCAAGGGTCACCGGAGAAATGACATCTGAGAAGTTCCCCACAAGGGCCACAGAAGAAGTCCAAGTTGAGAAGGGCATCAGCAAGGGTTACTACAGAAATGACATCTGAGAAGTACCCCGCAAGGTCCACTGTAGAAGTTCAAGTAGAGAAGGGTCACTTCAAGGGTCACTGCAGAAATGACATCTGAGAAGTTCCCTGCGAGGGCCACTGCAGAAGTCCAAGTTGAGAAGGGCCACGGTAAGGGTCACTGCAGAAATAAAATCTGAGAAGTGCCCTACAAGGGCCACTGCAGAAGTCCAAGTTGAGAAGGGTCACCGTAAGGGTCACCGCACAAATAACATCTAAGAAGTGTCCCGCAAGAGCCACTGCAAAAGTCCAAGTTGAGAAGGGCCACCAAAAGGGTCACTGCAGAAATGACATACGAGAAGTGACCCGCAAGGGCCACTGTAGAAGTCCAAGTTGAGAAGGGCCACCGAAAGGGTCACTGTAGAAATGACATTCCAGAAGTTCCCCGCAAGGGCCAGTGCAGAAGTCCAAGTTGAGAAGGGCCACCGCAAGGGTTACTGCAGAAATAACATCTGAGAAGTACCCCCAAGGGCCACTGCAGAAGTTCAAGTTGAGAAGGGCCACCACAAGGGTCACTACAGAAATGACATTTGAGAAGTACCCCATGAGGGCCACAGCAGAATTTCAAGTTGAGAAGGGCCACCGCAAGGGTTATTATAGAAATGACATCTGAGAAGTACCCCAAAAGGGCCACTGCAGAAGTTCAAGTTGAGAAAGGACACCAAAAGGGTCACTGCAGAAATGAAATCTGAGAAGTGCCCCGTAAGGGCCACTACAGGAGTCCAAGTTGAGAAAGGCCACCGCAAGGGTCACTATAGAAATGACATTCGAGAAGTGTCATACAAGGTCCACTGTAGAAGTCTAAGTTGAGAAGGGCCATTACAAGGGACACTACAGCAATGATATCAGAGAAGTGCCCCATTAGGGCCACTGCAGAAGTCCAAGTTGAGAAGGGTCACCGCAAGGGTCATCGCAGAAATGACATCTGAGAAGTACCGCGTAAGGGCCACTGTAGAAGTCAAAGTTGAGAAGGGCCACTGCAAGGGTCACTGCAGAAATGACATTCAAAAAGTGCCCCTCAAGGGCCACTACAGAAGTCCAATTTGAGAAGGGCCACTGTAAAAATGACATTCGAGAAGTGCCCTGTAAGGGCCACTACAGAAGTCCAAGTTGAGAAGGGTCACTACAGAAATGACATCTGAGAAGTGCCCCGCAAGGGACACTACAGAAGTCCAAGTTGACAAGGGCCACCGCAAGAGTCACTGCAGAAATGACATTCCAGAAGTTCCCCACAAGGCCCACTGTAGAAGTCCAAGTTGAGAAGGACCACCGCAAAGGTCACTGCAGAAATGACATATGAGAAGTGCTTCACATGGGCCACTGGAGAAGTCCAAGTTGAGAAGGGTCACCGCAAGGGTCCCCGCATAAATGACATCTAAGAATAAACCCCCCAAGGCTTCCTCAACAGTAAAAATGATGTTTGAGAAAGAACCCCCCACTAGGGTTCCTCAACAGCAAAAACTTACATGGGAGGAGGGACCCGTAAGGTCCTCCCCCCTCAGCTCCCAGAAAGCCAAATTGGGATGATGGGGTGTCTACCATAAGCAACCCCTCATCATAAAAAAAGAATAGAAATACTAACACTTATTTTCTTCTACAGGTTGCCTAGTTGAGCAAGCAGGGCTCAAGTAGGACAGTTAGGATCTATTAGGATTTTCGGCTTGGCGGCTAAGGGATAAGGTATATTGAGAAAGCTCAACCACTTGGCACCATAGGATTGAGAGAATACTAGTAGGAAGACCCAGAAGTCACTCAAGACTACACACACCTCACTTTTAGTCACAAATGAAGTGAGCAGCCAAAGGGCTGGTTGCTCACAAGAAAAGAATTTATCAAATGATTTTAAAGGAGAGAGATCTCGAGACCCCTCTCAAGCAAAATTATTTTAGAAGGGGGTCCTCAATATCCCCCTCAAGATTACAAAGATTTTAGAGGAGGTGGTCCTCGAGACCCCCCCTCAAGTTTACAAAGTTTCTACCAAAAGTTACCGTTTCAAAAGATATTTAGCAAATCAGATATTTTGTCTCCATTAGAAGACATATTTTCTTTTGAACTTTGGTTGGCACCAGGGGGCATCTTCCAGAGGGGATAGACACAGCTGCATGCAGGTAGGGACAAATAGTACCTTGCAAACTTTGTCCCTCACCAACCCTCTAAGTTTTGGAGCTAAAAGTGCCAACCCAGCCCTAGTGCCCAAGTAGAAATAGGACCCCTGGGCAACGTCAAGATAGAAAACTCAATAGCACTGTTACTCTGCAAAAAATCACACCAGACTTCCTAGTATTCTCTCCCTTATCTCTCTCTCTCTAGTGCTAAGTGGCTTGTTCTTTCACTCCCCGCTGATAGCCATCACTCTTAGGTGTCTCCCTTGAGAAAATTATTCCATTGTTACCAGAAGGAGAAAGTTTCTTGAGAAGTTGCGAAGAACTTGAAGACCTTGCAGGCAGTATCCTTTGGAGTGGGTCATGCCTCACCCTTTCCAGTTATTCATAGACCCAATCTCACTACCCTCCTAAATTTGGCGACTCCGCTAGGGAGGTATCCTCACTTCAATGGACAAAGAAGGTTTTAATGTTTCTAAGAAGCTAGTGTTTGAAGACATTCTATCTAGGAATGGAGCTCAACGAGACAAAACCACTCAGGAGGATGCGGTGTTTCTCAGAGCTAGAGTAACTTCTCCTCAGTGAGGATAGACCAGTTCACCAGCAGCGGCTTTGGTGATAGCCCCCTTTATAGGGGCAGCCGCTTCAGCAGTGATTCCGGTAGATTTAGCTCGGCCGCAGAGGGCGACATCAGAACAAGTTGTCACATCGTCAAACTCATCAGCAGGAAAGGGCATGAGTTTGGAGGAATCACCCTCCAAAGTTGTTACTAAGAAGTAGGTCAGGAAGTTTCTCTCCTCTTCTCAGAGGGAGAGGGTCCTCATTTGAATGAATAGTTATAGGACCCTGCCCACAAGAAGTGAATGAGAAACCATGCCTAAATGGGTATGTTCCACCCAAAATATTCAAATTTAATGGCAAGCAAACCAATGCGCGAGGAACCTCTTACATCGTAAGGGCTTAAAGTCGCACTTGAATCCAGGGGTAGTTGGGACATAGCCGTCAAGGAACCCAGAGGTAGTTGGCACATAGCGGTCGAGGAACCCACCAATAAGGTGGGTCGCGAGATACCCTTGGTTGTCATCACACTCCTCATGATAACCACAGTCAGTGCGGAACCCCAGAAGTATTAGTCATTCAAGTTGAAACTCCCTTTGTACAAGGGACCCTTGGAAGTGTTAATTATGGGCGAGGGACCCTTGGAAGTGGGTCCCATAATTGAAGCTCTATTTTGCGAGCAACCTATAATTCCTAAACCAGCCGTGCAGGAGGGACCCCCTATGTTCAAAACTTTGGACGAGGAACCCACGGCTAAGAAGGGTCCAGACGAGGGTACCTCACGGTGAAAATTTTTTACGAGGAACCCCTCGGTCCTAAGTTGACCAATGAGTGTCCTATGAAATTAGATTGTGATGAGGGACCCCTGTGAGAGGACTCCCGTCCATCTTATGAAGCGTCGAGGGACCCCTCGCGCTGAAGCTGTCGACGAGAAACTGGAAGCGAGAAGGAGATCCAGTACAATTATCGATGAGATACCCACAGTCGAGACACTCCCAGATATGAGGATGACACGCGAGTAACCACCAGCTGCCGATGTCGCTGCAGACGAGGGACCCGTGAATACGGGGATAGCCCACGAGGGACCCTTAGTTAAATGGATAGTCTGCGAAGATGAGACCACCATTCCTCCACGGGTCAAGACACCCATTTCCGTAGAATCCGAAGACGTCGAGACCCCCTCCTCTTGAAATAAAGAACTAGGGGTCGAGACCCCCCTCTCTCCAAATAAAGCTCCACCGATCGAGACACCCCTCATTCACTACAACTATCGAAGAACTCAGGGGCTGTAATGCCATCGAGGAACCCACGGGCAGTAATGGCACGCGAGAAACCCAAAGGCTGTGAACCTCCAATAGAAAAAAGTGCTACTAGATTCCTTAATAAGCAAGGAACTCACCAATATAGTGGGTTGCGAGGCACTTGTGTTATAGCAGCAATAGTTAGCGAGGACCCCTTGCTAGAAATAAAGCCTAAGGAAATAATGGGCGGCGAGGAACCCCCATTAACATTGGCAGTCAGTGAGTCACCCTCAGACATGAGGTCGACGCGTGAGGAACTCCTACTAGTATTGACGGTTGGTGAGATACCCTCAGACCTAAGGTCAATAAGTGAGGAACTCCTAGTAGCTTTGACAGCCGGTGAGACACCCTCAGGCACGAGGTCAGTACACGAGGAACCCTTAATAGCATTGGCAGTCGGCGAGACACTCTCAGACATGAGGTCGACACGCGAAGAACCTCCATCAACATCAACAGATGTCGAGACACCCTTAGAGGTGAAGTCGACACGCGAGGAACCCTCGAAGAGACATAAGGTCGACGAAACCTTGATGAAATGCAAGGTCGATATACTCTCGGATATTGGGTCCGACGAGGAACCCTTGATGAAATGCAAGGTCGAAATACCCTTGATGACAGTAGCGATGAGTAATACTTAGCAAAATGAGTAGTCTGCGAGGAACTCTTGGATATTGGGTCCACCTGCAACGAACCTTAGGCAGTGGCTGCCTCAAATACAAAGACCAAAGAAGCGTGTAAATCAGACGAGACCCCCCCATCCAAACAAAGCTCCACCAGGCGAGGAGACCTTGGGTCAACGCCTCGCACGACGAACCCATAAATAAAGAAGTCTTAAATTTTGAGGAACCCAGATCGGCGCCAGCAGCTGCCTCCTGCGAGGGACCCTCACTCATCACAATCCTCGATAAGGAATCCATACCAGTTGGCATTATAAAATCATTTTCCCTACCAGCAGTAGGGTTCAGATTAAAAAAACTACTTCTCCAGAGGAGATACCCGTGGTCGAGGAACCCTTCGTATTAGAAGCAATAGACGAGGAACCCGCGGTCGCCCTTACGTGGTGCGAGGAACCCCTCAAAATAACGGGGTGAATGAGGTACCCCTCACGATCAAACTTTTAGATGAAGAATCCACAGTAGCGAAGCGTCTGGACGAGGAACCCTCGTTCAAAGTGATAGATGAGGTATACCTAAATTCAAGGACTCAGACGAGGAACCATCGTCTACCACAAAAAGAGGCGAGGGACCCTTAGAGGTCCTCGCCCCAAAATTCAACCCGTTGTCAGCAGACATCCTTACCACTACTGTTGAAGAGGTAATATGCCTAACTCTTGCCAAGTTTCATTTTCTTAAAAGATTGAACGACTTGCTCTAAGTGTAGAAAAGTTTTTTTAAAAAAAAGACAATTATATGAGCACACTCTTTATAAGAAATACAAAGAGTGACTGCAATGAAGAAAATAAAGACTAGTTATTTTTTTGTTGGAACTTGAAATTTTGTGCATGACTCATTTACCTACATTGTGTGGTGGGTACACCAGATTTATGTGTTCTTTTCTAACAAGAAGGGTAGAACCTCTACTAGATTAGAAGAGGGCCCATGATATAAGGAACTTTCCTCATTATACTTGGGGGTATATCCAACCCAAAAGTAAAAGTATAGTGAGTAAAGTCCTTACAGACCCAACAAGACCAGTAGGAGGTTATCCTCCTAGTAATTATAATAAAAAAATTCACTACATTTTTTTATTTATTATTCAATACAGATTTATAGCCTAGAGAACAAGTCCTAACCTCTGTTATCAAGAAAAATTTACTTGACCAGTTTTCAGAAAATAGGGAGAAGCGGGTCTACACCCTCTCTAAACTTGTTATTTTTATAAGAAAAACAGGTTCCTAAGGAATGTTTGGAACAAGGACCTGCAGACCAAGGGAAATTTTCAGTATAAAGAAATAATTATTTCTTTTCTTTTGATATATATGAAATTTTATTCAAAGTTTGTGGGAAGGAGAAGGGCCAACCCCATCTCCTAGTTATTCCCCAAGAAATGAATGTGCATAACAAAATAACCCATAGTCACATGGGGTTGCTCTAAAATAATATATACCCCAAAGTCACAAGGGGTTGCACTAAAAAGTACCGCACAGTCACACGGGGCTGCGCTAAAAAATATAACTTGCTCAGTTATATGCAAGCGCCCCGAAGTTAGAGGGGAAGCTTCAAAATTTAACTTGAGCAGCTATGTGCAAGAACCCCACAGTTATAGGGGCATTTTAAAAAATATAACTCGTTCAGTTATATGAAGTACCCCGAAGTTAGAGGGGCAGCTTCCAAATTTGAACTTTCTCAGTTATATGCAAGTACCCCACAATTAAAGCGGTCGCTTCCGAATTTTAACTTGCTCAGTTGTATGAAAGAACCCCACAGCTAGAGGGGCCGCTTCCAAATTTGAACTTGCTCAGTTATATGCAAGTACCCCACAGTTAAAGGGGTCGCTTCCGAATTTTAACTTGCTCGGTTGTATGAAAGAACCCCATAGCTAGAGGGGCCGCTTCTAAATTTGAACTTGCTCAGTTATATGCAAGTACCCCGCAGTTAGAGGGTCCGCTTTAAATTTTTTAACTTGCTCTGTTGTATGCAAGTACCCCGCAGTTAGAGGGGTAGCTCCAAAATTTTAACGTGCTCGCCTATATGCAATTACCCCGCAGTTAGAGGGGCAACTTCAGAAAAGATAACTTGCTCAAACCGCATGTTGGTACCTCGCAGTTAGAAGGGAAACATCTAAAATGGTAACTTTCTCATCTCATATGCAAGTACCTCCACAGTTAGAGGGACAACTCTATAACGATAACTTGCTCAGATCATAAGCAAGTACCCCTACAGACTATGGGGCAGTTCAACCCCGAAATTCTCACATAAAGTAGAGCAACTCATAACTTCAAGATCCAAGGGCATAGGAGCGCTCACAGTCATGAGCAAGTGCCAAGTATAATTATAAGGTGCGATAGTTTAGCACCTTAGGCTCCAAGGGCACCGGAGCGCTCACAGTCTTGAGCAAATGCCAAGTATAAACATAAGGTACAAGAGTTTAGTACCTAAGGCTCTAAGGGCAATGGATCACTCATCATATTGAGCAACTACTAAATATAAATATAAGGTACGACAGTTTAGTACCTAAGGCTCCAAGGGCACCGGACCGCTCACAGTATTGAGCAATTACCAAGTAAAAATATAAGGTACGACAGTTTAGTACCTAAGGCTCCAAGGGAAACGGAACGCTCATCATATTGAGCAACTGCCAAATATAAATATAAGGTACGACAGTTTGGTATCTAAGGCTCCAAGGGCACCGGAGAGCTCACAGTATTGAGCAATTGCCAAGTAAAAATATAAGGTACGACAGTTTAGTACCTCATGCTCCAAGGGTAATGGAGCGCTCATCATATTAATCAACTGCCAAATATAAATATAAGGTACGACGGTTTAGTACCTCATGCTCCAAGGGCAACAGAGCGCTCATCATATTGAGAAATTGCCAAATATAAATATAAGGTGCGACAGTTTATTACCTAAGGCTCCAAGGGCACCGGAGCGCTCACAGTATTAAGCAATTACCAAGTATAAATATAAGGTATGACCGTTTAGTACCTCGGCCTCCAAGGGTACTGGAGCTCTCACAATATTGAGCAACTGCCAAGTATAAGTATATGTGCGACAGTTTAGCACCTAAGGCTCCAAGGGCGTCGGAGCGCTCACGGTCTTGAGCAAAGGCCAAGTATAAACATAAGGTACAACAATTTAGTACCTAAGGCTCCAAGGGTAGAGGAGAGCTCACAGTATTGAGTAAGTGCCAATCATACATATAAGGTACGACAGTTCAGTACCTAAGGCTCCAAGGGAACCAGAGCACTCACAGTCTTGAGCAAGTGTCAAGTATAAATACATAGGTGTACCAGATAGGCACCTAAGGCTCCAAGGGCACCGGAGCGCTCACAGTCTTGAGCAACTGCTAAGTATAAATAAAAGATACGACAGTTTCACGCATAAGTCTCTCGACATTGCAAGACACTTCTGCATTAGGGGCTAATATTGAGAAGTCCTCAAGAAAGTGAATAAATAATAAAATAGCCTAGAGTGTGGGGATCCACTTAGAGTGGCTCCACCTCCCCAAGATTACAAGTTTGACAGAAAATAGCCTAGGGCGAGGGGATCCACCTTGAGTGACCCCTTTTCCTAAACTTGATGCTATAGAAAAGGATTCAGGGAGAGGGGCTCACCACGAGTAACCCCTCTACCCAAGATAGAAGGCCACAGAAGAAGGCCAAGGGCGAGGGGCCCACCGTGAGTAACCCCTCCGCCCAAGATGAAAGGCCACAAAAGAAGGCCAAGGGCGAGGGGCCCACCACGAGTAACCCCTCTGCCCAAGATAAAAGGCCACAGAAGAAGGCCAAGGGCGAGGGATCACGGAGAGAAACCCCTCCACCCAAGATAAAAGGCCACATAAGAAGGTCAAGGACGAGGGGATCACGGCGAGCAACCCCTCCGCCCAAGACAGAAGGCCATAGAAGAAGGTCAAGGGCGAGGGGCTCACCGCGAGCAACCCCTCCTCCCAAGAGAGAAGGCCAGAGAAGAAGGCCAAAGGCGAGGGGCTCACGACGAGTAACCCCTCTGCTAAAGACAGAAGGCCACAAAAGAAGGCCAATGGAAAGGGTCTCACCGCGAGCAACCCCTCCCCCCCAAGCCAAGGACAAGGGGCTCATCGCGAGCAACTCCTCCCCCTAAGCCGAAAGCGAGGGGCTCACCGGGAGCAACCTCTTCTCCCAAGAGATAAGGCCACTGAAGAAGGCCAAGGGGGAGGGGCTCACGGCGAGCAACCCCTCCGCCCAATACAGAAGGCCACAGAAGAAGGCCAAGGGAAAGGGGCTCACAGCGAGCAACCCCGCCCCCCAAGCCAAGGGCAAGGGGCTCATCGCGAGCAACCCCTCCCCCTAAGCCTAGGGAGAGGGGCTCACGACGAGCAACCCCTCCGCCCAAGACAGAAGGCCACAGAAAAAGGCCAAGGGCGAGGGGCTCACCGCGAGCAACTGAAAAGTGCGACTGTGCGATAATTGATTAAATTAAATTCGCAAGTTTCCAAACAACCTTTAATTAATTCAGCCCCTAAACATGCATCTAATGTGCGTGTGTCAACCCATAAATAAATAAAGCATGTGACACAAAAATATACTGAGACACAGATTTCAGGAAAAAAAACCTTTCGGGTAAAACCTTTATTTCACTATGAATATATGAATCGCAACTTACAATTATATAGAGAAATCTGCAATGGATCAACGCGCAACCAACCCACAAAGACACGCATTCTTGAACTCAGCAAGAGAATACACGCAATACCCTCCAAGGACTCGCAGCCCAAACAACAAAGGAAGAACCGCAGCTCTCCTTAATGACACGCAACCATAACACTTTGTAGATACTCCCTCAGTAATGACACGCAGCCCTCGGTTGCAAAGATCTCCCCACAAAGGTTGAACAATAGCAAAGCTTGTGTTCTAGGGTTCCAAAAGACTCACAAAAGTAATTGGGATTTTTGTGTCTGAATCAAAAAGATGTTTGGCACATCAAAAAATGAAGTCTTGTTGTGTTTGAAGTCTTAGAAATGTTTTCTCAAAGACTTGGAAAATATAGCACCGAAATAGTTATATATATAGGAAATATAAGTTGGTGGAAAAAAAACTCACGAAACTGTTCGAATTTATCCAAAGCGGATCGGTCCATTTTGGAGGCGGATCGGTCCGACCTCGGATCGGTTCATTTTTTCAAAAGAGCTCTTCGGTTCGGTTTCGATCCGGGGTTTACTGGTGCAAAGTGGATCGGTCCGTTATGGAGGCGGACCAATTCGTTTTTAAAAGGGGAGGACCGGTCCCGTTTATCGAAAAATAAAAAATCTTTTAAAAGCCTCATTTTTCTTGAAAATACTTACTTCTTATTTTTATAAAAAACATTTTATAAAAATTTCTTAATACTAAGTATGAAACTTTAAGGGACTTAAAAACAAAACTTTACCAAGTTCATTCTCGCAGAGGTTATGATGTTGAAGATGCTTTGATATTCGGATCTGTTGATGTAGATGCGATCTTGAATTTCTTCAACGATGTAACGGCGTACGACATACATATTGAAAATGGACAGAAATGTCCTTACAAATCTTCCCCTATGTCTATGCATGTACATACATAAAAATCTGAATTATCAACTAATGACATATACAAATCTACCCTCCCATGAACCCTAAAGATGGAAAGATACAAATGTTTAAATCTTTATCTTTTGGTCTTCAATCTTCAATAGTCATCAAAGCTCAAAGCTTTTCTCATCAGGGTGTGCAACATGTTGATCTTCAATCTTCATACCTACACACATGAGACAAAGCAAATACCATGCGACATATCGAGTTTGAAATGAGATAAACATAGATACCAATTTATGATAAAAACATAATCTAAATCTCAAAAACTCCCCCAAAATTCAAACTCCCCCATAATATGACGATTCTTTCTCCCCCTTTTTATGATGTCCCCAAATAGACAAATGAGAAGAATGAAGCAAATAAGCAAAATCGGGGTGTCACGGTAAAATGCATAACAAAACCAGAATCAAGCTACGCGCATGCAAAGGAGTATCTCAAAAAATTTCACAAACTATTTTTGGATTTTTCAATTTTTCATACAAAAAAAAGATATATTTGAAAAAAAAATATGCTACAAAAATCACACCATGGATTTAGACTCAAAAACCAAGTCATGGAAATGGAATGAATTGGTGTGGACACATTCGATAGGTAAACTAACTCAATCAATTATATGTGCATGATGCATATGTGTACCCCTAACGAATGAACATCAAAAGTATCCTTAGGTGAAAAGATTGTTGAATTTAGATGACACCGTCTTATGCAAATCAACAAATCAAAGTCAAAATGATTTTCACCCCCAATAACGTCCAAAACTATTTAGCGCATTTTCAAGATTTTCTGGCAATCTGCAGGAAGAATTGCCCTCTCAAGCAGTGCAAGAGCCAGCTGAGGGGAAGTGGCAACTGAGGCCCCCTCGGGCAAGGCTGACACCGGGACCAAGGCTTGCCTAGCCTTCGTCCTCGACTCCATCTTCCTCCTCTCTTCCTCTCTCTCCCTCTCCATCCTCTTCCTCTCCTCCACCTTCTTCTTCTCCTCCATCTTCTTTCTCTCCTCCTCCTTCTTTCTCTCCCTTTCTCTCACCTGCTCTTCCTCTCTCCTCTTCCTCTCTTGCTCCTGAGTGGAAGACCGAGAACCAGCAGCCACGGCCCCAGTAGAAGACCTTTGTTTCTTTGACCTTTGTGCAAGAAGCACATGGTCCTCATCATCATCGTCTCTAATCAGGTTCTTCCTTGGAGGCATATCTTCGCCTGAACTGCTAGAAGAGCTCGACGATTCTCAAACTTCAGAATCCTCTTCAGAAGAACTGTTACTATCAGAGCTCCCTCCACCCAAATTACTCGCAGCTCCTGCAGGCTCACTCTCAGAGATGCTCTCCTCTTCGTCCAACTGAATAGGCTCAGCAGTAGTCTCTCTGAAAGAATCAAATTCTGGAACACTATCCAAAGGCCGTGCTATGAAGCTGGAGCCTGCATTCTTGTACTCAAGCAAAAAAGCAGCCAACCTGGGAAGCTTGCCGTCACCCAGAGGCTCCCTGATATTCCAAGCTTTCACCAACTTCGAGATACGAAACTCGCTGAGAGCAAGCTCCAAATTCTTTGTCCTCGCTGTGGTAGAAAAACCAAAGAGAGGTTAGAAGAATCACAAGTCAGCAAAGGTTGAAACAACAGTACAATGTCTACCTATATATTCTTCCCCATAAAAAGGGACAATGAACCTCTCAGACCTCAACCCTTCAAACAAGGGAGGGAACTGCCAATTCCTAATGAGGAAACCCTCTTGCCAGTAGTCCTTATGGGAATCAGGTAGGTTTACTACCAATACCATATCCTAGCTTTGAGGTATAAGACACCTGAGCTAGTTCGAGAGAAGGAGTAACATAAACAGATCTCGGCAAGTCCTAACCTAGTACCATACAACTGGTTTATTCTATGGACGCCATTTACTATCTTCCACACATTGGGCGAGCACTGTGCGGGAACAATATTGAAATAACCAAAAAAATGCAAAAATAGATCATTAGGGGGAAAAGTAAGTCCCCCCTGGGAGAGCAACAAAACATGGATCCAGTGGGCATCCTCTATATCCCTAATGTTCCTAGGAGGGGAGGCACAACATTCAATAACTACCCACTCAGGAATATTGTAGAACTTCCTGAACTCAGAGATTTGCCTATTTCCAATCTTCGCCATTGAAAAAACTCAAGAAATTCTACAAACCAAAGAGAAAGTGCAAAGAAAGGGCACGAGAAACTTACAAAACAGAAGATCGGTTCGAGTGATGAAGAAGCACGAGCTCAAGATGACTAAGAAGCAATGGGAATGGGGATTCAGAGAAGAAGGTACGAGGCGCTAAGAGTTCTCAGAAGAAGGAAGAGTACTGGAAAGGCTGAAACGACGAAAGAAAAAGTGGCTATCCCAACAAGCCTTCAATTCTAATCATAGCGCACGGATAGCGAAGCGGGTGTCGCCAAAGCAACTTCATAGCTTTCGAAGAATCACAAATCAGCCATAATGGCTGATCATTTAAATCCACTGGTCCCATAAACATGGCCAAACAAATTTAGGGGCAATTGTGGGTACCCAAAATTTAGAACTATGGGTCTGGACGAGTAGCCCAATCCTGGCAGCCCAAAGTCCAGGCCCCTTATCTTTTGTAATTGATCCAGTCTCCCCCCACGATCCCATAAAGGGAAGTTATGGGGGAAATGGAAAACGTGGAGGAATCCATCTCCCCCACTCATCTACATGCACATGTATATATTAAACCCTAGGTCCAGGGCAAAAGGACAAGTTGTATTCTCTGTAATCACTCTCCGGAGTATATAGAAATAATATCGACTGCACCACTGTGGACGTAGTCATGTCTTGGCTGAACCACGTACATCCTTTGTTGTGTGATTGGCATCTTGTATTCCTTGTCCTATTCTTGATAATCTTTCTCTCATATTTATTTGTGTTGCATAATAATTGCACCTACATATATATATATATATATATATATATATATATATATATATATATATATATATATATATATATATATATTATTGGTGCCCATCCACAAAGGCGTCAGACTTAGATCTTTGGACCGTCGACGTGCTGCAGCTAGTGTGGGAGTTACAGGTTCTTGCATTTAGACGACTTCATCCTTGTCATCTCATCTCTGCACTTAGTCATTTTAGATGGGGCATATGTCGCCCATTTCCAATTTTTATTTAGTTCATAGAGACTTGTACTCTTTATTATTTCAGTCTTCAGTTTTAGTTGGGATTGTTTTAATTATTTCATTGTCCTTCGTTGTGGGATATATTATTTGGATTGGTTAATCTAGCCTGGTTATTTCATTTGGATGGTTTGGTTTTTAATATTATTATCCATGTTCATGAAAATGGTTTCGTATATTAAATCATAACAATTGGACTTAATCTATAAAATTAAATGTTTTTACACTTAGCCTAATTATTTATTAAGTGATTGATAAAGAAAAATTATTTTTCGACAGATGATTTAATTTAATAAAGGACTCATCACTCGATATTTAATTAGGCGGGGTGTAATAGGAAAGTTGAACAGAGGATGGGCATAAATTGGCTAATTACAATTCACGTGGTTTAATGCCTTATTGTGTGCAATTACACTAGAGTAGTTCAATCCATATCGTGGAATGTGAGACATCCAAATTATCATGGGATATACTCCCGCTAACCTATAAGCAAACTAGTTTTGTCATGGCTCCCAAAGTCTAAAACAACACCACATAGTTTGAAACCATTGGGATGGAGGAGAGTGAATCCTTTATTGATTTATATGCTAGATTGTTTGATATTGTGAACTAGTTGTTTAACTTGGGAGAGAAAATACCCGAAGCCCATGTAGTCAAGAAAATCTTAAGGTCCTTACTTGAAGGATTTAATTCAAAAGTGACAGTCTTGAATTCCTTGGGTACTTTGGACTCTACAAAACTCAAAGATCTTGTAGGTTATCTTCAAACTTATGAGCTTTACATGCATGCTTTCTTCTAAATAGATGAAGAAAAATAAGGACATTGCTTTGAAAGCTCAAGAGGAGGAAAGACGTGTTTTGAATGATGAGTGTGACATCGATTCTCATGATATGGCCATGTTTTCAAAGAAGTTTAAAAAAAAATTGAAGTTTGAAAAACAATCAAAAGATGAAAAGAAGTTTGAGAAAAGAATGTATAATAATGCCATTAAATTTCATAGAAATCGTAATGATAATTTTAAGAGGTATAATTTTAATAGATGCTTGAGTGTGAAGGGCATGGACATAGGGAAGATAAGTGGCCCACTAAGCTAAGTGAGGAGGGAAAGTAATTTATTGCATACAACTCTACCCTTAGTAATAGTGAATCGGAAGCGAAACCTGATTCCCCCATTGAGCGAAACTACACCGCTTTCATGGCTAGTCATGTGTGCCTTAATGAAAAATCTTTCGATGAAGATAATTATGTGCATGAAAATTTTGAGGAAATTGTTTGTGACTCCTAAGTGAGTGATGGTGGAGAGAGTGAAGAAGAAGAAGAAGAAGAAGAAGAAGAAGAAGAAGAAGAAGAAGAAGAAGAAGAAGAAGAAGAAGAAGAAGAGGAGAGTAAACTTCAAGTTGCCTTCCGTGAGTTGTATGCAGAGATGATGAAATTGAAAAAGGCTAAGTTAAATTTGGAATCTAGGTTGAAAGAACGTGTTATGGGTAATGATGACAGTATTGTAATTGAGAATCTTAGGGTACATGAGAAGACTCTTAGGGAGAAGACTACATTTGTTGAGAAGGAGAGAGATAACCTCTATGGTTTAATTGATATTTTGAAGAAGGAATACCTAGTATTTGACGAGTCTCGTTATTTACTCGAGTCTAGGATTGTGGAGTTATAAGAGTGATTAAGAGACTAGTGTAATGTCAAATTTTATTTGGATCCTAGGTCAGAAAATTTGGATAAATTGTAAGGCACCGTCCAAATAAAAAATGATAATAGTAGGATTGTCTTGAATCCAAATTCTTCTGCTACTAAATCCAAGACCATGCTTTTGAGAGAGTCGAACATTGCTAGGAATGTTAGACACAGTTATCCCAATGGTAACATTCCTCGTGTATACATGTGCTCACATTGTGGTAGAAAAGGTCACCTTATGTCTTTTACTTTGATCTTAGAAATGGTCCTAGGTAGTCTAAGCCTAGAGTCACCGAGGTTCCTAAAATCCAAGAACATCATGTCAAACCTAGGAAATCAAATTTGGATGCTTTACATATTAGACTTGTTGATTGTTGAATGCTTTCACATGTTACTTCTAGTGTTAAATCCAGTAATTGATTGTGTTAGCATGTTTACATACACTAGCATTTGTACTTAATGTTATATGTATTTGCTCTTTTGTGTGGTTTGAGTCTTTTGTATTCTGTTTTTTTCTTTTGAGTTTTATTGTAAACAAAAAATACAAAAAAGATATTGGTAGTCTTTTAAGTTTTCATGTGATTTCTTTAAAAAAATAAATTTTTAAGAACTCAACAAGATTTTTAGTTTATGTTGACATATTTTGTGTGGAATATCGGAGTGTTTGAATCCACTTCATTCCATGTTTCCATCTGTTTAGGGCATTTGATTATGATTTTTAATGCTTAAACCGTTCATAATAGTTTGACTTTGACTTGTTTACAGGATTCACTTTGCATATGCCTCCTCACACACATGCACGCTATATTTTGGATTTTAACTTCATATGTTAAATGAGCTAATTGAGGGTTTCTCCTAAAAATCTTGTCATATACATATATTTGATCGGGGTATTGGTGTATGTTAGAACCATTACCCCTGAGTTTGCTAGTTTATTGAAAAATATGGGTGTGCAGGGGAAAAGGCTATAAAGGGAAAAATCTTCCTTGTGTAAAATTCCACCACTAGCAAAAGCCTAAAACATTAAGAGGCTTTGAAATGATAAAATTAACAAGGCCAATTTGTTTCATTGATTCTTCAAAATAACGTTATCTACAAAAATTGAGAGTGAGAAAAAATGAGATATCTGTAGTTTTAAGGGTGTTATAAGTTAAAGATCAATGGGTTTGCACAATGAGTCCTAGTTAATTCACTTTTGACGCTATAAATTTGAGAATCGTTAATATTTTGTAGGAAAATTTGCATTGTCCTTACTTGTGTAGTTATGAGTTCACTTTCTCAATCACTATGAGGCTAAATCTTTGTTTGATAAAGTTAATTTTGTCAAATAGAACTTCTTGGACATATTTTGAGTGATTGGGTCATATGTATTTTATTTCTAGTTCACTCCCCTTCATTATGTTTATCTTATGTTTGTTTAGACACATTGATACTATGCTAGTGTGGAGAACTTATGTGTTTTGTGTCTCCTTGTGATTGTTTGTACCTGTATATATGCATGTGTGTCATTGGTATATATATATATATATATATATATATATATATATATATATATATTTGTTTTGAGTCTTTACGTTTGCATATAATCCATGTATGACGTATGGTCATCTTAGTTTCAAGTGGTTTCCATTTGTATGATATATGATAACCTTAAAATATTTTATTACTTGGTTTATATTGGTATCCTATGATTTATTGTTGTATTAAAGTTGGTATCATAATTATGCATTAAAAAATCGTATTAATTGATCATTGTTTGAGTTATTTGTGCTTATGTGGTCAAGTTGTTTGTCATTGTGTGTTGTACTTTACACCACTGCATGATATACTTAATTTTCTTTTATGCTTACCCATGTTTCATTCAAGGGGAGTTTTGGTTATATTAGGGAGAAATGATTTTATTATGCATCTTTGTCTTTATCTATTCCTGAACAAAAAGGGAGAGAATGGTATCTCAATCTTTATAGTCGAGGGAATATTTTATCTTATGGGCAGACGTCCTAACTTGGTTGGAGATTGTTAGACAAATGGGGAGGGTTTATTCTTATGCGAATTTATATTGTTGTACATTCCTTTTGTATTTGAGGGTTTGTTTAAGTGTGCAAGTTTGTAATGATGCAAAAATGTTTACACAAGAGCAAGGCTACTCAACATATGTCTATCAAGTGTCATTACTTTTTTCTTTTAAGATTGTGGATTGAGTCTTTTAGATAATTTTGATGGCCCATATTTGTGTTTTGTCTTGGAAGAACCAAATGAGGAGATTTTATAAGACCAAATTTATGATATAATCAATTTGTATGTATTTTGGCTTATTCCGTGTTTGGACAAAACCTTATGTCATAGGTTAGGTCTTCAGTGTGTTTACCCTTTCAAGCTTATTACGCATTTGATTGAGTATTTAGTGGCCAAGATATCATTTTCACATAATCTTCCCATGTTCCAAACCTTTATTGAGTCTTCACGTTCTAAGGATCTCAATTATGAATGCTTATATTTTCCATCCTTGGATATTTAATAATTGGTTGTTTATTTTTCAAAAAAAAAATTAAATTTTTTTTAGAAAAATTTTAAAGTCGGAAAGACTTATTGTGTTTGTTCGAACGAGAACACGCATCTCATTAGAACCCGGTCCAACGAACTTTAAACTAGGGAAAAAATTCCTGTTCCGATTTCTTATTGGAAGTTTCGTTAGAAAGGATTCAAACGAGAATAGGTGCTTCATTTGAACGAGCCTTCTGACTTTGTTCGAACAAACCGGTTAGACTTTTGTTTTTTAAGGGTTCTTCATCTTTTTATCCTTAACTTTTTTTTAAAACCCTATCAAAAGGAAGGAGGCGGGGCTACAGATTTTTGTAGAGACTTTTCCATGCCTTTAGTTCTAAAACTTTCCACAAAAGCTCTCCAAGTTTCCTTGATAATTTATTCCAAAATAAAACCCTAGCTTATACCCAACTTATTTAAGATCCAAGTTTCATCATATATATGCTTCGTTATCTTGTTTGTGGGAACCAAGAAGGTTTATTCTTTTCATCTTGTTGCGGAAAGTTTTGTGCAATGGAATCCGTATTTACTGTTTACACACGGTGGACTCCGTGTTTATGGTGTTATGGTAAAGAAGCGATGCATCCGTATTCCATATTGGTTGCTTAGCTATTTGGTGTATATAGAGGCGTGTGTGGACTCACACATTGTGGCAATTATGTGGGTGGACTCTTGGGTGTCGTTGTGTGAAGGTTGAAGGAATGAAGAAAGTCAAGGCTTGAGAGGGTGTTGGGTATGTGTTGTAATTCTACTATCGTTTCCTTTATAATTCCATACATAGTGAATTTGTGTGGTTCGAACGTCCGATATTTTTTTCGTTGTGGGTTGTCCTCGTACATCAGTGTGTTATGGTTTGTTACTTTATTTCTTTCTTGATCTCACCTAGATGCATGTTTTAGGACAAGTTAAATTTTTTGTAAATCATATAACACAATAATTATTTAATCGGTGCTAAGTTTAATTTGGATAATTCGTTCAATTGAACTTAAAATTTTAAAATTAGTGGTTTTCTTGCTTTGGCACCCTTTTCCATATATTGGAAACCCTTGCATGTAGCTTAGGACTTTCAATACCTTTCGGTTTTATAAGTCCCTTTGCGTCTTCCTTATGAAAATTATAGTATGAGTAATCATGTGGGTTGATAGCATGAGGATTCATGTGGGAAGATTGTGTGCCGATTGATGGATATCGAGACCTACTAGTTATGCAAGCTATCTCTGGAGAGATTCCAATTGCTAGTACAGGCGGAGACATTGGAAGAGAGTGTAAGGAAGAGACATAGCGACACGTATCGACATCTTATATTTAAGTAATGTTAATTCTTCTAATACATGACATTATTAGTATTAATGGAGTGATTAGGATAGGGCTCAATCATGATTTTTTAGTAAAGGGTTTCCACTCCATATATTTTGTTCTTGTTTTTTCATGTTTTAAATCCACATTTATTTATTGCATTGCCTACATGGAAGTTGGAGTAATTAATTCCATTCAGTAAAATTAAAACTTGATTTAATTTTAACCACCCACGATTTTCTTTTTCAATAGCTAAATAAAATTGAGTTTGAGGGCCCCTCAAGATGACTTAGTGGCCCTACAAGGGATGAAATCTAGTGTAGCATTTTGCCAATAACTTATCAAATAAAGATATTCCGAAAAAAGTCCTATATTGATGAATCTTCATTCACTTATGGAAGTTGTGTAGGCCACATTCTCTCAGTCCCAAACGACATGCATATTGAGTTTACACTAAGATAAAATTTCTCAGTTTTAAACAATAAATAAGAATATAATTCCCTGAGGTGGACAAGGATTGACCTCAATGATGATATCTCTACAAGTCCAAGCTCATAAAGATTTCCAAATCATTGTCAATATGATCCTTAGCCAAAATCATGGCTAAATATGATAATATGGCTAGATATTTAATCAAGTTCAAGAAATTTGTGGCAGATTAATGTAATACCGCATGCTTTTAGGAATAATTTAATAATAATTTATTTATTAATTAATATTTACTCGGGTGATATTTTGGGTAAATTATTAGGATTAGTTGGTCTGGATTATTAACTGAAAATTTAAAACGATAATTTTAAATAATTTGTGGATCACCCACTAATTTAATAACACGATTGTAATAAATTTTTAAGTTATGATTTTGTACCGTTGGATCGGACACTAGTGGAATACAGATGTCCAGGTTTGTATTTTAGAGTGCCAAATTGAACCCCAGGAGTAGGTACCCCTTAGGGAAAGTTTTAAGAGTGTCGCATTAGTGGTACGGGCTTATTTGGGGGTCTAAAAGTAGACCCATATTGAAACTTGTATTAACGTAACTTGTTTATGATTTCATTATTAAATATGGATCAATTGGTCAGAAGCATGCAATTAGGATTAAGAATCTGATTTATGACTTATAAAATGATTATTAATCATGTTTTGTACTGAGCTAATATAAGTTAAAAATGTAAAGTTGTAACACTCCATTAAAATCTAATTTTTGCTAAACCGTATGATAAAACCCGTGTTATATTGTGTTGGTATACAGTTCTAATATTAGAATTCATGTGTAGGATTTATTTTTATATAGTAATGATATTTTTCAATGAACGAAATGTAATAAATAGTGAAACTTAATGTGAAATTTAATTCGTAGTGGAGGTATTACAAGATGGGATTTATATGTAATGATCTTGTTGGGTTTGAACATTGTGATGTGAGAAATTTAATTATGAATCCATAGGAGTGATAAAGGGTTAATTTGGGGTTAAAAATAAGGTTTTATAATCATTAATGGCAGAAGCTTGAAATGGGTTAGAAATAAAATAGTAACAGGGAGTTTGGAAATAACAAGGCACCACGCACCACAACGGGGGTGGCCGGTGGAAAGAAATTTTTTTGGAGTCGCGAGTCTATTTTTCTCAAAATTGACAAAAAAATAGGTAGGTATTCGCAGAGACCTAGTGATGGCAAGTGGCCTGCATGTTTAACTAGAGAGTCAATTGTTAGGGGGATGAGTTATGGATTGGGAAGGTGTTAGGCCCATGGTTTGATCTTTCAGTCTCAAATGTATATATAAAGTATGTGGGCTAGCATGTTATTGTGCAAAAATAAATAATGAAATGTAAATAGTTAGTGTATACATAGGTCGAGCAGTGTAGTGTGGGACATGTGTGTAGATCATATAGATAAAAGGATAAATATGTACAAGGTTGAACTTATTCACTCGAATGATAGTCCGAGCGATCCTACGTACCCGCATGGATCGATTCAAAGTCCACATAGTTCTTGAACAACCAAGAGGGATCTTACTTTCTAGAGAGTCTCAATGTGATAGATCTAGTCTTTCCTTGATCATTTGAGATGTTTTAAGAGTCAAACATAGTCAGAATTGAAAATATGTATGATTTGAGTTCATGAGAGAACTTTAATAAGCTTGTTCCACTTATAAGATTACTAGATGATGAGGAATGACCAAACTTTCAACATTAAGAACAAAGTAGTAAGCATAATACCAGAATGTAGTGATCATATAACCTTCGTGAAATTATTTCTTGATTTTAAAGCTTTTTAGTTTGGTTTATTAGAAAGAAATGATAATGGGTGAATATGTATAAGATTTCAATTGAGTTTCAGAGATCGGGCTTTTGTAATTCGAACATGACCTTTAGATAAAGATCAAGCTTTGCAATACAAACAAACACAAAGCTTAGCATGGTGTTGTTGTATAACACCCCCTTTTCTGTATCAAAACTTCAAAATAAAAGGGTGAGATCACGTACTTGCAACACGAACTCCTTTTCATTTTGAAATTTTTTTAACATAGGATCAAGCCTTTTAAACTGAATATAAGGATACTTTAAAATAAAGTACCTTAAAGAAGAAAAAAATAAAAAAAAATAGGAAATAGGTTTGTTGGTTGTTTTTAAACTTGGATGACGAGAGAAAATCTAGGGCTAGAAGTCGAATCACTATATCTAAGCTTAGAGAGGATTTTGATGACAAATGGAAAGAGTTTCAAGGCTTTTGGAAGGAAATATACTTCTATACAGAAAACTCTACATTTAAGAAGGCATTTTAATTCCTTAAGCTGGTAGGTGAAGGCCTCATTGTATAGGTAAAAATCTAGGGTTAATGACTGATCGGTCATGGGTACTATACACGCTTGACCAATTAGTCAAGCTCATTTCACTCTGGTTTTTTTGGCCCATTATGGATTGGTTTCATTCTATTGGGTAATTTAATGGTTTGTTTTAAGTGTTTAGACTTTTTATGAAGGAGTCCATGATCTAGGGTTAGCCTTTAGGAAGTATGTGGTAGGTTTTCCTACCTTTATTGAGAATAATGGGGTGTCTACAGAGCCCCTCAACAATAGAGTTCATTTTGAACGAGAGTTATTGGAAACAGAGACACACATTATGTGACTGCTAGGGATTATATTTACCTCTCGTGAGGTGTTTTCTGATTACTCTCCCTTCTTTGGAGAGTTGTTTTGATTATCACGGCGGGTTGTGATTCTCGCTTGGAGATTCCTTATAAAAGATGATGATATATCCTCATGGGTTGAGGTGAAATATAGGGACGTTTGGGTGTCATGTCCGCCTTGGACAAGGTGTTTGTTGATACACCGAATCATTTAGAAACGTGAACACTTTGGACAAGGTGTTTGTCAATACACGGAATCATTTAGGAAGGGTGTCCATTTGGGACAAGGTGTTTGTCGATACTTCAAATCATTTTGTAAGGGTGTCTATTTGGGATCAGATGTTTGTAGATACACCTAATTGTTTAGGAAGGGTTTCCATTTGGGACAAGATGTTTGTCGATACATCGGATCATTTTGGAAGGGCGACCTCTTGGGGAAAAGTGTTTGTCTATACATTAGATCATTTTGGAAGGATGTCCACTTTGTACATGGTGTTTGTCGATACACTGAATCATTAGAAAAGTGTCGTCGTTTGACAAGGTGTTTGTCAATACACCAAATCATTTAAAAAAATATCCTCTTGGGATAAGATGTTTATCGATACACATAATCAATTATGAAGGTGTTTGATTGGGACGAGGTGTGGCGTTCGCTTGGGATAAGGTGTTTTTCGATGCATCTAATAGTTTAAGAAGGGTGTTCTCTTTGGACAAGGTGTTTATCGATAGGCCAGATCATTTTAGAAGGGTGTCTGCTTAGGACAAGGTGTTTTCCAATACACCAAATCATTTTAGAAAGGTGTCCGCTTTGGGATAAGGTGTTTGTCGATACATCGAATCGTTTGAGAAGGTGTATGCTTGGGACAAGGTTTTGTCGATACACTGTATCATTCATAAAGGTGTCCTCTTGAGACATGGTGTTTGTCGATACACCGAATCATTTATAAAACTGTTCTCTTGGGACAAGGTGTTTATTAATACATCGAAATATTTGGAAAGGGCATTCGCTTGGCAAAAGGTGTTTACCGATACACCAAATCATTAGGAAAGGGTCAAGAATCTTTTACTTAATTTTGATAAGGATTTTTTATTTTTGCAACTTACTAAGGAGAAATAGGGATTGAATTTTTTATTTGATTGAGGAGGATAATGTATTTTATTTTTGGTGATTAATGAGTTTCAAAGGAATGAAATACATTTGATAAAATTAAATTTGAGTTGGTGGAGGAATGAACTTGGATTGGAAAAATAATGAATTTTATTGGTTCTGGGGGATTTGACCGATCGTTTAAGCGCTGAGGCCTTCTGACCGATCGGGAAAGTGCGCACTTGAACGATCGATCAATTACCTAGCTCTTCTATATAAGGCACTTTTTTGGCATTTTTTCGTACTTTTCACTTCTCACCTTCTCTCTACTTTCTCAGAAGTTCCAGTTTTCTCTATTTTTTACGTTTTTTGTAAGCGTTTTATCTCTATCATGGTCGAGAAAGATGTTGGATATGCTACTTGGTGACCTTCCTGATGTGATTCATGTGCCCGAGATAGATGATCATGATTATAAAGCGGGTGATAAGGTGAGGGACCTGGGGAGCGCCACCACGTGCCCCAACTCAGATATTAGGCTGACTTATTGCGAGAGATTTTCATGAATCTCTTTGATGATGTGCATCATGACCTGGTATGTATTTATTTTTAAGACATTATTTTTTGTTACATTTTCTTACGAAACTTTTTTTTTTAATTTATTAATTTGCACATTGATGAGGAGCCTTAGGAGGATAGAGAGACTCGCATCCGACTTAAGTGTTTCCCTAAGAGAGTGGTGGCTCTCTAGGAGAACGAGCAATTTCCTCCTGTCATTGGGGATAGGGTACGAAACTTGTGATTTGGTCCCTTTTGGATTATTTTGCGATGACTCGTGGTATGTCCATAGTAAGGGCATTTGTCGATGGATGAAATGACACACACGCCCTTAGAACTTCATGTTTTGACTGATCTAGTGATGATCTCACACCACCTTAGGCTCTTTAGGATGCCATATGAGGAGTTTTGGGGTTCCTTTCATCCCTTCACGCGGGTGCAATAATCGTTCTTACCTCTTTAGACGCCCAGATGAAGAGATGAGCAAGGAGTTTCGGAGATGATGTGATGAGGATTCGTCAGTATACCCTGTGCTTCCTTCTCTTCACGCTCGGTCACACCATTTACTCTAATAGAGGGGCATTTCATGTCGATTTTATTTTTTTGCTTTGCTACTTTAGCTGCATTTTCTAGTATCACTGGTGTGGTTTAGTTCGGGGCTTGCTCTACACGAGCATGAGGATCCTTTCAAGATAAAAGGTTAGGAACTCGATCGGTTATGTTGCTATTTAGGAGGTATGTTCTTTCTCTTTGCTTTTCATTGAAAAAAAATCTCCTTTTTTACTACTTTAATGATATTTTGCATTTTCTTCATACAGTTATGGTCTCTCGAGGGTTTTTGGATCCATTGGGGTCATTTGGGTTACCTGAGGAGGATAGTTAGCCCCGTCATAGGAGATGCCGAATAAACAACAGGGGCTAGGTCCGGTGTACTCTTGGGGGGAGATTCCCACCATGTTGATCAGTTTAACTTTAGACGGGGTTCGTTACTTTCCCCATCCTTTCTAATTTTCAATTCTCTACATTTTTTATGTATTCTCATGATTTTTATTGGACTTACATGTTGTCTTTTTTCCTTGGGCTATGTACCTTGGTTATTGGGCTATGGTTAGGGATGCCACCCAAACTAATTCTCGGGTGTTCTTATGTATTGATGGAGCTATATCTCTTTTCTTGGGGATAGGTTCATTCTTCAGTGGACTTTCTCAGCTCAGTTGAATACTTCGGTGGCTCCTACTTCTGAGATGAGGGTCTGCATCTGATCTCTTTGAATAACCTGGAGGTCTACACATGGGGAGTAAAAGTGTGGGGTTCCCACATTGACTACACCGTCCCTTATGTTGATTTTATTGCTGAGAGACTTATGTCGGAGGTTCTCCATGCTGAAGAGAGCTAAGGTTTGGGGGAGGCACCCCCTGCTGCTACTTCTATCCCGCCTTCTAAGGAACTTTCTATGGGAGATGATGCGATGTTCGAACATTCCTCAGCACCTATGTTGGTCATTTAGGTTCCGATCTTATCCATTTGGTACATGTGGGATAATGGCATGGAGTACGAGGTTCAGGTTCTTCCTTCCCACCATTATTTAGTTATTCTTGCGAGAGTTGAGGTATGCGATGGATTTTTGTTTGACTAAATTATTTTTGCTTTTATTTTTATTAAAATTAAATTTGTGATGTGCCATTTATTATTACATGCTTTCATTTTCCCTCGGGCAGTGCTAAAGTAGATGTCCTAAATGATGGGTGCCTATTCGGCCTATCTCCGTAGGATGAGGAGGACTATGGCAAGGGGAACCCGGTGATTGAGGATGCTTCGAGATCTTTCCCTTGTGGAGGTTCGAGAGTTTGAGCGGCTGACGTACTTGAGTCTTCTCAATAAGACATCCTAGGCATTGGAGACCTACCTTTCCGGTACCTCCTCGGGGAGGCTCAGTGATTTGAGAAGGTGTGAGGGTGCGGGTTGCAGTCTCGAATTCAGATTCCAAGGAGGATGTTGGTGACTCGCCCTTTATTGGACCTTGGGGTTGATTTTGGGCTTTCTTATTTTTTTATTTTTATGTTTTGTATTTTGTATTTTCTTTTCTAGGATTAAAGGGGTTTGTCCTTTATTCCCAATGTTATGTATAACAAATGTTTTATTTATGAAATATGCTTTTGTTTTTGGTTTATTAGAGTGATTTTGTTATAATGATGACAAAGATTTTTAAAATAGATATGCAAAGATTTTACTACAACCAAGAATGGCAAATAATCAAATTTACACATATTCAGATTCAGTGCAGTTGCCATTCTCATATTAAGTCCCGTCATATGGATTTTAGCCAATAAGTCTACTAAAAGTTGATTGAATATTTTCCTTTTGATGGAATGATTGATTAGTCTATTGAATGCCCCTTTGGTCAAGTCTCTTCTTTTATAAATTGAAAAGGGTTTGTCCTTGGAATCTCACATATATAGTACCCTTTTTCTCATAATCTTATACATAACAATCTACTTGTAGATTCTTCCTTAAAATGGCACTTCCAAACTCTGATTATCAGGTTGACTTAAATTATTAAATGGATAATTTCATCCATATCTTCGATGATGGGACTCTCCCGGGGTGAGACCATTATGGTCCCTCTACAGTCTTGGAGGACCATATCAATTGATTTGGGGTTTTTTACAAGCGATTGGTCATTTCTAGTAGTCGAAGGACCATCTATTCCTTTTTACGCTGGAGGAAATTTGTCAGAATTTTGATGATTCTTATTGCTTGACTGGTTGTGGTGTGACCAACCCATTACTGAGCCATTTATGAGTCGAGGAATAATCTCTTCTCTTGTCGAATTGCTGGAAGTGGACTATCCCATCGCTCGAGAGATTGTCACTGAAGAGGGGATTGACCTGATGGTGGTAGTTGCTTTTTTTGTGCGATATCCCCGAAATAAGTCATAGGGGTGGATGAAGAGGTTCTCTAGCATTATCCTTAATGTCTCGGCATCTTTTGGTTATCGTCACTACCTGTATCGATATTCGCCTAGCATGTTAGTCTTGTGAATGAAAAAGACAAAGATTCTGATCCTTTTAATCTTGGGTGAGATGATTAATGGTCTTTTCTCCTTTCGTTGTCGAGAATTTCCTTTTCTATGGGGAAACCCCTTCATTTTATATACGTGGTTGTTAGAGAGGTTAACCCTGATTGGGGAACCTTTATCTCTCCCTTACCATCCAGCTAGTATGTCTTTCATGAGCCATTGATTCTCATGAAGGAGAGAAAAGAAGAATGGATAAAATGGATTTTTTTTAGTCTGGTCATTCTTATATCCATTGGCATCTTCCATGAAAGTTGATTCTAACTCCTCGCTTGTTTTGGGGTCCATTCCCCTACATTCATTTGTTTTCTCTACATTATACCTCTTCTAGCTCTGAGGTGAGTAATGCGTCAATTTGGGAGAAATTAGGAGATTTCACCCCCGTTGGGTTAGTTATTTTTTATTACGCCTTTGTCCCCATACCTTTTGAGTATGACCTTTGACCTTTAGAGGAGTGAGACCACGTTGTTCCTCCTCGTTCCTTCTACTTTGTTTGGTATGCCACTGATTTTACCTGAGGAGTACTTTATTTGGCTTTAGGAAAAAAGTAAAGGATGTTTTTGTCATTAGAGAGACTAGTCTTCATTGGACTTTTTGATTGGCTATTCCTAAAGCCATGGATGTTCATGGAATTTCTTTGTTATGATGGGGAGCCCTTTTATGATACAGAGCTCAATAATGGTTCCAAGGATATGATAATTTATGAAGAAGAAGAAGTGGATGGTTTTGAGTCCTTTGACAGCATAGGTAGTAACTCACCTTATATAGACCTGTGTAATCTCTTTTTTATTAGATGATGATAAATGAGTATTTTGTAATTAAATTATTTTACTATTAATGAAAAATGAGTCCCTTGTGGGATCCAAACCTTTCTTTGTCATCCTAAGAACTCTATGAACGGTTCTTAGGAATCTAAAAGATAAGATACGGATATAAATAATTCACTCCCCCGGAGGGGTGTGGTGTGATTTAACTGGACCTCGAGGGGTTGCCTACGTACCTCTATGGTGTGAGTGGATTGACTGGGTAATGTTTTTTTATGGATTTTCTTTATTTTGTGGAGGATCAAGTCGTAGGTAGTTCTTGCTGGATGTTTGATGTATTTCTCTTATATATAGTACTTCTTGATACGATCTAGGTTAGTTATCTTGGCCAACTCTATTCCCTCGATATCGATGAGGGGGATTGCGCCTTCTAAAAGGACCTTTGTACCACATATGGCCCTGTCCATTTAGGAAGAAAATTACATTGGGGGTCCTATATGGGTTCAATGACTTACTTTAACACTAGGTGTCCTTCTTCAAACCCTTTGTTCTTGACTTTCTTATTAAAGGCTTTGGTTACCCAGTTGTGATACCCTTTCATATGGTAACGTGTTAATAATCGACGTTCATCTAGCAGTGCTAATTCTTCATATTTTCTTCTTACCCAATCATATTCGGAGATTTTATTTTCTAATAATAACCTCAACGAGGGAATTTCCATTTTGATCAATAGGATGGATTCCATCCCATATACAAGTGAGAATGTAGTGGCCCCAGTGGGTGTCCTGTATCCCCATAGTGCTTATAGAATGTCATCACCCTAGTCTCGGTATCCCGTGATCAGTTTGCTCAATATTAATTTCATGTTATTATCTATTGATTCCACATCGTCATTGGTCTGAGGGCGATATGGAGGCGACATGTGTATCTGGATTCCATACTTTTCAGCGAGGTCTGTGACTTATGCTTCAAAATGCAACAAACTGTCAGTTGTTAATTCAAATTGCATCCTATACCGACATAAGATATTCTTTTGTATTAATTGGGCCACCCTTTTCGCATTCGCTATGGCATAGGATTTCACTTAGACCCACTTAGTTAAATATTCTATGGCAACCAAAATTAATTCATGGTCATTCGACACTTTTCATGTTACTTTTCCAATGATATCGATCACCCATGTTAAAAAGGCCATGGTGGCGTCATGTTGTAGAGTTATCTTAGGTGTAAATGTTGCAAATTTGCCAACCGTTGGCATTTCGGGCATCTTTGGACGTATTTTCTATAATCGTATTAAGGGGTACTCTAATAATACCTCGGAGAATGATCTTCTTCGCAAGCACATGGTCTTTTAGGTGGGGGATATATTCTCCTCCATGTATTTATTCCATTAGTCTTTATGCTTCACTTTGATCAAGACAACGCAAATGGATGTCATTACGGTGTCTCTTGTTCAGGTTTCCTACGCACATGATGAATTGGGCAGTCCATCATCGTAGTGCCATATTCTACTTTTTGGTAGATCTGGAGAGGTATTTGCCATTTTGGAAAATTTCTTATTTGTCTTGATACCAAGGCCCTTCGTTTATGGTCTCAGTCATGCATATTTCATACATAAACCAGGGTTGTTCCTACTTTTACTTTACTCACATCTTTTGGGATGTCCACCAGGGAGGATATTATAGCCAATGCATCGGTGAAGCTATTATGAGCCTTAGGAAAATAGAAGAATTTAACATTACTTAATAGGGCAGTAACTTCCTCCAAATATTGGTGGTTGGATAAGATATTTTTTTCCTTCATCTTCCAGTGTCCCAAAATTTGGCATATTATAAGGGTTGAGTCTTTATATACGTTGATATTTCTGATGCCTCTCCTATGGGGTATATTCATTCCCTCTATATAGGATTCATATTCAATGATATTGTTAGTGCAATTGTAATTAAGCTTGATGGTTGTAGGTAGGTTCCTCCCATCTGGTGAAATTAGCAACATGTCGTTGCCAAAACCTTTTTTATCTGCAGCTCCGTTAAAGTATAATTTCCATATATATTCCTCTTGACCCACCACTACCATAATATCTTCATTCGAAAAGTGGGCAGTAATTTCATCTTGTTCATCTAGAGGGGATTTATCTAAGTAGTCTACAATGGTCTACCCTTTGATGGCCTTTCGATGTAAATACTTGATGTCGAACTCTATAAGAAGGAATAGCCATATGGACATTCTACTGGTTAAAGCAGGTTTTTTGAGTAAGTGTGTTAGAGGATCCATATGGTATATTATCTTGATTTTAAAGGCTACCATGTAATGCCTAGCTTTTTCCTTTCCCATACTAGGTATACGCCACAAAAATCTAGGGCCATATATCATTCTTCACATGCATTAAGCATACTACTGGCATAGTATATAGCTTTCTCCTTACGGATTTCTTCGACTTACTGATACAATATGGTTCATGTTGCAGTGTCTCTGACCATATGATACAAGAGAAGAGGATGTTCTAAATGTAGTGGAGACAATACAAGAGGGTTGGTTAGGTACTGCTTAATTATGTCGAAGTATTCTTGGAAAATAGAGTTCCATATGTAAGTGGAGTCTCTGTAGATCATCTTGAAAATTTGTTCAAATATAAAGTTTATTTGAGCGATAAGCCTACTGATATACTGTAGCCTCCCTAAGAAGCTCTTGACTTCCTTCTCAGTGTGAGGTGGTGGCATTTCTAGTATGGCATTGACCTTAGAGGTATCCACTTTGATTCCCTTTTCACTTATAAAAACTCCAAATAACTTCCCTTTGGTGACTCTGAAGATGCACTTCTGGGGGTTCAGACGCATTTGATACATCCTCAGTCTTTCAAATAACTTATGTAACTTTAAAACATGTCATTCTATCATTTTGGACTTGATAATCATCTTATCCACATACACCTCAACTTCTTTATGGTTCTGTCGTGTGTTAAGTCCTCATTAATAGGTGGCACCGACGTTCTTGAGTATGAACGACATTATTGTGTAGAAGAACGTACCCTATGGGGTAATAAAGGTCATTTTTCTTGGACTTTCGGGTGCATTTTAATCTAATTCTAACCGATGAAGCCATCCACGAAGGATTTGAGAGCAAGATCAATAATGTTATCAATGATCATATCGATGTTCAGCAGTAGGTAGTCATCTTTGGGATAAACTTCGTTCAAATCTCTCTAATCTATACACATCCTCATCTTTCCTTCCATTTTTAGGGTAGACATGATGTTGATTGACCACACATTGAAAGCTTACGATGAGATACTTCATGACTTTGCCTTTGACCTTAAGACACCATTCTGGCATGAGATTTTTTTACGATTTTGGCTTCTAGACACGTAGATATGCAGTGAAAAATGATCTCGGGATAGATTCCTAGCATTTTAGCATAAGACTAAGTGAAGATGTCAATGTATTCTTTGAGGACATGGAGAAGTGAGTACCTTTCTAGATTATCTAAATAGGATCTTATTTTGATTTATTTTACCTCATGAGAAAACCCTAAGTTAACTATTGTCGTTTCATCGCTAGGTTGCACTTGATTGACTTATTTATCATCAAGATCTTTTAGGTGGTATTCTAGTTATTCATTACATGTATATAATTCATCACTTTGATATTTACAAATATCATCATCAACATTTTGTACACAAGGATAATCATAGTAAAGTTTATTTCATCAACAAATGGGTTAACATGATCAAGTACATCAAAGTAGTTCATCATAATGGCATTCTCCTCAAAAGGGCGGTTATATATGGTAGTTGGGGGGATCTTATTGAAGTATATAGGCGATTTCATCTTCGAAAGGGTCCTTAATCTCTGGCAAGTGGAAAATGGTTCAGTCTATCTTCATTCTCGAGAGGGTTTGAACTCGTAGGAAGTTTGTCTAGATTTCTAATCAGACCTATAGTCTTGTTCACTTACTCTTGTATCCATGAGGGATAGTTCTCAAAGAAGATCTCCCATACAAACATTTATTTTCTAGTGTCAGCATCTATCCACGATTCTAGAATTCCTCAAAAAGAGAAGCTGTTCCCTTCTTTAATGAAGTGCCCATTGAGGCTATAACAGTTGTTTGTGAAGACAACCCCTAGCTTTAGTTTCTTGACTTTCGACCTTTCGGAGTCAATTTTTTCATTTTTTATTTGTATCTAACCCTTAGGTGTTAGATAATTGCGGTACCATGATGGGTTCCCTAATTCCCTGCTGATTTATCCTGAGACCCAATCCTGGCAAGAACTTCATTATTTTCATCGTGTGGGTAACATTATAGACCCATATTTTGAGTATGGAAGTGGGATCTCTTCCTTCGAGTGTTCTTAGATAGTTTTTACTAGAGGTTCTAGATGGAAATATTTGATATACATATCCCCACTTTCATGATAGATTTTTAGGACAATAGTGTTAGGTTCTTCCCATTTGATTAGGTTGGAGTCTGTGGACATTATAATGAGGCTCTCCCCACAGAAGAATTTTAGTTTATGGTATAATGATTAAGCAATTCCACCGATCTCCTGGAGCCACAGTCTACAAATAAGGAGGTTGAATGAAGCAAGCATGTCAATCACTTGAAACATGATTATGTTGTCAAGCAGTTCGATTCCAAGGTTAAGTTTTATGGATCCCATTACTTCCTAGTGGGTATTGTCGTAGGCCCTCACAACCTGAGTGGTAGGCATGAGATATTCAAGTATGATTCCCATGCATCTAGTAGTCCTTAGCGGGAAGACGTTAATAGTGGAGTCATTATCCATAAGTACCATGGGGATTATCTTCCCTTGGACATTTACAATAAAGTTAAGGGCCATGTTATGACACGATCCTATTTTAGCAAGCTCAATGATGGCAAAGGAAATACATTTTGCGAAGTTTAGGTTGTCAAAAATATCCATAACCTCTTTTGGGCTGGCATAGATGGGTATAACTTTTTTAGGAAAAATGTTTGAGGATGAAATCTCAGTGAGGTTGGGAGGACATGAGAAGCCCCCATATGGAAATATTGGGTTGTGTTTTCATTATTTGTCTAGTACTCGGTTCTCCTCGATCTCTTCTATGGTGTCCTCTTTGAGTGTCTCCTTTCCTTTGTGCTTTTCCCTCTCCCCAATAAGAATGGGGTTTAGTACAGGTTCCTTGTAGAATCGTGCATAATGAGTTACGTGGTTAAATTTTATAAAATACCATTTTGGAATGAGTAATTCGACCCTTATTTTGTCAAAGTCCAAGGTGAAGATATGTTCTTCATCGTCCTATGGGCGGGATAAAAACATATCATCGAAGTGAAATATAAAGGCCTTTTGGCATATAGATCGGCTACTGAGTTATATGAAGATAACCATGGCTATGAATCTTGGTTATCTTCAGTTTCAAATTCCTTACCCCATCCGTTTGGGATGATTTCTCGATCTTTTGGTCATGTGATATATCTCGTGACTTATTGTGAATAATCGTATATTACCTCCCAATGTCCATATATGTTCTCATGTTTACCACTATATATGATAGAAAAAAATAGGATTTCTCCCAAAAAACCAAGTACATCAACTGATATATGCTCACCTCCAGAGTATCTCACTAAGTGACCAAAGCCACTAGCATTCGAACCATAAGATCCATGTGGGCTAATGTTGACACCACATGATCCAAATGTTGTCTAACAAGACTATCTTGGTTATTATACTTTTGTTGCTGAGTTTATTGGATCAATTAAGAGGGATGGGTCCCCAGAATCATTCTCTTTAGTGAGGGTATTTACCCCACGCCATGGTTGGGTAATGGGTTACTATTGACACTGGGTTTTGGCCTAGTTGGAGCCGTGATTTTTCCTTGATTGATCAAGTCATGGATGGAAAACTTCATGGATTGGCACCTCTCTAGATTATGTTATGTCATCTAGTGAAATTCGCAATAAAGATAATTTCTGGAGCCTTCTAGTAAGGGATCAAGTAGGGATTTGAGGTATCGAGTCTTAAGGAGTCCCTTCTTTTTTAATGCTTAGTATATTATTCTTATGGAAACATACAGTGTATGGAATGGGAGTTGGACCCTCTCGTTATTTCAAGGTGATGGTATAGGTGCAGAGGTGGGGTTTGAATTGCATTGGGAGTGGTCGCACCTGGCTTGTCAACCCTCCTATTCGTGAATGGAGGGATATTCCCGCGGCCATTGGTCTCACTCTTGTTCAATCGATTCATAACATCTTCCTCTATTTGTGCAGTGTGGTAGGTATTTGTATCACCCCGCCTAATAAAATACCGGGCAATCAATCCTGTACCAAATTAAAACATGAGTCTCATATGGTTCATTCTTAGCATCACTGTCGAGAACCAATTTAATTACTAATAACCTATTAGACCGGCGTCAAAATTTTAATTAACTAATCTTTTTAACCAAACCAATCAAATAAAACATTCACACAGTTTATATATATGAAACTGAAATGAAATAAAATAACCGAACACTCGGCTCAACATAATACAACCAAATCGAATGCCGCACTAAAAGGCGGTAAAAGTATAAATGAATACAATTCAATTTTGACCCGAGTGTTAATACAATGCTGCCTATTTGGATCAAAAGGATACAAGCATCTAAAAATAAACCTACATGCATCCACAGCTGCTGCAGCAACGTCTGACTCGAAAGGATCATCATCCAGGCGTCCCTGTGTCTGGACACCTATATATATATACATATATAGAAAAAGAGGGGAAAATAGATAAACGGTGATGATGCTAAGAGTTGTGAAAATATTTCGCAAGTGCATAAATGCTATATTTTTAAAAATATAATTTACCTCATATTTAAATTGGTATCACACTCCCATGAGATACCCCTCACCCCTCTTCTAATAGTGCACAGCTATCGCGTACCTATTAAATAACCTAGTCAAGTTAGCCTGCCTGACTACTCCGCCTCACCCAACCTCTGAAAATCCTAATTAACCCGAGTACTAAGGGCTAAACTTATCCCCATTCCCAACACTGTGCTACATTCGTGCGTTGGGTGTCTTGCGAAGCGAAATCCAAACAAGGAACCCCCCCGATACACTACCACTTGGCAATGTTGATCGTCGAGATCCATTAGGCCGCCAACACCCAACGCATATATAAAACTCATATATAAATATATAGGTTTCTTTATAACCTCAGATTCATAATCATATAAATCCGGAGATACATATCTACCGGAAAGGAGATAATACTTATCATTCTTTTGCACCTTATATATATATATATATATATATATTCTCAATTTCGTATACAAGAAATATACAATGCTCAACGAATATAATTATACTTATTACAATCACAAGCAATATAACTAACCCTCCGAGCTATAACTCGAGGATGCAGTCTCGTAGTGCCTATCCGAATCCGGGTTTACTCACTATACCACGGTACCAAGCCAGACTCACTCGTGGTAATGGTAAAAATACACAACGATGGAGGCGGTCATATTCCCTCTGCAAGTGGAGTACACACACATAGCACCCGAATGCGGGACGAGATGACCTCGGGATATACTCTCCCTGCTCCTCAAGCCAGGGAATTCACCCGCATCGCGCAACCTCCCCGTATCGCACTAGAGAAATATATAATCTGGCTATTCCAACCCTACGCCAAGGGAAAACCCGTGGAACTAGCCTCTAAAATACAAATACACGAATCATACACAAATATATATGGATTCGTATTATATTATATATACTGTAATCCCGTCGTATATATCCTATATCACTTCTCAATTATATATATACGGCTATAATTTCCAATATCATATAGCAATAGACAATATCCCCGAATGTTCCCATTCATAATAATATTTAAGTATTCATACACCTAAAATACTGAACTCATAAGTATTCTCTCACTCAATACGTTTAAGGATTTACATATATATAATCCCAAATATACTAATTCCTAATAATCACATCCTAGGATTTACTCAGATGTATTCAGCTCATATGCATTTGAATTACATAAATATCTATGCTCACTAGCAGAAGAACTCTCTCTATCTCAAATGTTGCTCAACCCGAACACTCACTAATTCTGTCCCTCGGATTTCACACTGAATCAACCCGAGGTTCCCCCTTTCATCTCAAGGTTTATATACCCTGAAAATCATCACATAAAAATCCTAATATCATAATTAGAGTCCCCCATATTCATCTCCAACTTCAATATAATTCCCCCTAACTCAGAAAGGGAAAAATTGCCAAATTCTGCATAAATCGAATCGATTCGCCCCCCTTTTCGAATCGATTTAGATCCACGAATCAATTCGGATCAAATCCGAATTGGTGAAAAAAAGGGTCTCCGAACAAGACACCAAAGACGAATCGATTAGATCTCAACCCGAATCGATTCGGCCTGAGACAGTGCCCCAGATCTCCTTATGCGATTCGATTCGGTCTAGACCCAAATCGATTCTCCCTGTTCGGGGCGCACAGTTTGGGGGATTCGATCTTCTCCAAAATCCCAAATAACATCCCAACCTCCATTTTTGTTGTTTCTAATCTAAACCCACAATTCTATAATCATCCTAACACTAATTTAGAACTAACACGTCCATAAATTTATGGTATTAAACCATTCCTGCTAGATTTCAACCATAAAACCCTAGTTTATCATAACTCCAATTTCTAACCATTTTTACACTCCATTATCATGGATTTAACACAAAAAGTCATTACGAGTTTACACTACATCAATATGTAAACTCATATTGAATTTCCCAAATTTATTTTAAGGGTTCTAACTCAAAATTTTGTAAATTACCAACTATGATATGAGATATACACACTCAATTAAATAAAACAAGTAAACACTTGCCTGGAGGATAAAATACAACGACCTCGAATTGAATCCCTCGGAGTTTGGTCGAAATCTCCCTTTCCTCTCTTCTTTTCTCCTCTTTCTTTCTTTCTCCCTCTCTCGTACCTTTATAAGGGAGAAATACGGGCTTATCCCTTATTAACCCAAAAATGAATCGTTTACTCAATTACGAGTCCCTACTGGCCCAAAAATTCTCGAAACCCAACCATTATTCTCGGATACTCTATTATGACTATCTCGTCCATTTCGAAACCAACCGCGCACTCGAAATATCCATCCGAGTCACTTAACCGAAATTCATTAATTAAACCCAACACAACTTAATGCGAGTTTTCTAATTAAAATATTATCCTTTGTCGCTTTACTCAACTGTGATATATAATTAAAATGCTCCGACTCATTTACTTAATCCCAACAGTACATATAACACACCTTGAAAATCATCTAACTCTCGTAAACTCCAAAAATTATTATTCATTTTCCAAATTTCACTTACTTATGAAATTTAATTATCCATAAAAGTACGGGGTATTACATTCTGCCCCTTATAACGGAATTTTTCCCTCAAAATTCCGATACGACCGATACTAACCTAGGGTTGTGATTCACTTCATATCCTATTGCATAAAAGGGGAATGGTACTAATCCAATGGTACTCAACCATACACTCATTCAGTATTCACCGATCTCAAGGTTTATACTCTACTACAAGCTTATCTAGATCTCCATATTTTACAACGCTACCTCGGTCGTAAGGCTGACTCTTACGTTACATCACACCTAGTGCTTCTATAATCGCATCCAAAGGAAATGGGCCTATAACTGCCGCTCTAACTTATTGATCCCATCAGAGATTCGCTGGAAGTTAACTTAACGTTCGAATACTCCCATCATCTACTTGCTTTAAGTGTACTAACTCTCGTTACACCTACACCATTGGGTTGTCGCATGCCTCCTACGATGTTCCATCCAACAACTTTCAATCTCACGTATAAGTTCCTCACATCATATACTTTAACTTTATATACTACGCCCCTTCTATTTGAAACGGTATATAAAACAAACTTACAAAGGTTCCCATATACCTTTTTGGCCCGTGCCTATATGCATAACCGTTGTAAACGTCACACACATAACACTCTCTCTAAAAAAAATGGGCCTCATTTCCTCGGCCTAGTACTAACACATGGGTTTTCCTAACACGAAGAATTCAAAATCAATTCTTCCTATACCTGGAAACCAATCTTCGTCTAGTTAACTCCCAACAATCATCCAATATCAATGCCACTATCCCTAGTGGCCTTACTTCCTAATAAACCTACGATCAAAATGTTTCCAACACACATAAAATGAGTACTATCCTAAATAAATCCCTAGTGCCAAGACCTCTCTCAACTTTTGACATTTTCTCGGTTTCATGCATGGGACGTCTTGCGAAGTGAAATCCAAACAAGGAACCCTCCCGTTACACTACTCCCTCACGTCGTCGGTCATCGAGATATAACGGTCTAAGGCACATCATCGGGACATTCTAAATCCTACCTCGCTAGCCCAATTACGTACTTCTACCACTATGTGCTTCCATCCTGGGAAAGAGGAAAGTCTAATTAACCGGGGCGCCTACTCTCTGCAAAAAGCGTTATGAACATCATACCCAAAACATATTACCCCTGAATTTGCCTTCCAGTTAGGTCCTGGATATAAGACTTAAATCAGTTTCTTAACCTTATCCCGCCCGCTTACTTGCGGTGAGAGAACCATTTCAGTGCTCTTCCGTAGCACTTCTATTTCCATAAGCATACAATCATCATACAACACTCAATCTATAGTGTTTTCTCTACATTAGGTGATTTATCATCAAAACTAACATCCTTGCATCCTATAACATCTCTCCACTCCTGACGTCATTAAGGTTCATGGGTGGAGCATCTCGCAAGCAAAATCCAAACAAGGAACCCCTCCCATACACTACTAGTTAACTTTGTCGATCGTGGGGGTCCATTAGTTTCAAATATGCCATTGGGATAATCCTATCCCACCTACTGATAAAATGTGGTCAGAACTCCTATTTCCTACTAGGATCCACACCGCATAGTGATGATGCTATAAACATCACCACCCTTCAAGGTGTTCGTAAGCTCAATTCAGTGTTAATAATGGCGGTACATGGGTAAGGATATGCAAAAGATGGAGACGAGGAGAAGAGGATGAACACAGGCATGTAAGTGGTTCATCCAATCAGGCCTACGTCCACTGTGAAAGTGTGTGATTAATATCACTGTATGAGGGATCTAATGGCCATAGATTAAATCTCTCAAGCTTTCTCTCTCTACTGTATATTTATACAGAGTTTTAGCTAGGGTTGTCATTTTTGGATCCTTGTCCAAGTAGGAGAAGGCATGCATATATAGTGCGTGGGGAGTGTAATGCACCCCCTATGCATGCAATGAGCATGTGTGTGTTGGTCTAGACAATCTAACGAAGACATCTGTCACGGTCACATATAGAGAATGATGACGAAATATTCCCCCACGTGAGGGGATTGATTTTTTATAACTGATTGTGTACATGTGTTCCCAATCATACATATGCTAATAAAGGCTCGGACATCTGTGATTGGTCCCAACCTCGGCCTGGAAGAGTACGAGGTTGGTGAAGTCTAGCTGTTGCCCAATTCGAGATAAATTATGACGGCCTTGGCTCATATGAGGCCGAGGTAGTGTAGTCCTAATGTCAGCCTGGGCTGAGGTTATGGAGGAGTAGCCCAGTAACATCGACTGACTCTCTGCAGAGGTTGGTTATGATGATAGAGTAGTCCTTGCAACCTCGACCTGCACCCAGTCGAGGTTGCCAGTCGTGGATGACCTGATGAATAACTGCCCCTATAGATCATGAAGACCTTAACTGCTGTCTGACTGTGAGGTAACAAGTAACGTCGGCCATGGCCGACCTTGCTTAGGACGAGACTGCAGGTTGATAATCTAAGGCCCTTCTAACCTCGGCCATCTCCCTGGCCGAGGTTGATGTCTCTAAGCTATTGGGTACATTTAGGGCATATCAATCACCCCCTAGCCCTTAGTTACATATGGGAATATGTGACTATGGGGTGTGCAACTCTGAGTTCTTTCTTCCTCGTGCTAATATTCCTTTGACACTTATCAATTAGTGAAGTGGGAAGCGTGCCTGACAAGTGTGTGATGTCAGCTGTCCTTTGGGCTCCCAAGGTAATGATGGGCCTTGGGACGCGTGTGGTGCAGTTTGAGGGTTAAACCCTCATTTCCTTTCTTCCTCCTTCATTTTTTCATTTCTCATTTTTTGGTTTTCTTTGCAATTCTCTTTCTCTACCAGAGCTAGGTTGGACTTCTCCAAGGTCTTCTCACCCCCAATCGTCTTCTCTTGTGCCAAGGTTTCTTTCAGGCACCCTCTTTTCTCTTTTCTGCACTCCCTTTAAACCTTTAATTCTGTTTTTTTCATTTTTGGGTGACTTCTTTAGGGTTTTCCGACCACTGTTTGATTTTTTCGGTTGACTTTGTTCTTAACTGTTCTTGCTTAAAAACCCAGTTTAATCCTTAGTCTAATTGTCAATCCTGTTTATTTAGGATTTAGACTCACAAGTGTAGGGTCTGACTCATATGCTCAGGCCTCTTTATCAACTCTTAGAGGAATTCCCCTCTCTTAGGGAGAAGACCTTAGATAAAATTAGGCAAATAGAAAGAGCCCAAGAGGAACCTCACAGGGCAGAGGCATTCCCCCTCATACCTATCTTTCCACCCCCTCTGAAGGTCATATACCCTGAGCCAGTCGAACTAGTTAAGTTAGCAGAGGTTCCAGTTGAACATACTCCCATGTCTGAGTCAGAGTCATCCACCTCAGACCCTATATCTGTGGACTCTTTTCAAGAGGCCATGGACTTTTCCATTCATCACGAACAAGTCCCTAATCAAGCCGAGGTTTCCAGCCATGCCTCGTCTCACAAAAGTTCTAGCACATAGAACTCTTCCACTGACGTTGAAATTCTACGACCCAGCATGGCTGTCCCTCCGATCCTTAAAGTTATTCCCTTGTCGACCATTACAGGATCTGAGTTCTCTCAGAGGTTCCCAAGTGGTGCCCCATCTTCTGCTCAGGCTGACGTTGAATCGGATGAGTATGATGGTAGCAAAAGCGATGTTAACACCTCTGAGGCCGCCGAGATAGAGAGCACTGTCAGCGTGATTGACCTTCTCGCCTCTAGACATCTGTATTCTATAAGTCACTCCATAAATCTTAGGAGGACTCTGAGGGGCGAGAGGGCCTTCGACGGTCGAGACGGTGAGATCGGCTTATATGAGAAGATATTTAAGTTAGGGTTTCGTCTTCCCATTCATCCCATAATCAGGGATATATTGTCCTACATCAACTTGGCTCATTCCCAATTGTCACCCAATGCCTGGAGGGTGATAATTGGAGCTATTATGTTATGGAGGGCAGTCCATCATTCAGACCTTCCCGTCCAGGTCTTCACAGGGTGTTACGTCCCCTCATCTGCCAGGAATCATCCGAGCTACTACCATTTCTTAGCTCAAAAGTTAAATAAAAAGATGTTTCAAGTTACTCAAACCTCAAACCATAATTGGAAACCACGCTACTTCTTTGCATCAGGGCCATGGGAGTTTGGTCCTTGCGCCCCCTCTTCCTCCCTAGAGCCGAGAATACCCCTGAGATGGGGAAAGGTGACAATGGATGCTAGGGCAGACCTTGGGCTAAGCCAAAATAATATTTAGAAGGTCAAAGACCTTCAGGATCAGGGGGAGCATGGTTTGCTAGTCAAGTACGAGCATTTGATGACTCCCTACTATCTCTTCGAAACTAGCCTTGGGGGGAGTCCTTTGACCGAACTCCGTAAGTTGCTTTATTATTTCAACAAGTTATACCTCTGAATTTGTTAATCTCTGATTTTCTAACTTAGACCCTTCTATTTTACAGAGCGCCCCAAAGGGATTTCCGATGAACTCTGGGAGATGGCAACCCCTAGTCTCAAGAAGCTTGTGAAGAAAGCAGGTCTAATGCGCCTCCTCCTCCTCCTCCCACCACATCAAGGGATGAGGCCTCCAAGAAGAGGAAACATACCGACCCTACCCCTGAGGATCAGAGGCAGAAGAAGAAAAACCAAAAGGGGGATCGTTCCATCCCCATTTCTTCTGAGGACGTATTGATTGCTCGCTTGGAGCAACTGAATATTGGTGATAGTCTTATTGGACATAGTCTGAAGGACCTGGATGCAATCGACGATGCCATGACCGAATCTGACAAGGGCTTCTATTGATCTCTGGATAGACCTCTATTGGCTGAGTTCTCCCTCCATCGCTCTATCCAAGTAAGACCTTGAACTTTTCTTTTGCTAACATCGGGTTTGAACTATATCGGGCCTTAGACAGACCTCTTTGCAAATGTTCCACAGGGTCTCCTCACCATGCACCATTTTATTAACTGGACCTTGGGGAAACTTCCTCTGAATGAGAAGGGCCAAGAGGCCGAGAAGACCGAGGTCGCTTTAAACGCTGAAGTAGAGCGTCTGAAGGCCTCTTTGGAGAAGTTTGAGGCCAGCGTGAAGAGGTTAGAAAAGGACACGGACAAGCCGAGGAAGGATCATAGCACTACCTTGAATACTCAGGCTGACTCCCTTCAATATAAGGTCGATGTGGCTATGAAGGCTGCCTTGGATGATGCCTCCGAGAAGATCTTGGAGCAGTACAAGGTCTATGATGAGTTTGTCAGCTTCGTCTTTGAGTACCTGGAAAGGGGTGTAAAGGCCACTAGCAAATGGGCTTCCATAAAGGAGAAGGAATCAGGGAGGCTCGTAGCCTCTGACTTCATCGGTTTGGGATATGTCGATCCTCGATTTGCTCAGGCCTTGCAAGAGGTAGAGGAGGAGGGTGGTGCCCCACCTGCCGAGACTGCCCCCTAAGATGACACCAGGACTGAAGATCTTGGCGCTCAAGACGATGGGGTGGAAGTGACCACCCCGTCCATGAAGATGGGAGCATGGAAACTAACCCTGAGGCTGCAAACACTTGACTATTTTATGAAGCTTATTGTAACTTTAATTTCTATTTCGAACTGTAAGGTCTGATGACAAACTCTGTTACCTTGTAGTTTGTAACTCTCAACTTGTCTATATCAACCTTTGAGGAGGGCTTTATTTCTTTAATTACTGGATGTTTCTTGGATGATTTTCTTTGCCATGCAATGTGTGTTCAGGTCTGAAGTTTCAATAAAATGATGTCCTTATAAACCAAATAAATGGCGTCTAAGGTCTGAGATCATCCAAATATGGTGTCTTACCTCAGACCTTGTCACCAAATTATGATGTTATAAGGTATGAGGTCATACAAATATGATGTCTTACCTCAGATCTTGACACCAAATTATGATGTTATAAGGTCTGAGGTCATCACATAAGATGTTATCCCCATAAATAACTTTTCATCAAATTAATGATGTCTAAGGTCTAAGGTCATCCAAATATGATGTCTTACCCCAGACCTTACCACCAAATTATGATGTTATAAGGTCTGAGGTCATCACATAAGATGTTATCCCCATAAATAATATTCACCAAATTAATGATGAGGTCATCCAAATATGATGTCTTACCTCAGACCTTGTCACCAAATTATGATGTTATAAGGTCTGAGGTCATCACATAAGATGTTATTCCCATAAATAATTATTCACAAAATTAATGATGTTAGGGTCTGAGGTCATCCAAATATGATGTCCTACCTCAGACCTTGTCACCAAATTATGATGTTATAAGGTCTGAGGTCATCACATAAGATGTTATCCCCATAAACAATTATTCACCAAATTAATGATGTTAGGGTCTGAGGTCATCCAAGCATGATGTCCTACCTCAGACCTTGTCATCAAATTATGATGTTGTAAGGTCTGAGGTCATCACGTAAGATGTTATCCCCATAAATAATTTTTCACCAAGTTAATGATGTTAGGGTCTGAGGTCATCCAAGTATGATGTCCTACCTCAGACCTTATCACCAAATTATGATGTTATAAGGTCTGAGGTCATCACATAAGATGTTATTCCCATAAACAATTATTCACCAAATTAATGATGTTAGGGTCTGAGGTCATCCAAGTATGATGTCCTACCTCAGAGCTTGTCACCAAATTATGATGTTATAAGGCCTGAGGTCATCACATAAGATGTTATCCCCATAAATAATTATTCACCAAATTAATGATGGTAGGGTCTAAGGTCAGCCAAGTATGATGTCCTACCTCAGACCTTGTCACCAAATTATGATGTTATAAGGTCTGAGATCATCACATAAGATATTATCCCCATAAATAATTATTCACCAAATTAATGATGTTAGAGTCTGAGGTCATCCAAGTATGATGTCCTACCTCAGACCTTGTCACCAAATATGATGTTATAAGGTCTGAGGTCATCACATAAGATGTTATCCCCATAAACAATTATTCACCAAATTAATGATGTTAGGGTTTGAGGTCATTCATGTATGATGTACTACCTCAGAGCTTGTCACCAAATTATGATGTTATAAGGCCTGAGGTCATCACATAAGATGTTATCCCCATAAATAATTTTTCACCAATTTAATGATGGTAGGGTTTGAGGTCAGCCAAGTATGATGTCCTACCTCAGACCTTGTCACCAAATTATGATGTTACAAGGTCCGAGGTCATCACATAAGATGTTATCCGCATAAAAAATTATTCACCAAATTAATTATGTTAGGGTCTGAAGTCATCCAAGTATGATGTTCTACCTCAGACCTTGTCACCAAATTATGATGTTATAAGGTCTGAGGTCATCACATAATATGTTATCCCCATAAACAATTATTCACCAAATTAATGATGTTAGGGTCTGAGGTCATCCAAGTATGATGTCCTACCTCAGACCTTGTCACCAAATTATGATGTTATAAGATCTGAGGTCATTACATAAGATGTGATCCCCATCAAATTCTACCACTCGAGCATATTAAACCAAGAATTGACACAAGAATTGATCTTCTCATTAATAATCTCTTCATAAGATGATACATTCACGTAAAATCTCTTGCAATATCATATGTAATACTTTTTTTAGATGATCAGCATTCCAAGGGTCGGAAAAAGGTTCCCCTTCGAAGTTTTCTAGCCTGTAGGTTCCGGGCACAACCTCCTCAACCACTTTGTAAGGGCCATGCCAATTCGGGTGAAGCTTATTTGCCCTATGCAATGTCTTCTTCAACACCAGGTCTCCTACAACTATGGGTCTTGATTTTACCCTTTTATTGTAGAATTTTGTTGTTCTCTGCTGGTAAGCTGCTTGCCTAATTTTTGTGTCTTCCCTTCTCTCTTCGATCAAATCGAGGTCAAGTATTCTCTCTTCACCATTCCTCTCAGGGTCATAGGTCTGAGCCCTATGAGTAGTAAGCCCTACTTCTGTCGGTATGATGACCTTCGAGCCATGTGATAACATAAATGAGGTCTCCCCCGTTGGTGTCCTAGTCGTTGTTCTATAGGCCCATAGCACATCATAAACCTCTTCAGTCCATCTAACCTTAGCTTCTTCTAACCTCTTCTTGATCCCGTCAAGGATCGTTATCTTTATGACTTTAGTCTGACCGTTTACTTGAGGTCGGCCAGGAGAAGAGAAAAATTGATTTATCCTAACTCTTTCGCAATATTTCTCCAAGGAAGAATTCTTGAACTAGGTTCCGTTGTTCGAGATGAGGGTGTTTGGGAGGCCATGTCTACATATGATGTTCTTCCAAATAAATTAGAAGGTCTTATTCTCTGTAATCGTGATCATCAGCTCAGCCTCTACCCATTTGCAGAAGTAATCAATGGCGACTATTAGAAATTAGTAGTTATTTGCAGCCCTTGGCAGGGGACCCACTAAGTCAATCCCCCATACTGTGAATGGCCAAGGGGAACTGATTAACGTCATAGGCTGATGAGGTTGATGAGGGACAGTGGAGAATCTCTGACATTTGTTGCACCTCTTTACGTAGGCTGTAACATCCTTGGCCAAGGTCGGCCACCAGTATCCTTGCATAATAATCCTCTTAGCCAAAGGTCTTCCTCCTATATGACTAGAGCAAGAACCCTCGTGTACCTCCTGTAGGACGCGGGTAACTTCTGTGGGATGAACACATTTGAGGAGAGGTAATAGGAATCCCTTCTTAAATAGGACGTCTCCTATTATTGAGAACTTTGTAGCTCTGTACCTCAGTTTCCTCTTCTCTAACTTTGATTCTGGTAGCTCTCCCTCTCTAATATATCTGATAAGAGGATCCATCCATGAGTCCCCTAGGTTCAAATTCAGGCAAGGGTTACTGACCTCTTCTTCTTCAATGGTCGCCTTGGGAAAGATCTCAACCGGGATTGTCCTTCTGATGTCTGTCCTTATTGCTGAAGCTAACCTTGGTAATGCATCTGCATGGATGTTGTTTTGTCGAGGTATTATCTTCATCTTTACCTCTTCAAAACATTCGAGTATCGTTATCACCCTCTTCAGGTATTTGGCCATCCTTCCATCCTTGGCCTCAAAGACCCCTAATACTTGATTAACAACCAACCTTGAGTCACTATGAAGCACGAGTCGTCTTACCTTAAGGGTCTTTTCAAATGAGAGGCCTGCAATCATGGCCTCATATTTTGACTCGTTGTTTGATGCCTTGAAGTTAAACCTTAGGGCATATTCAACGTTAGCACCATCCGAAGCTGAAAGTATTAGCCCTGCACCACTTCCGCTTTTGTAAAAAGACCCGTCAACAAAGAGGTTCCAGATGTCTTTATCTGATGAGAAGCTCCCTTCTGTCACGTCTGCATTACTGAAGAGGTACCGATCTTCCTCATTCCCGGCTATCCTATTTCTGAATATCTTGGATACAACCTCTTTTGGGTCTCGGAAGGCATTGCTATAAGACCCCTATGCAGTCTCTAGGTTACTCTCAACTTCAGCCTCTTCCCATGTGAACTCAGTAATAAAATCTGTAAGTGCCTGCACTTTGATAGCCACCCTGGGCTGATAAGTAAGGTCATACTCTCCTAACTCAATGGCCCATGTCATCAATCTACCTGACTTCTTAGGTTTGTGGAGGACCTGTCTTAGTGGGGAGTTGATGAGGATGACCATAGAATGGGCTTGAAAGTAGGGCTTCCTGTATCAAAGCATATGCCAATTTTTCCATCCAAGGATAGTTCTGTTCTGCCCCTTGAAGGTCCTTACTGTTGAAGTATATATGCCTTTGGACCCCAATATCTTCACGTACTATGGTTGCACTTATAGTTGATTCGGAGACTGCTAGATAAACATACAACTTCTCTCCTACTATGGGTTGAGATAAGAGTAAGGGAGATCCAAGGTAGGACTTGAGTTGATTAAAAGCCTTATCACACTCTTTATCCCATTCGAAGGCCTTTTTGAGCACCTTAAAGAATGGAAGACACTTGTCCGTCGCTCTGGAAACAAATTTGTTGAGTGCGGCTACTCTTCCAGTGAGCCTCTGAACGTCCTTGATACTCCTTGGTGTCTTCATATCGAGCAAAGCCTTGATTTTCTCAAGGTTCTCCTCTATTACCCTATGATTGATAATGAATCCAAGAAATTTCCCAGCTCCTACCCCGAAGACACACTTCGCAGGATTGAGTTTCATTCTGTACAAGTCCATGGTATCGAATGTCTTTTCCAGGTTTACCACATGGGTGCAGGCTTTTAAGCTCTTCATTAACATATCGTCTACATGCACCTCCATAGTCTTGCCTATTTGGTCCTCAAACATCTTATTCACAAGACGTTGGTATGTTGCCCCCGTATTTTATAATCCGAAGGGCATAACCTTGTAGCAATATGTCCCTTTGTTAGTGATGAAGGCTGTCTTCTTCGAGTCTTCGGCATCCATGAAGATCTGGTTGTAGCCTGAATACGCGTCTATAAAGCTCATGATCTCATGCTCTACGGTGGCATCTACTATTTGGTCTATCTGAGGTAAGGGATAACTGTCTTTTGGGCAAGACTTGTTCAGGTCAATAAAATCTATGCACATTCTCCATTTTCCGTTGGCTTTGGGCACAATGACTGCATTCGATAGCCACTCCAGATATATGACTTCCTTTATAAACTCAGCCTCTTCCAACTTTCTGACTTCTTCCCGGATGACGGCGTACTTCTCCCTGGAGTAAACTCTTCGTCTCTGTTTGATTGTCTTTTAATCCTTAGCCACGTTGAGTTTATGGCACATAACCTCAGGGTCGATGCCAGGCATGTCCGCGTGGCTCCAAGCGAAGACACTCTTCCTCTTCTTCAAGAAAACTTATTAGCTCTTCCTTGATTTCCGCATTTAAGGCTTTGCCGACCTAGATGTTTTTTTGGTTCGTCCTCATTAAGGACGGTGGATTCTACTCTTTCGCGGCCTCTCCTTTCTTCAACTTCGTTTCATCTCTGGGATCAAGTGTATCAATGCTATATGTGGTAGTTGCTCTCTTATGGACCTCTCTTTCTTCGGCTGAGTTGAAGTAGCATTCTCGCGCTATGGTTTGGTCACCCTGCACTTACCCTACCCCATAGGGGGTCGAGAATTTTATCATCTGGTGGACCGTCGACGGCATAGACTCAAACTCCTTAAGGGCTACTCTTCCTATGATGAGGTTATAAGCCGAAAAGACATTTTCATACATAACGAAAAAATTGATCTTCCGGGTTAACCTCTTAGGCCACTCATCGCCCATTCGCACGTCCATCTCATACATACCCAACGGATTGACTTTTTAACCGCTAAAGCCCATTAATGGATGATGATATGGCACCAACCTTGCTCTGTTGAGGCCAAGGCTCTTGAAGCAGGGCCAGAACATCACATCCGCTGAACTTCCTCCATCTACGAGGATTCTTTGTACCTCGCACCCATGCACCCTTGTTGTGATTACTAAAGGGTCATCATTGAAAATCTCATTCTTCTTGTGTTGGCTCAATCTTAAGACAAACAATTTTTAGTTATATGCTCTTGCATTTTTTTTATTTTTATTCAAATCTATTTTTTATATCTTAAATCATATTTTCCTATATTGATTTATTATATAAATTATTTTTTTGAGAAAAATATTTTTTGTGTAATGTACAAATTATTTTGGGTGTCATATAATTTTTATTTTTTTTTCTTCTGTGAGTTTTGATATTTTTCTGAATTTAAAGTTTATTTTATATTTCAAGTCTTTTATTTTATTTGACTTGATATATAAAATATTTTTTTTATTCAGAATATTTATTTTGTATTTTTTTTTGTTTCATTTTTTATTTTTTATTTTTATTTTCGGATGTTATATTTTTTTTGTGTGTTTTTATTTTTTTGGGCTTTTTAAGTTTTGGGCTTTTTGGAGAACCCTTTAGGGTTTATTTTTTTTGGTATAAGTTATCTCTCTCTCTCTCTCTCTCTTCCCATACAATTTTTTTTGCCCTAGCCGTCATTCTCTCTATCACTCTACCGAGATACCATTTTCTCTTTGAGAGAGTTTTAACTTAGTCATTTGTTTCTCCATTTTTTTTGTGACTTGGGCTTGCTGTTTGAGGAGATCGGAGGAATTTTTTTTGGGTTTTGTTGTTTGAGTTTTCCGGTTGGAGGTTCCGGTGTGGTGATTGGGTTTCCGATTTTGAGGTTGGCGATTTCCGACCTGTTTTTCCGACCTTGATTTTCCGGTGGTGCTATCTCTCCCGTGGTCTGTTTTTTCCGGAGTTGATTTTTTCCGGAGTTGATTTTTCCGGAGTTGATTTTTCCGGTGGACTCAAGTTTCCGGCGACCAATTTTTTTTGGTAACTGTTTTTCCTCTCTCTATATATATATCTAATATATACATATATATATATAGACACATATACACACACACATATACATATATATATATATTTTCAGATCTGTGTACTGTGTGTGCATGTGTATTGTGTGTGTATGTGCTGTTTTAACTGTGTGTGCGTGTGTGTTATATATCTGCTATAATATATATTATATATACATACACCTCATACCTGTTACACCATTTACATATTATACACACTGCATTTTTGTTGTGAAACTAATCTGCATTTTTTTTTTATGAAAATAATTTTCTGTATTTTTTCTATCAAAACTAAAATTTGTTAGTTCAAATTTTTGGGGTATAGAACGCTGCATGTGTTGAGGTATCGTTATTTGGATTGAAATTTGGACTGTGACTTTATTTGCTAAAACTTATTTGGACAAATTTTATTTTAGACTAAATATAATTTTTGACTAAAATTAATTTGGGACTGCTTTGGATTAAGTCCTTTTGTTGGGTGTGTATTGTTGGCTCTTATTTTACACCCAACTCATTTATTGTGTGTACACCTTTTATATTGAACTTAGATTATTAAAATTTTGTGTCACACATTGTTTATAAAAATAATATTTTAATCTGAATTAAAATTTATTTGGGTGTTGGGTATTTGTTGTTGGAGCTTAGTTTATACCCAACTCATTTAGTGTGTGTACACTTTGTTTATTTGGACTGTGACTTTATTTTGGGCCAACTTTATTTGGATAAATTTATTTGGACTAAAATTTGTTGGGACTGAATTTTAGTAGGCTTATTGGGTGTTTGGTTTGTAGAGTTTATTTACACCCATTTCAGTTTGTGTGTACACTTTGGTATAAAGACTTATTTTAGTGTGTCACACATTTTTATTTATTTATTATTATAATTTGATTTAATTTATTTGGGAATAAAGATATTTGATTTTGACTCTAACTAGTTACACCCTCTAAGTTGAACTTTTGTGCGTTCACTTTATTTAGTTGGGTATAATTAGTGTGTAGTCTTTATATCACATCTTTATTTATTTAAATTTTATTTTAGTTAAACCCATCCTATTTTAGTGAGTCGAGTGCTACACTCTTTATCTCGTACTCACTTGACTTGGATTGGACCATTTGACTCGTACACTTTTTATTACCTAAGTTGAATACTTTTTGTTGTATTCTTTTATAACTTAAGGTAGTGTTTGTGTGTGTATGAGTATTTGATCCAACCCTTGTCATAGTATTGGTTTATACTAAAATTGGAATTTAATATTTGTAATCTTATTTTATTTATTTTAATTAAGTCCCAATTTGTATGAGCTAAGTGCTACACTTATTTATCTTTTGCTCATTTTACTTGGACTTAATATTTTTAACATAACACCTATTTAAATTGATTCATATTATATTTGGTGTTAGGTTAATTTTTATCTTAGTTGCGCGACACAATTGTTGGGATTTTATTTGTGATCATTTGCGCCAACTAATTTGTTTTTAGAATTAATCTTTACTTGAATATTAAATATTAAGGAAGAACTTACTTGTGTCTTGGGACTTAATATTTAAGCATTCTTTTTAGTATTGATTAATTCAATATTGTCTTACCTTTCAATTAGTCCTTGATTGGTAATTTGTCTTGTCAATTAAAATAGATTTAAACCTTGGTTGTTTGGTCTATTTTTAAAAAAGATTATTTTTGTTGTTTTGATTAAAACAATATCTATTATTATATTTGTGTGTTGCACAACTTCACGGGGTCTCGGGTTTGAGTGTGTCGTTGTGCTTGTGTAGTGAGTGAGCGATAGTCTCTATTACCGGGGTGTTATTGGGTTGACTGATTTTCAGTCAAGTTGTGTTGTTTTAGACTAGGCTGGGTGTACGGGTTTGTATTTGCTTAGTTTAATTCATTGTGGACTTGGAGGACTATAATCTGTAACCTATAATCGGTAATAGTGGAATTGAGTGCGCGGGCTGTCCTGGGACTAGGGACACGGGGTTTACCACTAAGGTGGGTTCCTCGATAACATATATTGTGTCACACTCTACTTTTCCTCATCTCATTCTTAAAGGGAATTATTCTTTACTTCTAGCATCATCACCTTTACTAATAGTGTGCGTGAGTGTTTTCTCACTTAAAATTTATAATAGATTTTGTATTAAAGATTTGAAAGTGTTGAAGATTTTTAATTTACCTAATACGCATTAGCAAGTACCACTCGGTTCTTTCTAGTGTGACCCTTAGGTCCTTTTTCAAGTGGAATCAGAGCTTCAAGATTCACTTTATAAAAGTTTTTATTCCGCAAAGATCCTAATCTCCTTTTAAAAATCTATATTTTATATTATTTAAAATCTATTTTTTATTATGGGAAAACAAATTGGTGATGCTATTTTTTCTTTGAAAAAATTCCTTTATGAATGTTCTAATGATGAAAAGCTTTACTCTCAATATAACATTCCAAAATCTTCTACATCTTTGTTTAAAATGTGGGATGATATGTCTGATAGTGATAGTGATGAGGATAATTTTAACCATATATTGCCTTCTACACCTATTTGTGATACTAAATTTGTTGCCCCTATTTCTACAAATATTTGGGATGGTATTACTGATAGTGATACTGATAGTGATAAAGATAATTTTGATCACTTATTATCTCCTACTACTATTTGTGGCACTAAATCTGTTGTTGCCCGCCTCACTTTATCCGAAGGCATTTATGATTGCGTATCTACTAGCTCGGATGATTCCGATTTATGTGTAGATAATTCTGTTTTAGACAAAGTGATTTTATCTCGTACCTCACCGACTCCATGTCACCCTACATTCACAGCTTTTATATCTAATGTTGATGATATTTTTGGTGACGTTGATGAATCTGAAAAATGAAGACAATGCTGTCATTTTGGAAGGGTGCGTGAGTACAAATTTAGAGGATTGTGTGAGTAATAAATCTTTTGAGAACACGATTGAGGATTGCAATGATTTAGATCCAATTAATTCTAGTTTAATGGCTAAAAATGACATTTTAAGCGATCAAATCAAGTTAATAACCGAAGAATCTGTTTTTCGTATTGATGAACTTGAAAATGATGTTTCGTTTTTAGAGAAAAGGATTGTCATGTTAACCGAACTTAATCATTCTCTTGAAACTAAAAACAAGGAAGTTTTGTGTAAATTTGATGATTCTCAAGTTGAACTAAAGTCCGTTTTGATTAAATTTGATAAATGTAAAAAGGAACTAAAAGTGACTTTGAAAAAGTTAAAGAGTTATTGGAATTCCGGTGATGCCGTCAAAACTATTAATGAAAATACATGTTATGATCCAACAAACTCTTATTCTGATTTTGTTCCTACTAAAGGGCTTGGTTTTGAAGGAAAAGAATTTGATGTTACCAATTTTATAAACTCTAAGGAACAATTTCCCGATTCAAATGAAATTAAGTTGTCTTATAAACATTTTGAAAATGAGGGTTGTTCTTCAAGTGGTAAATCTGTTCTTAAATGTGATTTTTGCCATAAAATTGGGCATTTAGAAAAGTTTTGCTTCAAGAAATTAGGGCAGAATAGTTTTGATTTAGGCAAAGTTAGGCAAAATCAAAAAGTTGGAAATAATCATTTTGTCAAACCTAATTTTCAGTGTAGTTTTTTCCATAAGAATGGTCATTTAGAAAAATTTTGTTTTAAGAAATTAGGACAAAACAAAACTGATTTAGGCAAATTTAGGCATATTCAAAACGTCGAGAATTTTAAAACTGCAAAGCATGCTCTTAAATGTAATTTTTGCTCTAAAAATGGACATACTGAAAAATTCTGCTATAAAAGACTTGGGCAGAATAATGCTAATATAGGCATTTTTAGAAAAATTGAAAATCAGAAAAATGTCAAAACTGCCAAACCTATGCTGAAATGCAGTTTTTGTTCTAAAATTGGCCATATTGAAAAATTTTGTGTTCAAAAATTAATGCAGAAACAAGCTGTTTTGGGCAAAAATAGTCATTTTGATAGAAATAAACATGCTGAAAATTATATTTTTAGGTGTAATTTCTGTTTTAAAATGGGTCATTTAGAGCAGTTTCATCATAAAAAGTTGAATTTTGAATCTGAAAAGCTGCCCACTAAATGCAGAAATTCTAAAGTGCCTCTGAATGCTAAGTGTAAACATGCTGTTAAACCTGTTTATAAATGTAACTTTTGTTCCAAATATGGACATTTAGAACAATTCTGTTTTGAGCGTTTGAATTTAACTAGAAAATCTGCATATGATAAAAATGTGAGCTTTCATGATAATGCTAAATCAAATGATAGGCATGTATTTAAATGCAGTTTTTGTCTTCAAAAGGGTCATTTGGGACAGTTTTGCTATAAGCGTTTAAGTAGACAACAAAATGGTGTTAAAAATTTGTCCAAGATCCATTTAAAGTCTAATGTTGTTAAGAATTGTTCTCATACTAATGTTAATTTTGCCCCATTTAAGACCGTTATTCCTAATTTTCAAATCGAAGTGGGTTAAGAAAGATGATTTAGGTACTCAAATGAGGAGTATCGAAATTTCAAACTAATTTTGCTTTAGTTTGTTTTAGTTTTTTGTTAGTACATTTTAAATTGCATACTCATGTTGTACTAACTTTTATTTTGTAGGATTCTTCCCTACCCTTTGTCCCTTTGAGACAAACAGGGGGAGAATTGGAGACTCTTTTGGTATTGTATTTTTGAGGCTTTTAGGAATTCGTGTTGTTAGTTGAGCTTAGTACTCTTCTATGTTTGATTAGGACTCTTGTGGTTAGTAGAGTTATGTATCTTCTTTTGTTTTAGGACTCATGTGTATAGTCGAGTTATGTAATTTTTGTTGTTCTTTGTTTTTGAGTCTCGGTTTTTGTTTGTCTCAAAATTGGCCAAAGGGGGAGATTGAAAATCTCATTATTCTTGTGTTGGCTCAATCTTGAGACGAACAATTTTTAGTTATATGCTCTTGCATTTTTTTTATTTTTATTCAAATCTATTTTTTATATCTTAAATCATATTTTCCTATATTGATTTATTATATAAATTATTTTTTTTGAGAAAAATATTTTTTGTGTAATGTACAAATTATTTTGGGTGTCATATAATTTATTTATTTTTTTTCTTCTGTGAGTTTTGATATTTTTCTGAATTTAAAGTTTATTTTATATTTCAAGTCTTTTATTTTATTTGACTTGATATATAAAATAATTTTTTTATTCAGAATATTTATTTTGTATTTTTTTTTGTTTCATTTTTTATTTTTTATTTTTATTTTCCGATGTTATATTTTTTTGTGTTTTTTTATTTTTTGGGGATTTTTAAGTTTTGGGCTTTTTGGAGAACCCTTTAGGGTTTATTTTTTTTGGTATAAGTTATCTCTCTCTCTCTCTCTCTTCCCATACAATTTTTTTTGCCCTAGCCGTCACTCTCTCTATCACTCTACCGAGATACCATTTTCACTTTGAGAGAGTTTTAACTTAGTCATTTGTTTCTCCATTTTTTTGTGACTTGGGCTTGCTGTTTGAGGAGATCGGAGGAATTTTTTTTGGGTTTTGTTGTTTGAGTTTTCCGGTTGGAGGTTCCGGTGTGGTGATTGGGTTTCCGATTTTGAGGTTGGCGATTTCCGGCCTGTTTTTCCGGCCTTGATTTTCCGGTGGTGCTATCTCTCCCGTGGTCTATTTTTTCCGGAGTTGATTTTTCCGGGGTTGATTTTTCCGGTGGACTCAAGTTTCCGGCGACCAATTTTTTTGGTAACTGTTTTTCGTCTCTCTCTCTATATATCTAATATATACATATATATATAGAGACACATATACACACACACACACACATATATATATATATATATATATAAATATATATATATATATATATATATATATATATATTTTTTTTTTTTCAGATCTGTGTACTGTGTGTACTGTGTGTGCGTGTGTACTGTGTGTGTATGTGCTGTTTTAACTGTGTGTGCGTGTGTGTTATATATCTGCTATAATATATATTATATATACATACACCGCATACCTGTTACACCATTTACATATTATACACACTGCATTTTTGTTGTGAAACGAATCTGCGTTTTTTTTTTATGAAAATAATTTTCTGTATTTTTTCTATCAAAACTAAAATTTGTTAGTTCAAATTTTTGGGGTATAGAAAGCTACATATGTTGAGGTATTGTTATTTGGATTGAAATTTGGACTGTGACTTTATTTGCTAAAACTTATTTGGACAAATTTTATTTTAGACTAAATATAATTTTTGACTAAAATTAATTTGGGACTGTTTTGGATTAAGCCCTTTTGTTGGGTGTGTATTGTTGGCTCTTATTTTACACCCAACTCATTTATTGTGTGTACACCTTTTATATTGAACTTAGATTATTAAAATTTTGTGTCACACATTGTTTATAAAAATAATATTTTAATCTGAATTAAAATTTATTTGAGTGTTGGGTATTTGTTGTTGGAGCTTAGTTTATACCCAACTCATTTAGTGTGTGTACACTTTGTTTATTTGGACTGTGACTTTATTTTGGGCCAACTTTATTTGGATAAATTTATTTGGACTAAAATTTGTTGGGACTGAATTTTAGTAGGCTTATTGGGTGTTTGGTTTGTAGAGTTTATTTACACCCATTTCAGTTTGTGTGTACACTTTGTTATAAAGACTTATTTTAGTGTGTCACACATTTTTATTTATTTATTATTATAATTTGATTTAATTTATTTGGGAATAAAGATATTTGATTTTTGACTCTAACTAGTTACACCCTCTAAGTTGAACTTTTGTGCGTTCACTTTATTTAGTTGGGTTTAATTAGTGTGTAGTCTTTATATCACATCTTTATTTATTTAAATTTTATTTTAGTTAAACCCATCCTATTTTAGTGAGTCGAGTGCTACACTCTTTATCTCGTACTCACTTGACTTGGATTGGACTATTTGACTCGTACACTTTTTATTGCCTAAATTGAATACTTTTTGTTGTATTCTTTTATAACTTAAGGTAGTGTTTGTGTGTGTATGAGTATTTGATCCAACCCTTGTCATAGTATTAGTTTATACTAAAATTGGAATGTAATATTTGTAATCTTATTTTATTTATTTTAATTAAGTCCCAATTTGTATGAGCTAAGTGCTACACCTATTTATCTTTTGCTCATTTTACTTGGACTTAATATTTTTAACATAACACCTATTTAAATTGATTCATATTATATTTGGTGTTAGGTTAATTTTTATCTTAGTTGCGCGACACAATTGTTGGGATTTTATTTGTGATCATTTGCGCCAACTAATTTGTTTTTAGAATTAATCTTTACTTGAATATTAAATATTAAGGAAGAACTTACTTGTGTCTTGGGACTTAATATTTAAGCATTCTTTTTAGTATTGATTAATTCAATATTGTCTTACCTTTAATTAGTCCTTGATTGGTAATTTGTCTTGTCAATTAAAATAGATTTAAACCTTGGTTGTTTGGTCTATTTTTAAACAAGATTATTTTTGTTGTTTTGATTAAAACAATATCTATTATTATATTTGTGTGTTGCACAACTTCACGGGGTCTCGGGTTTGAGTGTGTCGTTGTGCTTGTGTAGTGAGTGAGCGATAGTCTCTATTACCGGGGTGTTATTGGGTTGACTGATTTTCAGTCAAGTTGGGTTGTTTTAGACTAGGCTGGGTGTACGGGTTTGTATTTGCTTAGTTTAATTCATTGTGGACTTGGAGGACTGTAATCTGTAACCTATAATCGGTAATAGCGGACTTGAGTGCGCGGGCTGTCCTGGGACTAGGGACACGGGGTTTACCACTAAGGTGGGTTCCTCGATAACATATATTGTGTCACACTCTACTTTTCCTCATCTCATTCTTAAAGGGAATTATTCTTTACTTCTAGCATCATCACCTTTACTAATAGTGTGCGTGAGTGTTTTCTCACTAAAAATTTATAATAGATTTTGTATTAAAGATTTGAAAGAGTTGAAGATTTTTAATTTACCTAATACGCATTAGCAAGTACCACTCGGTTCTTTCTAGTGTGACCCTTAGGTCCTTTTTCAAATGGTATCAGAGCTTCAGGATTCACTTTATAAAAGTTTTTATTCCGCAAAGATCCTAATCTCCTTTTAAAAATCTATATTTTATATCATTTAAAATCTATTTTTTATTATGGGAAAACAAATTGGTGATGCTATTTTTTCTTTGAAAAAATCCCTTTATGAATGTTCTAATGATGAAAAGCTTTACTCTCAATATAACATTCCAAAATCTTCTACATCTTTGTTTAAAATGTGGGATGATATGTCTGATAGTGATAGTGATGAGGATAATTTTAACCATATATTGCCTTCTACACCTATTTGTGATACTAAATTTGTTGCCCCTATTTCTACAAATATTTGGGATGGTATTACTGATAGTGATACTGATAGTGATAAAGATAATTTTGATCACTTATTATCTCCTACTACTATTTGTGGCACTAAATCTGTTGTTGCCCCACTCACTTTATCCGAAGGCATTTATGATTGCGTATCTACTAGTTCGGATGATTCCGATTTATGTGTAGATAATTCTGTTTTAGACAAAGTGATTTTATCTCGTACCTCACCGACTCCATGTCACCCTACATTCACAGCTTCTATATCTAATGTTGATGATATTTTTGGTGACGTTGATGAATCTGAAAATGAAGACAATGCTGTCATTTTGGAAAGGTGCGTGAGTACAAATTTAGAGGATTGTGTGAGTAATAAATCTTTTGAGAACACGATTGAGGATTGCAATGATTTAGATCCAATTAATTCTAGTTTAATGGCTAAAAATGACATTTTAAGCGATCAAATCAAGTTAATAACCGAAGAATCTGTTTTTCGTATTGATGAACTTGAAAATGATGTTTCGTTTTTAGAGAAAAGGATTGTCATGTTAACCGAACTTAATCATTCTCTTGAAACTAAAAACAAGGAAGTTTTGTGTAAATTTGATGATTCTCAAGTTGAACTAAAGTCCGTTTTGATTAAATTTGATAAATGTAAAAAGGAACTAGAAGTGACTTTGAAAAAGTTAAAGAGTTATTGGAATGCCGGTGATGCCGTCAAAACTATTAATGAAAATACATGTTATGATCCAACAAACTCTTATTCTGATTTTGTTCCTACTAAAGGGCTTGGTTTTGAAGGAAAAGAATTTGATGTTACCAATTTTATAAACTCTAAGGAACAATTTCCCGATTCAAATGAAATTAAGTTGTCTTATAAACATTTTGAAAATGAGGGTTGTTCTTCAAGTGGTAAATCTGTTCTTAAATGTGATTTTTGCCATAAAATTGGGCATTTAGAAAAGTTTTGCTTCAAGAAATTAGGGCAGAATAGTTTTGATTTAGGCAAAGTTAGGCAAAATCAAAAAGTTGGAAATAATCATTTTGTCAAACCTAATTTTCAGTGTAGTTTTTTCCATAAGAATGGTCATTTAGAAAAATTTTGTTTTAAGAAATTAGGACAAAACAAAACTGATTTAGGCAAATTTAGGCATATTCAAAATGTCGGGAATTTTAAAACTGCAAAGCATGCTCTTAAATGTAATTTTTGCTCTAAAAATGGACATACTGAAAAATTCTACTATAAAAGACTTGGGCAGAATAATGCTAATATAGGCATTTTTAGAAAAATTGAAAATCAGAAAAATGTCAAAACTGCCAAACCTATGCTGAAATGTAGTTTTTGTTCTAAAATTGGCCATATTGAAAAATTTTGTGTTCAAAAATTAATGCAGAAACAAGCTGTTTTGGGCAAAAATAGTCATTTTGATAGAAATAAACATGCTGAAAATTATATTTTTAGGTGTAATTTCTGTTTTAAAATGGGTCATTTAGAGCAGTTTTATCATAAAAAGTTGAATTTTGAATCTGAAAAGCTGCCCACTAAATGCAGAAATTCTAAAGTGCCTCTGAATGCTAAGTGTAAACATGCTGTTAAACCTGTTTATAAATGTAACTTTTGTTCCAAATATGGACATTTAGAACAATTCTGTTTTGAGCGTTTGAATTTAACTAGAAAATATGCATATGATAAAAATGTGAGCTTTCATGATAATGCTAAATCGAATGATAGGCATGTATTTAAATGCAGTTTTTGTCTTCAAAAGGGTCATTTGGGACAGTTTTGCTATAAGCGTTTAAGTAGACAACAAAATGGTGTTAAAAATTTGTCCAAGATCCATTTAAAGTCTAATGTTGTTAAGAATTGTTCTCATACTAATGTTAATTTTGCCCCATTTAAGACCGTTATTCCTAATGTCAAATCGAAGTGGGTTAAGAAAGATGATTTAGGTACTCAAATGAGGAGTATCGAAATTTCAAACTAATTTTGCTTTAGTTTGTTTTAGTTTATTTGTTAGTACATTTTAAATTGCATACTCATGTTGTACTAACTTTTATTTTGTAGGATTCTTCCCTAACCTTTGTCCCTTTGAGACAAACAGGGGGAGAATTGGTGACTCTTTTGGTATTGTATGTTTGAGTCTTTTAGGAATTCGTGCTGTGAGTTGAGCTTAGTACTCTTCTATGTTTGATTAGGACTCTTGTGGTTAGTAGAGTTATGTATCTTCTTTTGTTTTAGGACTCATGTGTATAGTCGAGTTATGTAATTTTTGTTGTTCTTTGTTTTTGAGTCTCGGTTTTGGTTTGTCTCAAAATTGGCCAAAGGGGGAGATTGAAAATCTCATTCTTCTTGTGTTGGCTCAATCTTGAGACAAATAATTTTTAGTTATATGCTCTTGCATTTTTTTTATTTTTATTCAAATCTATTTTTTATATCTTAAATCGTATTTTCCTATATTGATTTATTATATAAATTATTTTTTTTGAGAAAAATATTTTTTGTGTAATGTACAAATTATTTTGGGTGTCATATAATTTATTTATTTTTTTTCTTCTGTGAGTTTTGATATTTTTCTGAATTTAAAGTTTATTTTATATTTCAAGTCTTTTATTTTATTTGACTTGATATATAAAATAATTTTTTTTATTCAGAATATTTATTTTGTATTTTTTTTGTTTCATTTTTTATTTTTTATTTTTATTTTCGGATGTTATATTTTTTTTGTGTGTTTTTATTTTTTCGGCTTTTTAAGTTTTGGGCTTTTTGGAGAACCCTTTAGGGTTTATTTTTTTTGGTATAAGTTATCTCTCTCTCTCTCTCTCTTCCCATACAATTTTTTTTGCCCTAACCGTCACTCTCTCTATCACTCTACCGAGATACCATTTTCTCTTTGAGAGAGTTTTAACTTAGTCATTTGTTTCTCCATTTTTTTTGTGACTTGGGCTTGCTGTTTGAGGAGATCGGAGGAATTTTTTTTGGGTTTTGTTGTTTGAGTTTTCCGGTTGGAGGTTCCGGTGTGGTGATTGGGTTTCCGATTTTGAGGTTGGCGATTTCCGGCCTGTTTTTCCGACCTTTATTTTTCGGTGATGCTATCTCTCCCGTGGTCTGTTTTTTCCGGAGTTGATTTTTTCCGGAGTTGATTTTTCCGGTGGACTCAAGTTTCCGGCGACCAATTTTTTTTGGTAACTGTTTTTCCTCTCTCTCTCTATATATCTAATATATACATATATATATAGAGACACATATACACACACACACACACATATATATATATATATATATATATATATATACACATATACACACACACACACACATATATATATATATATATATATATATATGTATGTATATATATGTATATATATATATATGTATATATATGTATATATATATATATATGTATATATATATATATATTTTTTTTTCAGATCTGTGTACTGTGTGTGCGTGTGTACTGTGTGTGTATGTGTTGTTTTAACTGTGTGTGCGTGTGTGTTATATATCTGCTATAATATATATTATATATACATACACCTCATACATGTTACACCATTTACATATTATACACACTGCATTTTTGTTGTGAAACTAATCTGCGTTTTTTTTTTATGAAAATAATTTTCTGTATTTTTTCTATCAAAACTAAAATTTGTTAGTTCAAATTTTTGGGGTATAGAACGCTGCATGTGTTGAGGTATTGTTATTTGGATTGAAATTTGGACTGTGACTTTATTTGCTAAAACTTATTTGGACAAATTTTATTTTAGACTAAATATAATTTTTGACTAAAATTAATTTGGGACTGTTTTGGATTAAGACCTTTTGTTGGGTGTGTATTGTTGGCTCTTATTTTACACCCAACTCATTTATTGTGTTTACACCTTTTATATTGAACTTAGATTATTAAAATTTTGTGTCACACATTGTTTATAAAAATAATATTTTAATCTGAATTAAAATTTATTTGGGTGTTGGGTATTTGTTGTTGGAGCTTAGTTTATACCCAACTCATTTAGTGTGTGTACACTTTGTTTATTTGGACTGTGACTTTATTTTGGGCCAACTTTATTTGGATAAATTTATTTGGACTAAAATTTGTTGGGACTGAATTTTAGTAGGCTTATTGGGTGTTTGGTTTGTAGAGTTTATTTACACCCATTTCAGTTTGTGTGTACACTTTGTTATAAAGACTTATTTTAGTGTGTCACACATTTTTATTTATTTATTATTATAATTTGATTTAATTTATTTGGGAATAAAGATATTTGATTTTTGACTCTAACTAGTTACACCCTCTAAGTTGAACTTTTGTGCGTTCACTTTATTTAGTTGGGTTTAATTAGTGTGTAGTCTTTATATCACATCTTTATTTATTTAAATTTTATTTTAGTTAAACCCATCCTATTTTAGTGAGTCGAGTGCTACACTCTTTATCTCGTACTCACTTGACTTGGATTGGACCATTTGACTCGTACACTTTTTATTGCCTAAGTTGAATACTTTTTGTTGTATTCTTTTATAACTTAAGGTAGTGTTTGTGTGTGTATGAGTATTTGATCCAACCCTTGTCATAGTATTGGTTTATACTAAAATTGGAATTTAATATTTGTAATCTTATTTTATTTATTTTAATTAAGTCCCAATTTGTATGAGCTAAGTGCTACACTTATTTATCTTTTGCTCATTTTACTTGGACTTAATATTTTTAACATAACACCTATTTAAATTGATTCATATTATATTTGGTGTTAGGTTAATTTTTATCTAAGTTGCGCGACACAATTGTTGGGATTTTATTTGTGATCATTTGCGCCAACTAATTTGTTTTTAGAATTAATCTTTACTTGAATATTAAATATTAAGGAAGAACTTACTTGTGTCTTGGGACTTAATATTTAAGCATTCTTTTTAGTATTGATTAATTCAATATTGTCTTACCTTTCAATTAGTCCTTGATTGGTAATTTGTCTTGTCAATTAAAATAGATTTAAACCTTGGTTGTTTGGTCTATTTTTAAACAAGATTATTTTTGTTGTTTTGATTAAAACAATATCTATTATTATATTTGTGTGTTGCACAACTTCACGGGGTCTCGGGTTTGAGTGTGTCGTTGTGCTTGTGTAGTGAGTGAGCGATAGTCTCTATTACCGGGGTGTTATTGGGTTGACTGATTTTCAGTCAAGTTGGGTTGTTTTAGACTAGGCTGGGTGTACGGGTTTGTATTTGCTTAGTTTAATTCATTGTGGACTTGGAGGACTGTAATCTGTAACCTATAATCGGTAATAGTGGAATTGAGTGCGCGGGCTGTCCTGGGACTAGGGACACGGGGTTTACCACTAAGGTGGGTTCCTCGATAACATATATTGTGTCACACTCTACTTTTCCTCATCTCATTCTTAAAGGGAATTATTCTTTACTTCTAGCATCATCACCTTTAATAATAGTGTGCGTGAGTGTTTTCTCACTTAAAATTTATAATAGATTTTGTATTAAAGATTTGAAAGAGTTGAAGATTTTTAATTTACCTAATACGCATTAGCAAGTACCACTCGGTTCTTTCTAGTGTGACCCTTAGGTCCTTTTTCAATCATGTGGTGCTAGGATGCCTTTGAAGTCAAGTCGAGAGAACCCAACTATAAGATTGTCCATGTCCACATTCTTTCTCTTCTGCTTGGCCTTGGAAGACGTCAGGTTTACTACTTCAAGTTTGGCCACTGACTTGGCCTCTGCCACATGAGCTTTCTAGTCAGCCACTTCAGAACCACCCCCTACAAGTCCTCCGCATATGGTGTTAACACCAAAGGAGATCATACCAACGCTCTTCACTGGAGTGTTGACATCTTTTGGTGGAAGGTCCAGATCGTCTTCATCATCGCCATCCGAGTCATCACCCTTTTTTGCTGGGGTATCGTCATAACATCTATCGTCTCTCTTATTTTTAGGGTCATCTCTTCCCCTTTTAGGATCCCTTCTATCAACATATTTTCTCAACTTTCCTGACTTAAACATTTTTTTGATCTCATCCTTTAAGGAGAAGCACTTGTCTATTACATGGCCATGGTCTTGGTGGAATTCACACCATAAGTTCTGGTTCCTCTTATGTGGAGGAGCCTTCAGCGTTTCTGGACATCTTAGGGACCTATCATTCTTGATCTCATTGAGGATATGTTCGCATCTCACCGTTAGAGGAGTATAGTGTGCGAACTTGTCGTCAACTGACCTCTTCTTTCCATCCTTCTTTCTTTAGAACTTCTCGCTACTACCGCTGTTCTCATCCTCATACTTGGCAACCATGGCCTCTTCAGCGTTCACGACTTTCCCCTCAGTAGCCAATATCTCTGCCATGGACTTCGGAGGGTCTTCTGCAAGTTTCCACAACAACTTCCCTTTCTGAAGACCCCATATGAGGCTGGTCATGGCTATATTCTCTTCGTAATCTTCAACCTCAAGTTTTTCTTTGTTAAACCTAGTGATATAGTCTCTTAGGCTCTCGTACTTGACTTGCTTGACATACAACAGATGGGTGGTCTTATTTTAAGGTCTTACCCCAAAACAGAAATTATGAAGGATTCGTTCAACCAAGCCCTTAAAGTTCTCAATTGAATTCTTCGGAAGAGAAGTAAACCAGATGTGTGCTGCTCCCATCAAAGTCCTGGAGAAGGCCTGACACTTCATCTCATCTAGTATTGAATAGATGTCTGCCACTGACTGGTACATCTCAATGTGATGTACAGGGTTGGTGGTACCGTCATACTTGGGAGACACCGTGGGCGGTTTGAACTTAGCAGGGGTTGGAAAACTCACTATCCTGGCCATGAATGGGAAGCACTTTGAGAAAACTCTTTGTAATGGGTCTCGGCTTTTAATGAGGTCTCCTATCTTTTGTTCAAGACATTGGATGGATTCGTTCCATGGCCTTGCAATGTCAGCCTGGACGAGGTTGTCCCCAACCACCTCTAAAGGGTGGACTGAGGGTTCCCCAGCTGCAACACAATGTCAACTGTTAACCTCTTCTTGGTCTCTTCCTCGTCCTTGATGAGGCCGATGTTGCCTCTCTTCTCTTTGTGAGCCCGATGTACTTATCAACCTCGATAACCCCTGTCTTAGGTCATTTACGGGGCCAAGACTTTTAAAGGCTGACCCTCTACTCAATCGATCAAAAGCTGATCCTCATTGTTGGGCTTCTCCACCTCTTCTGCCTCCACAACCTTAGCTCCGCTGGACCGGACGAACTGTGTTATTCGAAACCTCATATGGCTCTCAACAATCTGCCGGGACATCTTCTGCCTCTAGATCATCATACCTATCCTCAAGGAAAGGGTGTCCTTGTCTCCCCAGGCGTAAACGCCTAGGGTCAGCAATGTCCCTCCTCCGTTGGGGCATAGGGTGGTCCTTGCGCAGTGGGTGGTCCCCTGGCTTCAGGATGCGCCTGGACAGCCGTCGGAGTAATCATCTCTGGTGAGACTCTAGGTGGCCTCATCATATTTTGACTGAGCTGGGCAAATTTCTCCTTCATTGCTTGTTGCGTTGCTTTCAAGGACCTCAAGGCTACTGCACCTCAGCCATTTCGGATTGGGGTGGTGCCTGGATGGAACTAGGCCCTCCAGCACCAGGTGGAGGAGGAGGTGGTAGTAACTCTGGTGCCATGCGTTAAAACTAAAGAGCTCGTGAAGGAAATTAGCTTATTACCTTAAAGGACCTCTTTCAATGGTGAAACAGCTCCACGTAAGGGGTGAGGCCTGGTTCACCACCAGAGTCTCCAGTGAGGTTAAGCACAAAATGAGGAAGAGATAGCTTCAATTTCCCACAGACGGCGCAAAAATGATGATGCTATAAACAACAACACCCTTCAAGGTATTCGTAAGCTCAATTCAGTGTTAACAATGGCGGTACATGGGTAAGGATATACAAAATATGGAGATGAGGAGAAGAGGATGAACACAGGCATGTAAGTGGTTCAGCCAATCAGGCCTACATCCACTGTGCAAGTGTGTGATTAATATCACTATATGAGGGCTCTAATGGCCATAGATACAATCTCTCAAGCTCTCTCTCTCTACTGTCTATTTATATAGAGTTTCAGCTAGGGTTGTCCTTTTTGGATCCTTATCCAAGTAGGTTAAAGCATGTATATATTGTGTGTGGGGGTGTAATGCACCCATATGCATGCAATGAGCATGTGTGTATTGATCTAGCCAATTTGACGAATACATCTGTCACTATCACATGTAGATAATGATAATAAAATATTCCCCCACGTGAGGGGATTGATTTGTTATAACTGATTGTGTACACGTGTTCCCAACCATAAATATGCTAATAAAGGCTCGGCCATCTGTGATTGGTCCCAACCTCGGCCTGGAAGAGTATGAGGTTGGTGAAGTCTGGCTGTTGCCCAATCCGAGATAAATCATGATGGCCTCGGCTCATATGAGGCCGAGGTAGTGGAGTCCTAATGTCGGCCTGGGCCGAGGTTATGGAGGAGTATCCCAGTAACATCGACAGACTCTCTACCAAGGTTGGTTGTGATGATAGAGTAGTCCTTGCAACCTCAGCCTGGACCCAGTCGAGGTTGCCAGCCGTGGATGACCTGATGTAACTGCCCCTATGGATCATGAAGACCTCAACTGCTGTATGACTGTGAGGTAACAAGTACCGTCGGCCATGGCCGACCTTGCTTAGGACGAGACCGGTGGTTGCTAATCTAAGGCCCTTCTAACCTCGGCCATCTTCCTAGCCGAGGTTGATGTCTCTGAGATGTTGGGTACATTTAGGGCATATCAATCCGGGTACATTTAGGGCATATCACATAGTGCTTGTACTAACACCAAGTCCTTAGCATAAGAGATTAAACTCATAACTCAACAGTAAATCCTGCATACCTTAAATCATATCTATAAGGTCGCCATGCACTCCAGTTTTGATAGTGAAACATCTGCTCACCGAAGTTCCATCTACCCATATAATAAAGGCGAACTCAACCTTTTTCTAGGTGAGATATCGCAACAACAACCTGTTCCACCCTGGAACCGTGGATACGATAGTCTTGCAATCATTAGCCCGCTATCGCTCCGGTAATACAATAACATTACTCTTATAAAAGTATTATACTCGTATAACACATACAAAATGAGTAGTACAAACCATATACAAATTCAAAATAGAATCCCGCTACTGCGAAAAAACATATAGACATATACTATATAATGTTATCGACATCGCCACAGAGCTCGAATTACACACACGAATCTAGGATTATCGAAATACCACGACTCTATCTAGTCACACAAAATATACCTCTTTCATTCAAGAAAAAACTTGTAACAATAACTTCGCCAATCACCCTAACTGCTTCGACTGGTTCCTTAACATAACACACTTGTCTTAACCGAATCAAAATTAATTTAATCAATTCTCCATCTGGGCGCTCCATTCTTGTCCTTTAACTCCTACTGGGCAAGGACTAACCGCGTGGTTCTATGCTCCACTTTGCAACAATCCCCATCTCTGGGCACCCTGACCATGTTAAGGTTATCAGTATCTAAGACTCTATCGCCTCGATCCTGACAATCGCCTTCATAGTCCCCTTAACCTCTTCGTCAAAAGGAAACTCCACTACCGGCCTCAATAGCCCTGTTTCAATGAACTCCCTGGGTGGATGTCCACCAATGGGGTTCCATGAACAAAAAATTCTCCATAAGTGTTAGGAACACTTTCTAGTGAGCCTATCATTCTTCTGAAGGACTCCCTCTTCATTGTACCTACCTTTCTTCGGTATAAGGTTCACTTCTCCATATCACTCTTTATTCATTGTCGGCCTCTAATTGATCCTTATGTGAATAATTCAAAACTGCATTATTTTCATTCCGACTAAATCATGGGAACTCGCGATTAAAACCATTCATAAGATCCCTTTATGAGCAAAATATCTAGCTCTCTTAAACATGGTGACTACCGTTCCCACCATTTCAATATTGCTCCTACGAGTGAAAACAAATTTCCTCAAATTTTCACATCTGGGCATTTCCATACCCTGCTCTAAGCCTAAAGCTTCTGAGCATTCTACTTCCACTGAGTAATGCTACCCTTAGTTCGCACGACTTAACTTCAACATATGGTCCTTGTCAAAGACCCTTTCAAATTTTTTCCCCAACTTAACTTCACGGGGTAATTCGAGTTTAGCACCACTCTCTATACTGTAGCGGTACGTACATAAATATAACTACTATATTCTAGTAGTCATTGCATCGATTCAAAAAAATGCCAAAAAGGGGAGTGATCTCAACTGCGGCCCTCGTCCTCAACTTATAGCTCCAACTGAGCTCCGCCTCCTACCACTCTTGAAATGGCATTTTGTGGTCTCTCTTCATCGATCAGGACACAAATATTGAATGAGCACGCAAAAGATTTACTATAATCTTATATAATAGTGGGAGAATAAAATCTCACAAGGGGAATCAAGAATCCTATTTTTAAGGCTCTATATCAAATCGAGAGCAATGTTGAAAGCATAGTACGTCCACACAGATTCCTAAGGACACTAGAACCTGATGCTCTTATACCATCTATAGCACCCCGCCTAATAAAATACCGGGCGATCAATCCCGTACCAAATTAAAATGGGAGTCTCATATGGTTCATTCTTAGCATCACTTCGAGAACCAATTTAATTACTAATAACCTATTAGGCTGGCGTCAAAATTTTAATCAACTAATCTTTTTAATCAAACCAATCAAATAAAACATTCACATAGTTTATATATATAAAACTGAAATGAAATAAAATAACTGAACACTCGGCTCAACATAATACAACCAAATCGAATGACGCACTAAAAGGCGGTAAAACTATAAATGAATACAATTGGGCTTTTGGCCCGAGTCTTACTACAATGCTTCCTATCTAGATCACAAGAATAGAAGCGTCTAAAAATAAACCTGCATGCATCCACAACTGTTGCAGCAACATCTGACTCAAAAGGATCATCATCGACGCGTCCCTGTGTCTGGACACCTATATATATACATATATAGCAAAAGAGGGGAAAATAGATAAACGGTAATGATGCTAAGATTTAGCACCACGAGGTAAGAGGTGCGAAGCTCAAACATCAACAACGGCAGCAACAGAGTTATGCATGTGTATAAGTACATAAAAGGGTATGAGTATAAGAGGAATGAAGACAATGATGTATAGTGGTTCAGCCAATCAGGACTACATCCACCGTGAGTGTGTGATCCACTAAATATGGGCACTAATGGCCTTGGATACAATGCTCATAAGCCCACTCTCTCTCTACTGTGTGTACAAGCAGAGTATTAGCTAGGGTTTTAATTCTCTATCCCTTTACAAGGTTGAAGATGACAAGTATATATAGGGCTTGGAGGGCGTAGTTTCCCCCCCAAGCTTGCATTGAGCATGTGAATGATGATTTAGCCAAACCTCTCTTGACACCTGGCTAGGCCACTTGTAGGCAATGATGACACAATATTCCCTCATGTGAGGGGATGATATTATTATAACGGTGTTATCCATGTGACACATGAGTCCCACGCGCATGTCTCACGCGTCTCCCATATCACGCGCCATGAAGATGTCACCCTCGGCATATGATGACAGACCGCGAATGAGGTAGATATTGGCATATTGGGTCATGACTGCTGGATGTAGACCTCGTACTGTCGGCCCCACATAGGGTCGACTAGTTACTTGGTCACCCCAAAAGAAGAGGCTTCTATCTCCACGATCTTGGACAGCTCGTCAAAGTAAATAGTGGGGTTGGCCTCCTCAGGGTGGTCCGGTCGTACTGTCGTCAGTTATGGGGTCGGCTTGTTTGACCCCCCTTCTTTAGTAAGACCCTAGGGGTAGTAGAGTTGGGCCCTCGTCCTAGACGGGGCTACCCTCAGCCTGGCCGAGGGTGTATTTTGGTATATCAATCACCCCCTAGCCCTTAATCATCGATGCTGTGGAGATGACTGAGGGGTAGTGTTGTCTTTGGATGTCAAATGTGTGATCATGTTGGTGAGTGGAATTTGTCAACTTAATTGACATTTTATCAGGTGTCACTCATCATTTGTGTTCCTTAGAAATGATGACTACACACCACACTTGGGACTTTGTGCCCTAATGATTATTCTTCTCGTGGATTGTGCATAACTTTGGTTAGTGGGTCCACTAATGACAAAGTATTTAATCCCTTTTTCAAACACTTCTCTTTCTTCTTCTTCTTCTCGCACACATTCTCTCTCTAGTTTTAGCATCTCGAATGCCATCTCTGCAATTTCTACCTTTTTCTCTAGCGTTCCAAATTTTATTCAGCTTCAATCTTCACCCCTAGGTAACTTCTCTGCCCTAATTTCCCTTTTATCCTCCATTTTCTTTGATTTCTTCTTTGGGTATCTCCTGCACATTTTCTTGGCTATTCTACATTTTTTTGGCGTATGAACCCGCCTTCATGTGGCAGTTATAGGGCTAGATATTGGGTAATAGATTTTCCTTAATTCCTCCTCCACCGTCTAGTGGTGGTTCTGCCTTGAGTTTTAACATTCTCCGGTGAACTTTCGATCTTCTTCTCCGGTGAATCTTGTTCTTCATGTTCTTGGGCATTCATCCATAAACTTTTCATTTCTCAAGGTTCAATCCAAAAGTTAACTTAGTCAACTGTCTAACTTGTTTGTATTTTAATTGAGAAAATTCCTTAAGTGTAGGGTCTTCATCTTAATGCTCCAAAGGCTTTATGATTTAGCCGCGGAGTTTCCAACTTTGAGAGAGAGGTGATTTACAGGGATCAGGAGAATAGAGGAAGAGAATGAGAATAGAAGTAGGGACGACCCTATTTGGTTACGACCCATTTTACCAATTCCATTAGCCATAGTTCTACCCTCTGAGCCCTGTGGGTCTTCCTATCATCCAATCGAGTGTCAGACGCAAGAGGGGGGAATGTACGCCAGAGCATCATCTCCAATGGGTGCTGGGACTTCTGGGAAAAGAGACTAACTAACAATTAGCTCAAATCGATAGGCCGAGGAAATAATTCACCCTGAGGCTATCCCCGTGACAACCATGTCCCCCTTACCTTCCAAGCTGCTTTTCGAGATGGCCCTCTAGTAAACGACGAGGATGAGAGGTTTGGGGATGAGAGAGTTGAGGATGAGGCAAATGGCGACGAGGACGATAGTGAGGACTCCAATAATCATCATGTTGACACCTTAGGGGCCTCGACTTTCATCTCATCTATTAGGGATCGTGACCTCTTACTATGGAGGCACCTCTTTGGTATAAAGCCCAACGTAAATATGAGGGTTTTGAATGAAGATGAGAGAATCTTCCAGGGGGAGAAGGATAAGTTGCTATTTATAAGCATTTGTTTAAGGTCGGTGTTAGGTTCCCTCTTCACCTTGCGATAATTGATATACTTTCTGCCCTTGGGGTTGCTCCTTCCCAACTTCCTCCTAACTCCTGGAGGACCATCCTTGGATATATCTCCCTCTAAAAGAACACGTTTACTGATGAGACCTTGATGGATTTATTCCTGGCATGCTACAACATAACCTCCTCATCCAAGCAACTTGGACATTTCCATTTAGGGGCTAGGAGGTCAGACAAAAAACTTCTCCACGTAGCACAAACTTCTAACCATGATTGGAAAAAGAGTTTCTTCTTCATTTCTAGGGACTGGGAATTAGCCATCGGGGTTGAGCCTCTTGAAGACAGCCCGAGGGTCCCAAGGGAATGGTCTAACCCCTCCATGAAAGCAAGGTCAGACCCTAGACTTAGCTTGGATGAGAGGGAAATAGCCGATTACCTGAGGGACCAAGGGAAGGAGGGTGAGACACCCAAGTTTCAAGACTTAATGACCCCTCATTTCCTCAAAGAATCAGGTCTGAGGGTCGGTCCATTGACAGAATTATGTGAGTTGCTTTTGTTTCAATTCTTTCCAAGTGTTTCCTCATTACTGTTGCTTATATCTGACTTGTCGTCTCATTTTTTCAGGTCGGCCTCCAAACATATCTGATCAACTTTGGGAGATGACTGTCCCGATGTCTGGACTAAGTAAAAAAGAAGGGTACGGAGCCTCAGGTGACCCACAAAAAGATAAAGAAAGTGGGGTCACCCCCGGTGGAGCCGGCCGTTGAGACTCGCAAGTGAAAGGAGCTAAAAGCTCCTATTGGCACTCAGCCCAATTCTTGTGTAAGGGAAAGGGGGGAGGTCCCTCTGAAAAATATCGAGGGAACTAGTTTTTCCTCGTGCATGGTCTCCTACTAGTCATCTAATCTGACCTTCCTAAAGGCCAACCCTTCCTCTTTAATTAACAACCGGAGAGTTGCCAAGGCCTCAATGTTCTCAACACCATCGGCTCCAGATTATGAATTTTTGGCCAAGATTCCCCCAGCCAAAATTTATGACTTTGGGCTTCATACTCTGTCTCAGGTATTTCTTTCATCTCTTTAATTTTGATTCATCAATATTTTACAAATTATTCCCTCGACCATTCAATATAACCCTTTTCTCGTCTTTTACAGTTTGTCTGCGCCTTCACCTCTGCCACCAAGTGGATGGCTGAGAATCAACGAAAGTTTCATGAGGTTGAGAGAGCTATTTAACATGAGTCCAACTTGAAGACTGAGTTGGATACTGTTAAGGCTGAACTGATGAATATGAAGGCCAGAAATGCGATGGTTCTAGACGAGCTTACAAAGGACCATGTTGTTCAACTAAAACTGAAGGATGACCTCATTATAGCCAAGGATGAGTCTTTGACCAACCCGGATGTGCAATTCAAGAATTATCTTGCTGTAGCTGTCCAAAGGGTTGAGGCCGATGCTGTGGAGGCCTACAAACTCTCTGACAAATTCTAAGGCTTCGGTCTTGAATACTTGGAGATGGAAATCAAGATGGCCTGTCGGTGGGTCATCTTAAAGTTTGCAGATGAAGTATTATCTATTCTTCCTTTTTTAGAGGCAGTGGAGCTAGATGACCCCCTGTGCTCTGAGGACCTAGATCATGTGTAATCTCATATAAATGTTGAAGGCACCGGTACGTCTGAGGATCATCAATCTATTATGGTTGTTGAGCGGACTCTTCCCGATGATGTTAGGCCTCCAAATTCTGATGTTGCTCATAAGGGTGGCCATTTGTGGCCTATACCCTCTACTTGCAAAGCTTGTCTTTCTTTCTTTTTGACATGTACTGTAACTCTTCATTTTTGTAATGAAAGTGCCCTCCTTTTCCTTCAGTCCTCTATATTGTCACTTTTATGATTTGTGCTGATGTGCCTCGGCTAAGGTGAGAGTAAACGGAGGGTCGTCCCTACCATTCACCCTCATCTTAGCCGAGGGTAGTTATCCACCAAACTAATGGTGTTTTTTAAACATCCAACTCCTACCTCGTCTTCTTGATAGTGAATGGAGGGTCATCCCTACCATTCACCCTTATCTTAGCCGAGGTTAGTTATCCACCAAACTAATGGTGTTTTTTTAAAACAAAAGTCCTCCCTCCTCTTTCTTGAGAGTGAATGGAGGGTCATCCCTACCATTCACCCTTATCTTAGCCGAGGGTGGTTATCCACAAAATTAATGGTGTTTTTTAAATACAAGTCCTCCCTCATCTTTCTTGAGAGTTAACGGAGGTCATCCCTACCATTTACCCTCATCTTAGTCGAGGGTGGTTATCCACCAAACTAATGCTGGTTTTAAAAACTAAGTCCTCCCCCGTCTTTCTTGAGAGTGAATGGAGGGTCGTTCCTACCATTCACCATCATGTTAGCCGAGGGTAGTTATCCACCAAACTAATGGTTTTTTTTAAACACAAGTCCTCCCTCGTCTTTCTTGAGAGTGAATGGAGGGTCATCCCTACCATTTACCATCATCTTAGCTGAGGGTGGTAATCCACCTAACTAATGGTGGTTTTGAAACACAAGTCCTCCATCATCTTTCCTGAGAATGAATGGAGGTTAGTCCCTACCATTCACCCTCATCTTAGCTGAGGGTCATTATCCACAAAACTAATGGTGTTTTTTTAATACAAGTCCTCCCTCGTGTTTCTTGAGAGTGAATGGAGGGTCGTCCCTACCATTCACCCTCATCTTAGCCGAGGGTAGTTATCCACTAAACTAATGGTGGTTTTCAAACACAAGTCCTCCCTCGTCTTTATTGATAGTTGATATGCCCAAGTGTGACCTCGGCCCAGAGGCACCAACCTCGGCCGAGATTTTGGCCGAAGTTGGACGTCTTGGACACGCAATACCAGCCCTCGGCCATAGTAAGGTCGGCCCAGGCCGAAACTACCGTGAGCCTCTCCAAGGGATCACAAGGATCAACAGCATTCTCGTATACCTTGGAATGGCAACCTCGGCCAGACATAGGCCGAGCTTACATAAAGCCACCAGCAACCTCATCAAGACATTAGTCGATACTCCAAACACCCCAGCTCAACCTCATCTCAGGCCGACCTCATCCATTGTCTCGGCTGGGATTAGGCCGAGACCTCCATGGAATACTCGGACTGAACGAGTACCTAGACTTACCAACCTCGGCCTCTCCCAGGCCGAGGTCATACACCAGGCGCGATAGCCGAGCTTCTGCTGACATTTGGATAAGGGCACGTGGACACAAATCAGTTATAACAAGATTATTCCCCACACGTGGGGAGAATATTACATCATCATTCTCTACATGTGACAGTGACAGATGGCTTTCCCATATTGGTGAGGCAAACACACACATGCTCATTGCATGCATGGGGGTTACATTACACCCCCTAGGTACTATATATAGAGGTCATCCTTTACCTTGCAAAGGATCCCATATATTTAACCCTAGTTGAAACTCTATCTAGATACACAGTATAGAGATAAAGCTCGAGAGATTGTATCCATGGCCATTAGTGCCTTATTGCAGTGAGGTTATTCACACACACACAGTGGACGTAGGTCAATTTAGGCTGAACCACTTATATCCTGGTGCTCTCTCCTCTTCTCCTCATCTCTTTCTCTTACCTTTTACATAACTATGCTGCCATTGTTGTTCTTAGATTGAGCTTGAAAATACCTTATCTGGTGGTGCTAATTCCAGCATCATCATTTTGGCGCCGTCTGTGGGAACGAGAAGCTATCTCTTCCTCTTTTTCTGCTTAACCTCACCGGAGACTTTGGTGGTGAACCAGGCCTCCCCCTAGCGCGGAGCTGTTCCACAATTGAAAGAGGTCCTTTGAGGTACTAAGCTCACCTGCTACTCAAGCTCTATAGTGTTGACATATGGCACCAGACTTACCACCGCCTCTTCCGCCACCTGGGGTTGGAGGGCCTAGTTCCAGTCAGGTTCCCCCCAGTCCGAAATGGCAGAGGTAGCTGCAGCCTTGAGATCTTTAGCTGCAACACAACAAGCTATGCAGGAGCAATTTGCACAGCTCAGCCAAACTATGATGAGGCCAACTGGAGTCTCACCGGATATGATCATTTCGGCGGCAGTTCAGCCTCATCCCGATGCCAGGGGACCACCCCAGGCACCAATGAAGGATCAGCCTGCACCCCAACGGAGAAGGGACGTTGCTGACCCTAGGCGCTTGCGCCTGGGGAGGCAGGGAAACCCTTGCCCAGAGGACAGGTATGATGATCTAGAGGCGGAAGAGGCCCCGGAAGACTGCTGGGAGCCGTATGAGGTGTCAAATAACATTGTACGACCTCTTAGGCAGAGTCAAGGTTGTGTCGGCCGAAGAGGTGAAGAGGCCCAACAAAGAGGGTCAGCCTTTGAAAGGTTGAGCAGAGGGTCAGACTTTGAGAGATTGGGCCCGATGAATGACCTAAGACAGAGACTGTCGAGATCAAGGAGCGCAGCAGGCTCTCAGAGAGGGAACAGGCAGGGTCGTCCAGATCAAGGCCGACACTGTGAAAGAAGAGGCAGGGAACAGGAAGAGGTCAACAACCGACGTGTCGCGGAAGGGGAACCCCCGGTCCATTCCATGGAGGTGGCAGGTGATAACCTCGGCCAAGTCGATGGCAGAAGACCATGGAATGAATCTATCCAGCGCCTTGAGGAGAATATAGGAGACCTCATTAAAAGAAGGGACCCATTACAAAGGGGTTACTCAGAGGGCTCCCCATTTATGGCTAGGATAGTGGGGTTCCCAACCCTAGCGAAGTTCAAGCCTCCTATAGTGTCTCCCAAGTACGATGGCAGCACTAACCTTGTGCATCACATCGAAATGTACCAGTCGGCAGCAGACATCTACTCGATACCCAATGCGATGAAGTGCAGGTCCTTCTCTGGGACCTTGACAGGGGCAGGGCACAGTTGGTTCACCTCCCTTCCGAAGAACTCAATTGAGAACTTGAAAGGCTTGGCTGAACGATTCATCCACAACTTCTGCTTTGGGGTGAGGCCTCAAAATAAGACTACCCACTTACTGTATGTCAAGAAGGCCAAGGATTAGAGTCTAAGAGACTACATAGCGAGATTCAACAAAGAGAAGTTGGAGGTCGAAGATTATGAAGAGAACATAGCCATGACCGCCCTTATAGGAGGTCTTCAGAAGGGGAAGCAATTGTGGAAACTTGCGAAAGACCCCCTAGGTCTATGGCGGAGCTCCTGGCAACCGCAGGGAAAGTAATGAATGCGAAAAAGGCAATGGCCTCCAAGTACGAGGATGAGAACCGCGATGGTAGTGGATAGTCCCAAAGCAAGAAAGATAGGAAGAAGAGGTCGGGTGATGACAAGTTCGCTCACTATACACCACTGACTGTAAGCTGCGAGCACATCCTGAATGAGATTAAGACTGACAAGACTCTGAGATGGATAGAGAAACTGAAGGCCCCACCACATAAGAGGAACAAAAACCTATGGTGCGAGTTCCACCAGGATTATGGCCATGTCACGGATAGATGCTTCGCGTTAAAAGATGAGATTGAAAAGATGTTAAAATCTGGAAAGCTGAGGAAGTATGTGGATGGTAAGGCTCCAAAGGGTGGAAGAGATGACCCTAAGAAAAGGAGAAATGACATATGCCGTGATAATGTCCCGGCCAGAAGAGACGATGATTCAGAAGGAGATGACGAAGACGATCCGGATCTTCCGCCAAAAGATGACAACACCCCGGTTAAGAGGGTCGGTACGATCTCCTTTGGTGTTGGCACCATATGTGGAGGATTTATAGGAGGTGGCTCTGAAGTAGCTGATAGGAAGGCTCACATAGCAGAGGCCAGGTCAGTGGCCAAGCTTGAAGTTGTGAATCTAACGTCTTCCGATACAGTGCAGAAGAGGAAGAAAGTAGACATGGACACCCTTGTAGTTGGGTTCTCCAAACTCGAGTTCAAGGGTATCTTAGCCCACCATGATGACCCTCTGGTCATAACAACAAGGGTTCATGGGTGCGAGGTGCTGAGGATCCTCATAGACGGGAGGAGCTCGGCGGATGTGATGTTCTGGCCTTGCTTCAAGAGCCTAGGTCTTAGCAGAGAAAGGCTGGTGCCCTATCATCACCCATTGATAGGCTTCAGTGGTGAAAAGGTCCACCCCTTGGGCATGTATGAGATGGACGTACGGATGGGTGATGAGTGGCCTAAGAGGCTAACCAAGAAGATTAATTTTTTCGTCATGGACGAGAACGTGTTCTCGGCCTATAACCTCATCATAGCAAGGGTGGCCCTTAAAGAGTTTGAAGCTATGCCGTCGACGGTCCATCAGATGCTAAAATTCCCGACTCTTTATGGAGTAGGGGAAGTGCAAGGTGACCATACCACAGCGCGAGAATGTTACTTCAACTCGGCCGAAGAGAGAGAAGCCCATAAGAGGGCAACCACCACTTATAGCATTGCTACTCTTGACCCAAGAGATGAAACAAAGTTGAATAAGGGAGAGGTCGCAGAAGAGGTAGAATCCATCGTCCTCAATGAGGATGAGCCGAAAAAAACCGTTCAGGTCGGTAAAGCCCTAGAGCTAGGAACCAAGGAAGAGCTGATAAACTTCCTCAGGAGGAGACAGAGTGTCTTCGCATGGAGTCACGCAGGCATGCCTGGCATCGACCCTGAGGTGATGAGTCACAAGCTCAACGTGACCAGAGATGCCAAGCCTATGAAACAGAGATGAAGAGTCTACTCTAGGGAGAAATACGACATCATCCAAGAAGAGGTCAAAAAGTTGGAAGAGGCCGAGTTCATAAGAGAAGTTACCTATCCGGAGTGGCTTTCAAATGCAGTCATCGTGCCTAAGGCCAATGGGAAGTGGAGAATGTGTGTGGATTTCACTAACCTGAATAGATCTTGTCCAAAAGACAGCTATCCCTTACCTCGGATAGATCAGATGGTGGACGCGACGACGGGATACGAGCTCATGAGCTTCATGGACGCGTATTCAGGCTATAACCAAATCTTCATGGATGCTGAAGACTCTGAGAAGACAGCCTTCATTACTGACAAAGGGACGTACTGCTACAAAGCGATGCCCTTCGGTCTGAAAAATGCAGGGGCAACGTACCAACGTATTGTCAATAAGATGTTCGAAGAGAAAATAGGTAAGACTATGGAGGTGTATGTAGACGATATGCTAACAAAGATCTTGAAAGCTTGCACTCACGTAGCAGAACATGAGAAGACCTTCGATGTTATGGACTCATACAGAATGAAACTCAACTCAGCAAAGTGTGTCTTCGGAGTAGGAGCTGGGAAGTTCCTGCGATTCGTGGTTAACCAGAGAGGAATTGAAGCGAACCCTGAGAAAATCAAGGCATTACTTGACATGAAGACTCCTAGGAGTATCGAGGATGTCCAGAGACTTACGGGGAGAGTGGCCTCCCTTAACATGTTTGTTTCTAGGGCAACAGACAAGTGTCTTCCATTCTTTAAAGTTCTAAGAAAGGCCTTCCAATGGGACGAAGAGTGTGAAAAAGCCTTCAACCAACTCAAATCTTACTTGGGATCCCCCTTATTGCTATCTCGACCCGTCGCAGGAGAAAAGTTGTATGTGTATCTGGCAGTCTCCGAATCAGCCATCAGTGCGGCCATAATACGGGAAGACGATGGGATCCAAAGGCATGTGTATTTCAACAGTAAAGCCCTTCAAGGGGCTGAACAGAATTATCCTCGCATGGAAAAGTTGGCCTATGCCCTGAGACATTCTTCAAGAAAAATGAAGCCCTACTTCCAAGCTCACTCCATGGTAGTCCTCACTGACTCCCCACTAAGACAGGTCCTGTATAAACCTGAGAAATCCAGGAGGTTGATGACATGGGCCATCGAGTTGGGGGAGTACGATCTTGCCTACCAACCTAGGACAGCCATCAGAGGGCAGGCCCTCACAGATTTTGTTACTGAGTTCACATGGGAAGAGGCCGAGGCAGAGAAAGGCCTGGTGGGCATGGAAGAGACAAACCGCAGTATCTTTCGAAATCAGGAAGAAACGACACCCAGTGTCTTCCGAGAGGAGGAAGAGACGACACCAAGTGTCTTCCGAAATTTGGAAGAGGTCGCATCCAAAAAAGTTATGAGCAGAATTGCAGAGGACGAGGAGGATTGATATCTCTTCAAACAAGGAGTCATGACAGAAGGAGCCTTTTCATCAGATATAGACGTCTGGAGCCTCTTCGTTGATGGCTCTTCCTGCGACAGTGGAAGCGGTGCGGGGTTGATACTCTCGGCTCCGGATGGTGCGAACATTGAATACACCCTGAGGTTCAACTTTCAGGCCTCAAACAACGAGTCCGAGTATGAGGCCATAATAGCAGGTCTCTTATTGGCAACAACTCTTCGCGTAAAGCGACTCCTACTCCACGACGACTCAAGGCTGTTTGTCAATCAAATACTGGGGATCTATGAGGCCAAAGATGAAAGGATGGACAAGTACTTGAAGAGGGTAAGAAGGTTGTTAGAATATTTTGAAGAGGAAAAACTGAAGAGAGTGCCTTGACAAAGTAACAGTCACGCAGATGCATTGGCAAGGCTGGCCTCGGCAATGAAGACAGATGTTAGAAGGACCATTCCAATCGAGGTCTTGAGAAAGGAAACCATCGAGGAAGAATAGGATTATAACCCATATCACAATTTGAACCTAGGAGACTCATGGATCGACCCCCTCGTCAGGTATATTAGAGGGGGAGAGGTACCTGAGTCTAAGCTAGAGAGGAGAAAATTGAGATATAGGGCTGCCAAGTTCTCGATGATAGGAGACGTCTTGTACAAAAAGGTATTTCTATTGCCTCTCCTTAGATGTGTGCATCCCACGGAAGTTCCTCGGGTCTTATAGGAGGTTCATGAGGGTTCTTGCTCAAGCCACATAGGGGGAAGACTCTTGGCCAAGAGAATCATCACACAGGGGTTCTGGTGGCCAACTTTGTCCAAAGACGCCGTAGCTTATGTAAAGAGGTGTGATAAATGTCAGATATTCGCCACCATCCCTCATCATCCCCATCAGCCTATGACGTCAATCACCTCTCCATGGCCATTTGCAGTATGGGGGATTGACTTAGTAGGACCCCTACCAAGAGCCATCAACAACTATAGATTCTTGATAGTTGCCATAGACTACTTCTCAAAGTGGGTGGAGGCAGAGCCGATGATAACGATCACAGAGCAGAAGACCTTCCAATTTATTTGGAGGAATATCATATGCAGATATGGCCTCCCAAACACTCTCATCTCGGACAATGGGACCCAGTTCAAGAACTCCTCTTTAGAAAAGTATTGCCTAAGAGAAGGAATTAAGCAATTCTTCTCATCTCCTGGCCAACCTCAGGCAAATGGTCAGACCGAGGTCACAAACAGAACTATCCTGGATGGAATCAAGAAGAGGTTAGAAGATGCGAAGGGAAGATGGACTGAAGAGGTCTACGCTGTGTTATGGGCTTACAGAACCACGGCAAGGACACCAACAGGAGAAACCCCGTTCATGTTGGCACATGGCTCAGAGGCCTTCATACCAATGGAAGTAGGACTCCCAACTCATAGGATTCAAACTTATGACCCTGACAATAATGGGGAATAGAGGAGGCTAGACCTAGATCTTATCGAAGAAAGAAGAGAAGACGCAGAGGTCCGGCAAGCAGCCTACCAACAGAGGGGAGCGAAATTCTACAACCATAGGGTGAAGTCAAGACCCATTGCAATGGGAGACCTAGTGCTAAAGAAGATCTTTCAGAAAGTGGACAAACTCCACCCAAACTGGCATGGCCCCTACAAAGTGACAGAAGAGGTTGTGCCTGGCACCTACAGGCTAGAAAACCTAGAAGGAGAACCTTTCGCTAACCCATGGAATGCTGATCACCTAAAGAGATATTACATATGATGTTGCATAGAGTTTTATGTAAATGTACCATCTTATTATGAAGAGGTTATTAATAAAGATCAGTTCCCATGACAGTTCTCGCTTCATTCTTTGGTCAGAGATTAATTATGAGGATAACATCTTAGGTGATGACCTCAGACCCTCATAACACCATTCAGTGGTGACGAGGTCTGATGTCAGACACTACAAATTAGATGACCTCAGACCCTTAACATCATTAATTTGGTGAGATTAATTATGAGGATAACATCTTAGGTGATGACCTCAGACCCTCATAACACCATTTAGTGGTGACGAGGTCTGAGCTCAGACACCATAATGAGATGACCTCAGACCCTTAACATCATTAATTTGGTGAGATTAATTATGAGGATAACATCTTAGGTGATGACCTCAGACCCTCATAACACCATTCAGTGGTGACGAGGTCTGAGCTCAGACACCATAATGAGATGACCTCAGACCCTTAACATCATTAATTTGGTGAGACTAATTATGGGGATAACATCTTAGGTGATGACCTCAGACCTCCATAACACCATTCAGTGGTGACGAGGTCTGAGCTCAAGACCATTGGTTGAGTTTAAACAAGACATCATTGCAAAAAGACAAGCTTAGAAAGAGGACTTCAGAGGTTGAAGCTCAGATTACAAATTTATTTTTAGCAGACACCATTACAACGAAACTAAGAATGAAAAGCAACACATGACATTCAATGAAAAGAAAGTGAAGAGGTCCTCCTCAGAGGTTGATATATATTTAGAAATAATAAGATGTTCAACGATTACAGACAATCTCCATAATGCAATGAGTTACAAACAATGATCAAAAAATCCTCTAAGGGTTTGAAGGGGGAACGTTGGCATCCTCGGCTTGATTGGTCACCTTGACCGCATCATCACGATGGTCTGCCCCTCCAACCTCGGTGCCCTCCAACGTAGCAGTCTCGGCAGGAGCGACAGCCTCTTCCTCAACCTCCTGAAGAGCCTGGGCAAACTGAAGATCAGCAAAGCCGAGACCAACGAAATCACAGGCCTTCAAAGTGCCGGCCTCTCTCTCCCTGACGTCAGCCCATTTAATAGTGGCTTTCAAGGTATTCAAAGCTGAAGCCCATGAACTCATCAGAGGAATTATAGTCAAGGGCGGCCCTGACAGCTGAGTTGACTTTCTACTGCAGAGTGTCGTCCTTAGCCTTCAGAGCTGCAGCGTGATCCTTGCCGAGCTGGGAGATGTCCTTATCCAACCCCTTCACCTTCTTCTCATAATCCTTCAGCTCAGATTTGAGACGGTCAATCTCTGCATTCAGAGTGCTCTGGACTTTCTCGGCCTCTTACCCCTTTTGGATGAGGGGTAATTTCCTCAGAGTCCAGTTGGATAAGTGGTGCATAGCTGCTAGGCCCTACATATTTTGTGATAATGAATGAGATGGAGAACAATCAGATGTTGCACTTGGGTGAAGAACAATCAGAAAGATCAAGTCATACCTGAATGGATCTGTGAATGCTGAACTCAACCAGCAGTGGGGTGTCCAGTGACCTGAAGAAGCGTTTGTCAGCCTCGGTCATTGTAGAGCCGAATGCATCTAAGGCCTGAAGACTGTGGCCGACTATGCTGTCAGTTATTTTCAACTGATCTAGACGAACCGACAGGGCGTCAGCTGAAGAAATGGGGATGGCAGCGTCAGCAGTCTTCTTCTTCGACCTCTGATCCTCAGGGGCATGACCTTCTGGAGCCCTCTTCTTTGTGGCTGGGGGCTTAGAGGCAGAGGGAGCTGGGGGAGGGGAGTTAAGTCCTACTTTCTTGGCAATTCTCATCAAGCTAGGTGCATCCATCTCCCAAAGCTCGTCCGAAATATACTGTGGTCTCTCTACAAAAAATTAGTAGATCTGAGCTAGATAATCAGATATGAGTAAACTCATAGGTTAAACTTAAAAAACAAAAATGCTTACCAAGCTCGGCAAGCGGACTTCCACCTAGACCTGTCCCAGAGAGGTAGTGGGGAGTCATCAAGTGCTCAAACCTGACGAACATACCATGTACCCCCTGATCTTGAAGGGCTTTCACCTTCTGAAGGTTCGATGGGCTCACGCTAGGGTCAACCCTCGCAGACATTGTGACTTTACCCCACCTTAGGGACATCCTCGGCTCTAGAATAGATGAGGGAACACATGGGACAAATTCCCATGGCCCAGAAGCAAAGAAATACCGAGGCTTCTAGTTATGGTTGGAAGTCTGAGTTACTTGAAGCATTTTCTTCTCAGGCTTCCAAGCTACAAAATGGTAGTAGCTCGGACGATTTTTGGCCGAGAAAGGGACATAGAAACCTACGAAGACCTGAACTGGAAGGTCTGAGTGGTGGACAACCTTCCATAGGACTATGGCCCCTATTATGACTCTCCAGGCATTAGGGGATAGTTGAGAGGGGGCCAAATTGATATAAGAAAGGATGGATTTGATAATGGGGTGAATGGGCAGACGAAAACCCAACTTGAACATCTGCTCGTATAGGCAGATCTCGCCGTCTCGGCCATGATAAGCCCTCTCCTCCCTTAGAGGTCTCCTAAGCTTTATTGAGGGACTGATAGAATACAGATATCTGAAGCAGAGAAGGTCTACCTCAGTAATAGTACTCTCGATCTCGGCCGCCTCAGAGACGTCGACATCGCTCTCAACCTCATCATCATCATCCAACTCAATGTCGGCCAGAGCAGATGTTGATGGGTTACTCGAGAACCTCTGAGCAAACTCGACACCAGTGAAGGCCGACAGAGGAATGGCGTTAAGTGGTGGTGGTATAGCCACACTTGGCTCAATAATTTTAACCTCTGAGGAAGAGGCTGAGGTGCTTGAGCTATTATGGGACGAGGCTCGGCTGGAGACCTCGGCCTGATCAGGGGCCTGATCAGGCCGAGGTGTGAAGTCCATGGCCTCCTGAAAGGAATCCACAGACATGGGGTCTGAGGTAGAAGATTCAGACTCAGACATCGGTATGGGATCAGTAGGAACCTCTGTCTGATAGAAAAACTCTGGGGGGTCAGGATATATCACCTTCAGAGGTGGTGGAAATATGGGTCTAATGGGAAACTCTTGTGACCTACGAGCCTCCTCCTGTGCTCTTTCTATTTGTCTAATGTTTTCTAAAGTCTTCTCTCTAAGGGAGGGGAACTCCTCAAGAAGCTGATATAAGGGTCTGAGCATCAGAGGATGACACTACACTTAGGAGGCTTCCTAAAACTACAAATAAGATTGGCTAGTGAAGTAAAGCAGTAAAAGATCAAACTACCTAAATGTGGCAAGAATTGTTCGCCTGAAATAATGGTGATCTCACCGGGAAACTCAGAAACTAGCCGAAAAATGCGAAAATAAGGAGACTTGCAAGAAAAATGAAGGAAAAAGTATGGCGAAGGTTACCTGAGGATGAAATATTAAGGAGGAGATGAGAAGACGCGAGATAACCACCTTCCAAAAGCTATAGCAAGGATTTTTCTAGAGAGAGAAAGATGCAGGAACGAGTTGGCTGGAAATGAGAGAAGTGATGAAGAAAGAAGGTAAATAGGGTTCAAAACCCTTTAATATACATGCGCAATTCCCAAGTCCCATCATTTCCTTGGGAACCCCAAAGGGAGACTAACAGCACACGCCCATCTAGAAAGCATACTTCAGCATTGGACAAGTGTCAAACAAAATATTGGAACATATTGTAATAGACAGGCCTCGGAGGTGTGATAAACCCCTAGTCACCTGCTCCCACATATGACTAAGGGTTGGGGGTGATTGATATGCCCAAGTGTGACCTCGGCCCAGAGGCACCAACCTCGGCCGAGATTATGGCCGAAGTTGGACGTCTTGGACACGCGATACCAGCCCTCGGCCATAGTAAGGTCAACCCAGGCCGACACTACCGTGAGCCTCTCCAAGGGATCACAAGGATCAGCAGCATTCTCGTATACCTTGGAATGGCAACCTCGGCCAGACATAAGACGAGCTTATATAAAGCCACCAGCAACCTCATCAAGACATTAGTCGATACTCCAAACACCCCAGCTCAACCTCGTCTCAGGCCGACCTCGTCCATTGTCTCGGCTGGGATTAGGCCGAGACCTCCATGGAATACTCGGACTGAACGAGTACCTAGACTTACCAACCTCGGCCTCTCCCAGGCCGAGGTCATACACCAGGCGCGATAGCCGAGCATCTGCTGACATTTGGATAAGGGCAAGTGGACACAAATCAGTTATAACAAGATTATTCCCCACATGTGGTGAGAATATTGCATCATCATTCTCTACATGTGACAGTGACAAATGGCTTTCCCATATTGGTGAGGCAAACACACACATGCTCATTTCATGCATGGGGGGTACATTACACCCCCTAGGTACTATATATAGAGGTCATCCTCTACCTTGCAAAGGATCCCATATATTCAACCCTAGCTGAAACTCTGTCTAGATACACAGTAGAGAGAGAAAGATCGAGAGATTGTATCCATGTCCATTAGTGCCTTATTGCAATGAGGTTATTCACACACACATAGTGGACGTAGGTCAATTTAGGCTGAACCACTTATATCCTAGTGCTCTCTCCTCTTCTCCTCATCTCATTCTCTTGCCTTTTACATAACTATGCTTCCATTGTTGTTCTTAGATTGAGAATGAAAACACCTTATCTGGTGGTGCTAATTCCAGCATCATCAATAGTGAATGGAGGGTCGTTCCTACCATTCACCCTCATCTTAGTTGAGGGTAGTTATCCACCAAACTAATGGTGTTTTTTAAATGCAAGTCCTCCCTCATCTTTCTTGAAAGTGAATGGAGGGTCGTCCCTACCATTTACCATCATCTTAGCCGAGAGTGGTAATCCACCAAACTAATGGTGGTTTTCAAACACAAGTCCTCCATCATCTTTCTTGAGAGTGAATGGAGGGTCATCCCTACAATTCACCCTCATCTTAGCCGAGGGTAGTTATCCACCAAACTAATGGTGGTTTTCAAACACAAGTCCTACCTCGTCTTTATTAAGAGTGAATGGTGGGTCGTCCCTACCATTCACCCCCATCTTAGCCGAGGGTAGTTATCTACCAAACTAATGGTGTTTTCAAATACAAGTCCTCCCTCGTCTTTATTGGGAGTGAAGGGAGGGTCGTCCCTACCATTCACCCTCATCTTAGCCGAGGGTAGTTATCCACCAAACTAATGGTGTTTTAAGACTAAATGCACCCCGATGTTATTGATAGCGTGTGGATGAGGTGGTCCCCATTCATGATATCGTATCACCAAAGAGCATTTAGGCCTATTTCACCACATATGATGTTTTGTGGCTTAGCATAAATTACCCCAATAGATATCGAAATTGATAAACATAAGATGAGGGGTCAACAAAATATTCTCATTAATATTCCAAGTGTTCTATGAAGCAACACATTCATTACAACTATGATTTGATAGGACATTAACTACAACATTATTGATAGTATTTCTTTAGATAATCTGCGTTCCAGGGTTTTAAAAAGGGTTACCCTTCAAGGTTCTCTAGTCTATAGGTTCCAGGGAAAACTTCATCAATGACCCTATATTGGCCATGCCAATTTGGATGGAGATTTTTAGGCTTTCGCAATGTCTTTTTGAGGACTAAGTCCCCCACAGCGATTGGCCTTTGCTCTACCCTCGGGTTGTAAAACCTGGCAGTCCTCTGCTGGTAGGATGCTTGTCTTATCTCAATGTCTTCTCTTCTTTCGTCGATAAAGTCTAGATCAAGTTCCTTTCTTCCATATTTCTTTGGGAGTCATACATTTGAACTCTGTGAGTAGGAAACCCAATTTCGGTGGGGATGATGGCTTCTAAGCCATATGCCAACATAAAGGGGGTTTCCCCTGTAGGAGTTTTTGCTGTTGTCCTGTAGTCCCATAGCACAACGTGTACCTCCTCAACCCATCATCCTTTTGCCTCCTCAAGTTTTTTCTTGATCTCGTCTAGGATTGTTCTATTTGTAACCTCACTTTTCCCATTAGCCTGAGGTCAGCCTGGGTAGAGAAGAATTTTTGACCCCCACTCTTTCGCAGTACTTCTCTAGGGATACACTCTTGAACCAAGTCCCTTTATCTGAGATGAGGGTGTTGGGGAGGCCATACCTGCATATAATGTTCTTCTAGATGAATTGGAAGGTCTTCTGCTCGGTTATTATGACTATTGGCTCCGCCTCCACCCATTTAAAAAGTAATCAGTTGCTATGATCAAGTATCGATAGCCCTAGGCAAGGGTCCTACCAAATCGACTCCCCATAATACAAATGGCCATGGGGATGTAATGGAGGTCAGGGGCGTATGGGGCTGATGAGGGATAGTGGCGAATATCTGACATTTATCGCATTTCCTCACATATGCCGTAGCATCCTTTGCCAAGGTAGGCCACAAGTACCCTTGTGTGACTATCCTCTTTGCTAACAACCTACCCTCAATATGGCTTAAACAATATCCTTCGTGCACGTCTTGCAAGATACATGGGACCTCCGATGGGTGCACACATCTGAGCAAAGGGAGCAAGAACCCCTTTTTGTACAAGGTGTCTCTGGTGATAGTGAACTTTGCAGCTCTCTACCTGAACTTTTTTCTTTCTTATTTTGCCTCTGGCATCTCCCCCTCTTTAATGTATCTGACTATAGGGTCCATTCATGAAGCTTCCCTACTTATATTTAATCATGGGCCAAGTGTTCCATCTGTGCCTTCAATCATTGGCTAGAGCAAAATTTCCATTAGGACTGTTCTCCTGATATCTATCCTGGTTGATGAGGCTAGCTTGGCAAGTGCATCAGCTCGACCGTTATCCAACCTAGGTATCCTCTTTAACTTTACTTCCTTGAAGCTCTTCAACAGTGACTTTACTCTCTCAAAGTATTTGGCCATCCTCTCATCTTTAGCCTCATATGCTCCTAGTATTTGATTCACCACCAACCTTGAATCACTATGTACCAAGATCTGGACAACACTAAGAGACCTAGCTAAGGAGAGGCCTTCTATCAGGGCCTCGTATTTTGACTCATTGTTGGAGGCTTTGAATTTGAACCTCAGGGTGTACTCAATGTCCGTTCCGTCATGTGCTGATACTATTAATCCTGCTCCACTTTCGCTCTCGCAGGAGTACCCATCAATAAAGAGGTTCCACACAGCCTGTTCTTTTGAGATATTTCCCTCAGTGAGGGACCCCTATCTAAAGAGGTATATTCCCTCTTCGTTTTCAATAACTTTTTCTCTAGCGATGCTTGTCTCCGCCTTATCTGTGGACGGACCAACAATCTTATCTTACTGGATATCTTTCTTCTCGAGGTTCTCATTTTTTGTCTCATCTTCTTTCCATGTAAATTCATCTACGAAATCTGCTAAGGCTTGTCCCTTGATGGCCAACCTAGGTTGATATACGATATCAAACTCTCCCAGCTCTATAGCCTAGGACATTAGCCACCCTAATTTTTCTGGCTTGTGTATGACCTGCCTAAGAGGGGAATTGGTGAGGATGACCATTATATGAGACTGGAAGTACGGCTTCATCTTCCTTGAGGAATGAATAAAAGCATAGGTCAACTTCTCCATCCCAGAGTTCCTTTTCTCTGCCCCTTGGAGTGCCTTACTATTGAAATACACCGTCTTCTGCACTCACTCTTCTTCTCTCACAATAGCAGCGCTGATGGCTGACTCTGAGATGTCTAAGTACACATACAATCTTTTATCTTGCACTGGATGTGATAAGAGTAAAGGGGAACCTAAGAAGGACTTTAGCTCTTGGAAAGCCTTGTCACACTCTTCGCTCCATTTAAAAGCCTTTCTGAGAACTTTAAAAAATGGTAGACACTTGTCTGTTTCTTTGGATACGAACATATTCAAAGAAGCCACTCGTCTAGTGAGCCTCTAAGCATCTTTAATGGTCTTGGGAGTCTTCATTTCTAACAGAACCTTTATCTTCTCAGGATTGGCCTCGATGCCTCTTTGATTGACGATGAACCCCAAGAACATTCCTACTCCAACCCTAAAGACACACTTGGTTGGGTTGAGCTTTATTCAGTACTTGTCCATCGTGTTAAAGGTCCTCTTAAGGTCGATCACATGATCTTTGGCGTTCAATATCTTAGTCAACATGTCATCTACATAGACCTTCATAGACTTCCCGATTTGGTCTTCGAACATTTTATTCACAAGGTGCTGATATGTTTCCCCCTAATACTTTAGACCAAAGGGCATGACCCTGTAATAGTATGTCCCATTGTCGGTAATGAAAGCCACTTTTTCTGAGTCCTCAAGTTCATGAAGATCTGGTTGTAGCCAAAATATGCATCCATGAAGCTCATTAGCTCATGGCCAGCAGTAGCATCCACCATTTGATCACTGCGAGGAAGAAGGAAACTGCCTTTGGGGCAATGTTTATTGAGGTCACTGAAGTCTACGCACATCCTCCATTTCCCGTTGGTTTTAGGGACTATGAACGCATTAGACAGCCATTCGGGATAAATGACCTCCCTAATAAACTCAGCCTCTTTTAACTTCTTGACCTCATCCCTTATGACCTCATATTTTTCTCGAGAATAAATTATCCTCTTCTCCTTTATCGGCTTCACATCCTCTACCACTTTGAGCTTCTAACACATGATCTCGGGGTCAATTCCTGGCATGTCTGCATGACTCCATGCAAAGACATTCTCTCTTCTCCTTAGTAGCTTGATGATGTCTTCTTTTATATCTGTCTTCAGAGCTTTTCCAACTTGGATGGTTTTTTCTGGCTCATCCTCAATGATGATGATAGATTCCACCTCTTTCATGGCTTCTCCTTTCTTCATCTTTGTCTCATCCCTGGGGTCCAGGGTATTAATATTATAAGTAATAGTTTCCTTTTTGTGTGCTTCTCTTTCCTCGGCAGAGTTGAAGTAGAAATCCCTTACTGTCGTTTGGTCTCCCTGAACTTCCCCTACCCCATAAGGGGTCGGGAATTTTATCATCTAGTGGATCATGGAAGGCACGACCTCAAATTCCTTGAGGGATATTCGTCCCAGTATGATATTGTAGGTTGAGAAGATGTGTTCATCCATTACGAAAAAGTTGACCTTCTTGGTAAGCCATCTCGTCCACTCATCCCCCATTCTAACATCAACCTCATACACTCCTACAGGTGAACTTTTTCCCCACTGAAACCAATCAAGGGATGATGTTATGGGACGAGTCTAGCATGACTGAATCCCAAGGTTTTAAAGCATGACCAAAACATCACATCTGCAGAACTACCCCCATCTAATAAAATCCTTGGAACCTCACATCCATGCACCCTGGTGGTGATGACGAGAGGGTCATCATGCAAGGCTAAGAGGCCCTTAAAGTCCATACTTGAAAAATCCACTATCAGGGTATCAATGTCAAATTTCTTCCTCTTTTCTAGCTTGTCTTCGATAGAGGTTGAATGCACGACTTTCGTTACTGCCTTGGCTTCAGCTACATGGGCCTTCCTGTTGATGACCTCTGACCCTCCTCTTGCCAGGCCCCCAGAGATCATTCAATCACCGAACGAGATCAAGTTAAGTCTTTTCACAGGGCCGTGGTTGTCTCTTGGTGGGAGGTCAGGATCATCATCATCCTCTGAAGGGTCATCTCTTCTGCTGGGGGGATCTTTTCTGCATGCATCGCTTCTCTTCTTCCTAGGGTCGTCCCCTCGGCCCCTCTTGAAGGCACCCTTATCCACATATTTTCTAAACTTCCCTTCTTTTTAGAATTTTTTCAATTATCTTTCAGAGCAAAACACTTATCGATTAAATGGCCATGGTCTTGGTAAAATTCACACCACAGGTTTTTGTTCCTCTTATGAGGAGGTGCCCTCAACTTCTCAGGCCATTTTAAAGATCGGTCGCTCTTTTTATCATTCAGAATGTGTTCGCAGCTAACCGTCAGAGGGGTGTTATTAGTGAATTTATCATCTTCTAGCCTTTTATTCCCCTCCTTATTCTTTTTCTGGTACTTTCCCCCACTAGTTCCTCCTTTTTCATCTTCGTATTTGGCGGGCATCGCCTCTTCGGCGTTCATCACCTTCCTCGCCATTGCCAGCAACTCAGCCATTGCCTTCGGGGGGTCTTTGGCAAGCTTACATAATAGCTTCCCCTTTTGGAGTCCCCCAACGAGGGTTTTCATGGCAATACTTTCTTCGTAGTCCCTGAACTCCAATTTTTCTTTGTTAAAATCTAGTTATGTAATCCCTGAGGCTCTCGCTCTTCCCTTGCTTAAAATAGAGCAGGTGGGTGGTCTTCTTTTGTGGCCTCACTCTAAAGAAAAAGTTGTGGATGAACCAGTATACTAACTGCTTAAAGATTTTAATGGAGTTATTTGGAAGAGAAGTATACCAGACATATGCAGCCCCGGTCAAAGTACTATAAAAAGCAGGACTGAAGAGTGTCGCCCAATATATGTGTCTCAAACAAAACCAAATTTTTCACCGAAAATTATCCAACTTTTAATTATGCACCAAACCAAGTTGTGAAAACCCGATTCTTACTTTAAACCGGTTTTATCTAGATTAATCCTAAACATGCATCTAGTGATTAAAGAAAGTAAAGTAAAGAATACTCACAACGCTGGATGTACGAGGAAAAAACCCAAAACGAGAAAACAACCTCGAACGGCCCAAGCCAAACAATCAATATGAACAATGGATTTACAAAGACATATTATCCTTACACTAAGACTCGATATCCATGGGTCTTAATGCTCCTTTTGATCTTCAACCGTTCTTCAATAGTGCCCACGCAGAAATTCCTTCTTCCACGATACCTGTCCATAACACACGCATTCATGTATGTCTCTATGTCCACCGAGTGGCTTTGATTCATCTACGATGTTGAACAAGAAGTCCTTCCCTTTTCTTCACTGCAAAACCCTTTTATGTTCAATGTGTAGAACAAATAACTTTGGTGCAGCAAGATCACGTAAGCATATAAGAATGATAACTCAAATCTTTGCAAACTCTAAGGATGTGTTTATACTTTGTAAACCTTAGAAAACATGTGCAAACAAGTTTCTGGTTCATAAACAGTTTTCCATAATGCACACTTACGAAACTATGATAAAAACACTGTTTAAATAGGATTTAAACACCGCCTCGAAAAATGTGTCATCCGAATGGCTTGAGGATCTCGTTCGAGCGACAAAGACATCTCGTTCGCGCGAGATCTAATGTCGTTCGAGTGAGATGTTTGACTTTTTGACTTTTAGTTCAAAACAACTCTTCAAAGAGACCCAGTAAAGTCAAACTCCTTTTTCGAGCTTATCAGAATTAAAACATAGTGTAAACCTTTAAAACACTTTTAAAAACATTTTAAAATATATTTCTTTATAAAAATACATCCTTATCTTTTATAAAACAATTCCGAGCACCATTAATTATACGCATTCATACCTGAGTGATCTCGGAATGCAATTAACTTTGAAGACGAGTAAACTTGCACCAATTAAACATCGGCATGATTAAATCTTTGAAGCTTTGCCGTAACGTCTTCAATTTTCTTTAATACGTCATAGACCAAGTGGGAACGTGACAAATTAAAAATCTCCCTATGACATATTACAAACAAGTTTTATTCACGGAATTACGTCAAAACAATACAGGGACTCAATTGGAAATTTATGTCCTTACAAATCTCCCCCTTTGACTGTTTCGGGACAAAACTAAACCAGTGAAATGCCTAACCGGACCGTAAAGCCATATGACGCCTAAATCCCATCCTTTAAACCCAAAATCAAAAATACAGGACACATACTAGTATATGTAGCACCGACAAGTATGAACTATCTGAATGTGATGTAGTCTTGAAATCTCGAATTGCTGAAGCATACCTACCCACATGAAACAGACAAACAAATACCTAGTGAAGTATGGAGGAACAAATGATACCAATTTATATTTCTAATAAAAACAAGTCATTTGAAATATGTGAGCAATTATTTGATACCAATTAGGAAGAAATATAATCAAACAATATGTACATCCAGACATTAATAGAAACGCTCAACAAATCTCACCCTACATCACATACATCTCTCCCCCTTTTTGTCTCGAATAGACAATCTGGTGAAAAGACAAACCAAACCAAGTATCTAGCATGAGAATAAACCAATTTCAATCAATTGGATACCAATTTGAGAATTGACAACGTTAGATAACTATGCAACAACCGGCTAAATATGATCAAGAGACGACAAATCAGTAGCTAGTAAACCAAGAAATCACACAAAGAATATAGCAATCTAATTAGGTGCGATAAACGGACTTATATGCAAACTACCAATTTGAGATAAAAGTACCAGCATATAAACCAGTCAGTCCAAAAAAACCTTCCAGCAGTACAAAAAATATACCAAATAAACCCAGTGGACTGCAAACCAATCAGAAGCCAAAATTCAGCCTGTTGTTCGAACAAGACAGGACTTCGCTCAAACGAGATGCGTAGTCGCTCGAACTAGGTACTGAGGTCGTTCGCGCGACTTGGGATGTTGTTTGAACGACTTCTCGCAACGTGCCAAATTTTCACATTTTCCCAGAAATATGTTATATTTTTTCCTAGTGAAACGATTTCCAAAAAAAATTTCCAGAAATGGTCTGAAGAAGCAAAACAGTGTTAAAACATTAGGCTTTTAACACAAAACACAAAAACTCATAAAAGCTAAAAATGTGAGTTACATGCAAACATAGTACCGATGTGCTCAAACATGGATATGGAATGAATGGACGTGAAACTACAACAAATGAGTCACAATTCCAACACATCGAAATGATCAAGAAGCTGTAACTGATAGCGATAAATCATCAAACTTTATTATAGCCATATAAAAGTGTGAGGTTAATGAACTAAACATACTACATGCACACAAATCCAGAATATTGACGATTCTACAAACAATAGCGTCAAATTGCAATGTTTTAACATTAGGATTTGTTGTGCAAACCCGTTTAAATATTTAATCCATCGAAACTCCCTCAAAGATATCATATTTTCTTTGGAATGAACTAAACGAATTTGGCCCTTTTCTTAGCATATTGCATTTTCTTTTGGGCTCTTTTAAACGGTGGCTTTCACGACGAGCTAATTTTGAACTATCGCAGCCCTTTCCCGTGAATTCGCTCATCATTTTTACAAATTTAATCCTCACGGTAAAGGGTTATTACATGCACACTTCTCCTTAAGTCTACTTACGCATAGATGACAAGATTGAGATAAGAATGCCTCACCAAATTCAAATATGCAAGATAAGTCAAACATCCATATAAACTCGTGCATGTGTGCAATGTTGGCACATATACAAAGTCCAATCAAAATGCATATCAACTTCGAAAAAACGCCATATAAACAATGGTTAAGATCATTCCAAGCATCGATAATAATGACCAAATGTCCTAGCCACATGGATAATGAAACGATTGGGGGGGAGGGGGGGTCCATGCACACCAATATGCCACATCAAACATGTAAACTAAAAAACAAAAACCGAAAATCTTTTTGGCTTTTTATATTTTGACTCAAATAAAAGAAAATTCTTTTTGGGTTTTCAAATGTTTTCTCAAAAACAAAAATCTTTTTGTATTTTTCAAATAAGACTCAAACAAGTGAAAAATAAAATACAAAGAGATAAACAGTCATAACACTAGAAAATTATAAACATGATGCAATGGATAGCATATGACAAAACATGCAAGCTACTATTCATAAGAAATAGCAAGGGATGAATCATGTGCATGCATGTGAGAATCAACCAACGAAGCATTTACATCTCCAAAATGGATTTCCTAACCAAAACAGTTCTATACCTAACAAAATGGTTTTGAGAACCAATGGGACACTACGTTTAATCTTCCTAGGGTATTTTCTAAGATCAAAACAAAAACTCCTAATGTGACCTTTGCTACGACAATGCGAACATGTGAAAACACGACGAGGAACAGGACCTTAGGTTGACCTTTTCTAATACCTAAGGATGTGGTTGATGCTCTAAAATAGACTATGGTTTTGGCTTTTACAATCGAACCATTAGAGTAAGACAATCTGCTACCATCACTACTCGAGTAAATTAAATTATTTTTTAACTTCAAAACTTTCGACTGAAGCAAACGATTAGACTCCTCAAACATTCTGGACTCCTTCTTTAAATTTTCAATTACCCCTAGAAGGTTATCTCGCTCCCCCTCAATGTGAGCAAACTTATCCCTAAGAGCCTTTTCTCGTTCCTCAAAATCATTAATCGAATTATTTTCCTCAACGGCATAAACTTTAGAATATTTTAAATCCTCTAACTCTTTTTCTAAAATGAGGACTCTATCATCACTCTCCATTTTCCCCAATTTTAATGTATTAAAATTTTTAGACAAGGAACTAAAGTGCTCACAAAAAATATCTATTTGAATTTGAAATATTTGCAAATATTCAATCCTAGTTCTGAAACCATAATTTTCTTTCTCCAAAACTTCAATACGTTTTGCAAACTTTGAATTCAAACGATGTAAATCTACAACGCTTAGAGAATCCATCGAGAGAAAACAAACACAAGAGAGATAAACAAACACGTGGGATCACAAAACAAATAAAATATATTTTCCATCTATGATACCAATTTGAAGAGAGCCGCCCAATATTCGTGTTTCAAACAAAACCAAATTTTTCACCGAAAATTATCCAACTTTTAATTATGCACCAAACCAAGTTGTGAAAACACAATTCTTACTTTAAACCAATTTTATCTTGATTAATCCTAAACATGAATTAGTGATTAAAGCAAGTAAAGTAAAGTAAAGAATACTCACAACGCCGGATGTACGAGGAAAAAACCCAAAATGGTAAAACAACCTCGGTGGCCCAAGCTAGACAATCGCTATAAACAATGGTTTTACAAAGACAGATTAGCCTTACACTAAGACTCGATCCCCACAGGTCTTGAGCTCCTTCTAATCTTCAACTGTTCTTCAATAGTGCCCACATAAAAATTCCTTCTTCCACGATACATGTCCACAACACACACGTCCACGTATGTCTCGGTGTCCACCGAATGGCTTTGATTCGTCTAGGATGTTGAACAAGAAGTCCTTCTCTTTTCTTCACTGCAAAACCCTTTGATGTTCAGTGTGTAGAACAAACAAATTTGGTGCAGCAAGATCACGTAAGCATATAAGAATGATAACTCAAATCTTTGCAAACTCTAAGGATGTGTTTATACTTTGTAAACCTTAGAAAACATGTGCAAACAAGTTTTTGGTTCGTAAATAGTTTTCCAGAATGCACACTTATGAAACTATGATGAAAACACTGTTTAAATAGGATTTAAACAACGCCTTAAAAATGTGTCATTCGAACGGCTTGAGGATATCGTTCGAGTGACTTAGACATCTCGTTCGCGCGAGATCTAATGTTTTTCGAGTGAGATGTTTGACTTTTAGACTTTTAGTTCAAAACGTCTCTTCAAAGAGACCTAGTAAAGTCAAACTCCTTTTTCGAGCTTATCAGAATTAAACATAGTGTAAAACTTTAAAATAATTTTAAAAACATTTTAAAATAATTTCTTTATAAAAATACATCCTTATCTTTTATAAAACAATTCCGAGCACCATTAATTATACGCATTCATACTTGAGTGATCTCGGAATGCAATTAACTTTGAAGAGGAGTAAACTTGCACCAATTAATCATCGGCATGATTAAATCTTTGATGCTTTGCTGCAACGTCTTCAATTTTCTTCAATACATCATAGAACAAGTGGGATCGTGACAAATTAAAAATCTCCCTATGAGATATTACAAACAAGTTTTGTTCACGAAATTAAGTCAAAACAATACATGGACTCAATTGGAAATTTATGTCCTTACAACGACACGTCATCTCATCTGAGATAGAGTATATTTCTATCGTTGATTGGTACATCTCAATATAATAGATCGGGTCGGTACTCCCGTCATACCTTGGGGTGAGCTCAGGTGGCTTAAACTTGGATGGCGTTGGGAAGTTGACTATTTTCTCCACGAAGGGTGAGCCTATGGAGTATCCTCTTTGAAGAGGGTCTCGGATTTTTAGGATATCATAAATTTTATCCTCCAATCTTTTAATTGAGTCGTTCCACGACCTCACAGGGCCGACTTGGCCGATGTTATCCCCTGCCACTTCACTTGGGTGAACTGAGGTCTCAGCTGCGGCTGACTTGTGTCGGCTGTTCACCTCCCCCTTACCATCGTCCCGTCCGTGGGGTCGGACATATACTGCCTCCCTTACGAACCTTGAAAGACTTATAGATCTGGAAAATCTTTCCCTTATGTCATTTATTAGGCCCAACCTCTCAAAGTCCGACCCTCTACTCAGACAATCAAAAGCTGACCCTTTAGGGAGATCGTCAGGATTCTGCCTCTTACACTTTCCTCTTATCTCCTGGACAGGTTGTACAGTATTGGTAGAGACCTCATACGTCTCCCAGTAATTTATGGGAGCCTCTTCCACTTCCATATCATCATATTTATCCTCCGGACAAGGGTTTCGTTGCCTCCCCAGGCGTAGATGCCGGGGGTCAACAACATCCCTCCGTCATTGTGGAGGTGGTAGGTCTTTGCGTGGTGCCTGGGGTGGTCCCTTAGCCGCATGCTATCCTAGTGCAGCTGCCGGAGTAATCATTTCAAGTGAGAATCCGGGTGGTCTTAGTATGTTTTAGCTAAGAGCTGCAAATTGCTCCTTCATTGCTTGCTGCATTGCAGTCAAGGACTTGAAGGCTTCTACCACCTCAGCCATTTTGGACTGGGTTGGTACCTGGATGGAACTAGGTCCTCCAATGCCAGACGGTGGAGGAGGTGGTGGTAACTCCAGTGCCATATGTTTGAGTTGTGTAGAGATTAATGATCAAGAGACTGATGGGCTTGAGAACCTTAGTGGATATCTTTCAATGGTGAAACATCTACACATGAAGGGGGAGGACTGGTTCACCACCAGAGTTTCTGGTGAGGTCAAGATGTATAAAGTAAGAGATAGCTTCTCATTCCCACAAACGGCGTCAAACTGATGATGGTAAGATTCAGCACCACCGGGTAAGAGGTGTTAAGCTCAAACAATAATAAGGGTAGAAACAGAGTTGTGCGAGTGTATAAGCATATAGAAGGGGATGAGTATAAGAGGAATGAAGACAATGATGTATAGTGGTTCAACTAATTAGGCCTACATCCACTGTTAGCGTGGGATCCACTAAATATGGGCACTAATGGCCTTGGATACAATGCTCATAAGTTCACTCTCTCTACTGTATATACAAGCAGAGTATTTGTTAGGGTTTTAATTCTTGATCCCTTTACAAGGTTAAAGATGCCAAGTATATATAGGGCTTTGGGGGCGTAGTGTCCCCCCCCCCCCCCCCCCCCCCCAAACATGCGATGAGCATGTGAGTGATGATTTATCCAACCCTCTCTTGACACCTAGTTGGGCCACTTATAGGCAATGATGACTTAATATACCCCCACATGAGGGGATGATATTGTTATAACGGTATTGTACACGTGCCACATGAGTCCTACGCACACTATTTTAAGCGTCTCCCATATCACACGCCATGATGATGTCACCCTCGGCATATGATGACGTGCCGAGGTTGAGGTAGATGTTGGCATATTGGGTCATGACTGCCAGATGTAGACCTCGTACTGTCGGCCCCTCATAGGGTCAGCTAGTTGCTTGGTCACCCCAAAAGACGAGGCTTCTATCTCCACGAGATTGGACACGTCCTCAAAGTAAATAGTGGGGTCGGCCTCCTTAGGGTCGTCCGATCGTACTGTCGTCAGTTATGGGGTCGGCTTGTCTGACCCCCCTTCTTCAGTAAGACCCCCGGGGTAGTAGAGTTGGGCCCTTGTCTTGGACGGGGGCTACCCTCGGCCTGATCGAGGGTGTATTTTGGTATATCAAACGGGTCAGAGCCCGAGTTGTGAAAATATTTTGCAAGCGCATAAATGATATATTTTTAAAAATATGCTTTACCTCATATTTAAATTGGTATCTCACTCCTATGAGATACCCCTCATCCCTCTTTTAATAGTGCACAGCTATCGCGTACCTATTAAATAACCTAGTCAAGTTACCCTGCCTAACTAATTCGTCTCACCCAATCTCTGAAAATCGTAATTAACCCGAGTACTAAGGGCTAAACTTCTCCCCATTCCCAACACTGCGCTACATTCATGAGTGGGGTGTCTCGTGAAGCGAAATCTAAACAAGGAACCCCCCCGACACACTACTACTTGGCAATGTTGATCGTCGAGATCCATTAGGCCCTCATCACCCAACGCATATATAAAACTCATATATAAATATATAGGTCTCTTTATAACCCCTGATTTATATTCATATAAATCCGGAGATACATATCTATTGGAAAGGAGATAATACTTTATCATTATTTTTAGCTTATATATAAATATACTAGGATATACCCGTGCCGATGGCACGGTGATAAATTTGTTCCTGTAATATTTATACTTGTGCCGACGGCACGGGTTAAATTTTTTCCCGGCATATTTGTACTCGTGCCAACGGCACGACGATAAATTTGTTCCCATTATAAATTTGTTCTCGTGATATTTTGTATTTTAAACGTTTCACCAATAGCGCAAATATAATAAAGAATATTATTTTTATGATATTAAAATGTTCAAACTCTTCTTCCCTGTGTATTTAGAATTAAAACTCCAAAGAAAATGTGTAATAATAGTAACAAAGCAAAAACTAAAATTTTCCCCCAACTGAATTGAAATTCTCACAACTAATACAATAATCATCCAACTTGAGTGGACTCAAATTCACATACATAACTAATACAATAATCACACCACTTATAACAAAGAGTTGAGGATAGCTATGCAACAGGTAAGATTGCATCTTCTGTCAAAAAGGCAAAGAGTTGTTGCATTGGACTCTTCTGCCAAAAGGACAAAAGTCCCACCAAAGCTCTGAACTTTTTTCTTCCACTTGCTCTGACCTTTAGAAGTAACCTCATGCTAGTTTGGTTTAGCAGTAGCCTATTTCGTCCTATTACCAACTTATTAGTTAAATAGGTATGTGTTTTACCAGATTAGATTATTGGTTAAATAGGTTTGTGTTTTACCAGCTTATTTCGTCCAATTACCCCTAGTAGATTTCATCCCCACCTTTTGTTTTAGCAGTGATTCTACCTCTCCGGGTTGACATTAACTTTTGGTTAAATAGGTTTCAGTTAGGATATTGATTATAGGTTTGTGTATATATTAACTATTAGTTACTATTGGTATTGCAAATTTTTAAAAAAATGGGGTACATTGAAAATAAGGTGAATTAAACATTAAATATTATAATTTTAATTTATTTAAAAATAAATAAATAATTTTTCTAAGAAAAAAATAAAAGTTATCTAAAATATTTTTTACTAAAACTATTATTTAAAATTAAAGATGGGTTGGCACCAATTTGAACTATTATTTATTTTAAATATTATTTTATATTATTATTTATTAAAGAACCAATTTAAAAATAAGAATGGATGTAAGTATTTATTTGACATTTTAAAAAATTAGGACCAAAAGTGGAGTGCCCCCAGATTTTACTGGAGCCAATAGCGGCTCCCCTAATAATATATCTCCATACAGAAACACATGGCATAAAAGTAGATATCACGTCTTCCTTTACCATATCTCCATAATGTGAGAAAGTATGGAAACTTTTTAGTTGAATCACAGTTCTTTTAAAGAACATACAGTAAACGTACAAAAAAGAAATAAAAATCTAGATGAGAAACCATTTGAAACATTCAACTTTAAATGACCAAAATACATCTATTTACTCATATTTAAACTTCAAATACTCATAAAAGTTCTTAAACAACGTGTAAAAAATTCCAAAAAACTATCAAATCCAAAGAGTTGAGGAGAGTTAATTATGTTTGCAGGTTTCGAAACCTTCCAACTGTAAAAATCACAACTGTAAAAACCAAACTTAACATTTCAAACCAAACTATAAATAAACACAACATACAAATTGAAGAAAACACGAACAGGGGACGAAGAAACCAAATCCTAATTTTTTTATCTGTGTATTTCTTCACCATCAAATAAAACATGGAATATTTGAACTAAATATGGACCAAAATGGATTCAAACATGTAGATCTAAAACATTTCTAGGTATAAAATAAAAAGGGGAGAAAATAGAGTCAGAACATTACTATTGCAGATTCACGATTTGTTTTCTCTGTGTGATTCTTTAGTACATGTAAAAACACAAAAACCCACCCAGATACACAGACATTAAAAACCCAGTGCAAAATCGAACCCATCTATATAATCACCTAAGATGGAAGAATGGGGGAAAAACTCACAACACCAAACATGAGCCACTACCTGCAAACACACGTATAGATAGAGAGTGTGAGTATATACAAACACTGAAATATAAAAAAATAAACACACAAACACAAAGTCAAATAAAAACATGAGCATATACAAACACTGGAAAATAATTCATACGATTGAGAAATTTGATCCCCCTAAAAAAAAGCTTAAATATTTAGAGAGATTGAGTGTAGCTTTCTGATAGTGTTTGAGGGTTTTGAAGAAACGTTGTTGGGGGTAAACATCTTAGTGTTCAAGGGTTTTGAAGTGAAAAGACAAAAAACCCCAAATCATGTTTGAATCCTTCAATGATAGATGATAAACCTGTAAAAAAACTATTATGTGGCCTGTTAGAAATCGTGTTTAGAAATGGGAAAACAACAAAAAAATGAAGAGAGACTGAAACGAAACACACCTGCATAAAAACAAAGAAACCAAAATTTCTAAAAGAGACTGAAAGCTATGTTTTAAAACCCATTTCAAGCCGAGATGACAAAACTTCTAAATCGAGGCTTTTTACTCCTTGAATTTGCAAAACCTTAGCCTACCTGTATATAAAAATAGGAGATGAGTATTTTCTCCCCAAAAGACGGAGGTTTCTCAGTTTTGGGCCTCTATTTTACCCACCAGAAAATGATTTCAATATCACAAAAATATCTAGAGAGAGAAAGAAAGATGTATACTCACCAGTTCTGGGTCTGATGAAGATGGATCTCGTCACCTCCTTCACCTATGCTCCGACGGAGATGGATCCGACAAATCCCGTCACCTCTTTCACCTACACCACAGACCAACATAAAGTCTTATAGTTGTTCGTGTTCTTAAAAACCAAAAAGAAAATCCTTTTTTGAGGCAGAGGGTTTCAAAACCCATTTCAAAGAGAAAAGAATCGAGGTGCAAGTCAAATATGTGGGTTTTATAAAGAGGCGAGGGAGTGGTGTGAAAGTCACAGATGTGACATTTGATAGGCTCGAGGTAATGGAATATGAGGTAGGAGCACTAATTATTCTTGACACGTGGGTAGTATAGATACAAAATCTGTTTATATAGATTTTGTATTCAAAGTTATATGATGTGGCAAAACCCCTCCTCCTTTATTATATATATATGTATTCTCAACTTCGTATACAAGCAATATACTATGCTCAACGAATATAATTATACTTATTACAATCACAAGCAATATAACCATCCCTCTGAGCTATAACTCGAGGATGCAGTCTCGTAGTGCCTATCCGAATACGGGTTTACTCACTATACCACGGTACCAAGCTAGACTCACTCGTGGTCATGGTAAAAATACACAACGGTGGAGGCGTTCATATTTCCTCTGCAAGTGCAGTATACACACATAGCACCCGAACGCGGGACGAGATGACATGGGGATATACTCTCCTTGATCCTTAAGCCAAAGGATTCACCCGCATAGTGCAACCTCCCCGGATTGCACTAGAGAAATATATAATCTGGCTATTCCAGCCCTACGCCAAAGGAAAGACCGTGGAAGTAGCCTCTAAAATACAAATACACCAATCACACACACACACACACACACACACACACACACACACACACATATATATATATATATATATATATATATGTATATATATGTATATATATATATATATATGTATATATGTATTCGTATTATGTTATATATACTCTAATCCAATCATATATATCTTATATCACTTCTCAATTATATATATATATACGGCTATAATTGCCAATCTCATATAGCGATAGCCAATAACCCCAAATGTTCCCATTTGTAATAATATTTAAGTATTCATACACCTAAAACACTGAACTCATAAGTATTCTCTCACTCAATGTATGAATCGCACCTTAATCACATTTAAGGATTTACATCTATATAATCCAGAATATACTAATTCCTAATAATTACATCCTAGGATTTACTCGGATGTATTCATCTCATATACATTCGAATCACATAAATATCGATGCTCAATGGCATAAGAACTCTCTCTCTCAAATGTTGCTCGACCCGAACACTCACTAAGTCCGTCCCTCGAATTTCACACCGAATCAACCCGAGGTTCCCCCTTTCATCTCAAGGTTTATATACCCTCAAAACCATCACATAAAAATCCTAATATCATAACTAGAGTCCCCTATATTCATCTCCAACTTCAATTTAATTCCCCCTAACTCAAAAATGGAAAAACTACCAAATTTTGCTTAAACCGAATCGATTCACCCCCCTTTCTGAATCGATACGGACCAGCGAATCGATTCGGATCAAATTCGAATCAGCTGGGAAAAGGGTCTACGAATAGGTCTCCAAAGGCAAATCGATTCGGTCCCAACCCGAATCAATTCAGCCTAAGACAGTTCTCCAGATCTCCTTATGTGAATCAATTCGGTCTGGACCCGAATCGATTCGCCTTGTTCGGGGCGAGTAGTTTGGGTGATTTGATCTTCTCCAAAATCAGAAATAACATCCCAACCTCCATTTTTGTGGTTTCTAATCTCAACCCACAACTCTATAATCATCCTAACACTAATTTACAATTAACACATCCATAAATTTATGGTATTAAACCATTCCTTCTAGATTTCAACCATAAAACCCTAGTTTATCATAACTCCATTTTCTAACCATTTTTACACTCCATTATCATGGATTTAACACTAAAAGTCATTAAGAGTTTACACTACATCAATATGTAAACTCATATTCAGTTTCCCAAATTTATTTTAAGGGTTCTAACCCAAAATTTCATAAATCACCAACTATGATATGAGATATACACACTCAATTAAATAAAGCAAGTAAACACTTGCCTGGAGGATAAAATCCGACGACCTCGAGTCGAATTCCACGGAGTTTGATCGGAATCTCCCTTTCCTCTCTTGTTTTCTCCTCTTCCTTTCTTTCTCTCTTTTTCTCTCTTTAGTTCTCCCTCTCTCGTGCCTTTATAAGGGAGAAATAAGGGCTTGTACCTTATTAACCCAAAAATGACTCGTTTACTCAATTACGAGTCCCTACTGGTCCAAAAATTCCTGGAACCCAAACATTATTCTCTGATACTCTATTCTGACTATCTCGTCCATTCCGAAACCAATCGCGCACTCGAAATCTTCATCCGAGTCACTTAATCGCAATTCATTAACTAAACCCAACACAACTTAATGCGGGTTTTCCAATTAAAATATTATCCTTTGTCACTTTACCCAACTGCGACATATAATTAAAAGACTCCAACTCATTAACTTAATCCCAAAAGTAAATATAGCACACATAAAAACTCATTTAACTCTCATAAACTCCGAAAATATTATTCAATTTCCAAATTTCACTTAGTTATCAAATTTAATTATCCATAAAACTGCGGGGTATTATAGTATTTTTTCTTCAACTGGTCCCAATAATGTTGAATCGGGGTCTTCTTCATAATGGTAACTTGTTCGTTCTAAGAAGTTTGATTAACCATTTGAGCAGACTTGTTCCTCCAATAGGCTACAAAGGTGCCCAGGTGCTCATTGATCTCTCAATTTGTCATTTCCATACACTACAGCAAAAATAGGAATCTGGACCGGTTTAAAACCGTGCCAGATCAAATCTGGCACGGTTTTGAACTGTATCAGAATCAGGTGTTCCAAAATGGCCATTATTTTCTGGAACAGTTTAAAAGTGTGCCAGATTTGACCAAACAGGAACTGTTCTGGCACACTTTTAAACCATGCCAGAATTTGATATTTCTGGCACAGTTTTGAATTGTACCAGATTGAGAACATTTTGATAAACTTTTGGCACATTTCAAAACCATGCCAAAGTTTGATACACTTTTGGCACGATTTTGAACTATACCAAATGTTCGGATAAAAGAAAAAAATTGAAAACAAGAAAAGTCCCAAATTGTAAATCTTGCACATTGTTGATAAACTAATGTACATACAAACTTCAAATATTACAAATCTTTAGTAGTTCACAGACCGAAAAAAATTGGGCAGATGTTCCTCTATTTTCTAGACATTCTAAAACCTGTTAATATAAAACTTGCATAACATAAAGCTCGCACGACCACAAAATATAACAATAAACTTACAAAAGCCTGCACGACCATAAAAGTTAACAATAAAACTACAAAAGCCACACGGCGATAACACAAAAAACTATAATCATGCATAAACCCCTCGTTGTAAACCATTGAGTTCTCCGCGTATTCCACGTGAATAAATGCTAACGATAAAATGTTATCCTACAAAAAAATAGGATACAAAAAAGATATGATATTAGTAAACAAGTAATTTATAAAAAAAAAAGCTTACTCAAGCTAAAAAATTACATATAGGAGTTGAAATTATTATTATATTCTAAAATTGAAAATGTTACGCAAGTTCTGACTACCTGATCAGTTCCTATGAGTTACATTGGTCTCGTGTGAGGTGTTAGTGCTTCTTACGGGATTGTTTGGGGGCTGGTTTGGGTTTTCACCCTTTAACGACTTATTTTGTAAGCCTGATCCATATATTATCAAATTATCATCATATTCTCAAATCGAGAGGCCCGTGACTACGTTGTCAGTTCGTACAAGTTATATTGGTCCCGTGCGAGGTGTCTGTGTCTCTTACGGGGCCGGTTTGGGTTTTCACTCTCAAACGGCTTGTTTTAAAGCCTAATCTAGATATTGTGAAATTATTGTCATATTCTCAAACCGCGAGACCCGCGACTACGTGGTCAGCTCGTATAAGTTACATTGGTCCCGTGCGAAGTGTTTATGCCTCTTACGGGACCATTTGGGGGCTGGTTTGGGTTTTCACCCTCAAATGACTTATTTTTAAGCCTAATCTACGCATTTTGAAATTATTGCCATATTCTCAAACCGAGAGACCCGTGACTATGTTGTCAGTTCGTACAAGATACATTGATCCCGTGCGAGGTGTTCGTGCCACTTACGGGGCCATTTGGGGGTTGGTTTGGGTTTTCACCCTCAAACGGCTTGTTTTTAAGCCTAATCTACTTATTTTGAAATTATCTTCATTTTCTCAAATCGGGAGAATCGTGACTACACGGTGAGTTTGTATAAGTTACATGGGTCCCGTGCGAGGTGTTCGTGCCTCTTACGGTGCCGTTTGGAGGTTGGTTTGGGTTTTCACCCTTTAAGGGCTTATTTTTATGCCTAATCGATATATTTTGAAATTATCATCATATTCTGAAACCGTGAGGCCCGTGACTACGCTGTCTGTTCACACAAGTTACATTGATCCCGTGCAAGAAGTTTGTGCCTCTTACGGGGCCGTTTGGGGGTTGGTTTGGCTTTCACCCTTTAAGGACTTTTTTTTATGCTTAATATACATATTTTGAAATTATTATCATATTCTCAAATTGGGAGACCCGCGATTACGCGGTCAGTTCGTACAAGTTACATTGGTCCTGTGCGAGGTGTTCGTACCTCCTACGGGGTCGTTTGGGGGCTAGTTTGGGTTATCACCCTTTAAGGGTTTGTTTTTAAGATTAATCGATATATTTTGAATTTTTCATCATATTCTCAAATTGGGAGACCCGCGACTACGCGATCAGTTCGTATAAGTTACATTAGTCCCGTGCGAGGTGTTCGTGTCTCTTACGGGGCCGTTTGGAGAATGGTTTGGGTTTTCACCCTCAAACGACTTATTTTAAAGCCTAATCTATATATTTTGAAATTATCATCATATTTGCTAATCGAGAGACCCGCGACTACCCAGTCAGTTCGTACAAGTTACATTGGTCCCGTGCGAGGTGTTCGTGCCTCTTACGGGGCTATTTGGGGGTTGGTTTGGGTTTTCACCCTTTAAGGGCTTATTTTTAAGCTTAATCGATATGTTTTGAAATTATCATCATGTTCTCAAACCGAGAGGCCCATGACTACACTGTCAGTTCGTACAAGTTACATTGGTCCCGTGCAAGGTGTTTGTGCCTCTTACGGGACCATTTGGGGTCTAGTTTGGGTTTTCACTCTATAAGGGCTTTTTTTAAGCTTAATCGATATATTTTCAAATTATCTTCATATTCTTAAATCGATAGGCCCATGACTACGCTGTCAGTTCGTACAATTTACATTGGTCCCGTGCGAGGTGTTTGTGCATCTTTCGAGGCCGTTTGGGGGCTGATTTGGGTTTTCACCCTTTAAGGACATTTTTTAAGCTTAATCTACATAATTTGAAATTATCATCATATTCTCAAATCGGGAGACCCGTAACTACGCAGTCAGTTCGTACAACTTACATTGGTCCCATGCGAGGTGTTCGTGCCTCTTACGTAACCGTTTAGGGGCTAGTTTGGGTTTTCACCCTCAAACGACTCATTTCCAAGCGTAATCTATATATTTTGAAATTATCATCATATTCGCAAATTGGGAGACCCGTGACTACGCGGTCAGTTCGTACAAGTTACATTGGTCCCGTGCGAGGTGTTCGTGCCTCTTACGGGGCCATTTGGGGGTTGGTTTGGGTTTTCACCCTCAAATGTCTTGTTTTCAAACCTAATCTACATATTTTGAAATTATCGTCATATTCCCAAACCGGGAGACCCGCGACTACGCTGTCAGTCCGTACAAGTTTAATTGGTCCCGAACGAGGTGTTCGTGCCTCTTATGGGGCCGTTTGGCAGCTGGTTTGGGTTTTCACCCTCAAACGTCTTTTTTTCAAGCCTCAACTACGTATTTTGAAATTATCATCATATTCTCAAATCAGGAGACCCGCGAATATGCTATCAGTTCATACAAGTTACATTGGTCTTATGCGAGGTGTTCGTGCCTCTTACGCAGCCGGCTGGTTTGGGTTTTCACCCTTTAAGGTCTTATTTTTAATCCTAATCGATATATTTTAAAATTATTGTCATATTCTCAAATCGAGAGGCCCATGACTACGCTTTCAGTTCGTACAAGTTACATTGGTCCCGTGCGAGGTGTTCATGCCTCTTACAAGGTTATTTGGGGGCTGGTTTGAGTTTCACTCTCAAACGGCTTGTTTTCAAGTCTAGTCTACATATTTTGAAATTATCATCATATTCTTAAATCGGGAGATCCGTGACTACGCGATCAGATCGTACAAGTTATATTGGTCCTGTGCTAGGTGTTCGTGCCTCTTACGGGGCCATTTGGGGGATGGTTTGGGTTTTCACCCTTTAAAGGCTTGTTTTAAGCTTAATTGACATATTTTGAAATTATCGTCATATTTTGAAATCGAGTGGCCCGTGACTACACTATCAGTTCGTACAAGTTACATTAGTCCCGTGAGAGGTGTTTGTGCCTCTTACTGGGCCGTTTGGGGGCTGGTTTTGGTTTTCACCCTTTAAGGGATTTTTTTAAGCTTAATCGATATATTTTCAAATTATCGTCATATTCTTAAACTGAGAGGCCCGTGACTACGCTGTTAGTTCGTACGAGTTACATTGGTCCCGTGCAAGGTGTTTGTGCCTCTTACGCGGCCATTTGGATTTTCACCCTTTAAGGGCTTTTTTTAATCTTAATCAGTATATTTTCAAATTATCATCATATTCTCAAATCGGGAGATTCGTAACTGCGGTGTCAGTTCATACAAGTTATATTGGTCCCCGTGCGAGATGTTTGTGCCCCTTACGGGGCCGTTTGGGGGCTAGTTTACGTTTTCACCCTCAAACAGCTTATTTTCAAGCCTAATCTACATATTTTGAAATTATCATCATAGTCTCAAATCGATAGACCCGTGACTATGTGGTCAGTTCGTACAAGTTATATTGATCCCGTGCGAGGTGTCCGTGCCTCTAACGGGGCTGTTTGGAGGCTGATTTGGGTTTTCACCCTCAAATGGCTTATTTTCAGGCCTAATCTACATATTTTGAAATTATTATCATTTTCTCAAATCGAGAGACGGACGACTATACTGTCAGTTCGTACAAGGTACATTGGTCCTGTGAGAGGTATTCGTGCCTCTTACGGGACCGTTTGGGGGCTGGTTTGGGTTTTCACCCCCAAACGACTTATTTTCAAGCCTAATCTACATATTTTGAAATTATCATCATATTCTCAAACCGGGAGACTCGCGACTATGCAGTCATTTCGTACAAGTTACATTGGTCCCGTGAGAGGTGTTCGTGCCTCTTATGGGGCCGTTTGAGTGTTGATTTAGGTTTTCACTACCTAACGACATGTTTTTATGTGTCCTCTAGTTTTTTCAGAAAATTGCTAAAAGCTACAGACACTGAAAATACTTTGTTTACCTCGACATTTGGTAAGGAGGAAAACTTCATGCAGGATGTGAAGGTAAAATGTTTCCAATCTAGCACAAAAAGAAAACAACAGGATAAGAGAGGGAATTACAATGAAAGAAATAATTCACTTAAGTCAACGATTGTTAAAGGCTGGAAGCGTGGGGCTTTGACTATGAAATGCCAACACACTAATCATATTCAATAAATTACGGTTAAACATATATTCTAAAATAACCCTCTAACAGCTCCATGCTAGAGGTAAACTGAGAATCATGCTCAAAACTCCTATATAGATGCATATAATGGGCATTCAAATTGTAAAACATGATGAGCACACAAATCAAGTGGAGCAAATGGTTACCACCTCATTGACAAAAATATAGTGCCTAGCAATAGCAGAGAGTTGTCCTTGATCTTCTTTCATATTCATCAGCTTTGTGAGAGAATAAACTGCAAGTAAAAATATAAATATCAGTTACATTCAACTTCCATGGTTTGAATACAATAAACCATTATTTTCCATAAGAGCAAAGCTACTGCCAGAAGGCTAAAACAAGCATAAGGTTTTAGGCCCAACACATTTTTCTTTTTACAGTAAGGATTAGGGTATTCTTTAAATCATGGATGGAATGTAGTAGTTATATGAAACATATTAGTTACGGTATGAAAATTAACATTTATTGTCACCTAAGTTCAAGGAGAATACTAACTTCCAAGTTCCAACATGTTCATCATTGTCCATTTTAATGTTCACTCTCCTTATGTCCTACCATTATTAGTCAATTACCCTATAGAAAGTAAACTATAGAGGTGTCGCGTTGTGGAAGCGTGGGGCTGCCGATAGAGGTGTCGGGCATATATATGCACAACAACATATATGCAACTTATATGCATAAGTTGCTGCATATATGCAACTGTGCATATATGTTGTTGTATGCATATATGCAAACAATAAGGAATTAAATACGCGTGTGTGTCACACGCACCATGGAAATAATCTTCAGTACTTATCAAGTAGCACGTTAGTGTCCTTGATGTCTCCGTGGACAATCTTCAGTCTTGATTATTCATGGAGATAAGCGAAACATCTGGTTATACCAATGCAGATCTTCTGCCTTGTTGGAAAATCCAATTTCAACTGGCATTCTTCCAGGCCTTAAATCACCATGTGAACAAGTACTTAGAAATACTACTTAGATAAATCAAGAATTCTAGATATGTATGTGCATTATTTCTTTTGTTACCGAAAGCAATTAAGTAAGGACTAGTTTGATGCAAGGTGAAATATTTTTCACCAAGGTGGAAAGTAATTTTACCTATCAAGAGTTAAAATTGTGGGTGGACAAAACACTGAACATAATTTAATTATGAAGGAATAATATTTTTATGTTCTCCTTTCCATTCCCACCTGCTTCATCCTCAATATTGAAATCCTTTAAACCCACGCTTTGCCCAACAATAAATTAACCAATTACAACTGGAATTTATAATGTGCAAAGAAAATTTCACTTTGACATCATTATATAAAAAGAGTTCAAACCCAAAAGACAGTTCCGATATTAATCTGACTATTTGAATAAAATTGAATTTTCAGAAAAATGAAATTTTATACTAGCTCATATGGTAACCATATCAACATTATAATGAAAATTGGCAACCGTCCTTTTCAACATCAATTATAAGGACATTTAGCACCAAACTTAAGCAAGAATAACAATTTTTCCCTTATAGGCCTCGTTTGGTTTGGGGTGATACATTTTCACATGCCTAAAAATAAAATGGTAAAAGGTATTTTCATCAATTTGGAGTTAATGTTTGTTCATATATAATTGTTATTTGTAACTCCAAATAAGTGAAAATACGCTTTTCCTTTTAATTTTACAGCCATAAGAAAACTATTTCCTTTTAATTTTACAGCAACTTAAATCCAAATTTCTATTCCTTTCATTTATTCTTTACCTAGAAAAATTATGTGTGTGGGAGGTGGGGACGGGGGGGTGAGGTGTTTGTGCGTGTGTTGGGGGGGGGGGGGGGGGGGGAGGGAGGCGGTGTTATGAAGATATAGGAGAAACTCAAATACAATCTTGACAATCAGCGTGGGGATCAACCAAAGCAGACTGAGAATCAAAGGTTTATAATATAATCTCAGTTTTGATTGAAACAAATACGTAAAAAAATAATTTGTTGTTTGTGCATTGAAGTTGAAGTATGGAATATATTTGAAGTCCCTCTTAGGCCACTTTTGGTTTCAAGAGAAATATTTGTAACACATTATGGGAAATATTTTTTCACACTAACATTCAAACTAAATGACCAAAGGAAATGAACTAAAATTTAGCTTACTTGTTGAACATTGAAAGCTTCTTTAGCATGAAACAATAGCACTAGTAAAACAATTTGAAAAACATAAATAATTATTGTCGTATCACAAGGGAATCAACTGAAGAAATGTTCAAAATGTTTATTCGCGTAGAGGGAAATATTACAATGAAAGATCTTACATAGGTTTAGAAACTTACGATGTATTACTTTTTGAAGTTCTTCCAAACAAAGTTTCTGCACGAATTAAATAATTGCACAAGTTCAGCTGGTATACATAAGATTCTTCAGTACATGTAATAAACTAGTTTGAAGAAAGGTGTAAGCAATCTTACACATTATCTTATTGAAGGAATTATAAGCCAAATTCATTTTTGGAATGCAAACAATAGGCTTGATCTTGTCATGCTTTGATTCCAAAAATTAAAATGAATACTTTTTATATCCCTAGTCAAAGGTCCCTACTTGCCACTGTTCCTATATCCATTTATGGATTAGGAAATCTAACTCTCATGCTCATTATTTTTCACTCGTTTATTTTCTTGGACTTGTCTAAGGTGGCATGATCAGATTATAAGCTATAATATACGCAATATTTCGATAGTGTGATTTCAATTAAGAAACTCAACGAGTCACAACTAGTCAAGCTGGTTTCATTATTATGAGTTCTAAAACTAATAGTGGGGCAAAGGCTTTGGTATGGGGCTGCCAATGATCAATCAAATATGATTTATTGATTTTATTCATGGATGGAAGTTGAATTACTTGGATCAAACTGAGGAAGTTGAATTATTTTAATTAAAATTTTGGTGAGACTTGGCTGCATAGGTTTGCTGGACTCAAGTAAGGCCGAATATTGCAAAGATTTTGATGTCCACATATTCATACTTCATACTATCACTTGAATCCTATATGAATTTTTTTGGTGTTGTAGTCCTATATGAATTAAGAACCAGAACTTCCACCCTCCTCCCAACTCAAGAAAGCATTTATAATAACAGTTTCCCATTGTCCCTTGAGTGGGCGCACTGTTTAGTAACTATCACATGTTACATAAATACTACTGTAAAATAGGGACATGATCTTGAATATGGTATTACTAATTTCATGCTGACTCAAATACTATGTCCATGAAACTAAAAATCAACACCATAAGATGAAACCCTTGTCTTTTCGAAGATCAGAACTCTTAAATCGTAGGAATGTAAGTAATTTATGAAGCTTCTGCTCGAGACCACAAAATGAAAAGCTACAAGTCAGATTTAAAAAAACAACAAAATGCACACAAAGTAAACCGTCAAGAAACAGTAGGAAGAGTATTTTTCTCGAAAATGTTACCTACGAATGCGATTTATTAACAATTCGCCAGAAAATGATGATGCAAATTATGGATTCAAATTAAAACGCTCATTACATATTCGAAGTAATCACCTCCTAAAATCAAATCAAAACACACATTACGTATTCATTAACCTAATTAACATAGTGTTTTCATGTAATAAATCAGAAAATTTGTATTCATTTTTAATTTGATGCAAGTAAAATTTGTATGCATTTTTAATTTGATTCAAGTAAAATTTGAACATATAAAATTCACAAATGACAACAATTTGAACAAATATATTTTTTTCAAGATTTGTTACTAATATGATTATACTTAACAAATATATTTTTATGAATAGAAAAATGCCAGATCAGAAATATTAGTTCAAACAGCAATGAGTTCAAACAAAAAAAAATGGGAAAAATTAGTTTAGTAAAAAACTAAACAAAAAAAACCAGCAGTCAAACAACGATGAGTTAAAACAAAAAAAACAGCAATGTAACAAACCTTAGATATCTTCAGAGATGTTGTTGGGTATGTTAGTTTAGTAACAACAATGAGTTCAAACAACAAGGTATGAGTTAAAAAAAACTTAAGAGATCAAAGTAACCTTGACAAAACCGGCATAAATTAGTTTAGTAACAAACCTTAACATATCAAATAAATGATATGATAAGGTTTAGTAACAGATCTTAGAGATCTAAACAAAATCGGTAGAAATTAGTTTTGTACCGAGGTGAAGAAAACATATATATAACCAAGGTTGTCTTGCACTGCCGATAGAGATGAGAGAGATGACCTCAGAAATGAGATTAAGGGATGGGCGTGGAAGGCTATGGGGGAAGCGCATGAGGCAGGGGCAATAGCCTATGCGGAGGCTGAGGCAGGTGAGAGATGGGCATTAAATAAGGGATGAGAAGATGATTTGGGGGGAGCGAGAGGTTTTCTTTCCCAAATCATGGAGAGAGATCGGGGGATGGGAAAGGAGGGAAAATATTGTGGCAAGATGGAAGAGGGAAAAAATAAAACTTATGATTAGAATTATTTTAGGGTATTTATATTTTAGTTATGTGTGTTTAATTTTGGCACACTTTTAATAAGTGCCAAAATTTGGCACTATTTTAATGTGTGTCAGAATGTCATTAAACTGTGCCAGAATTTGGCACAGTTTTAAACTGTGACAGATTTTTAATATCAGGGTGTGCCAAATTACTATTTTTGGTTATCTCGATGAGTTCAAGAGTAATATCTAACTCATCGTTGTATTTTTACTACTTCAGGAATTCTCGACTGATGTCACTCACTTTGGCGATCCTCCTATCATTAATGGACAAGAACCACTTGAGCACTCATCTTGATAAGGTGAGTCCAAACATTTGTGCCATGATTTCTTCTGAAGCCCTTGGGATTATATGGCTCAGAAGTAACATTTAACGTGGAATGTTGGTGGTTCCATTCCTGCCAACCTTTTGATACTGGGCATTATGAAATTGTTAGGTTGTCTAGCATTAGAGTAGAGAGACGAACGTTGGATGTCAGCAAGGTCATCGGCAGGTCAAAGCTACCAGAAATTCAGTTACGATGTTTGGAACTCCATTATGAGGTGTTCAAGATCTTTTTTGTAACCTCTGTCGTATTGTCCACACCCGTGCTTTCAATAATCATGGTTGGGGTGTGTTAGTAGCTTGTATCATAGCTGGTGGAGTTATGATTTTAGAAGGGTGTGAATTTGCTCCCTGACCCTTGGTGTTGGCCAATCATATTCGGAGGGAGGTCTACTCCTAACATAGGGTTGACATTTTTCCCCTCAAAGCATTTAATCTAGACAAAATGTTAGCCAATGACACGGTTTCTTCATTCGTCATGTTATCGAGATTATCAGATGTCCGAGTTAGGGAGATGTGGTATGCATACCTTATCTAAGACGATAACTACAAAGTTATGAGATATTATAAAATTATTGTTCTTTGCCTTAGGTTCATTAAAGGAACAAACATGAGTTTAAGAAAGTATATGTTTTTATGGGGGTAAGGTGGGGTGATGAGCCATTTCCCAGGGACTCCTCATTTCTCTTGCAACCCCTAGTTCGGTGATGGAAAAAGTGAGAGAATTCTTCGAGTCCTATAGTCCCATCCTATCTTGGGAAATCTTTCTGGGGGATACAAATCCTTTTTTTTTGGAGATGTCAACATTTAGAAAATTTCTTGGCTTAATTATTAGGTTGTGTCCTATAATTCTACTACATGAGGTTATGTAAGGCTTTTCGTGAGGCGAAAGGCTCATTTATTTGGCTATGACTCCTCATAATATACCTCAAGGATGCACGTGAGAGGGTCGTTTTGATATACCAGATTGTATGTAAATTGAGCATCCCGATATACCTCATGGCGACAGTACGTGGGAGAGCTGATTCGATATACTCAAGGTACGTGAGTGATATTCACCGAGAACATACCACTCTATATGTGATGAGGGTACAAAATCAAGAAGAGTGGAAACTATAACTAGGATCTGCGTTGGGTAGACCTAATCATGTAGCTATGTTTTCAAGGGTAATGGGGTATGTACTCATATGCAAATGTTATGCTTGTGAAGTAGTGTTCTTCTTTTTTTGGGGAAGTCTTTTCACTACACCAAAACTACCACCTTATCACCGTCAAAGACCGTGATAAGTTTGGGGGTGACAAAGGTAATTATCACGGATTTATCACGGTCAAAGTCAATGATAAGTTCGTGATAAAAAAACAAAATTGTCAGAGACTTTGACCATGACAAGTCTGTGACAAGTTTCATTTGTCAAAGACTTATCACGGTCAAAGTTCATGGAAAATCTAGGCAGAATTAAAAAAAAATTATTGGGCCGTATGGCCAATGCCACTGCCCAGTAGTATACTTGTACCTGTTACAGTAGATTAAACATGTCCAAATAACATATATATCAAGCAACATTAAAAATTCAATCAAATAAATACAAATATCCATAACCATAACCAACCAACAAATATCCATAACCAAATAAAAAATATATAAATAATATCCAATATTCAATATCCAAAACAAATAAATACAAATAATGTCACGGACTAGGGTCTTGAGTAGGTTGGAGGAGGAAGGAAGGCCACATTGCATATGAATTGACACATCCATCAACTCATCAAACTCCGCATTCTTGTTCTAACCACAAAGGTGCATTCTCTCTTCTGGGAACAATATAGGTGACGAGAACCATTGCTTCTATATCTTACATGACACGTCCACGAACCTCACTACTCAGGTGTGTGTTTGGGTCCCTCAACCCCGTAGCTGTCGAAGTGCCACCTAAGATGTCAATTAAATACATGCTCGGCCAACCCATTGCATACATTGGCCATTCAACGAGTGTCAAGATAGGAAATGAATCATATACAGATGACGAGTGGGTGCGTATCGGTGATGAGGGTGAGAGAGATGGAGCAATGGAGTCTTCATCTACCTCCTTCCCTTTCCCCTTCCCCTTGCATGAGTTGGACCCCAACTGACACTTCATAAACTCAAAAATATCGAGGACTGTCGCCTCCAACCTATCTAACTTATCATCATAGGTGTACGGGACAACCCGGTGTTGTTTGTCTCAATCCCGGTGAGCTTCGACTTCCCTACCCAAGAGCTCACCCCCTAGTCCTCCCCTTTTGATCCACCCGAAGCACTTGGTTTAGTATGTTCGTAGCCAAATATGCCTTGTTGGCATCAGACTGCTTGTCATGCACTTCCTTAAGCTTTTCCTGAAATGCCAAAAACTACACGATTAGTTAAGTTAATAAAAAAATTATTACATAATTAAAAAAAAAACAATTATAAGATATTTTTATAACTTACAATTGTGGCCGCCACGCTTGGGGACACCTCCTTATCCTTTCCCTTCTTCGTTCAAATTGACACATAGGCATCGAGCCTATGTGGGATACCCCCAGGGCCACTCCTCGTCTCCTAAAATAAAATAATGCAAAATTAGTAAGTAACGCTAAGTAATGCAAAATTAGAATAATATAAATTAAAATTAAAGAAAAAAAACTTGTCGTCCTGTGCTCCATCTCGGCATAAGACGTCCTCCCGGAGTATTGCACGTCCACCTTTTTGGCCTGATTTTCCTTCCCTGATTAACGGGATGTCAACTACCGCTACTCGACCTCATTATCAGCAAACTGCTTCCACTTTGACAATGAAATCGGCCCCTTCGACGATACGGTGTCACAGACCCTCAATATGGACTCCCGGTCCTGCCCAAAGTACAGTGCCCGCATATTTTTCTTCTATGTTTTGTATTGATCTCTCAATTGTTCTAACGTGGAGTCATGGATGTGTGGGGACGGGCCAAATTATTCATGTTAAAGAAATACGAACCAAAAAGAGAGTAAATGTTAGTTGTATTTAAATTATAAAATATAATAAAATATAAATATAAACATCAATATAAATGCAAAATAAAAATAAAGTGAGTAACTACATGTAGTACCCCCAGATGGCCATCTTGAGCTCCTGTAGCACATTCCTCCAATCCGTGTACCACGGGACGATAATCGACTTGAGAAAATCCAGGCCTCTAGCCAGTAAGGTTGTCTTGCTCTCAACGACGGATCCTAATTTTCCTTATTTTGGAGGCCTAGTGGTAGACGAGCCTTCCTCGCCTCCGCTACCGTGATGCCCTGATTAAGCCATTCCCTGCAAAAATTGTTGTTATTAGTACAAACATGTATATGAGAAAATGATCAAATCCAAATGAATAAAAGCATGAAAGTGACTAAAATCCAAATGAATTAAGTCATTAGATGAATACAAATTGTTTCAAATTTGGGTCATGTCACTAACTAAGAATTAATGATTAAACTGAGTAAGATCCAAATTAACATATTCAATAACCAACCCATCAATTTTGATTTAAATCTACCATAACCGATCAAATCCAAATGAACAAAAGAATTAAAATACCGTCCGATATTAATAAAGCATTAGATGAATACAAGTTAACGACATTATAAGAATACTAGTCCATATCATCAACCAAACTAAGCATTGTTTCAAATAAATGGTTTATCTTGATATCTTCATGAGCACCTGAACCTTGTACATCGTAAGTGACATCAATTTCTTCCACTTCATGAACTCCATAGGCATCATCAACTAAATCTTCTAGCATATTATGATCTACATTGTCCTCCTTCCCTTGTACATCTATCCTACTTGTTAAAGGTTGTTTTGAAGGTTACTTGGGGACAAAAGGAACTTTCAATTCCTCGTGAAAAATCCAAAATTGATAACTATTTTGCATACCTTATCTTAATAAATGTAGTTCAACTATTTTATGCTCAAACACCTTACCATTCCTACACTTAGCACACAAACACGAGAACTCTTCATCATTACAACATCTCTTTACGTATTTCACAAATTTATGAGCACCCCAGTGAAACACATCCCCTAATGTATTTGTCTCACTCATCCACTCTTTGTATTTAGAATATCCCATCACAGCTACTACAAATAATGACCTATTATGGGTAAGAAGCGTATATTAATGGATTTGTATAAATATAAGCATATATTAATTTATTCGTTAGTAACGTTTATAGTGATGATTTTCTAAGACGTGGGTTCTTCAAATACAGTTAGTATTAAATGAGGCGTAATCCCTTATCAAGATCGGGACTACCTCCGTTAGGTACGCAATATAGGTAGAAGCCAGAGGTAAATCAAAGATAAAGAGATTCAATATTAAGGCTTGCATTAAAAAGTATATTAACACAGGAAACATATGACAAGCACAATAAATAAATGGGTCCAACAAGTGGCGTGGTCGGAGGGAGAAAGAACAAGCACTATAGGCACAATAAAGACAAGGATGGAACTTCAAGCTTAGTTAATGCCAAATGATGGGTGCATTAAATGTGTATGGGAGTTAATGCTCTCGTGAGGGTTCTCTGTTAGAAGGAAATTTGGGCAGCAATTCTAGGCTCAGGATGATCTTTCTCCGATTTGTTTGTTTGGTCTTATTTATATGGGGGGAGAGGCTGCTTAAGTCAGCATGTCCTCGATCCCTCTAGTAGAGTTCATTAAATGCATGAGAGATTGCATTTAATGCATGGGATGTGATAGTTTTGGCAGGAAACCATTCTATTGGCTGGAAGTATTGAGGGAATTAATAAAGGATATGACTCATCAGCTTGAGGCTTACTTTAGGATGGCTAGGTAGTCAGGTTTGGTGAACTAAACCTGCCATCCTAAGGGTAAAGCCACTTCAGTGCTACATTCTTGAGTCCCTGAATATTAGACATCATGAAGTGATTCAAACAATGATTATTGTTAGGTATCTAGTCACATCAGTCAGGCGGGCTGGCACCCAAGGTACCACGAGGAGGTAACCTCGAGGAGGTTCACTCAAATAGGTAAACAATGAGTAGGCTCGAGTGACATTTATACTGGGTGAAGTTTTGTCCAAGTGGTCCGAGAGGGTTGGTAATAATTCATAACATTGACTTATTCTCAATCCTCCAAACCATGTCCCTGTGATGTTCCCATGAGGAGGTTGCTTGATAGAGCATGAAAGTTCTCCCATTCCCTTCCAGGCATGGTCCCTCGTGGGTACCAAATAACCTCAATCGACATGTACATTCATAAGATCAAATACATTATATAACATTCTATTTCTGATCACAAACGACTGTCATCCAGGTGACTTCATTTTTCAAATTGGATCCTTCAAGACAGGTCCATTTGAGACTCTTCGAGATAGGGCGCTATGGGCTACTTGTTGTGAAAGATCCTTTAGGTGGGTCTCACAAATTACTTATATGGAGAATCTTTGAAGTGTGTTTATGGGTCATCCATCTTTGTAAATAATTGATCTGCCTGGATAAATTTATCACTCATCGGGGAGGACACTCCCCTACATTTGCCCCCTCATAGAGATATTGGTTTATTGCATGAAGAAATATCTATACGAAACCTTTTTGTAAATATTTGATCTTCTCCCTTGGGGAAAATGAAGAGGTTTTTTCAAATTTCCCCCAAAGCTCTTCGTTTCCCAAGCTAGATAAGACTTCAAGCATGTCACATAAAATGTAATTATCGTTTGCACTTCTTCTCATCACACGTGGAAACGCCGGGGAATGCACATGTAAATGATGCTGCCAATCATCGCATCATCCCCTAAAGTGTCATCATTATGACCCTTGGTTTTCTATGGCTACATGCGATTAACAGCCACGCCAGCCAGACTATTCCAGAGAGCCATCAATACACTTTTCTAAAGCGTCACTTTTTACCATCTTTTGGGATTGTTGTTTCCCCTATAAAATGGGATATATACTCAATTGAAACTTTACCTTTGGGTTCTCACTTTCGGAGTTTTAGCTTTTCAACGAGAGTTAGGAAATAAACCCTTGCTTCCTTTAACTTTCTTACTCCTTTCCAGTTACTCTCATGGCACCAGTGAAGAGAACTCTCTATGTTAGGGGCACTTCTCCTGTAACTCAGGCACGCCATGATCAATGAGAATAATATCGCCGTGCCCCTTATTTTGGAGACAACGACCACTTCTAGGCAACGGCGGAGCAATTCCCTGGCACCGACTGGAAATACCAACCTGTTGATGGAAGAAGGCGAGGACGCTGAAGACTTCGCTTACGTCCCCACTGCCACTGTAACCCACTTTTGAATTGTGCGTGGTGATTTTCCCTACTCAAAGGTGGAATTTGATGATTCTTTGGGTGTTAGCGAGGGGTTGGGCCTTTAGATTGAGTATATCCATTCAAAATATTCCGTTCAGTTAACCTTTGTAGGCTTGACTTACTCCTTTTGGCTGGGTGACCTTACTCTTACTAAGAACTATATTGCTCTGCAACTGTTGGTTTCTCGTTGGAGCCACTGGCCACACACCTTTATGGCTGCTTGGGGTGAGTTTACTATCACCTTGAAAGATGTATGTGAACTTTTAGGGTTAGAGGCAGCTGGGTTTGATACCTTCTTTGAGGAGGTTGTCTCTAGTGAATAAAAAGCCTTAAGATAGGAACTAGAGGCGGTGGTGAAGGACTGTATGGTCACTTAGAACAAGTGCACCTACTCCGAAGTAATTCATTACTTTTATTTTATTGAGGAGAAAATAATTCTTAGAGCCTGCGAGGTAGCTAGGGAGAACCCTCGGAGGAAGGAGGTATTCGAATATCCTCCAACTGGAAAAGGCTATGGGTCCAAGATTGAGTTAGCGGGCTACATCTGGGTGATGCTATCAAAGATCTATCTTTCGGGAAAGCCTACGACTATCCTCAAAAAGACTTGATTAACATGGATGTTCACATGTCCAATGGTGTAAAAATACCCTTTGTTGCCATTGTTATTGGCTCCTTATATACCTGGCTGGACCGTGTAGTGGCGGACTCTTCTCGAAGCATTGGTAGGTTTGATGTTTCTAATTACACCAATAATGTTCTCTTGATAACTTTTATCTATGCCCACTTCCCTGATTACGCCCCTGGTGGTAATTACCCTGGTTAACAACCCGTGAAGATCCTCCGAATCTGTTATTGGAAGAATAAGAGTGTCCAGAAGCCTCTGATTGCCTTAATTGATCGAGGCGAGAGATTCATACCTTGCCCCTATGTTGGGGTGAGTCAGTTTTTTACTAATGATTCCTTTGCTGAAGGGGAGCGTCTCATTGCTCCCATTGATGAAACCCTTACTAGGAATTTCCCAGAGAATAGTGTCCCCCTTCTATTAATACCTTCATATCTGCCTTTTTATACCGAATGGTAATCTTTTTATTCTATGTATAGCCCACACTAGGGAGCCTTGTAGTTTGGTTACAACCAAAGGTCCCCCTTGTTGAGTCATTTTACTCGAGAGAAACTCACCAATTTTTATTTTTCCTGTTCAAATTATTTGACCTCCACTATTGTTAGTTTGTGTGCCAACTACCCAGCCACTGTCGAGGAGGAAGGTCAGCTATGTACATTAATGTGTTTTGGTAGAATCAGTTGGTTCACTTTCAAACCAACCCCTTAAAAGATCCCATGTATCTCGAAGTTGAAAGGTTTCCACCCACTGAGTAGGGTTTAAGGAATTGCACCACCCAGTCCTCCATTTTTTCTCTTAGTACGGCCAATACTAACGCTCCCCCCGAGCTGCCTTCGCTAGCACTTATGGATCAAGAAGTTGTAAAAAGAAAGAAAACCTCCCAAACCTCTGTTCAAGCCGAGGTTTCCCTTGGTCCTTCTAGGCCAGTTGGAAGGACTAAGTCTCCTCGCGTTACCTCATCGGGTATGATAGTTAGGGCCACTCGAAAAGTGCCTTTGAAGAAGCTCAAACTATTCTATAACCTCTAGTAGCCTCTACTTCTGACCCAAAGATTACCGAAGCTGTGAGCCAAATGGTGAATCATCTTCGCCAAACTTGGGAGAATTTTAACGAACAAGACAGAGATTTCATATCAGCCAAGATGTCTGCTCATAGATTTTCTTATGACCCTGAATCTACTGGGGGTAGTAAAAAGAGGAAAATGATTAGGCCTCACAATCTTGTGATGGAGGAGTCGAGTGAGCTAGTGAGGAGGAGTTTCTTGGGGAGCATGTATCTGGTGGTGATGTTGGTGATGAAGATGAGGAAGAAGAGGAGGAAGCTGAAGAAGAGGAAGAAGAAGAAGAAGAAGAGACTACATTGGTGCAGAGGCATAGATTGAGGAGGATGGTTTCTCCTTTAAAACTTGCCTCTCCTCCTCAAGATTATGAGATTGTAGAGGATGTGATGGAGGGAGAGGTAAGTCACTTAATCTCTCTTACGCTAAATATCTTCTTCCTTATTTTCTTTTCATACTAGTAATCCCATGTTTCTCTAACTTACCTTGTCTCTTTTTTCAGGTTGATGCACGAGGTGATGCACACGATGGGGTTGGAGAGGATTGTCCCTTCTAGAGAGTTTCCCCTACTACTTCACACGTAATCTCCCATTTCCCCTACAGGAAGTTATATCTGATACTTCATCTGAGTCTAGTAGCGGCTATTCTCCTCATCCCTCTTTTTTGTATGAGCAGGCTGGCCTTGAGAGCCATGTTCCCAATGTGAGAGCTACTGAGGATATACCCAAGTCCCCTGTGCCTATCTCTTTGTTGCCTGTGGTGAGTTTATTTTCTTATTTGGGCTATCGTTGCTCTTTCAACTTGTTAATCTAACTTTTAACTTATTCATTATAGGCGCTCGTACTTATTCAAACTACTCCTTTAGCCCATCTTCTTTCGAATGACCAATTGCTTGTATTTTTGTTCGGACCTTGCATTCTGAACCAAAAAGGTGTTGAGCCTGCTGAAGCTGCCCAAGGTGAGGGCGAACAAGAATGTGTGGTTGAGCCAGTGGAGGATAGTAGGTGGGAGAAAGTTGTTGAAGTCGGGGGGATGTGATTGCCCCTCAAAGTCAGCGTGTATTGATAGCTCTGGGTCCTATTGAGGAAGAAGATGTGGTTCAGATGGATACTCACGAATTTTATGACGAGCAGCTTCCCGAGGTACTTACACTCTTCCATCTATCTACTACATATAAATTTTTTAATTTTGTCAAGTAATATTGGGGTTTGGGCTCAAAATCTCCCATAACTGAGGGTCAGGCAGTCCTAGTAATGTAGGACTTTAAAATTAAAATCTCCCATAGCTGAGGGTCAAGAAGGACTAGTCTTATAGGCATAATCTCCCATAACCAAGGGTCAGGCGGTCCTAGTCTTATAGGAATAATCTCCCATAACTGAGGATCAGGCGGGCCTAGTCTTATAGGCATAATATCCCATAACTAAGGGTCACGCGGTCCTAGTTTATAGGCATAATCTCCCATAACCGAGGGTCAGGCGAACCTAGTATTATAGGCAGAATCTCCCATAACCGAGGGTCAGGTGGGCCTAGTGTTATAAGCATAATCTCCCATAACCGAGGGTCAGGCGAGCCTAGTCTTATAGGCAGAATCTCTACGCTAGGAATATATTTTGTACATGCTTTCCTCATTTTTATTTCTTACTTTAGTTGTTTGTTGTATTTCAAGTGGAGGTCGATCAGCGTGTGTCATGTAGGCTCAAAGTTGAACGTGTTGCTCAGGGGTTAATTCAGGCGGGACCTTAGCTGGAGTTGCTTCTTTGGGAGAGGCCCCTAGGATTGGTGATCCCCCCACGTTGATTGCTCCTCAGATTCTAGTGAGTGATAGAGCCTCGCATACCCAGCGTCCCTCTTCCAGTGATAGTATTTTCAGCATGCATCCCCCTGAGGCAGCCCCCAAAGTGGTTATGAGGCATACATTGGCCAGTTTCCCTTCTGTTTTAACTGAGGGCCCTCACCTATTGATCGAGCAACTGCTGGTTCATTTTCCTTCAACCTTTATCGCTCGCTGCCTTCAATTGATTCCTGGAATGATGGCGTGTCGTTTTCTTGGGCTCGCGATGGTATTAGAGGAAATCCTCAATACTCCCCTCTTATCCATTAGCCCTGATACCATCAAGACTTTACTGGGGAGGGTTAGCGTGTTGATGAATGATGGTTTTTCTATGACTTGACTGGTGGATCTACTGTAGAGTTTCAAGAAGGATGATATTCCCCTTGTCTATCATCGCCTCCAAATTTCTCATCGTTCACAGGTGGCCATCTCAGAGGTGCTTATAAGTCCGGAATCCAACTGTTGATATCTGAATGAAGTGTGAAGGAGGCCCGCGAGGTAGTTTCTCATGCAGAGGCCGAGGTAATTGAAAAATAGAGGGAATTATAGTCGATTCATCAAAATAGTGAGCTTAGTCAGAAGGATTTAGCTGACCTTATTGCAGATCAAAAAAGCTTTGAGGAAATTCTTCCCCAACATCACCACCAGTCACTTAGTTCAAAGAATCTTTATTTGATCATGGACGACCCCTTGCTTCATCATTCAGTGTTTCTTTTGTTGATGCTACTCATTTATGTGGATTTTTGAATTTTTTGACTTGGTTGTAGCCACAACGCTATCGTTTATTTGAAATAAAGAAACATTGGAAACTTTGGTGTTTCCTTTCCTTTTTGTTATTTCAATTGAATATTGGCTACACCTACTACGTCAATGATAAGTTCATCGTGTATAATAAAGGAATCAAATAGTGAACTTGTGAAAATAAAATAGTGATCTAGCATATTCCACATGAATATTGCTTCCAACTGTATTAAACGGACGAGCCGAATTATTTTAAAGCATAAATCCATCGTTTCTAAAAAAACAAGTCAATGAACAAGAGTGGCAGAACATACATTCAGACGTATAAAATCTTCAGCCACTTGTTGTTCAATTTGAATGTCATATTATCTTCCAGCTTAGATATCTCGCAGTAACTTGAATCGTGAGCTGCTCAAATAATATAGGGCCCTTCCCAGTTTGTTTCGAATTTTGGTAGTGACAATCCTCTTATGTGTCTTGTGTATGCTTTTAGAACCAAGTCCCCCTTCTTGAACTTCCTTGGCCTCACCAATTGATCGTAAGATCTGGATAACTACTTCTTGTACATCTCAAAGTGCCTCGTGGCATTATCCCTATGCTCTTCCAAGGCTTCGAGTTGTATATGGTGGCTGTGAGGGAGCATAACACTTCGTAGGTTGTAGCGAGCAAAAGGTACCTTGAGTGCGACTTGTAACACAACTTCTTCCCCAAATACTAAGAATAATGTTGTGTACCCTATTATCGTTCGATAAGCCCATAGAACCTCGGGGATCTTATCATCCCATGAGCCTGGAAAATCTTCTAACATTTTTACCAAAATGTTCACTAAAGTTTTGTTAGTGAATTTTACCTGCCCATTGCACTTAGAGTATGCCACTGTTGATTTGTGATGGTTAAATGAATACTTTTCTATGAGCAAGCGCACTTCGCTGTTTACAAGGGGGTACCATTGTCCAACAGAAACACCTTCAGGATGCTAAAGGAAAAAATAATAATGTATTCCATCATAAATAGAGCTACTACCCCCGCAATGGCTTTCTTGAGCGGTATGGCCTTCGCCCACTTCGTGAAACATTTTGTGGCAACTAAAATCCATATCTTTCCTCGTGACGAATGGTTGATGTCTCCTAGGAGGTCAAAGGCCCAAGTATCGAATGGGAATGGTGTAGATAGAGAGTGTAGGTCCACCGAAGGAGCATTAATTATATTCAGCTTTACACTTTTGAACAAAATCAGCTGAGTCTTTCTCCATCGAATGCAAATAATAGCCCAAAGTCTTAAGTTGATTGTAAAGCTTGGCTCCTTTGATGTCTTTGGGTTATGAGATTTCTTTAACACTTCTTCATCCTCTTCTCTTGTTATGCACCTTAGAGGCCTATCGTGGTAGCCCCATCGGTACAACTGCCTATTTTGTATAAAGTACCTCTGTGCTCACCTTTTTATCTTCGTAGTGTCCTCTTTATTTGCTGGCATCACTCCATCTATAAAAAAATTCATGTAGGGTTGTCTTCAGTCTTGCGGCTGGTCAATGAAGTTGCATTCTACTGCCTGATAGAAAAGACATCACTTCGAACACTCTTGTTGCACTATGGTAGCCTTCTGTCTCATCGAAGGCTAGTAGTACCCTTCCCATTATATCCTCCTATACAAAGGAATCTCGATGGTCTTGTAGCTATCTTCATTTACTTTAATTAGCATTATTTTAGCTTCTTCGAGTTCCACGAACCTGGACATCCAACCTCCTTTATTCTTGCAGTATAAGTTTCCCCTGGCAACAAAGTACTACACTAAACTGACTAGGTTAAATGTCCCTTCCTCTTTCTTTAACTGCCTTCGAATTGCACCCCTCGAATCATCTTTTTCCTTTGAGGGAAGCATCTCAGACACCATTGAGGAGGTCGTTCTCTTTGTGATTCGGACCACAGTCGACTCTCCATTGAAGGAAATCTTTTGTCCAATGGTGGCATAGACATCCGTGTGTATGTTCATCGTTTGAGGTTACCTCTTTATCTTTACCACCTTGAACACTCCAAGAAGTTGTTGAATGATCGTTCGATAAGGCACCCGACTCATGTGCTTCATAGAAAATTCCCCTGTCACTTGTTTAACTACCAAGTTAGAATCCCCTTTAATTGTCAGGGTTTGGATGCCCCTTCTCAGTGTTTCGAGTAACGCTAGAACTAGTGGCTCATATTCAACTTCATTATTTGAGCATTCTAAGTCCAATTTGAAAGACAAGAGAATTTCTTCACTGCCTCTTCACAAAATGACTCCCGTTCCTTTTTTTCTCGGCTGAAGAGTTGTCGAACTCCATACTCCATTCGTCTAGGTTGGCTGCTACAAAATTGGCCTGGAGATCATCACTCGGGAGGTCTTTAATAGGTGGCTCGAATGCCCCAGATGGGAAAATGGCCAATAAATTTGCATATGCATGTCTTTTAATCGCTCGAGGGACTATGCACTTGAGATCATACTCCGAAAGGATTAGAAACCATATAGTTGTCCTGCCTATCAATACAGTTCTAGCAAGAAAAATTTTTATGGGATTGCACTTTGTTATAATATGAATCGTTAATTATAGCAAGTAATGCCTTAGCTTTTGTGAAACAAATACAAGGGCCAAACAGTGCCTCTTAATGCTGGTATATCTGGCCTCAGGACCGTGTATAATCCTACTCAAGTAATAAATAGGTTTTTCAATGCCTTCGCTCTCTTGGGCCAATAAATCCCCAATAGACTATTCTGTTGACGTAAGATATAAACGTAAAGGGGTGCAAGCCTTTGGGGGAATCATTATCTGAGGAGAAGTAATGAGTGCCTTCAGCTTGTCTATGGCTTCTTGGTGCATTGCTTCCCATGAAAACTTCACGCCCTTTCTCAGCAGCTCCGTTAAGAGGTGTGTTACCTCAACTAGCCCAAGGACAAATCGCCTCAGGTAGGAGACCTTGCCAAGAAAACTCTTTAACTCTTTCACTGATTTTTTTCTAGTCATGTCAAGGATGGCTCGTCGTTTATCCAAGTACATTTGTACCCCCTGACGGTTTACTATGAACCCCAAGAATTTCCCACTCGTTACCCTGAAGGAGAATTTGAAATGTTCATCTTTAGCTTAACTTCCTGTAACGAGTGAATACCCTCTTTAAATCATCTAGGTGAGAGCCCTTCCTCTTGGATTTAATCACCAAATCATCAATATAGAACTCCACGGTCTTGTGGAAAATGTCGTGGAAGATAACCATCATCATTCTCTGGTAGGTGGCTCCTAAGTTCTTTAATTCGAAAGGCATGACTGTGTAAATGACATTACCTAAAGGTGTCCAAAAAGTAGTCTTCTCTGCATCAGTCAAATCGATTTTATCTGATTATATCCCATGTATCCATCCATGAAGTTGTACATCTCATGGCCTGCTGTTGCATCGATCAGGATATCAATTGAAGGCAACGAGAATTCATCATTTGGGCAAGCCCGATTTAGGTCTCTGAAGTCTATGCATATTTTGATTTGACTCTTGTTCTTCTTTCCCACAGTCACAATGGTAGAGGGCCAGATCGAATGTTGGATCGGGACTATGAAACCAGCTCTGAGCAACCTCTGAACCTCTTATTTAATCTTTAGGTCTAACTTTGTCTTGTATATTCGAGTGGCCTGTTTCACCGAAATGGCTAAGGGCAAAACATTCAACTTATGATAACTCACCTCCTGGTATACTCCAGGCATCTCGGTGTACTTCCACGCGAAGACCTCTTTGAACTCCGATAGCATCTTGATCACCTCCCCTCGAGGGGTTCCTTTAAAGTCCTTAGAGATAAAAGGAGGGTTTGGATATTTTCCCTCTCTAGCCAAGTCGATCTTTTCCAACTCTTGGATCTACGGTCGAGGGCTATCCCTTATGCATTCTTGTTCTTCTTCAAGTTCCTCCATAAACTCCTGTATTTTGGAGTTATCGATTACCAGGAATTTCCCCTGGTTATCCGCTAAGAAGCATTCATAGACCGGGTTAGCTTCATTGTCTAGGCTCTCAATTGCCCGCTCACACCTTCATAATTTGTAGATAATTTTGCCGCTAGGGAAGACCACTCGCTTGCATTTTCGGTCCACTTGCTTCTAAAAAGGCCTCTTCCTCTGATTCTCATCCGTCTCTCTCACTATTCGTCTGCTGAGAACACACTGCGTTTGGACTTCGTGCTCAATAGGGTTGATCCACGGGGTTATTCGATTATGGAGCTGCCTTAATAGACTAGGGGGCCTCGCCGCTCCCAGTTCGTGCTCTTCTCTATAAGTTACAATCATTTGAGAAGGTGCTCGCACCCTCTCCTGAGTTAGCGGGATCCTTATCCCCCACCAATATATCCCAATATATCTTGTTACCATGGTAGCTTCTTTCGACAGATCAGTATAGAAAGTTGTGTCCACCATGTGGGCCTCCTCCTTTGCAAAAGGTTTCTTAGTAGCTCGAATAACCACCTCCTTACCATTTATGTTTGCTTTCTCACATTAATGATAAGTGGAGGGTACCAACCCATCATTTTTCATCCATACCCTACCTACCAACAACTAGTATGACGTCTCGCAATTCATGATGTGGAATTTAATATGGGAAGTGATGTTCCCCATCGTGATGCCCATTTTAACATAACCCACTAACGTGGAGGATTGATTATCATAACCTGATATTTCCAAAAAATGGGGCACTATCCTTGTCTCCAATAATCCGGTGGCATAAAAAGATCCAACGGGCATTATATTGATGGATGCCCCTCCATCCAACAAGACTCATGAGAAAACACAATCATTCACTGATGCAGTAATATACAAAGGTTTGTTGTGCGGGTACCTGATCAGTCTATCAACTTATGAGAATGTGACTTCTGAGAGATATCTACTCACCATTTTAGCTATAGTTCCCTTCTATTTCAAATGCGATGCCACGTTTTTATTTGTGACCTCTAAAATGGCTCATGTGAGTTCCAGTCGAGAATCCTTAGGAAGACCAACCTGATCGCAAAACCAGCCAAACTTTGGGGGATGAGCCATAGCGATGCACTTGATCCATGGATCTGTCCGGTCATCTTATAACTCGTAAACTTCTTCCACATCTCTATACGCAGCCTCATCGTGTGCTATCACTGCATTAACTTTTTCTAGGGAACAGGTTCCCAGCTACCTGTTGAGTCCTTCAACGGGATCGTATACTTCTTCTTCTTGGTCTTCTGCCCCTTCGATTACGTCCCCTAAATGGAGTTGAGTCAACTCGAGGGTGCACTCTTTTAAGGACTCTTCGAAGCCGTCACCGAAAGATCCTTTGATGTCATTTCCATCGAGCCACTGTCCCTTCGCCAATTGCTCAGCCTATTCATAAAAAATGCTAGCTATATGGGCCTCATGAGGTGGTAGGGGGTTGTCTTTTACATTTTCTTATGGCAATACGATGTATCCATTCTTTACATTATGATCAATCAACCTCCTGAGTGAGAAGCACACTTTGGTAGGGTGGTTTACCCTATTGTGTAGTGCATAATAATGGGGCTTATGTTTATCTTCTCGCGTGAGTGGCGCAGTGTAAACATTAACCGACCTTCATACTTTATCATGGACCATGAGATCATAAATATTAATGGTATGTTCCACCATGCAAGGTAGATCGGGGGGATCCTTTTCATCTTCGAACTTTCTTTTGCCATCTTTGCCCCTTTTACCTCCTTGATTACCATTATTTCCTTCTTTATGCCCCCCGTCTGCGTAGTTGATCCTTGAGGGTATTCCCCTCCCCGCGGTGACTGTTGGCCTCATCAACAAACTTGGTAAGACGGGCGGGGGTACTATGTGTTTTTCCACTAAGTTAAAATTCCTTGTTGCTTTTAAAAATGCCGCAAACGCACCTTCTCTTATTTCGTTAATCACGTAACATATATATTCGAGAAACAAGCCCTCTGCACACACTTGTAAAAGTTTGCTTCTTGCGTATCCTCTCTCACATCAAGGGAGAGTTCACGGAACCTCCTAATATAAGACACAACATCATCTCCTGGCTTTTATTTCTCACGCGTGAGCTATGAAAGTGTGAACTCATCCTCAGCCAAAAAGAACTTTTGCATGAACAAAACATGCAACTCTTCCTAAGATCTTACATTATCTGGGGCTAGGTGGGAATACCACGTGTAGGCTTTCTCTGTCATGAATTTTGAAAACTCCTGTAGCCTTAACTTCTTATCATTGCAGTGGGCTCCCAGTCTCTCAATGAACCTCTTCACATGCTCCTTGGAATTAGTGCCTTGTACTTTTCAAAGATTGGAGGAATATATCCCATTGGGTAGGGTTCATTGTTATACACCTCTGGGTAGGGAGTACGAAAGTCATTGTACGCTAGGGAACTCTCTCCTTTAGATGCAGCTATAAACATTAGCACCTCTTTCTTTATATCCTCCCAGCTGGCTAGCAAGGGGCTAGCAGACTGCGACATTATTATCATCGGGGTCATTGAGGCTGGTACGCTTTCTCCTTGGCCTACTGTTACGGCTGAAGACGCTAAAACTGCTCCCCCACTCTGCAGTGCAAGGCCAGTTGTCATAGGTTGGACTGTGGTAGGACACGCACTGCCTAAGGGTGGTGAAACAGTAGGGAAGGCGTTATTAAAAGTAGGCATTGCCACTCCTCGTGTCACAGTGGGAGCCGGAATGGCCGTTGGCAGTGTAGTAAAAGAGTTCTCTCCTATGAGTGCCCCTAACATTGCTTGGTATGCCGGAGTTTTTATGAACTCTACGAATAAACCCATCAGCCCCTGCATTTGCGCCTGGCCTATTCCTCCTTGCGTGTCCCTTATCTCCATCACTCCAACACCGGGAGCACTAGGCCCCATCCTTGACATTCTCGCCCCCTCTGGCGGCACAGTAATATTTGCCTCTTCTTCACGCTGTATGGCAGGTAAGCCAATGACTCTAATGGTGTTATCCTCTGGCATCTTTTCAAAAGCGAATACCTCCCCAGCAGAGTTGCCAAATGTAAGATGTGGGTTCTTCAAATATAGTTAGTATTAAATGAGGTGTAACCCCTTATCAAGATTGAGACTAACACCGTTAGGTATGCAATATAGGCAGCAACCACAGGTCAATCAAAGATAAAGAGATTCAATATTCAGGCTTGCATTAAAGAGCATATTAACACAAGAAACATAAGACAAGCACAATAAATGAATGGGACCAGCAAGTGGCATGGTCGGAGGGAGAAAGAACAAGCACTCTAGGCACAATAGAGACAAGGAAGGAACTTCAAGCTCAGTTAATGCCCAATGATGGGTTCATTAAATGTGTATGGGAGTTAATGCTCTCGCGAGGGTTCTCTGCTATTAGGAAATTTGGGCAGCAATTATGGGCTCAGGATGATCTCTCTCAAATTTATTTGTTTGTTCTTAGTTATATGGGGGGGGGGGGGGGGGAGAGGCTGCTCGAGTCAGCATGTCCTCGATCCCTCTAGTAGAGTGCATTAAATGCATGATAGATTGCATTTAATGCATGGGATCTGATAGTTTTGGTGGGAAACCATTCTATTAGTTAGAAGTATTGAGGGCATAAATAACGGATATCACTCGTCATCTTGAGGTTTACTCTAGGATGAATAGGTGGTCAGGTTTGGTGAATTATACCTGTCATACTAAGGGTAAGGCCACTTGAGTTCTACAATCATGAGTCCCTGAATGTCAAACGTTAGGAAGTGATTCAAACAGTGACTATTGTTAGGTATCTAGTCACATCAGTCAGGCAGGTTGGCACCCAAGGTACCTGGAGGGGGAAGTATTGAGGGAGATCGGGTAACTCGAGGAGGTTCACTCAAATAGGTAAACAACGAGTAGGTTCGAGTGACATTTGTATTGGGTGAAGTTTTGTCCAAGTGTGCCGAGAGGGTTGGCAATAATTCCCAATGTTTCCTTGTTCTCAATCCTCCAAACCATGTCCCTGCGAAGTTCCCATGAGGAGGTTGCTTGATAGAGCATGAAAGCTCTCCCATGCCCTGCCAGGCATGGTCCCTCGTGGGTACCAAACAACCTCACTCGATATGTACATTCATATGATAAAATACATAATACAACATTCTATTTCTTATTACAAACTCCTGTCATCCAGGGGACTTTGTTCTTCGAATTGGATCATTCGAGTCAGGTCCGTTGGAGACTCTTCGAGATAGGGCGCTGTGGGCTACTTGCTGTGAAGGATCCTCGAGGTGGGTCTCACGAAACTCTTGTATGGAGGATCTTTTATGTGTGCTTTGGGGGCATCCTTCTTTGTAAACGATCGATCTACCGGGCTAAATTAATCACTCATCGGGGAGGACACCCCCTACAGATTTATACATTGTTATGTTTCATTTTTCATTATTAATTATTTAAAAGCAAGATTTTAAAATTTATAGTATGTTTCATTATATTCGGTACAATCACAACCCTAAATGTTAGAAATGCCTAGGGCTAACTAACTCAATTGCCATTTAAAAGTTCAAATCCCAGTCAATAATAATTCAAGAATCTCAAACAATAATTCAAATAATAATGAGAAATATTATAAATGCCTAGGACAACCAACTCAATGGTCATCTAAATGTTCAAATCCACCAGTCAATAATAATTCAAGAACCCAAAACAACTATTCAAATAATAATGCGAAATATTAGAAATGCCTAGGGCCAACCAACTCAATGGCCACTTAAATGTTCAAATCCACCAAAGAGCAACTTATGAAATGAACATGAAAATATAAAAAGCATTATATCATGTTACATTACTGTTATATCATGCATTCACATGCGAATACATGCATGCAGCCCCCAAATCAAGTGTTATATAACAAGTAATGAGGGTGTAAATTTACACTAAATCAAATTCTATAAGATTACTTATTACCTTTTCACCCTCGTTACTTGTTATATAACCCTTGCTTTGGGGTTCAAGAATGCATGTATTATATCAAAAATTATGAGCACAAACATATATATATGTGTGTGTGTGTGTGTGTGTGTGTGTGTATGTGTTTGTGTGTGTGTGTGTGTGTGTGTGTGTGTGTAGAGAGAGAGTGATGTGCTGAAATATGTGTAGAGAGAGAGAGATGGTCGCCGAAATATGTGAGGAAAAGAAAAGGGGGTCGCCATTGCTTCAATTAGAGAGAGAGAGTTATAAGGGTAAACCCACTATAAAATAATTTATACCAATTATCAAATTATACCAATTACCACAATATATCAATTTATACCAATTACTAATTTCAATATATAAATTTTAATTTCAGAATACCAATTTCATTATACAAATATAAATTTCAGAATACACACACTGAAGACTGCATATTTCCTCCATCTCCTCTGAAGGGTAGTTGATCCTATCCCATTCAAGACTACATATTTCTGTAATATACTTAGCAACTCAGGCACATTGTTTCCACTTGAGGAAAATCTGGCAGCATATCCTCATAGTTCTCCAAGTGCACGACATAAATTCGCAAATGTAAGTATTATTTCAATTTTTTAATTAAAATAACACTTAACACCACATCATCTAGTATGTACCCAGAGAACATTAAGAGACAGCATCAGAACTCCCCCCAAAAGTAACAAGTTTAAGCCACTAAGAATAAATTATACAAAAACTATGCCATCCCAGACTGTCCAAATGGGACAATTCGAGAGATCTCATTATAGGGGTAATGACTCTAGAACGAGTCTAAGGGGTATTGAATGCGTACGCATAAGAACTAGAAGGCTAGTATCTATGCGCACTATATGTAATTCAAAGTAGTTATAAATTACCATGGTAACTATATTTCGTTTATTCGAGAGTAATGTTTATAGTGATTATTTATACATAGTTATGAACTTATTTCTCATTATTATTTGTTTAACAACAAACGTTTAAAATTTATAGTATGGTGTAAGGGCCAACCAACTCAATGACCATCTAAATGTTCAAATCCACCAGTCAACAACAATTCAAGAATCCCAAACAATTCAACAATCTCTGTGTGTGTGTGTGTGTGTGTGTATATATATATATATATATATATATATATATATATATATATATATATAGAGAGAGAGAGAGAGAGAGAGATGTACCGAAAGGGGTTACCAAAATATGTGAGGAAGAGGAAAGGGGGTCGCCCCTGCTGCAATTAGAGAGAAATCAAATACCAATTTCAATTTCAATTTATAATACCAATTTCAATTTCAATTTCAATTTATAATGAAAATTTCAATTTCAATTTATAATACCAATTTCAATTTATAATACCAAGTTCAATTTCAAATACCAATTTCAATTTCAAATTCAATTTTAATTTTAATTCCACTTTCCAATTTCAATTTCAATACCAACTTTAAATACCAATTTCAATTTCAAACACATACACTAACCCACCCCACACACTAACCCACACACACACACTGAAATCTTGCCCCACCACATACACGCAGTGACCCCAACACACACATATACTAACCCTCCCCCCCCCCCCCCCCCACACACACACTCTCAAATCTTGGCCCATACACACATACACACACTAACCCCAAAACACACACATACACACACACTAACCCCAAAACATACACACACTGACCTTAAAACACACACACACACTGACACACATAAACATGCACACATTTACACATATAATCACCTAAAGGGGAGAGAGAGAGAGAGAGAGAGAGAGAGAGAGAGAGAGAGAGAGAGTACATGGTTAAGAAGGGGAGGGAGAGAGATGCAGCCGCTGAGAGGGGGAGAGAGATCTAGACGCTAAGAAAGAGAGAGAGAGAGATACAGACACTAAGAGATAAATGAGGGAACCAAAACGAGGGAAAATAAAAAAGAGAGGTTAGGGCTTTAGGTTATAAGAGTTGACACGAATGTGTCATGGTCTTTGACCGTTACATGTTCGCGATAACTCTACTTGTCACGGTCAAAGATCGTGACACATCCGTGGTAATTGTTGTCACGGACTTGTCATGGTCAAAGACCGTGACAAGAAAAGGGTGTTTTTTATCATGCTCTTAGACTATGACAAGGGTGGCCGGGTGCTATTTTTGCCTTTTTGGGGTATTGTTTATTTTTTCGCAAAAAACTATTTTTTTCTTGGAATTAATGCATATCATGGCATACTCGTCACAAACAAGGTTCAAGGGAAGCCTAAGGTGTATCCATATCCTTACGGGAGCATGCAATGCCAGTGTTTTTCTACCTCACGTATCTAAAAAGGAATAAGAAAAAATAGCAAGAAAAGCAGAATATACAGGAACATACAGGAATAAGCTGCTAAAAACAATACCAATATACATTAAAATGAGTTCAGTTCTCTTAAAAAAAATGTCCCCAGCCAAGTCCCCACTGTGAGATCCCGAGACCCGTCGTCTTTTTTACTCTCTCTTTTTTAAAAGAATTTTTTTGGAGTCACCACTTTATTTTACTCAAAGTAGACAAAAGAAGGGGTAGGCTTCTGTAGAAACCTAGTGATGGCAAGTGGTTTACGTGTTTAACCAGAGAGTGTCAGGATTACGGATTGGGAAGGTATTAGGCACTGGTCCACCCTTTTGATCTCAAATGTAGATACAAATTATGGGTGCTAGCATGTTATTGTGTAAAAATAAATAATGAAATGTAAATAGTTGGTATATACATAGGTTGTGCATTGTGGGATGTGTGTACATCATATAGACAAAAGGATAAATATGTACAAAGTTGGATTTGTTCACTCGAACGACAGTCTGAGTGAGACTACGTACTCGCACAAAGAAATTTAAACTCCAAGTAGTTCGTGAACTACTAAGAGGGATTTTATCTTTTATGGAGTCTCGATGTGAGAGATTTAGTCTTGCCTTGACATTTGAAATGTTTTAAGAGTAAAACGTAGTCAAAATTGAAAATATGTATGATTTGAGTTCATGAGAGAACTTAAAAAGCTTGGCCCACTCTTAAGATCATTGGATGATAAAAAATGACCAAACTTCCAACATTAAGAACAAAATAGTAGGCAGAACCCCCGATGTAGTGATCCCCTAACCTTCAAGAAAGTATTTCACGATTTTAATGCCTTTTAGTTTGTTTTTTAGAAAGGAATTGGAATGGGTGAATATGTACAACATTTGACTTGAGTTTTAGAGATCGATCTTCTCTAATACGCCTACATATCCATGGTAGGCATAGTCAAAGTCAACGTAGTTCGAACATGACTATTGGAGAAAGATCAAACTTTATAAGACAAAGAAACGCATATAAAATAACTTGGGGTGGTGTTGCGCAACACCACTTTTTTGTATCAAAACTTCAAAATAAAAGGGTGAGATCACGTACCTGCAAAAATATGCAAAATCTTTTCCGTTACGGCAGTGTGCCGTCTTAGGATCAACCTTTTTAGAAGTAGTTCTAAGGAAAATTTTAAATAAAAATTACCTTAAAGAATAAAAAATTAAGAAAGGGGATATGGGGTTTTTGGTTATTTTTGGACTTGGATGATGAGACAGAATCCAGGGCCAGAAACTAAAGCATTAAATATAAAATTAGAGAGGGTTTGGGTGACAAATGGAGAGACTTTTAAGGATTTTTTGAAGGAATAATACTTTTTAACCTGATGCTCTGTATTTAAGAGGGCGGAGTTAATGCCTTTAGGTGGTAGGTGAAGGACTCCTTTTATAGGCAAAAATATGGGGTTAATGATCGATCGATCATGGATAGCATGAAAGTTTGATCGATCGATCAAGCGCGTTTCACTCTGGGTTTTTGGGCTCATTCTAGATTGGTTTGGTTCTGTTGGGTAATTTCGTGGCTTGTCTTAAGTATTTCGACTTTTTTAGGAAGGAGTTCATGAGCTTGGGTTAGCCTTTGGACCTTTGGGAAGTATATGATACGTGTGGATACCTTTATGGTGCAGAATACGGTGTACACAATAGCGAACTCTCCTTCCCACTATGGCGGTGAGGTGAGTGCACAAGGTAGGTGCCACCATTATATTTTTTTATTTGTGTTTTTTCTAATTCTTTGGTTTTCCCTTGAACTTTGGGCTTGGATATTTATCATAATTATATTCAATTAAAGATACAGATATATTTATAGTGAGGAAATTGGGGGAATCCAAAGGGGTTGTTCAATTAGGGTTTAGTGTTAATAAACGTATATTGATTTTAAAATCTGAATTTGGGGATTTGACGGGAAGTGGGTACGCGATTGTCTTGAAATATCGTCGTTATATATTATGTTATTAATAATTAAGTATTATATATTTTGGGTTTGGTTATTTGGTAATGCCAAACGGTTGAGGTTAGTATGAGTTCGAGTATGGTTAGTGGTGCATCGTTGGGGTGGGCACTCCATACGAATTGGCATATGTTTGTAAACCAAGTATTGGGGTATAATATATATATATATATATATATATATATATATGTTAGGGGGACCAGATTTTGTTCATAGCCCACAACAACGGCCGACCTGGCCCAACAGATTAAGAAAGCATCTCAGCCTCAAATCACAAAAAGAATCTACATTCGTGTACAACCCACACTGCTCCAAAACCAAGTCAATCTCCTATAATCTCGTAGAGATATTCAAGGTATTCATGGATCATTATGGGCATCGTTGAGTTACTTGAAGAATGAGGATTCTACACCTATATATTTTAACCCCTGTCCCAGGGCATAGGGGTATGTAACCAAGCATATTGAGAGACACTTAATAAAACATTAGACCTCTTCGTGGACGTAGGCAAGTTTCCGAACCACATACATAGTTGTTTTATGTTTGTGATTTTCTTCTTTCCCTATTGATTGTGATTGTTCTTCGTATAATCTCTATTGTGATATTTTTGGTACCAAAATTAGCGTTGTTTGTAGGAACGACTGTTATTCCTATGAGAACACTCACTAATTGAAAGCCCTCGATGTCTCACCATAGCAGTAACATCCCTTAAGCCGACGATGTTCAAGAAGAACCTGCTGCTCCCAAGGTAAGGCCAGAAGTTCACCAGCCTAATTTAAGGCTTCTCTAGCAAAGGAAACCTTCTAAAGAGAGTCATGGACCACCAAGGTCCAAACAGATTTCCAGGTTGGTCGACACTAATGAGGCTAGACTTCGAGAACAAGAAGAATCCACTCATCGCCAAGAAGAGGAGAATTCTTGCATAAAAAGGCGACTGGAGAGAATGGATAGGGATATCCACACAAATTAAAGACGACGCTATGATCGGACTCCTAGTTCTCAGGTGAGTGAGTCTCACAGCCAAGGAAGGAGCCCCAGGCGTGACTGATGATTCTATAAATAGCACCACCAGGTGAGGTGTTGATAAGCTCAAACTAATAATAGCAATGGCAGCACAAGAGTGTTTGTATGGTAGAAGAAGGTGAGGAGAAGAGGATGAACACTTTAATGTAAGTGGTTCAGCCAATCTGTCCAACATCCACTGTGAGTGTGTGAGTAATATCACTACAAGAAGGCAGTAATGGCCATGGATACAATCTCACAAGATTTCTCTCTCCATTGTGTAAAATGATAGAGTTTCTGCTAGGGTTGTAATTTTGGATCCCTTTACAAGGTAGAGGATGACCTCTATATTGTAAGGCCCTAAAATGTGATTTAGAATGTTAATTATGTTATTAATTATAATTTATAAGTTATAAGTTGGTGAGGAGTGTTAAATATGTTAATTATCACATTTGGGGGATCTATGCTCATGTGATATATATGATGTCTACATTAGATGCTAATTGAGCTTATGATCGAGGATAACATGTTTAGGGAATATGATTAGTTATGTAGTTAAATGAATCATGAAAATATGTTTATAATGCATCATTATGTTTATAAAAGTAAACTAGGGTGTTAGTGCAAAATTGACGATGTTTAGTCGCCAAATGTGAATGTTATGAGATTTTTCAGTCAATTGCTACTTTCCTGTTGGAGCCCAAATTAGGTGTACTAATTTTATGAGTTTAGAAAAACACAAAATATGAAAGTGGTAGATATATAAGTTATATATACGTATAAGCAAAGTGGGATTAAATCGGGTCCCGTAATAGTGAGTTATGGTGATTTTACAAAGGTGGGACAAATCCATCATTAGTGGAATTGTCTTATTGGACCTCTTGTCCAACCAATTACATGCCACCACTTATATTGGTCACATGACCACGTTTTATGGTTATAAGAGCAGACCTTATCATATTTTTCATTTCATATGTCAAGATTGGGAATAAACATGCTTATGGAGAGATAAAAAGAAAGTTAAGGAAGAAATCCTTCGGAAAATTACCATACATCGAGGAATTCTTGTAAGGTAATTACTTCTTTATTTAAGTTGGTCCCATGTATGAGTTATAAACTTGGTATATTTTTGTTTATTATTTTAATGAAGATTTAAATGATGCCCATTTTTTTTAATTGAGTTAAATTAAGGATGGCTTAAGATCATATGTGAGGACTTGTGTTAGGATCGTAAATGTTAACTTTAAAGTCCCAGTTTTGAATTTCGTTCTCGTGAAGCTTTTTAATGTAGTAAATTCATATATATGATGTGTGTATATACTAAAACATGTTCATTATATGTTTCCATGATGAATACACAAGGTGGAGGTGATATATGCTTAAAAAGGTTAAGTTATGCTTTAATGTTCTGTTCTTACCTAGTTGTGCTACAAATGGCATAAATCATGGAATACTTATTAAAATTAAATTATTATAGTTGTAGATTAAAATAGACTCATATATGTATACTGTGTCCAAAATATATATAAAAATACTAAGAAATTAATCTTGGGTGACACTTTTAATTTCAGGAATAAAATCTGTCCCAAAAGTGTAATTGCGCTCACAAGATGTTCGACGTTTTGCTTGACTTAGCAAATTAACTCTAAAATTTATGCAATTTTAATTTTATATTATTAAATATGTTTGATATATGTTTCCATGATTTACAACAGAGGTGGAGGTTATATATTCTTGAAAATGTTAAGTTATGCTTTGATGGTATACTTAGACCTAGATGTGTTAAAAGTGGAATAAATCATTGAATACTTGTTGAAATCAAGAAATTCCAATTGGAACATATATGAGTATGATATAATTGAAGGGGAGAATAAAATATCTTCTTGTTTGGCTTGGTGGTTGTGTTGAAGTTGAAATTTTGTTGTTATTTTTCTCCAGAAATGATTTGGAAAATGTTGTAATAAAACGAGCATAACTTTGTCTAGAGAATTCATAATTTAATTTCGTAAATTGTGTTAGAAACCAAAGGAATAAGGTGTTATGTAAATGTGAAGTATCATATCCAATTAATTTTTAGTTATATCAGATTGACCAACTGATGTGATGTGATACTGAGTGTAATGTGATTTGGTGTATTTAAATACTAATGATGTTGAATTGTTAGGTGGAGAAGGGGCTAACACTACCATACCAAGGAAATAGTTTTGGAATTCATATTTGTACCAAATTCAAGCTGAGTGACCTGTCCCATGAAATGTATATGCTTATATGTTCATATGGAAATGTGTAGTTAAACTCATGTGTTAAGATGCTTATGGGAGTGATGTTGTATTTATGAAACATATGCATATGATTAAGAATGTTATGTGATGTTATATAATGTTATGGACTGTGGCGGGTCCTTTATCTAATGTTAAGGACTGTGGTGGGTCCTACGGGATGTGGCGGTCCCGTTAATCCAACTTAAAGGTTTGTTGTACTCGAACCTAATTATGGGATGTGGTGGTCTCCATTAACTGTGCTGGGTTAATTGGACTATGGCGGGTCCAGGCTTGCAAGAGTTACACAATTCTTGTTGGGTTATGACATTACAAAATAAAAATTGTCATTCAAATTGGTTATCTATATATGGTGTATGTGTGGAATATGGTCGTTCACTAAGCTTGTGTTGATTACACTCCTATAATGTTATGTTTCAGGTATGCCTATCGTTTGGAGTTCACTGCCAAGTTAGGACCTTAAACGGGGGAGTGATGGATATCTAATATGGATTGAATATCAACAAGCTTTTTGGGTAAATGTTAAACTATTTTTTTTTTCATATGTAAAGTTGTTTAGTACTTGTAAATTAAATGTGAATGTAGTTATGTTGTCATCCAAACATGCTTTTGAAAAAGAAAAAGGAAAGAAAAAAAATGGTGCTACTTATCGAGACATTTACACTAAATTATTGTTTAAGACAATTTATTTCTACATTGAAATTATAATCTTAACGTAATTAAGTCATGGCGCGACATATATATAGTGTTTGGGGGGTGTAATATACCCCCCAAGCATGCAATGAGCATGTGCATGAGGATCGAACCATAATGAGAATGACACCCGACCGATTTTATATAGATAATGATGACCTCAATATTCCCTCATGTGAAGGGAATGATTCGGTTATAGCTGATTTGTCCACGCGCTCCAAACCTTGAATGTTCTTATAAATGCTCGGCCATGTGTCCTTGACTGGTGCAACCTCGTCTTGGATAAGTACGAGGTTGGCGGAGTCAGGTGTAGTTGCCTTGTGTCCATGAAGACCTCTGCCAGGAGGGTTGTCTGAGGTTAGGTATGAGATATATATAATGTCGACTAGGGCCGATGATGATGTTAGTAGATGATTGAGACCATGAGACCTTGCTGACCCCGGTTGTTGACCAGCAGAGGTTGGTGTATGATGTTGTTGCAACGTCGGCTAGGGCAGACCTTATGAGAGACGATATTACTGATGGTTATCATAGGCTTCTTGTCACCTCGGCTGTGATACTGGCTGAGGTTAGTTTCTCTAATTAAGAGGGTGCACTTTGGGCATATCAATCACCCCTAGCCCTTAGTCTTCTATGTAATTAGATGACTGAGGGGTATGTAGTTTAGGCCAAGGTTGGATTTCTCTGTGTGCCAACACTTTCTTGACACATGTCACTTGTTGAAGTGAAACGTGTTCCCCAAGATGATGTGATTTTGGTCTTCCTTTTAGGATTCCTAGGGTCATTATGGGCTCTCAAAATTCTTGCCTCATCATTGGCCAGGTTTAAAACCCTTTTCCTTTTTTCCTTCTCTTTCTTCTTCTTTTCTTCCCGCCTTATATTTCTTTGCCACTGCAACTTTCCTCAAGACCTCCACTGTTGGCCATCATTTGAAGGTCTCCCTTGCTTCTAATCCTCTTCTCCTCTATTTCACCACTAGTCAGGTATCATTTCCACCTTTCCTTTTCTTTTTTAGCCCTTATTATTCATTTCTAAATTTTTCGGCAAGGTCTTGTGTTTTCCAGCAAGTGGTTTCCACCAGTGTTGGTGGTTGTAGGGTTAGGACATTAGCGATTGAGTGATTTAAGGGAATTTTTAGGTAGCTCAGATGTTGTTTCAACAAGAAACAACCCTCTTTTAGGTTTCTGGTGCGCCTCTAGTCACCTTCCTCGGCGACCTTGCTCTTGAATGTTCTTGATGTTCTTAACTTGAAAACCTTTCAAATTCGTGGTTTGATCCTTAGCTTAGGTTGAACAAGTTGTTTGCCTATTTATGGTTTTGAGTCCAAGTGTTGTGTCATCTCTTCTATGCTCAGACCCTTGTACCAACTCATAGAAGAGTTCCCATCTCTTCGTGAGAAGAACTTTGAGAAAATTAAGGAGATATAACAATCCCAAGAGGAAGCTCGTAGGGCTGAGCCATTTCCATTTAGACCCATCTTTCCTCCACCTCTGAAGGTTATTTACCCCGAGTCAGCAGAGCCTACTGATCCTGTTGAGGTCCCTGAGGATCCAACACCGATGTCTCAGTTTGATTATTCCTCCTCAGACCCCATATCTATAAACTCTTTTCAAGAGGCTATAGATTACTCTCCTAGATAGGGTGATTTCCCTGAGGAAGCCGAGGTTTCGAGTCGTGCCTCGTGTCACTATGGTGTTAGTACCTAACAACATTCTTACGATGTTGAAATTATAGGTCCAAGTGTGGCCATTCCCCCCATCATTGATGCCATTCCTCTATCAGCCGCCACCGGGGCTGAATTTGCTCAGAGGTTTCCTAGCGGCGTACCTGCACCTGCTCAGGACGATGCTGCTGGGGATGATGATGATGGTCAGGAGAGTGATATAGATACATCTGAGGGGACCGAGATTGAGAGCTCCGTCAGTGAGTACGACCTTCTAGCTTTTATGAACCTCTATTCGATAAACTCTTCCATCACCCTTAAGAAACCTCTGAGGGATGAGAGGGCATTTGACGACCGAAATTGAGAGATCTGCATCTATGAGCAGATGTTCAAGTTGGGCTTCAATCTTCCTATCCACCCTTCCATCAGAGCTATTCTTTCCCATATAAATCTATCCCCTTCATAACTATCCCCCAACGCTTGGAGGGTTATGATTGGGGCCATCATCCTTTGTAGGGTTGTCCACCACTCACACCTTCCAGTTAGGGTTTTCACAGGTTATTACGTGCCCTCTGCCAAAAACCACCCTAGCTATTACCACTTCTTATCTAGGAAATCAGATAAGAAAATTTTGTTGGTTACCCAGACTTCAAACCATAATTGGAAACCTCAATATTTCTTTGCTTCCAGAGCATGGGAATTTTGTCCACATGAGTCTTCTAGAACGTCGATTCTAAGGACCCCTTTGAGATGGGGTAAGGTCTCCCTTGCTGCTAAAGTCGACCCTGGACTTAGCCTGGATGATCTTAAAAATGTTGAGGATCTTCGCGATTAGGGGGAGCCGAGCCGTCTAGTAAAATATGAACATCTGATAACCCCCTACTACCTCTCTCAGATAGGCTTGGGTGGTGGTCCTTTGACAGATCTTCGTAAGTCCTCATTTTTCATAAGTTGTATATCTTACTTTTTATACCTCTGACTTACTAACTTAGATATTTTTCTTTTACAGAGCGCCCTGAAGGCATATCGGACGACCTCTGGGAAATGTTTGCTCCAGGTCTTATAAAGTTAATGAATAAGAGGGCTGGCAAAAATGTACCCCCTCCTGTGACCCAAAACAATGTCTGCATATCCAAGGTCGATGTTACCAAGAAGAGGAAGACTACGACTGACTCGGAGCATCAGAGGCCTGGTAAGACTCAGAGAGGGGATCGTGCCATTCCTATCTCTACAGACGATACCCTGGTTGCTCATCTTACTCAGTTGAAGATCAGTGATAGCCTTATCGACCATAGTCTGAAGGCTACCGATGTTATCAACGCAGTAATGACTGAAGATGATAAGCATTTCTTAAACTTCTTGGACGTCCCATTGCTGGTCAAGTTTACCTTCCACATATCAATTCAGGTATTAGTTTTTATTCATTTTCTTTCCTCAAGTGTAACCTCGTCTCTTTTAGAAATCATAGCTCATATGTTCCTACGTCTGACCTTCTACTGTAGGGTCTCTTTTCCTTACACCATTTTATTAATTGGACCCTGAAGAAGATGCCCCTCATTGAGAAGGGTCAAGAAGTTGAGAAGGTTGAATCCTCTTTGAATGCAGAGGTTGAAAGGCTGAAGGAATAAAGATGATGCCCTTTAGAATGAGGTGGATGCTGGAGTCAAGGCTATTTTAGAGGATGCTGCAAAGAAGATTATTGATGATTATAAGGTCTCTAATGAATTCATCAGTTTTGGCTTTGAATATCTTGAAAGAGGTATCAAAGCAACTAGAAAATGGGTAGCCTCTAAGGAGAAAGAGTCAGGGAGTCTGACATCCTCAGACTTTGAGGGTCTAGGTTTTGGTGACCCCCAGTTTTCTCAAACCCTAGAAGAGGTTGAGGAGGTCGATGCTGCACCTGCTGAGACTGCTCCCTTGGAAGTCACTGAGACTGAAGATGCTAATCCTCAGGATGATGGGGCTAAGGTGAGCAACGTCGGCCACGAAGACACGACTGTAGCTGTAGAGACTTAGGCCTTTTCTTATGAAGCTTTTAAGTTATAATTTTTGTTTCCTTTCTTTTTTGTACCCCTTAGATTTTTTATACTCTTATGGCATATTGGTACTTCTAATTTGTAACTTGAATACTATTCAATATTAATCATTAATCCCATCTTCTTCAGATTATATTGCTTCTTTCAATGTTATGCTCGAATGTTTTACCTCTTAAATGTTGTTTAAGGTCTGAGGTCACCATATAATGATGTTTACCCTCATTATTTTCACCAAATTATGATGTTTAAGGTCCGAGGTCACCAAATTATGATGTTTATCCTCAACATTTTCACCAAACAAATGATGTTTAAGGTTGAAGGTCACCATATAATGATGTTTACCCTCATTATTTTCACCAAACAAGTGATGTTTAAGGTCTGAGGTCACCATATAATGATGTTTACCCTTATTATTTTCAACAAACTAATGATGTTTAAGGTCTGAGGTCACCATATAATGATGTTTCACCTCAGAAATTTCACCAAACTAATGATGTTTAAGGTCTAAGTTCACCATATAATGATGTTTATCCTCATAAGTTTCACCAAATTATGATGTTTAAGGTCCGAGGTCACCATATAATGATGTTTATCCTCATAATTTTCACCAAATTGTGATGTTTAAGGTCTGAGGTCACCAAATTATGATGTTTATCCTCGGCATTTTCACCAAACTAATGGATTTTTAAGGTCTGAGGTCACCATATAATGATGTTTACCCTCAACATTTTCATCAAACTAATGTTGTTTAAGGTCTGAGGTCACCAAATTATGATGTTTATCTTCAATATTTTCACCAAACTAATGGATCTTTAAGGTCTGAGGTCACCATATAATGATGTTTACCCTCATTATTTTCACCAAACTAATGATGTTAAAGGTCTGAGGTCATCATATAATGATGTTTACCCTCTATTTTCACGAAACTAATGATGTTTATGGTCTGAAGGTACCATATAACGATGTTTCACCTCAGAAATTTCACCAAAATAATGATGTTTAAGGTTTGAGGTCACCATATAATGATGTTTCACCTCAAAAATTTTCACTAAACTAATTGTTTAAGGTCTGAGGTCACCATATAATGATGTTTTACCCTCATATTTTTCACCAAACTAATGATGTTTAAGGTCTGAGGTCACCATAATATGATGTTTACCTCATAATTTTTACCAAACTAAAGATGTTTAAGGTTTGAGGTGACCAAATTATGATGTTTACCCTCATATTTTTCACCAAACTAATGATGTTTAAGGTGTGAGGTCACCATATAATGATATTTTACCCTCATATTTTGACCAAATTAATGATGTTTAAGCATATAAAAACAGTATCAGCACAAGAGTGTTCTTTTCATTAACATCCTCTATAGAAAATGATATATGTATTACAAAGATAAATGTAACATCATATGTAATATTTCTTCAAGTGGTCCGTATTCCAAGGATTAGAGAAAGGTTCCCCTTCGAGATTTTCTAGCCTCTAGGTACCAGGCACAACCTCATCAACTACTCTGTAAGGACCGTTCCAGTTTGGATGGAGCTTATTTTCCTTTTGCAATGTCTTCTTTAGGACTAGGTCTCCCACATCTATAGGCCTTGATTTCACCCTTTGGTTGTAGAACCTCGCAGTTCTCTGCTGGTAGGCTGCCTATCTAATCCCCGCATCTTCTCTTCTTTCTTTAATCAAATCCAGATCAAGTCTTCTCTCTTCTTCATTCCTCTGAGGGTCGTAGGTCTTAACTTTGTGAGTGGGAAGTCCTACCTCCGTAGGGATGATAGATTTTGAGCCATGGGCTAACATAAATGGGGTCTCTCCCATTGGTGTCCTTGTTGTTGTCCTGTAAGCCCATAATATGGGCATATACTTCCTCTGTCCATCTCCCTTTGGCCTCTTCCAACCTCTTCTTTATCCCATCAAGGATTTTTTGGTTCGTGACCTCGGTCTGACCATATTCCTGGGTCGGCCAGGAGAAGAGAGGAAATTTTTTATCCTCACTCTTTCACAGCATTTTTCTAAGGAAACATTCTTGAACTGGGTTTCATTGTATGAGATGAGGGTATTTGGAAGACCATACCTGCATATGATGTTCTTCCACATGAACTAGAAGGTCTTCTGTTCTATAATTGTGATCATTGGCTCAGCCTCTACCCATTTGAAGAAGTAATCAATTGCCACTACTAAGAATCGATAGTTATTCGTAGCTCTTGGCAAGGGTCCTACCAAGTCAATACCCCATACTGCAAATGTCCAAGGTGAGTTGATTAACGTCATGGGTTGATGAGGGATGGTGGAGAATCTCTTGCACTTATCGCATTTCTTCACGTATACTGCTGCATTTTTGGCCAAGGTCGGCCAACAGTACCCCTGAGTTATTATCCTCTTAGCTAAAGGTCTTCCTCCTATATGACTGGAGAAAGAGCCCTCATGTACATCTTGTAAGACGTGTGGAACCTCATAAGGGTGTACATATCTAAAGAGAGGGGTAAGAGCCCCTTCTTATACAAAATATCTCCTATAATTGAGAACTTAGTAGCCCTGAACCTCATCTTTCTCCTTTCTAATTTTGATCCTGGCAGCTCTCTCTGTCTGATGTATCTGATAAGAGGGTCCATCCACGGGGCTCCCATATTCAAATTAAGGCAAGTTCTGCCAACTTCTTCTTATTCAATGGTTGGCTTGAGCAGAATCTTAATGGGTATCATTCTTCTTATATCTGTACGTGTTGTTGAGGCCAACCTTGTGAGTGTATCGACTTGACTGTTGTCTTATTGAGGTATCCTCTTCATCTTCACTTCCATGAAGCTTTCTAGCATCATTCTCACCCTCTTCAAGTATTTGGCCATCCTTGCATCTTTGGCCTCATACACTCCCAGGATTCGGTTGACAACAAACCTTGAGTCATTGTAGACTAGGAGTCGGCCAACACTAAGGGCTTTTGCCAAGGAGAGACCTACTATCAATGCCTCATACTCTAAACTAGTGTTCAAAGCTTTGAAGTTGAACCTCAGTGTATATTCAATATCGGTACCATCTGGTGCTAACACTATCAGCCCTGCTTCGCTTCCGCTTTCACAAGATGACCCATCAACGAAGAGGTTCTAAACATCTTCATTTTAAGAGAAGTTCCCCTTTGACAGGGTCCCTTGCTTGAAGAGGTACTTGTCTTCCTCACTCTCAATTACTCTTTTTCCAATCTTTCTTGACCCAACCTCTTTCGGATCTTGGCAGATGTTTCTGTTTGGTTCATTCATAATCGTATGACTAATTTCAATCTCAACCTCTTCCTAGGTAAACTCTGCTACAAAGTTTTCAAGTGTCTGCCCCTTGATGGCAACCCTAGGTTGATAAATATTGTCATACTCCCCCAACTCTATGGCCCAGGTCATCAATCTGCCTGACTTCTCAGGCTTATGAAGGACCTGTCTGAGTGGGGAATCAGTGAGGATAACCATATAGTGGGCTTAGAAGTATGGCTTAATATTCCTAGAAGCATGTATTAGAGCATAAGCTAATTTTTCCATTCGAGGGTACTTCTGTTCAGACCATTAAAGAGCTTTACTATTGAATTATACTAGCCTCTGCACTCCATCATCTTCTCTTACTATGGATGTACTAATGGATGATTCTGAAATAGCTAGATATATATACCACTTCTCCCCAAGAATGGGCTGAGACAGGAGTAAGGCAGAGCCGTGGTAGGGCTTGAGCTCCTTAAAATATTTGTCACACTGCTCATCCCATTCAAAGGCCGTTTTAAGTACTTGGAAAAAAGGAAGACACTTGTCTCTAGCTCTTGAGACGAACCTGTTAAGGGTAGTAACTCTTCGGGTTAACCTCAGAACATTTTTGATAGATCTGAGTGTCTTCATTTCTAGCAAGGCCTTGATCTTTTTAGGGTTGGCCTCTATTCCCATTTTATTGATGATGAATCCCAGAAACTTTCCTACTCCTACCCCGAAAACACACTTGGCTGGGTTGAGCTTCATCATGTATCTGTCCATGATGTCGAAAGTTTTTTCAAGGTCGGACATGTGAGTGTCGACCTTCAGGCTCTTTGTCATCATGTTTTCCACATAAACTTCCATGGACTTGCTTATTTGATCCTTAAACATCTTATTTAAAATACGTTAGTTAGTAGCCCCTGCATTCTTCAGCCCGAAAGGTATGACCTTGTAGTAATAGTTCCACTTGTCTGTGATGAATGTTGTCTTCTCGAAGTCTTTTGGGTTCATAAAGATCTAATTATACCTAAAATAGGCATCCGTGAAGCTCATGATCTCATGTACAGCTGTGGCCTTCACCATCTGATCAATACGAGGCATGGGGAAACTATCTTTCGGACAAGACTTGTTCAAATCAGTAAAGTCTACACACATCCTCCATTTTCCAATTGCCTTTGGCACTATGACTGCGTTGGATAACCACTCGGGGTATATGACCTCCCTGATGAACTTGGCTTCCTCAAGCTTTCTGACCTCTTCTCTGATGACGTCATATTTCTCTCTTAAGTATGCTCCTCTTCTTTTCTTGATGGGCTTAGCGTCTTCCATAACATTGAGTTTGTGGCACATGACCTTATGATCAATACTTGTCGTGTCTGCGTGGCTCCAGGCAAAAACACTTTATCTCTTCCTCAAAAGCATCACCAACTCTTCCTTGATCTCAGGTCTTAGGGCATTGCCGATTTGGATGGTTTTTTCCATCTCGTCCTCGTTGAGGATGATGGATTCTACCTCTTTCATGGCCACTCCCTTCTTGAGCTTTGTCTCGTCTCCAGGATAAAGTGTATCGATATTGTACGTGTCTGTTGCCTTCTTATGAGCCTCTCTCTCTTTTGTAGGGTTAAAGTAGCATTCACGTGCCGATATTTGGTCACCTTGCACTTCCCCTACTCCATAGGGAGTCGAGAATTTTAGCATTTGGTGGACCGTTGAAGGCACGGCCTCAAATTCCTTGAGGGATACTCTTCATATGATGAGGTTGTAAGATGAGAAGACGTTCTCATCCATCACAAAGAAATTGATTTTTCTGGTCAACCTCTTAGTCCACTCATCTCCCATTCTCATATCCATCCCATACATGCCCAATGGATGAAACTTTACACCGTTGAAGCCGATCAATGGCTGATGATAAGGGACAAGCTTAGCTCTGCTAAGGCGTAGGCTCTTAAAAGAGGGCCAAAACATAACGTATGCAGAGCTACCACCATCAATGAGTATTCTTTAAACTTCGCACCCATGCACCCTTGTGGTGATTACCAGAGGGTCATTGTGAGGAGCTAAGATACCTTTGAAATCAAGTCTTGAGAAGCCAACCATGAGAATATTCATATCTACTTTATTTCTTTTCTCGTGTTTAACCTCTGTAGAGGCCAAGTTAACAACCTTGACCTTAGTTACTGCCTTGGCCTCTTCCACATGGGCCTTTCTGTAAGGACACAAATTTTTAATGGAGTCCATATATAGTTTTGGCTCAATTCCGGACAAAAACATTTATTCATAGGATTGTATTTAATTGTAATATTCTCAAGCCTATGAAAAGTTTGTTGAAGACGTAGCGGCAAAGAGTATAAAGCTTCATCATCATGTCGGTTTCGTGCCTCGTTTATACGTCATCAACCATAGTTCCATGCTCCCAAGGTATGAATGCAATTATATATATATATAGGAGCTTGGAACTTGTTTATTGGGTGTTAGGTTTTTAAAACTGTGTTTTGTTTTCAGATGTTCTCTATTAAAACTTATATATAAAGTATATAATGTTGTTGGGCTTAAAAAGATTTTTTTTTATAATCTGTGAGTTCGTTCGAAGTGTCGTTCGAACCAGATGTCGTTCGAATGAGATTGCCAATGACTTCCATTATGTCATATTGGAACTTCGTTCGAAATGTCGTTCGAAAGAGATTGTCATTCTAACGAGATTTCCAATGAGTTTCTAATGAAGTCATACTGGAACTTCGTTAGAAGACTCGTTCGAATGAGATTTTGTTCGAACGAAATGTCGTTCGAACGAGATGCCAGGCGGGAACAGTTTTTGGCAGTTTTAAGCATTTTTTTCACCCACTTCCCCACTTGTTTCTTAACCAACTTTTCACAGCATAACTATGTGCGGGAATTAATTTTGAAAATTAATCATTTTCATATCTTACTAACTCCTAGAGAGTGTTTTGAGAGTAAAATCAAATAGGGAAAAAGATCATGTTGTGTTTTTATCAAAGAGAAAAATATACACCACTCTAGTTTACACCCAAATTAGTTTCTTCCAAGTTACCATATTCATATATCTTTCTTGGAGATTGGCACCGGGTTCATCTCTTCCGTTCAAAGAGAAGTTTCGGGTTTTTTTCTACATCCCATAAAGAAAGAAGAAGAGGTTGTTGCAGCATTACCCACTTGGAGAAAGGTTCCTTGCTCGGGTGATGGTTACCATATAAAGTCCGATCGGTGGATTCCGAGACCACGGTGGAGCTCCAAGGTTATCCTCTAGGAAGAGGTATCTACAAGAAGAAGCGTCGGGACTTGAGAGGGATCGAGTCGTGTATTGTAAGCCTTTCTGTCTTGTATTTGTAAATTCCGTACTTAGTGAATTTGTGGCTAGGGCCATCCGAGGTTGTTTCCCGTTGTGGGGTTTCCTCGTACATTGCGGCGTAGTGGATTGATTGTTTATTTTATCTTTTGCTAAATCACCTAGAACACATGCTTAGGTAAAAGATAAAAATTGGTTTAATTTAATCTCTACGTGTTTAATTTGGGCTATGTGTAGTTAACTTGGTTTAAGTGAAAATGATTTTAATGCATTAATTTAATTTCACTCGCTTTAATTTTAATTTGTTTAAGAAAATTAAAACTTGGTAATTCGTTTGTTTGTGAACCATCACACTTCTTTATGCTTCCGCATCTTGATATATATATATATATATAAGGAAATAACATTTTAATTGAGAAAATTAAAAATCGGGGTTAAAAGCACTTTCACTTTCGATCAGCGACCTCTAAACCTCCTCCTGCTAGTCCACCGCAGAGGGTGTTCACCCCGAAAGAGATAATACCAACTCTCTTCACCGGGACATTATCATCCTTTGATGGGAGGTCTGGGTCATCATCATTATCATCTGAGTCATCTGCTCTTCTGGCAGGGCCATCTTCCCGACACCTGTCATTTCTCTTCCTTTTGGGGTCTTCTCTTCCCCATTTAGGGGCTCTACCATCCACGTACTTTCTGAACTTTCCAAACTTCAACATCTTCTCAATCTCATCTGTAACCCCCCGTAATTTTGAGGATTAAATATTTAATTATTTTTGGGAGTTATAAAAATATTTAAATTGGATAAACTTAAATTCATGAGTTGGAGAATTTATTTGAGTGAGCCAAATTATTTATAACTCGCAACATTTAAGTTTAATGGTTCAAAATCTAGTGTGTCACATTTTGAGGTCAAAATTGAGAAATTTCGAAAAGTATCTCGGATGGCAATTTCGAGTGCGCGGTTGCATCCAGATGGGTCGAGATAGTCAGAAAATAGTACCCTGCGATAGTAATTGGGTCTCGGAGTATTTTTGGGCATAGCCGGGCCCACACAGGGTGAGTTGGGCCTTTTTAATTAAGCACACATGGCCAAAAACGGGATTTAGGTTTCTAACCTAATTGAGAGATGAGGGAACGACAGCCAACACAAAATCTAAGCCTAGGGCTTGAGAGGCAAATTGGGGGAAAGCAAATCAAGAGCCAAATTGGGGATCTTGGAGCCAAATTGAGGGACTACGCCAAAGGATCAGACACTACGAACGATTCCAGGAAAGTGGTTGACTGTTGTGATTTCTAAATTGATGATAATCAATTCATATCATAGTGATGTGTAAACCAAAATTCGTTTTGGGGATAAATGGGTACAAAAATGGGGGTTTTGTTCATGGAACTATCGGATGACATTTGAAATAAAAATTGGTTGTGTTGTATATTTCTGAGTAGGATTATCTGATTTGAATGAGGAAACCTGGGACAAGAAGCAGTGGAATTTGAATCTGAAATTGGGATTTTACTATAAGGGTTTGTGTTCTTTTGTGGGTACAGATTCGTAGTGTTAACGATGTAAAAAGGGTTGGATGATATTTATAGTTCATGAGAAATATAATAAGATGATTAATCGACTGGGTTGAGGTTGGAAATTAGAGAAAAGAACCTTAGTTTTTCGTCAATGGCCAAACATGGGACTGGAGAAGACAAGGTCGGGATCGGTCGATCGATCGACCCAGGGGGTTCGATCGATCGAGAGTACAGGAATCTTGGCAGTTCGGCCAATTTTGATTACAAAGAGATAATTATTTAAGATTAAATTCCATACTTTTATTTAGTGATAAATTCATATGTGGCATATATTTCCTTAACAATTATAGGGTGTTATAATTGGGATTAGGAGGGTGTGAGTGGTATGTCATGAGATGGACGAATTTGGGGAAAATAATTCGTAAAGATTTGTGTTAATATCGGATCGAGGAATAATATTCGGGTATTGTAGTTGGGCGACGCTACATTATTAAAGGAATTGAAGTGGAATACTTAATTATGGATCAAGTGGGCGAGTCCGGGTATATTAGTTAAGTGACACCAAAGTATTAAATTAATTATTAAGAGAGAGTAATTAATTTGGAGTCGGAACATAGACTCGGGAAATATTAAGGTACGGGCCAAGTGAGCAAGTCCGAGGAAAATGGTTGGGTGATACCAAGTTATTAAATTACTAAGTGTGATAATTAATTTAATTAGAGTCGGAATGTAGACTCAGGTAGAATTAAATTAATCGGTGTGATAATTAATTTAATTATATTCGGATTGTAGACTCGGGTAGAATTAAATTAATAGGTGTGATAATTAATTTAATTAGAGTCGGATTGTAGACTCTGGTAGAATTAAATTAATAGGTGTGATAATTAATTTAATTAGAGTCGGATTGTAGACTCGAGGAGGTATTAAATTAATACATGTGTTAATTAAATTAATTAGAGTCGGGTTGTAGACTCGGGTCAGATTAAATTAATAGACGTGATAATTAATTTAAGTAGAGTCGAATTGTAGACTCGGGGAGGTATTGAATTAATAAGTGTGTTAATTAATTAAATTAAAGTCGGACCATAGACTCAGATCGGTATTTAAATTAATATGTTTGTTAATTAATTTAATTAGAGTCGGACGATAGACTCGGGGAGGTATTAAATTAATATATGTGTTAATTAATTTAATTAGAGTCGGACGATAGACTCGGGGAGGTATTAAATTAATATGTTTGTTAGTTAATTTAATTAGAGTCGGGTGATAGACTCGGAAAGGTATTGAATTAATAATTGTGTTAATTAATTTAATTGGATTCGGACCATAGACTCGGGGAAAGTATTATATAAATTGAGGTGTGAGTTAAATATATTAGAGTCGGACCAGAAACTCGAGAAGACGATAAATTATTAAGTGAGAAAATTAATTACGTTGAGTCGGGCCACAGACTCAGGAAATTACAAGCAGTGTACGGGATTTTTAATACACGGTAAAGCCGGGGTTTATAATATATATATACGGTGTAGTGATAGTATATATATATATATATATATATTTATATATATATATATTATGTGTGATATTAAATTACAGGCAGTGTACGGGATTTTGAGTACACGGTATAGCCAGAGTTTATATTATGTATATACGGTGTAGTGATAGTATATATATATATATATATACGTGTATATATTATGTGTGATATTAAATATCAGTGACAAGATATTTATTCAATTTATATACTCTAATGCTATCAAGGGAGGTTGCGCGGTGTGGGTGAATCCCCTAGCTTGAGGAGTAGGGCGAGTATATCCCCAGGTCATAGCGTCCGGTATATATGGTTGAGGGATTTATCTCACTTTCAGGGAAGTAATCTGACCGCCTCCACTACGTTTATATTTTTGGCCAAGTTGGTGAGCGATTCTAACTTGGGGAAACTAGGTTTTGTGAGCACACCTAGTGAGATAGCATTTTAGAGGGAATCATCCGGCGAGGGTATACTCAAAGGGATGGATATACGTATGTTATATGTGTGGATGTTGTGGTAACGGTACGTATATAATGGTAGTAAATATTATATACGGGTAATAAAACAGTGTGCGATGTATTTACTTTATATAACTTGTGACACGGTTATATGCTACTATTTAAGAGGAATTAATTACGTTAATTGTGAGATAACTTATAATTCAAGAATCATTATCTCGGGTTAGAGTAGTATGACAAGGGAAGGTTATACCAGGACTAGTTGGACGGGGTAGTACAACTAAGTGGGGTTCAAGTAATCGGTAGGTGTGCACAATAGTGGAGGGGTGAGAATGTTCACAAGGGAGTGCGACACTAACTTAAATATGAAGCGCATTCATGAATTTTAAATTACTGCAGTTAATTCACTTGATAAATATTTTCAAAATGTTTTGGGTTCTAACCCTTGCTATAAAACTATTTTCAAAACCTTTTAGGTGTCCAGCCACAGGGACACCAGGATTGATATTCTATTCCAGGAACACGGAGCTGCGGCATATGTGGATGCTAGCAGGAGTTTTAATTAGACGCATCATTCATTCATACCTAGAGTACGAATCTTGTATCAATTTCAGTTTTATTTAGGGCATGTCGCCCAGACTTTCAGTTCAGTTTTCAGACTTATTTTATTCAGGGGTTGGTTATTTGTATTGTATTATTTTCTTTGGTGGACGGTGGTTTATTCGGCATGTTGTGTAATTAATTATTCAGTTGAGTTTTATTCAGTTGTGTGAATGGTTTATATTTATTTCCGCATGTACTGTTTTGTATAATTAAAAAGTTAAAATTTAGCACCAGTTTTTGGAATACTAGGTGGTTAGTATGTGTTAAAAAGTTTTCGACAGTGATGCTATGGATGATCCAACTGGGATTCCTATTTTAATTTTGTATAGGACTGATCACCCGGTATTTTGTTAGGCGGGGTGTCACAGATGGTATCAGATCATTAGGTTCTAGGGTCCTTAGGATTTCACGTTTCGGCTTATCAATCATTGATATAGAGGCCTATTATAGGATTGTTGTATTCTCATACGTATGCGCATATAAGTTCGTCTGCCAAATTTATATTTGAGAGTGAACTCATACAAATTCGATTCTCATTCCAGATGATGCCCAGGAGAGAGAGAGCAGCGAGGGCAGCAGGGGGAGATGAGACGAGGGAGGCTCGTTAGGAGCAAGAGTTACCGCAGCAATGGCCAGAGATGATTTTGGCAGCATAAGTAACTGAAATAGTGGCACAGGAAGTTGAAACTACGGTGGTCACAAGGGCAGGGTACTTTCCACTGGATCAACCATAAGTGTTAGTGGCGCCGGACGTGCAGACTCACGCGGAGTTGTCGGGGTGGAAACAGGAAAGATAATTTATTTTTAGTAGGAACCCACCGGAGTTGCGAGGGGGTTCAGCGGTAGTACTAGCGTGTCAAGGAAGAGAGATATCCAGTGTCACCTACGCATGGGAGATTGTGATAAGGTGAGGAAGCAAATTCTAACCACTTTTAGTTTAGTGGGAGCAGTGCTACAGTAGTGGGAGTTGATCACCACAGTTGAGAAAAGGGACACACTAGCTATTGCAGAGTTTTGGGTGCGGTTCAACCACAAGTACTTTTCCTCCAGCGGTTGAGACCGAAATGGCGAGAAAATTTAGTGAGGTGGCTCGGGGAGGCCGATCAGTGGCCGATTACGAGGAAGAATTCACTCATTGGCAAAGTTTGTACCAGATGAGGTAAGCGAGGAAAAGAGAAGTAAAGCAAAGTCTATGAACGGGTTAGTCTGAAGAATCAGACAACATTTAATGAATAAGTCCGCATTAGTAGAATATACTAATGTCGTTAACGCAACACTCCGGCACTGTCCGGAATATCGCTTTCACGTGAAAGAAAGCGGGAGGGGAGTGGGAACTAGCCAGTCGGATAAGGCAGGAGGGAACAATACCAGTGGGGTATCCCAACAGCAGACTGGGGGCGATTAGGGGCAGGATTTTCGGCAGGGAAATCATGCCAAGCGATTTAGAACAGGAGGCTATCGGCAGGATGGCCAGGAAGTTCAACAAGGTCGGCATGAAAGGGACCAGTGGCAGGGTGAATGTATTATAAGGTGTTTCGTTCGTGGGGGAAGCGAGACATATATTGAGATATTTTCTTAAGCGAGGTAGGGGTAAACTACAAGATGAGGTCCTGGATGTACAACCACTAAAGCAAGTCATGGGCGCATTCGGGCAGGGAGAAGATGCTCAGGAACCCGAGGATCAGCCGTTGCAATTGGAGTATGGAAGTAATTATTTTTACCCTATGGGCGTGGGATATATTTTTGAGCGACAAGGAGAATGTCACAATATAAGACTTAATTTTCACTAGAATTCGCAGGTGAGTCGAATTTAGTGGGCGCGCTGGCGGTAGCAGCCATAGTATGTGGATAAACTTTTCGTGGGGTAGCGGAGTTCCTTTGTGTTCTTCACGGGAGAGTGGAGGTGTACAATGAGTGAAGGTTTGAATTATGCGAGGAGTTACTACTTTCGAGAAGTATGGGAGTAGGGTTAATAATAATTTCTGAAATATCGGCTGGATAGCGATGGGATTTGAACCATTGTAAATCGTGGGGGTTTATTTTGCGCAAGGAATAGCAATAGTAAGGGCGCGGTAATTTATGTTGTATTTAGTATAATGAGGGTAAGCCTATATACTTTTGTGTTAAGAGACAAGTATTTATGGGGAGATGTTTGGACGTTAGCACATGGGTTGGGTACCCGGGCAGTATATATACGTATATATATATGTGTGATATGACTACGGGTTCGAAGTTACGTTAATGGTTACGACTAGCATAGTCGGGTAGCTTTCGTGCGGTAAAGCATGGGGATAGGGTGTATGGACACCCGGGTTAATTAAGGCAAATTTTGTGCGGTTAAGGATGGGTATAGGGTGTATGGGCGCCCTGGGTAATCTAAATGCATACTTGTGTAACGTATGGTTAGAAGCGGATGGGATAGATATAGCGGGCTTGGAGGCACATAACTAGAGAGTAATATGTGAAGCCTAGAACATTATGCTCATTTTAATTTCGAGGACGAAATTCCTTTGCAAGGGGGGGGGGGGGGGAGTATGTAACACCCCGTAATTTTGAGGATTAAATATTTAATTATTTTTGGGAGTTATAAAAATATTTAAATTGGAGAAAATTAAATTCATGAGTTGGAGAATTTATTTGAGTGAGCCAAATTATTTATAACTGGCGACATTTAAGTTTAATGGTTCAAAATCTAGTGTGTCACATTTTGAGGTCGAAATTGGGAAATTTCGAAAAGTATCTCGGATGGCCATTCCGAGTGCGCGGTTGCGTCCGGATGGGTCGAGATAGTCAGAAAAGAGTACCCGGGGGTAGTAATTGGGTCTCGGGGTATTTTTGGGCATAGCCGAGCCCACACGGGGTGAGTTGGGCCTTTTTAATTAAGCCCACATGGCCAAAAACGGGATTTAGTTTTCTAACCTAATTGAGAGATAAGGGAACGACAACCAACACAATATCTAAGCCTAGGGCTTAAGAGGCAAATTGGGGGAAAGCAAATCAAGTGCCAAATTAGGGATCTTGGAGCCAAATTGAGGGACTACGCCAAAGGATCAGACACTACGAACGATTCCAGGCAAGTGGTTAATTGTTGTGATTTCTAAATTAATGATAATCAATTCATATCATAGTAATGTGTAAACCAAAATTCGTTTTGAGGATAAATGGGTACAAAAATAGGGGTTTTGTTCATGGAACTATCGGATGAGATTCGAAATAAAAATTGGTTGTGTTGTATGTTTCTGAGTTGGATTATATGATTTGAATGAGGAAACCTGGGACAGGAAATAGTGGAATTTGAATCTGAATTTGGGATTTTACCATAAGGGTTTGTGTTCTTTTGTGGGTACAGATTCGTAGTGTTAACGATGTAAAAAGGGTTGGATGATATTTATAGTTCATGAGAAATATAATAAGATGATTAATAGACTGGGTTGAGGTTGGAAATTGGAGAAAAGAACCTTAGTTTTTCGTCAATGGCCAAACAGGGGCCTGGAGAAGACGAGGTCTGGATCGATCGATCGATTGACCCCGGGGGTTTGATCGATCGAGGGTACAAGAATCTTGACAGTTCGGCCAATTTTGATTACAAAGAGATAATTATTTAAGATTAAATTCCATACTTTTATTTAGTGATAAATTCATATGTGGCATATATTTCCTTAACAATTATAGGGTGTTATAATTGGGATTAGGAGGGTGTGAGTGGTATGCCATGAGATGGACGAATTTGGGGAAAATAATTCGTAAAGGTTTGTGTTAATATCGGACCGAGGAATAATATTCGAGTATTGTAGTTGGGTGATGCTACATTATTAAAGGAATTGAAGTGGGATAGTTAATTATGGACCAAGTGGGCGAGTCCGGGTATATTGGTTAAGTGAGACCAAAGTATTGAATTAATTATTAAGAGAGAGTAATTAATTTGGAGTCGGAACATAGACTCGGGAAATATTAAGGCACGGGCCAAGTGAGCGAGTCCGAGGAAAATGGTTGGGTGACACCAAATTATTAAATTAATAAGTGTGATAATTAATTTAATTAGATTCGGAATGTAGACTCGGGTAGAATTAAATTAATAGGTGTGATAATTAATTTAGTTAGAGTCGGATTGTAGACTCGGGTAGAATTAAATTAATAGGTGTGATAATTAATTTAATTAGAGTCGGATTGTAGACTCGGGTAGAATTAAATTAATAGGTGTGATAATTAATTTAATTAGAGTCGGATTGTAGACTCGGGGAGGTATTAAATTAATACATGTGTTAATTAAATTAATTAGAGTCGGCGTGTATACTCGGGTAGGTATTAAATTAATATATGTGTTAATTAATTTAATTAGAGTCGGATTGTAGACTCGGGTAGGATTAAATTAATAGATGTGATAATTAATTTAAGTAGAGTCAAATTGTAGACTCGGGGAGGTATTGAATTAATAAGTGTGTTAATTAATTATATTAAAGTCGGACCACAGACTCAGATCGATATTTAAATTAATATGTGTGTTAATTAATTTAATTAGAGTCGGACGATAGACTCGGGGAGGTATTAAATTAATATGTGTGTTAATTAATTTAATTAGAGTCGGAGGATAGACTCGGGGAGGTATTAAATTAATATGTGTGTTAGTTAATTTAATTAGAGTCGGGTGATAGACTAGGGAAGGTATTAAATTAATAAGTGTGTTAATTAATTTAATTGGAGTCGGACCATAGACTCGGGGAAAGTATTATATAAATTGAGATGTGAGTTAAATATATTAGAGTCGGACCATAAACTCGGAAAGACGATAAATTATTAAGTGAGAGAATTAATTACGTTGAGTCGGGCCACAGACTAGGGAAATTACAGGCAGTGTACGGGATTTTTAGTACACGGTAAAGCCGGGGTTTATAATATATATATGCGGTGTAGTGATAGTATATATATATATATATATATACGTGTATATATTGTGTGTGATATTAAATTACAGGCAGTGTACGGGATTTTGAGTACACGGTATAGCCGGTGTTTATATTATATATATATGGTGTAGTGATAGTATATATATATACGTGTATATATTGTGTGTGATATTAAATATCACTGACTAGATATTTATTCAATTTATATACTCTAATGCTATCAAGGGAGGTTGCGCGGTGTGGGTGAATCCCCCAGCTTCAGGAGTAGGGCGAGTATATCCCCAGGTCATAGCGTCCGGTATATATGGGTGAGGGATTTATCTCACTTTCAGGGAAGGAAAATGACCGCCTCAACTACGTTTATATTTTTGGCCAAGTTGGTGAGCGATTCTAACTTGGGGAAACTAGGTTTTGTGAGCACACCTAGTGAGATAGCATTTTAGAGGGAATCAACCGGTGAGGGTATACTCAAAGGGATAGATATACGTATGTTATATGTGTGGATGTTGTGGTAAAGGTACATATATAATGGTAGTAAATATTATATACGGGTAATAATACAGTGTGTGATATATTTACTTTATATAACTTGTGACACGGTTATATGCTACTATTTAATAGGAATTAATTAAGTTAATTGTGAGATAACTTATAATTCAAGAATCATTATACTCGGGTTAGAGTAGTATGACAAGGGAAGGTTATACCAGGACTAGTTGGACGGGGTAGTACAACTAGGTGGGGTTCAAGTAACCGGTAGGTGTTCACAATAGTGGATGGGTGAGAATGTTCACAAGGGAGTGCGACACTAACTTAAATATGAAGCACATTCATGCATTTTAAATTACGGCAGTTAATTCACTTACTAAATATTTTCAAATTTTTTTCGGTTCTAACACTTGCTATAAAATTATTTTCAAAACCTTTTAGGTGTCCAGCCACAGGGACGCCTGGATTGATATTCTATTCCAGGGACACGGAGCTGCGGCATATGTGGATGCTAGCAGGAGTTTGAATTAGACGCATCATTCATTCATTCCTAGAGTAGGAATCTTGTATTAGTTTTAGTTTTATTTAGGGCATGTCGCCCACACTTTCAGTTCAGTTTTCAGACTTATTTTATTCCGGGGTTGGTTATTTGTATTGGATTATTTTCTTTGGTGGCCGGTGGTTTATTCGGCATGTTTGTAATTAATTATTCAGTTGAGTTTTATTCAGTTGTGTGAATGGTTTATATTTATTTTCGCATGTACTGTTTTGTATAATTAAAAAGTTAAAATTTGGCACCAGTTTTTGGAATACTAGGTGGTTAGTATGTGTTAAAAAGTTTTCGACAGTGATGCTAAGGATGATCCAACTGGGATTCCTATTTTAATTTCGTATAGGACCGATCACCCGGTATTTTATTAGGTGGGGTGTCACATCATCCTTCAGGGAAAATCACTTGTGAGTCAGATGGTTGTGGTCTTGGTGGAACTCACACAACAGATTCTTGTTCCTCTTATGCGGAGGAGCCTTCATCTTCTCCGACCATCTCAGGGACCTGTCATTCTTTATTTCATTGAGGATGTGTTCATAGCTTACAGTTAGAGGAGTGTAGTGTGGAAACTTATCGTCTGTAACCCTCTTCTTTCCATCCTTCTTCCTTTGGAATTTCCCACTTCTACTTCCATTCTCATCCTCATTCTTTGCAGCCATTGCTTCTTCAGCATTCATGACGCTACAAGCTACTGCTAACAGCTCGGCCATAGATTTAGTAGGGTCTTTAACAAGCTTACCAAGTAACTTCCCCTTCTGAAGTCCTCCTATAAGGGTTGTCATAACTATATTGTCTTGATAATCTTCAACCTCTAATTTTTCGTTATTGAATCTTCCAATGTAGTCTCTGAGGCTCTCACTCTTGCCTTGCTTTACGAAGAGTAGATGGGTCATCTTCTTCTGAGGTCTTAACCCAAACCAGAAGTTGTGTATAAAATGCTCAGCCAGCCCCTTAAAGTTCTCAACATAATTTTTGGGAAGAGAAATGAACCAGATATGCGTAGCTCCCGTCAATGTGCTTGAGAAAGCTCGGCACCTCATCTTATCAGGGGTTGAATAAATGTTTGTTACAAACTGATACATCTCAATATAATATACAGGGTTGGTACTTCCTTCATACTTAGGACACACCATGTGTGGTTTGAATTTGGCAGGGGTTTGAAAGTTAACAATCCTTACCACAAATGGGGAACCCTTTGAGAATCCCCTTTGTAGCGGGTGTCAACTTTTTATGAGGTTACCTATCTTCTCTTTGAGACATTTAATGGAGTCATTCCATGGTTTAGCAACGTCGTCCTGGATGAGGTTGTCCCCAGCCACCTCTAGGGGTGAACTGAGGGCTCCCCAGCTGCTGCACAACGTCGGCTATTGACCTCTTGACCACAGTCTCGACCATGTCGAGGCCAATGTTCACTATCTTCCCTCTGTGAGCTAGCTGCACTTCTCGACCTGGATAACCTCTTACTTAGATCATTAACTGGGTCGAGCCTTTCAAAGGCCGACCCTCTACTTAAGCGATCAAAAGATGATCCTCTTTGCATGGCATCACTAATCTCGGCTCGTCTTACTCCACAACCTCGGCTCTACTATATATGAAGTATTATGTTGTTTAAAACCTCGTATGGATCCTAACAGTCTGCTATAGCATCTTATGCCCCAATGTCATCATACCTATCCTAAGGTCAAGGGTTTTCTTGCCTCCCCAGACATAAATGCCTAGGGTCATTAACATCCCTCATCCGTTGAGGAGTAGGTTGGTCTTTACACGGTGCCTGGGGTGGTTCCCTGGCTTCAGGATGAGAAGCTATCAGAGTAATCATCTCTGGTGAGACCCCAAGTGGTCTCATTATATTTTGGCTTAGCTGGGTTGCAGCTAAGGACTTCAAGGCTATTGCCACCTCAGCCATCTCGGACTGGGGTGTTGCCTGGATGGAACTGGGTCTTCCAACACCAGATGGTGGAGGAGGTGGTGGTAACTCCAATACCATATGGTAAGACTCGAGAGCTTGGAATGAAAATACTAGAGAGATTAATACCTTAAAGGATCTCTTTCATGTTGAAACAACTTTCACACGAAGGGTGAGGCCTGGTTCACCACCAGAGTCTCCGGTGAGGTTAAGCAACAAAAAAAGAAAAGATGAATCTTCTCATTCCCACAGACGGTGCCAAAATGATGATGCTATAAACAACACAACTAGATGAGGTGTTGACAAGCTCAAACTAACAATAACAATGGCAGCACAAGAGTGTTTCTATAGTAGAAGGAGGTGAAGAAAAGAGGATGAACACTTGAATGTAAGTGGTTCAACCAATCTGGCCTACATCCACTGTGAGTGTGCGAGTAATATCACTAAAAAAAGGCACTAATGGCCATGGATATAATCTCTCAAGCTTTCTCTCTCTACTGTGTAAAATGACAGAGTTTCTACTATGGTTGTAATTCTGGATCGCTTTACAAGGTAGAGGATGACCTTTATATATAGTGTTTGGGGGGTGTAATGTACCCCCAAGGATGTAATGAGCATGTGCATGAGGATCGAACCAGTATGAGAATGACACATGGTCGATATCATATAGATAATGATGACCTCAATATTCCCTTACGTGAAGGGAATGATTCAGTTATAACTGATTTTTCCAAGCGCTCCAAACCTTGAATGTGCTTGTAAATTCTCGGCCATGTGTCCTTGACTGGTGCAACCTCAGCCTGGACAAGTATGAGGTTATTGGAGTCAGGTGTAGTTTCATTGTGTCCATGAAGACCTCTGCCATGAGGGATATCTGAGGTTAGGTATGAGATAGCTGTAATGACGGCTAGGATCGATGATGATGTTGGTAGATGATTACCCATGAGACCTTGCTGACCCCGGCTATTGACCAGCCGAGGTTGGTGTATGAGGTTACTGTAACGTCGGCTAGGGCCGACCTTATGAGAGATGATATTACTTATGGTTGTCATAGGCTTCTGGTCACCTTGGCTGTGAAACTAGCCGAGGTTGGTTGCTCTGATTAATAGGGTGAACTTTGGGCATATCAACGACCAAGGAAGAATTGAGAGGAATAGGTCAGAGGATGGTCGATCAGAACGACCACAACCAGATCAACGCCATTGAAGTTCGGATCGACAGAATGATGAAATCGGGAGTTTGGTCCTTAGGGAGATGGAATTAGTAGCCAGTACATACGAGAGTTAGCCAGAAGAGCCCTTAACACCTAAATGAAGTCCCCTTTTTCAAGGGCGATAGAAAAATAAGATCCCCTCAAGAAGTTTACGATCCCTAGATTCAACATCTATGATGGGAAAACTGACCCTATCGATCATGTCCGGTACTACAGGTAGGCTATGACCTTGTGGAGCCATAATCATGCATTTATGTGTCGCATCTTCCCTTCCAGCCTGCACGAAGTAGCCCAGAAGTGGTTCGAGACGCTTCCATATAGATCTATGAAGCACTTTAAGGCTCTTGATGAATTATTTATATCTTGTTTCATAACCAGCAACTCATACCCCAAGCGGATGGATGCACAACTCACCATAAAGAAAAATCCACAGGAAAACCTCAAGGAATATTCCAAGAGGTACTGGGAGATTTTCAATGATATTGAGGACTTCTCGGAGCAGGTTGCCGTAGCGTCCTCCAAGATCGATTTGCCAAGTACTCCCTTACTACACCAATCCCTAACTAAGAAGGAAGCTAATTCCATCGACGGCCTAATGGCATGTATTGAAAAATATGCCAAAGTCAAAGATGTAATCCATATTAATGAAGGGGATAATGGTCGCGCAAAGACGAACAAAGTAACAGAGAAGAATGATTCCCAAAAGAAAGGAAACAAGAATAGGGGCAAGAATGGCACAAAAAACGGCAATAAGAACGACCCATCGAAAGTATTCCAGGCTATTAACACAGTCTTTAACGAACCAATATACAAAATTCTCGCCAAGATCAAGGAAGATCCATTTGTCAAATGGCCTAAGAAGATGGGAGGAGATCCAACGAAGCGCAACAATGCACTAAGGTGCACATTCCACAAAGAGGGCGATCATATGACTGAACACTACAAAGCACTCAAATCTCATCTCGAGGAGCTGGCCCAAGCTGGTCATATCAGTGAATTCATAGACAATAAGGTAGACAAAGTCATAGTAGAAGGTAACCAGAAGACAGACAACGTCCTTGAGGATGAGATAGGCCACGAGCTCGTGGTAATTCATGGGGCATCCGACCTCAAACAAGTACATGGTAACGCTGTTTGTATGGAAGTTAAGAAGCTAACTACCTCCATGCAAGCTTTTCAAATAGACCCCGTCAAAACTCAAGCTGAAAAGTATCGTCGACCAAAAGAGGTCGACTACAGCAAACACATTGTGTTTACTAAAGACGACATGTTTGGGTTGAGAACCCCTCATCATGACACATTGGTCATCACACTCAGGATAGCTAATTGGGACATCGACAGGCTACTCATCGACCAAGGTAACTCTTCCGACGTGACGTACCTTGACTTATTCCATAAGTTAAATTTGAATATTTCCGACCTCAAAGAGGCCCAGTTCCACTGGTCGACTTTGTAAGAAAGATAACCATGCCTCTAGGAAAGGTAGTTATGTCCGTCAGGGCGGGATATATTTTGAAGATGATCAAATTTTTGGTAGTAGATATCGAATCCCCCTATCACGCCATTCTGGGAAGGGGCTGGCTCCATGCCATGATGTCTGTTCCATCCTCATATCATCAAAAACTCAGGTTCATAACAGATCGGGGGGTGGTCGAGATCTGTAGCGACCAAGCTTTGACCAAAAAATTCTTTATCGCAACTGTCCACCCCAAGAACGAGAAGAAAAAAGATGAGAAGAAGTCTAGGAGGATTCCCAGGGAGGCGTGTCTCCTTTAAAATAGCAATTACGATAGGGTCGACTAGGGGTGGAGAAAACCAGGGTCCACCCTGTAGATAGGGTCGTCGAGGACCTGAAAGAAGTTGTACCTGGAGTCAACTTATGTAAAAGGCGATTCTTGATCGAAGCCTCACTAACTGACCAAGAAAAGAAGGAGCTCACCACATTTATTTGACGCAATCTAGATGTTTTCACTTGGGAATTATAGGAGCTACCTAGGATAGAACCCTCAATTTCAAGCCATCAACTACACGTCGACCCAGATTTCAAATAATCACTCAAAAGGCTCACCAAATAGGCCCAGAAAAGGCGAAGGCAGTAGAGAAAGAGGTAGGAAAATTACAAGATGGAGGTTCCATTCGAGAAGTGCAATTCCCAAAATGGCTATCCAACACAGTCGTAGTACCCAAAAGCAACGAAAGTTGGAGAGTATGTATTGACTTTACTGACCTAAATAGGGCTTTCCTAAAAGATAGTTTTCCTCTCCTAAAGATAGACCAGTTGGCCTATGCCACTGCAACGCATAAAAGAATGAGATTTTTGGATGCCTACTCAGGATACCACCAAATACCACTTTACGAGACTGACCAAGATATGACCTCCTTTATAACGCCCATGGGGTTGTATTATTATAAAGTCATGACGTTCGTCCTGAAAAATGCAGGAGAAACTTATCAATGAATGTTCACCAAGATGTTCAAGAAATAAATGGGAGAAATAATGGAGGTATAGATTGACAACATGCTCGTCAAAAGAAAACTTAAGGGCGACCATCTCTCAAACCTAGCAGGAACCTTTAAGATCCTCAGGAAATACCGGATGAAACTTAATGCTAGCAAGTAATCATTTGGTGTCTAGTCAGGAAAGTTGCTAAGATACCTGGTCAGAAAAAGAGGGATTGATGAAAACCTTGATCATATCAACGCAATCAGAAAAGTCCAGCCCCCTAAGATGATTAGAGATGTCCATAAGCTTATTGTTATGCTTGCCGCACTCAACCGCTTCATTTCTAAGTCTTCGAAGCCCTGTCGACCATTCTTGCAACTGTTAAAGAAAGATTATGACTTAGTATGTAATGATGACTACTCAAAATCCCTAGAAGAGCTCAAGTCTTACCTCAGAAAATTTCCGTTGCTAGTAATCCCAAGTGAAGATGACCTTCTATATCTCTATATTACCGAGTCAGACCACGATGTGAGCTCCGCCTTGGTATGCAAGAAGGAAGTAGGCCAACACCCAGTCTATTACGCAAGCAAGACGCTCCTGGATGCATAGAAACGCTATTTGTACCTAGAGAATCTTGCATATGCCCTAGTAGTAGCCTCGAGGAAGCTGAAGCATTACTTTGAGGCTCATTCCATCATCACAATCACCTCGCACCCACTCAAAGTTGTTCTAAAGAAAGTTGACCTCTTCAATCGACGGTTAAAGTGGTTGGTGGAGCTTGGAAGATTCGATATACACTTTCAACTAAGGATAATAATTAAGGGGAAAATTCTAAAAAAGTTTATCACTGAGCTCATGGGGAATCAACCTACTGCCCAGTTAGAGATCGACCAACCAGCAAAAGAGTAAGTAGAAACCTTTGATTGGACCCTTTACATTGGTGGAGCCTCCAATTCCAGAGGTAAGGAGTAGGCATTGTATTGGTTACCCCAGAGAAGACTGTGCTTGAACAAGGGATCAGGCTCGAATTTGAAGCCTCTAATAACGAAGCTAAATATAAAGCATTGATCACCGACCTGCGCAAAGAAAAATTACTGAGGGAAAAATGCCTTCAGGTTTTTGGCGATTCAAAGCTAGTGTCCAAATAGATAAGTGGAGACTTAATCTCTAAGGATGAAAGGATGTCAGCGTACCTCACTGTTATAAGAAGAATTATGGCAATGTTTGATAGAGTTGATGTTCAGCAGTTCCCCAGGGGACAAAATAGTCACGCCGACACCTTAGCGGCTCCAAGTTTCGCAATTAACTCCGACATAAGGAGGACCACGCAGATAGAATTCCTCGCGGAACCAACCATCAACCAAACAGTTGTAGATCAAGTCCTCCACATAAATAAGGCACCCAGTTGGATGGATCCCATCATAACTTACCTACGAAACGATGCACTACCAGGAGACAAGAGGTCGACACACCAGATAAGAGTCAAGGCTGCTCGCTTTCACTTATCTCTTGAAGGAAAATACTACAAAAAGTCTTTCACTTGCCCCTACCTCCAGTGCGCTCACCAAGAAGATGTTGAGCAGGTTCCTTTGATGATGCGGGTCATAATTTTGATGATTTAAATAGTTTTAATTTGACATTTGTGAAAAGAATTGATTTTTTGGAAAAAGAAAATTGTCATTTCAAATCCGCAATGGATGTTTTATAAACGGTTCAAAATCAAAGAGATTTTAATTGTGAAAAATATGTTTCTTTGGATCATGACTTTAATTCGTTAAAATTGTCCAAAAAGGAGAGTGATGATAGAGTCCTAGTTTTAGAAAAAGAATTGGAGGATCATATAAATTCTAGGAATTGTGTTTGTGCCAAAGTGGATAAAAATATTCTACTCGATGAGTTTGTGGAACGTGAAGAGACTCTTAGGGATAACCTTTTAAGTGTGTGTATTTTAAGAATGAACCTGATAACCTTCTAAGAGTTACTGAAAATTTAGAGAATGAGTCCTTAAAATTGGAAGAGTTTAATTCTTTGCTTAAGTAAAAAATTTTGGATATGAAAAATGATTTGACAGATTCGATTAGAGTTGGTAGCAATGGTAGTGGCTCGTCGTGTTTTTATGTTTCGAGTGTTAAATCCAAGACCATTATTTATGCTAGAGGGTCAATAAATCCCAAGGTTGTCAACCCATAGGTGTCGTTCCACCCATTTACACACGTTCACATTGTGGTAGTAAAGGTTACCTTAGGCGTTTTTGTTTCGATCTTTAAAAAGGTCCTGGGAAGTTCAAATCTAGTGTTCCCTTGGTTCCAAAACCCTCCATGTGTCATTGCACAGCTATTTGGGTTAGGAAATCACTTTTAGAGGCACTAGATGTTAGGCGAGTTGATTCTTGATTTCTTGCACATGATTCTTCTCTTGATATATCATATAAATGATTATGTTCGCATGTTTATCATACACTGGTTGTGCTTCATGGTATATTCTTGCTAGTGTTATGACTTGTGTACTTTTTGTATTAGTTTTTATCTTTGAGAAAATTTTGAAAAATACAAAAAGATTTTATTCTGATAAAATTTTTGAAAAAGACAAAAAGAGTTTTGTATTTCATTTTTGCACCGTATATGAATAGAAGTTTAGGATGACCGAGTCACAATTTTATTTCATATCCATGTAAAGATTTGATAGTATTTTGATATGCGTTATCTTTTTATTTTTGTGCTTTACAATGTTTGGTGTCATTGAGATGTGATTGGTTGTTACTACCTACATATTTGACTCATCAGTTCCTTTAATGCGCAGTTGCACGAATTTGGTTGATTATTGTACTTGTTTATCACATATTGGTCGGAGTGTTGTCAACTCAATTATGTCTTTAAAACTTGACAATGAAAGTACTGGATGTAAAAATCGTTTACTGTGAGGAATTTAATTGCAATAAAATATGATGAGTGAATCACGGGAAATGGCTGCAAGAGTTCAAAATTAACAATGCAAGAAAGCCACCATTTTGAAAGAGCCCGCAATTTTTTTAAGGCAATAAAAAGAAAAATATGTCAAAAAAGGGGTCACCTCAAAAAGAAAAATATAATGATTATTATTTATGAGTAAGTTTGGATGGAAAGAAATGTAAAACATGTTTGCACGTTCTAACATCGTCATGAAAAAACATTTACATAGTTTTAGACGTTATTGGTGTGGGAATCATTATTGACTTTGATGTGTTGATGGATTGAGTCGATGTCATTTAAATTCAACATTTTGGACACCCAAGGACGATTTTGAGATTCATTCGCTAGGAGTAAACATATTCATCGTGCACATACGTTATGTTTGATTTATTTGATTTGCCTATCGAATATGTTCACACTAATTCATTATGTTTCCATGATTTGGTTGTCTTAGTGAAAATTCATGGTGTGCGATTTTTGTAAAATTATTTTTGTATAAAAAATAGAAAAATAAAAAAATAGTTTCTTGAAACTTTTGAGTTACTCCTTTGCATGAGCGTAGTTTAATTCATATTTTCTATGCATATTTATTGCGACACCTTCATGTTTATTTTTGTTTATTCGTTTCCTTGTCTATTTCGGTCAAATAAAAAGGAGGAGAACGAATTATAGGGGAGTTTTAGCATTAAGGGGCATATTTGATTATGTTGATTGATTTATTCTTATATAATTTCAAACTCAATGTGTCACGAGGTATTTCCCTTGTATGGTGTATGTAGGTACAATAGTGGAAGATCATATGTTACACACCCTGATGAGAAAAGCTTGAAGATTTAATGTTGAAGCCTTTGAAGAAATGTTTTGAGACCTACATGTTTGGTACCTTTTTCATTTTTAGGGTCATGAGGGTACTATATTTGTATAGGCATTTTCTGTTTTGATAAATTGGATGTTTTTATTTTTTACCGGCATAGACATAGGGGGAGATTTGTAAGGACATAAGTTTATAAATGTCCGTTATCAATTAGTATATCATATGCCGCTACAACCGTCAAAGAATGTTCAAGAACACATATGCAATAAGACAGATCCGAATATCAAGTTTCTTCAACAATCAATCCTTCGCAAGATGAATTGGTAAAGTTTGTGTTTTTATTTCTTAGCATTTCAGTTAGAATATTGGGATAATTATCATAAAAAAATTCTAAGTGTTGAAGCGGAGTTTTTAAGTTTTTCGTCAAAATTATTTTTCGAAGTTTTAAGGCGACGCATTTTCGAGGAAAAGAAAAAAGAAAAAATATTTTTTTAATGGCTTGTTCGAGCGACAACCCTGGTCTTTCAAACGAATTCCATCTCGCGCGGACCTCATTCGAGCGACGCGTGTCATTGTTCAAACGAGATGGGATCTCATTTGAGCGATCTGTTGCCTTAAGGTTTTGTAGAAATACATGTTAAACGAGGCGTATTTCAATAAGAAGTCTTTTCATTTTTCATTCTACAAACAACGCAAATCGGGAGAGCACTTTTGGCTTCTTCAGTTAGGGCTTTAAACCCTTACTTTTCGATTCACAAAAATCCCAATGTTTAGATGAATTGATTTGGAACCCAAGAACATACTTTGTTATTGTTCAACCTTTGTGGAGTGCGTCTCTACACCAAAAGACTGAGTTCATAGAGGTTCGCTGCGTGTGGATCTTTACTGAAGATTGGACTACGGTTCATGTGAGTTTGCTGCGTGGAATCCATTGTTGACTCTAGGTTGTGTGTCTATGTAGTGTGTGAGTTTTAGTGTGTGAGTTTGCCGTGGTTAGTAGATGAAAGGAGATTAATGTAGTGTGTGACTTGTTTGTGACGATAAGATTACTTGGGAGATCGATTTATAAGCATTTGTTTTTTAGTTGTGGCTGATTGGGTCCTGATGTTCACAAAGCTTTGCCCTTTCTTTAATATCATTCGACATATAGCCAGCTTAAGGTAGGCAGATGGCCACCTTACTTATTGGGGAAAAACATTATTCATATAAGTTTAAGGAATATTATTACTTATATAACTTTTATCACCTTAGTTAGTTAAGGTAAAATGTGTAAATACTACATTATTAATGAATGCCTTTGTGAATAGTTCCCATACACTCACAAGTAACCCCATATAAAAAAATTTATGAAAAAAAACACATATAGGTGATCTTGGATCTATGCATAACTTTTTTAAGTACATACACTAAAAGGTATTGCTAAGTTAATCCACCAAAATTAGACATGTATTTATAGACACTACCTTTGTGAATGTCTCAATTTTGTGGATCAACTTAATAATTATTTTTAAGTGGATGTACTTACAGAATACATGGATAAATCCAAGATTATCCTAAAACTTGTATCTCACACTTCTGAGATCCATATGGTGTTTGTGTTAGATTGTGGCTTAACGCATGTACTTTTTCCTCCCCTATATATTAGTGTCCACAATTAGTATTATGACAGTTAGTATAATGACAGTTATATATATCTTCCTATAATTATAACTTCGTTATTATTATTATCCTTTTTTGGATTACAATAGAAATAAGTAGTCCACAAACTATGCAAATTCATGATATATTAGGAGAATAATAAAAATTGGTATAATAATATAAGGATTTTACATACGAGTAATAATCAACATAACACCCACAAATGGGGAAAAAAGAAATGCGTAAATTTTTTTATACGTTTATATTTATGGATATATATGTATGTAATGGAAAATCATAATTATCTATATATAGGGAAAAGGTCAAGTGAGGTCCCAATTTGAGGACCCTGAATGATGTCCATTTTTTTAAAATAGTAAAAAAAATATTTTTGGGTTGATTTGTTTTTAATGATTTTAAACATTTCAGTAGGACCATAAAAAAATAATCAGCTCAAAATGAATGTTTTTGATATTTTAAAAAAATCGATCAAACTGTGTCAGCTTTTAAGTTGTTAAAAACTGACAAAGTTTGATCGATTTTTTTAAAATAGTAAAAAAAATTGTTTTGAGCTGATTATTTTTTTATGGTCCTACTGAAATATTTAAATACCATAGAAAAAAATCAACTCCAAAATATTTTTTTTTACTATTTTAAAAAAATGGACCTCATTCAGGGACATCAAACAGAGAGACGTCACTTGATCCTCTCTCTATCTCTCTCTCTCTCTCTCTCTCTCTCTCTCTCTCTCTCTCTATATATATATATATATATATATATATATATATATATATATATATATATATATATATGTAGTAATGAGTTTTGAATATTAAGGAAGGGAGTGGAAGGGGGAGGATGGAGAGGGGAGAGAAAAAAGGTTTTCTATGAAGCTACCTCTGATTTCATGGAATGTACGGGGTTTGAACAATCCCGAGAAGAGAGAAATTTCTATCCCAACCATTTCGAAGTGGAGGCTAGATATTTTATGCCTCTAGGAGTCAAAGTTGAGGCACATTGATAGGGAGATAGTGAGGTCTATTTAGGGAGTCCGCAAGGTCGAGTGGTGCAATATGATGCCAAAGGTGCTTCTATAAGGGTGATTATAGTGTGGGATGCCAGGATCATGGAAAACCTGGAGAGCATGGTAGAGAATTGATTGATCCCTATCTTGTATATTTAGGAGTATGGAGGATGGGTTCATCTGGAGTTTTCAGGGATCTATGGGGCGGTGGAGGATGTGACACCCCGCCTAATTAAACATCGGGTGATCAGGCCTTTATTAAATTAAAACAGGTTTCTCAAATGGTTCATTCTTAGCATCACTGTCGAAAACTTTTTAATTACTAATCCCCTAGTGTAAAACTAAACTGGTGCCAAATTTTATCTTTCTTAAAACAGATAAATCAACCATGTGGAACAAAGTACAAATAATCATGTACTATAATTCAAACAACAAAGTAAAAGTACAACAGAACAAAAGTAATTCCCGAATAAACCATCGGCTAAAAATACCAAACAACAATAGAATAACCACTAGTCTGAGACTAACATCTGAGACTAATACCGGACCACAAGTCCATACATAGATAGTGTGAGATCCTGTACTAGATCTGAATGAGAAATATCGTCTAATCAAAATCCTGTAAGCATCCACTGTGCTACAGCTCCGAGTCTCTGGAATGGAATCATCATACATGGCGTCCCTGTGGCTGGACACCTAAAAGGTTTTGAAAATATTTTATAGCAAGAGTTAGTACTCAAAACATTTTGAAAATATTTAGCAAGCGTTTATCACAATATAAAAATGCGGTTATTGATTACACATGTTAGGTTCTCGTACACTCTCTTGAGTTTACTCACCCCTCATCTCTTGTGCACACCTAACATTCTAAACTTAGCCTACCTAGCCATATCTTCCAAGATATCTAGGACTAAGTAATCATCTGAACTTATCTATACTTAAGTTCCATTACCGCCCATACAGTACAACCGTTTCACTAACATCTCGCGTATGTTAATTAATTCTCAGGTAACATTTCATCTATGTTATTTTTCAATACTTATCATTTAGTTTCACTACTAAAATTACTACAATTCTCACAATTGTTGACTTTCCAATTGTGTAATTAAGTTTCACTACTTGAATTACTAAATAGATTTTCTCTATCTAAAGGTGCATTTCGTAATTTAGTTTCACTACTTAACTTACCAGTTCAGTATGTATCTTTAAATACTTAATATATATCAATCTACTAATACACAGAAGTAGAATATCATCAAGTATATATTTCACACACAATATATATACTAAGTATCAATCATTACTATTTTGCCCTTTTTATACACGTAAAGGACTCTTGGTTCGGAATGATTCATCGACCCCAAGGTAAGAATTGGTTCGGAATGATACATCGACCCCAATTATTTATATACACAAATAAAGATCTCTTGGTTCGGAATGATTCATCGACCCCAAGTGAGAGTTGGTTCGGAATTATCCATCAACCTCAACTATTTTCAAAATATATATATATACACATATTCTGGTTCGGGACTCTTCCATCGTGACACCAGTTCAAGGTTTGGTTCGGCATTTCTCATCGACCCCAAGCATATAATAACTTTATGTTAGTTCGGAATGTCTCATCGACCCTAACATAATTAATTTAGGTACCAATCTCTTGACCTAAAAGATCACATAATTCAGTAGGTACACGCCCGACCTATTAATCATATACGTACGTAATATTTAAATCTCATATATTTGTCGTACAACATTCGCTTTACGATTTATCTCATTAATCGTATTTATTTGAGTATTCACATAACTCTAAGGGTCCTAGTTACCCCTTACATATAATTTCAGTAGTTACCCTTATTAACCTACTGACTCAATAAATTTAAGCTCGCTCACACTTTTTCGAAATCATATTCTTATCATCTCGAATTAGAATACGTCACAATCAAGCCTATGAATCTCCACTTTAATTCTCTCACAAAATTAAGGTCCAACATTGAATCATAGACTTACTTCCATATCATTATTATAGAAATATCTTTCATCAAGGTCCCAAATACTTCCCCGATAAAATTTTTAGGCATTTGAGTCTTAAAAAGAAATATCTCACATTTTCTCGCAGCCTAAACGAATCATAAATTCTTCTGGCAGATTAAACACCCTCTAGTAAAATTTTGATTTCTCCCTCTACAGAACTCCGATTGACCTAATTCCAAGTTCATTGGATAGATAAGAGAAATACATTTCCAGTAATGTATGGTTCACACTCTAATTCGAAGTAAAATTCAAATCGCACACATTTAAAGTCACGTCAAAATTCTGGCAGATTACTATGTTGACAGATCAAACACCCTGTAGTAAAATATCGATTACTCCCTCTACAGAACTCCGATTGACGTGATTCCAAGTTTATTGGATAGCTAAGAGAAATAAATTTCCAGGAATGTATGGTTCACACTCTAATTCGAATTACAACTCAAATGGAATACGTTTAAAGTTGTGTCAAAAATTCTGGCAGATTGACATCTTGTGTTCTTCAATTAAACGCTAAGTCATTCAAGATTCATGTTCTTTAACCAAGAACTCATAAAGATTATATGTTAATCATCAAACATATTCAAATTTTGTTTCATCTTTACTTAGGGATTCATTCTACATGCAATCCTACCCAAATATATGATCAATTCATACATTTAGTTCAAAGTTTTTCAATAGAATCAACCAATTCTTAAAATTTCCTATACATGGGTATTATAACTTTAATTTTATTTGTAATAAACACTTGCCTTGACAGAGGGAAATATGATTTCTTGGAGTTGATGATGGGTTGATGTTCTTCTCCCTCCATCCTTCTTCCATGGATGATTTGGGTGCAAGATTCAAGTCCAATTCTTCAAGAATCCCTTCTTAAGCTTTGGAATTGGTTTTCTCCTTCTCTCTAATGGTATTGGTGTTTACATGGGTTTTCTAACCCTAACCCCTCTTTCATACGGCTGATAAAAAGGCTCTCAAATTCGTAGGTCTTCATACCCTTTTATTTTAAAAGACCAAAACACCCCCGAATAGTCTCGGTTTAGTCCAAAATTATCCCGAGACTCAACTAGTACCCTTGGGTATACTATTTTGACTAATTTGACCCTTCCGGACTCATCTGTGACCTCTAAATTATCATTTGAGTCACTTAAAAATATTACTCGTTCTCACCCCAACACGGTCTACACGCGTTAAGTAACTATTTACCACTCGCACTAAGTAAATATAATGAGAAATATAAATCGGTATCTATCTCTCGATTAATATTCCAAAATTACAATTTTTAATAAATCTCATTAAATTACTCCTCTTACGTAATTTAAATTAAGCCGTATTTTCTCATTTAATTCTCTAATTTAATTAAATAGAATATTCAGAAATACGGGGTATTACAGAGGATTCTATTAGGTGGGAACTGTGGGAGGAGCTATCAAGCGCTAATACAGTATAAGGGGTTGCTTAGTGTATGGGGACAATTTTAATATGACGAGATTTTCTTCGAAGAGGATTGGGGGAGGCAGGGCCAACAGGTATATAAGGGACTATTCAGAGTTTATTGATGTGATGGAGTTATTGGACCTTTCGTTAGTGGGGGTATTTATATGGTCAAATAATAGGAATACTCTAACACACCCCAATCCAGTTACTTATAATTAATTTTGAAAGTCAAAGTGAGCCAACTATAATTGCCTTAAATGAACCATAAGCATGAGTTATCTTTTTCAGTCATCAACATGAATCCATAAAACTAAAAAAATTTCACAAATTTAAAGTAGTTATGCTTATATGAACTTATTTAAAGGATAAGTAGGCTTAAGTTACCCCATTTACATTTGACCAAAATCATGGTTTTATGCATTCCTTACTAACCCCACTCAACCTCCTAGATTTGGCAGTGACATCACGTTACTTGAAAAACATAAACATCTGAAACCGTGAGAAAAATAGCTCAGTGAATGCATCAACACTATTGCATAAAATTAAACGCAATAAATCATATTCGTGTGAAAATATATAAACTTACTACACTATTGCATAAAATTAAATGCAAATAATCATATCAATGTGATATTATATAAACTTATCCGGCCCATTCATAATGAATGACCAACCTTTCTGAATCATGATTCACAAATCTTATCTGCAATAGATAATTCTCCCCCATTCCTGGTTGTGGAGTAACCCCTTGTCTATAATAGACAAATATCCCCCATTCTGGGTCGGGGAGTAACCTCCCATTTCAGTAAATCGAAATGAACAATTTCATATTCATAATATTTTGATCATATCCATAACCATGTATAAATACATCTTACCAGTGAGTAATAATCTGATCATATCCATAACCATGTATAATTACATCTTACAAGTGAGTAATATCCTGATAATATCCAAAAACATTTATAAATACATCTTACTAGTGAGTAATATTCTGATCATATCCATAACCATGTATAAATACATCTTACCAGTGAGTACACTCACCTTGGCCACTTAATGAATTTATACCTTGCCTTTGTCTGGCACTTCGTCAATCGGTTGTTCCTCCCTTACTATCATTCTTACAATATTAGTATCATCATAATAATATTAATAATCCATATAATAACTGAAATGGAACTGAATTCATAAGCAGCATATAATCCATTCAAATCGTTTATCATAAATGAAGTCCCATCTAATTTCATGTTAAGATATTTAACATATCCAAATAATAGCCCAAACATACTTTAATTACTTCTTAAAAATTCCATCCCTAACATATTAGGTCTACAATTCAAAATGCGGCGCATCATTTAAAGTTCCCTAGAGCAAAATATGCCCATTTCTTTACTACATAGCAAATATTCCCTATATGATCCTCCATCATTCACTCAATTTCCAAAAAAATTCTTAATTTTTATACATCATAAATCTATATGATCTTCTACCCGATTTCAATAAACATATTTAATAATACAAAAATAAAGTTTCATAATTTTTTAAGTTCGTTTTATATGTCAAGGAAAACCTCAAACACAAGGTATACATACTTACACTTTTGGGGAAGATTCTATACCTAAACTTTAAACTATAACCCAAGATTAATTGCTTCGTATTTTTACATAATTTTTGGATATAATAGATAGATATAAGTTTATTTTCATATCCAACTATAATCAATTCATTCCATTTTGTATTCACAAAGATACACCAATTTGATTAATGTAATGATTACGTCCTTAGTTGTATGAATTCAACATGCTTCATACATACAACCTACACATACCCATTTACATACAAAAAAATGTATCCCATTGTTACCAAATATGATCCTTAATATCATATAAAACAACATATGTCATATAAATAATGAAAATTTACAAATTAAATCTTACCAAATCACCTTGGATACATAAGTTTGTTTATCTCTCAATTTTCTTCCTTAATCTTTCACTAATTCACCCTAACCTCTCTTTCTTCTACGGAAAACCTTAACCCACTTGAAATTCTAATATCCATGAAGAATAAAGGAATTTTAAGGTCTTTAAGTTAGCATAAGTGTACATCCCTTTGGTCCAATCAAGATATAACATGTGTCGCCATATAAGACAAAATATCATTTAAAGCTAAATGACTACTCTACCACATGTTCGTAAAAAGATGATATCTTCTCACTTGAATGTCCATTCGATGCACCGTATATTGTATCACAAACCTAATTCATATATCTACAACTATCTAGTTTTTACCTCAAGTCAGTTGGTATATTATAATGGTCAAAACTAGTCTCCAACATGATCATTCCTACCGAAAACTACAAAATTTTGTGTTTGTAAATAATTCAACATTTCATGATTTATGAAGGTAGGATGAGGCTAAATATAATAACTTAATATTAAATGTACTATTAAAACATTATTCATATCACATAAGGTAAGCATGATTTAAATATAATTTATCATAATTATATCCGAGTTATCGCATAATCCTTCCTTATCGCGATTAGATCAATTTCTTATTTCTCAGGTGTAGGAGGAGCAATCTACATGGGTAACCCAGCCTTGTTTACCATGGGTGATATCGAATCATAGCATAGGACTTCTAGAATTCCGAGGCTAGAGAGGAGTGAGGACCCCATTTATATTAAAAAGAATATGTGGTTGATGGAGGTTCATTTTGTGGAGAGAGTGAAAGAATGGTGGTAAGGCTATACGATGGAAGGAAATGCGAGTTTCACTTTGGCAAGGAAGATGACTCTTTTGAAAGAAGAAATCAAGTGGTGGACTAAGGAAGTGTTTGGGAATGTGAATGATTCCATTGTTATATTCATGGAGGATATTAGGGTTCTTGATGAGAAAGATGGGAGATGAAGGCTCACGGGGGAGGAGAAATTGGTGAGAGATGCATGGAAAGTAGAGATTAGAAGGAGTCTTATCTAGAAGGATTTTAGCTGGATACAAAATTATAAAAAAATTCTTTGTGAAGTGTTTAACCTTCACAAATATATTTTTTATATTTTGTAACCAGGTGAAAGTAAAATATTTCTTATCATAAACAGACCCTGCCATGGCAACCAAACCCTCTCCACGGGATTTCATCTTGCAATTAGTAGCTTATTTTGCATTTATCCAAATTGCAATAGTTAATTTTTCACAAATTCAAATTTTAGCAAATGTTATGTTGAATTAATTAAGTGTGCATTCACAGATTAAGTCCAAATTAAATAAGTCAAACCAAACAAGCAAACATGTGAAGAAGTAAGTGTAACACCCCGTACTTTTAATGATTTTTTTATATTGAGATTAATTAAATTAAAATGAGAAATTAATCTGAATAGAAAAGGCATAATATTAATTTTTATTGAATATTACTTTGTGAATAAGTAATAAATTGATAAGAATATATTATGATTGTCATGAGTGAGAAATACGACTGTTACGGTAAATTTAGTCGGGACGCGCGTGTCAGTCATATCGGGACTTAATTTTATGAAATAAAAGGTAATCTCATTTTAGATCATTGAAGTGGTCATTTTGAATATGCCAATGTTTTCGGAAGGGTCGAAATAGTCAGACAAGTATACTCGGGGGTTTAGTTTGGGTCTCGGGGCATTTTTAGGACAAACCGGCACCCCAAAGGGGTATTTTAGTCTTTTGAAATTTTGAGTAAAAGAGACCAACGAGTTTTGGAGTGTATATCTGTAGTTACGTTGAGGGAATTAGGTTAGAAGTTACAAAACCATATACAAAGACCACTAGACAAGGAAGAAGGAGAGTTTTAAGGGAGCTCTACGGCTTTCTACACTGTTTTGCACCACAACCACCACCGGAACATAGATCGGGAGGAAAGGAAACCAACCATACCCTACTTTTTCAGAGATTCAGACCTACTAATTGAGGTAAGTATTTACCTTGAAAAAATTCTGAGCATATATACCATTTATGTTAGTGTAGGATGAAAAAAATCATGAATATATAAAGATTGGTGTTAATTTAGAAGATTTAATTCATGTTCTTGGGTAGGAATCATGATCGGTTAAATCTCTTTATCCATGTAGAACGAATTTGATGAATTAGTAGCATTAACTTGTGATGAAATATGGGTTTTATTGAGGATCTTGAATAAAAATGATAAACTAGGGTTTTTAAGTATTAATCTTCAATTAAATCGATTGAAAGGTGTTATTTGACAATTTGATGAATCTATTACATTGGAAATCATGTATATATGTTGGTATGACGTTTAAAATACTTGTTCGGGAGATTGGGATTGAATCATGGAGTTTAAGGGTTAAAAATGGTGAATCCGGTAATTGCTGCAATTGGAGAAGACGAGACCTGTTATAAGCGAATCGATTCGAGTCCTTGGCCGAATGGATTCAGAAGGCAAATCGATTTGGTTTCCTAGATTTTGACTATTTTCCCCTTTTTTTGTTTAGAACTCATGGGAAACAATCGGGTTAACTTTTGAAGAAATTTTAAAATGTAATGAGAGATATTTTAATTACCAGTAGGCCAATGTTGGGATTGATACTTATTCACATGAGGGGATTCGGGGCTAAAGTTAATTAGGTTTAATTGGGTAATAAAACATAATTTGGAGAATGATATCGGTTCATGGGAAATCAAGGGAACGTATGACCAAGACCAGTAGGGTACGAGTGAGGTATCTACTAAATTGACTTAAGGGACAATTGGTAACCTTTCGAGTATTGGGAAACTTTCAGGATTAGACGATGAGAAGTATTATGGTAAAGTAATGGTACGTAGAATATTCGAGAGTCATTATACTACCTACGGGATATATATATTATAGGTTACGTGTATACCTATACTGAATATATATATATATATATATATATATATATATATATATATATATATATATATATATATATATATAAGGGGTGTGAATATCTATTGTTTGATTTATTATGTGTGTGAACATACCTAGGCTAATGGCTATCACGGGAGCTTCCGCTTCGTGGACAATCTTATCCTGATGAGCCCTTTAGGGGGATTTTGATTGCTGCCTCAGAACATAGAACTTAGGGTTTGAGCACTACTAGTGTGAATAAGAGTGTGACCGGTCATTTGAGTGTGTTAGATGTGTGTATAGTCGAAAAGTTTAGAACTATGTTCGCCTCCAACTTTGTGTGAATTTTTTAATGTATGGTTAAAGATTGAATCTGAACCCGATGTCCTTACTTAGTACGTGATCTACCAAGACTTGATAGTAGAGTCTTCCCGCATCGCAGGTCTCTACCTAGGTATGTTGTATATGTATATATTATAAAATTGATGGAAATATATATACGTGTTATTTGTTCTGATATGAGTGTTTTAGTAGATACTATAGATAGTGATATATAAATTTAAATTCAGTATGTATGAACCTAATAATTAATTGGTGAATCTTAATAGATAAAAGGAACTGGAAAGTTCGTAACGTATTGTATGGAAAATACGAGTGGGCACGGGATATTAATTGACGAGACAAAAGGCTTAAGTCAAATTAGTTAGGAGGGGTAGCGTAACTAGGTGGGTTTAGAATAATACGTTAGGCTTGCACAATAGTTGAGAGGCGAGAATATCAAGTGAGAGAACGTGAAGCTAACATTTATTTAATATGTACTCTTTAATTCACTCTAAATACTTGCTAAAAAAATTTCAGACTGTTTTACTTGGTCTTTGTACTGTTTCAAATCAATTTTTGTAAAAACATTTAAGGTGCCCAACCACGCTAGGCTTAGGAGTTCCTTCTTATTTTCTGTGTTATAGCTGTTGTGGACGTTTCAGGACCTTCGTAATAGATGCCTCCACATTTATTGGTTCCTATTTATCATTTTAACTATCTCAGTCGGGCATGTTGCCCATCTCTAGCTAGTGATAAGTTTTTAGGGACATTGTATTTTTATTTGGTTTCAGTATTAAAGTTGGATTATTATTATGGTTGATTGTATTCGAATTTCTATCTGGAGTGTTACTATAGGCCTATTAATTCATCTCATTGTTCTATCATTATTATTATGTTTATTGGAATGGTGAATGTGAATTATTTAGTTTAAACTAGTTTCATGTTAATGACAAGAATTAAAATTTTGACACCAGGTCATTAGGATATTAGTAAAATAAATTAGTTTTCGAAAGTGATGATAAGAATGACACCATTAATAATTCATATTTAATTTAATAATGGACTGATCAAGAAGGATTAGAATAGGCGGGGTGTCACAGATGGTATCAGAGCATCAGGTTCTAGTGTCCTTTGATCTGTGTGGACTTATTATGTTTCCAGCGTAGCATTCTTTAATATAAAGCCCTATTATTAGGATTGTTGTATTCATGATTACGCATTTATGTCTTCAGCTATTTTAAGATATAATGAAGTGTGTACTGATAGAAAATTCTTTTTCATTTCAAATGCCTCCTCGATGTGCACCACAAGCCACCCTAGAGGCACAGCCCGAGCCTCAGCCAGCTCCAGCCCCAGGGACTATGAATGCTTCCTAGGTTTCCGCCATTATGGCACACGTGTTAATGTGGCCTTGACTAATTTTTCCCACCTAGCACCACAGGTGCCACCTCCTACACACTCGTTTCCTTCTGTTTGGGAGAGAGTCAGATGCACCTTTTGGAAGGCTCATCCTCTCGAGTTTCAGGGGCGCTCTGACATAGTTGCGACGTGCCAATGGAAGAAGGATATCCAAAAGCATTTGAGAATTTATGAGTGAAATTATGTAGTGAGATAAATACTAGCTACCCTTAAGCTAGTGGGGGCAACCTTACAGTGGTGGGAGTCCGTTACCACTGCACATGAGAGATACACCTTGACGATTCAGGATATTTGGGAGAAGTTCAATCGCAAATACTTCCCATCCACCGTTCAGACTGAGATGAGGAGGAGATTCTTAAATGTGTCACAAGAGGGGAGGACTGTAGCGGAGTATGAGGAGGAATTTACTAGGATGGCAAACTTTATCCCTAAGGAGGTGATCACGAAAGAGAAGAGGATATAATTGTTTGTGTATGGTCTCACCTAGAGGATCCGATAACATTTGTTGGGTAACCCGGCTTTAAAGACTTATACGGATGTGTTGAATGCTTCTTTACTACACTATTAGGACCACCGCTTCCATGTTAAAGGAAGCAAGCGCTCAATAGAGTCCAGCCAACAAGACATGACTGGGTAATAGTACCAGTGGGGCACAATCAACTAAGAGTCATATAAGGCAGAGTAAACACGCTTTCCACCAAGAGGATGCTGCTAAGCATTTTCGTTTGAGGATTATAGGAAGGGATATGGTGGATTTAGGCAGAGCTAGGGGAGAGGTGGTAGTGGCCAACAGGGCTAGAGGGGAGGAAATTTCACATGCAGGTGTTTAATATGTGGCGAGAATGGACACAAGTGTTAGGATTGCCCTGATAAGGGAAGAGTTCAGCAGCAGCAGGGTGCTCATTAGGAGTCCCAGAGGACTATTTTCCCTGTCGCCCTCCCAACACCAGCACTCGCTTCAGCATTTTTTCAAGCACCAGTAGTTCCAATAGCCCCACCTCGGTAGGAGAAGTTACAATACGGGCGTGTATATAAGGTCCACTAGGCTGCAGTTCCACAGGCTGCACCTGCAGTAGAGGGTATGTTTCTTGTAAATGGAACTTCAGGGTGCATTTTATTTGACACTAGGGATTCACATTTGTTCATAGCCATTAGATTTACATGAGCCATAGGGTTGTTAGACATAAATGATAGTACACGCACGTGTGTAGACTCACCACTAGGTAGCAGGACACTTATATTTTTTATCTGTCGGGGTGCGAGTATAGATATTGGGAGACTTGTTTTGCCTATCGACATGATTGTGTTATATATGTTAGAGTATGATGCCATTGTTGGCATGGGTTAGCTAGTAACGTATAGGGACATGATAAATTGTTAGAGTAGGAGCATAGTGTTTTCGCTTTCAGGCTAGGAGATGTTCTTAATGGAGATGCCTCATACTGAAGGAGGATACTCGACTCATTTATATTATGCAGAGAAGGAGACCTATCAGTGAGTAGGTATTCCCTAAATTTGATCCCAATTGTGTGTGAGTTCGTAGACGTATTTTAGGAAATACCGAGATTGCTTCCTAGCGGAGAGATTGAGTTCATCATTGATTTAGCGTCGGGCACTCTGTCGATAGCTCTTGCGCCTTATCGTATGGTTCCTATGGAGATGAGGAAGCTATGGGATCAGATTGAGAAACTATTGGGTCATGTATTTATTCATAGGAGTACTTCACCTTGGGGTTCTTCAATATTGTTTGTGAAGAACAGGGATGGATCTTTATGACTCTGTGTGGATTACCGGGTGAGCCCCCCTCAACATTTCATTTTTCAGCATTTGAACCAAAACATAACTTACAGGGGAGGGGTGAGCCCCCTCGTCATTTTTCCATTTTTTATTTAAAAATAACTTAGGGGAAAGGTGAGGCCTCCTCTGCATTTTTTTACAACATTTGAACCAAAACACAATTTAGAGGGGGGTTGAGCCCCCTTATCTTTTTTTCATTTTTTTGATTCAAAGATAATCTAGAAGGAGGGGTGAGCCCCCCTCGACATGATTTCATCAAATAAGAGAAAGGAGATTTCCTTAAAGCTTTTTCTTTATTATGACTAGCTCGTGTCCTCTCGTCCTATTTTGTCTTTTGTGTTTTTATTTTTTTTTTATTTTCTTTTTGAAAAACCCTCTCAAGACTACTCTCTTGAATAGGTGGCACATGTTAATTTTTTTTATTCATGTCTCCTTTGTTAAAAGACAAAAACACAAGGGTTATATTTGAAATCTCAACACAATTTCAAAAGCGAATGAAATTGTTTTTGCGTTTTGTGAAGAAACCCTTTTGTCAACGCTATTTGTTTTCATAGAAAATCTAGGGCAATTACTTGCAGGGGGTTTACAACAAGAAAATCAAGAACCACCTTTTCTTTCTATCAAATACGATAGTGGTAAAGTCACATCTCTTATATTAAGATTGGTAAGGAAATTTTTTTTCGACTGATCTTTAAGATCTGTGAGCAATGAATCTTTAAGAAATTGACCATGAGGTGTTGGTTCCTGTGTTCGGGTTTGAAAACAACGAGGTGCTGGTTCCTCATTTTGTGTGAAATGTTTTTACAAATATTACTTTCAGATTTATTTTTCGAGCCTTCGTTTTCAAAGAGGAAGTGTGGGACTCACAGATTTGGCTTTGAGTTTCTTCCCCCCCCCCCCCTTTTTCGGTTACTGTTACGAATGAGGGACACCGAGTCAGGCCTTGGTGGTTGATGAATGATCAAATGAATATCTTGGTTTGTGAAACAAAATCATGATTTCGAGCAACAAATTTTTGCGAATAATTTTGTATCTATCTTTACTTTTATAAATATTTGTAAGACTTTACTGTCTGGTGGTCGAGGAACCCATATAGTGTCTGTAGTGTTGATGAGGGACAATTTGGGGCTGTTGCAGTAGTGGGTTCCTTGAAGTTCAATTCGAAATGGAGGAGTCTCTCGTTGGGAGATACCCTCATCTCGGGTTTAGCATCTGGAACCCCTATGGATGATGGTTCCTCGCCTATTATGTTTGTGTCGGAGGATTCCTCACCTATTATGTCTGGAACCCCTATGGATGACGGTTCCTCGCCACATCTAAGGTTTCATGGTTTCCTCGTCGAAAATTATACCAGAGCCTCAATTCTTCTCAGGTTCCTCTACTACCACAAATAATTCACTTGGTCTTGTATGTATCCCCTCAATGCTTAGGGGTTCCTCGCATACAGTTTCATTAGTAGTGACCTTTGGTTTGCCATCTGGGACCAATATGGTTGATGGTTCCTTGCATATCTTATTTTCCACGGTGGTTTCCTAGTCTCACGCTATTTCGACTAGAGGGTCAGCTGCAGCAAATTCTTTATTGATGAAGAGTATCACCCAAGGTTCCTCGCGGGTTGGATTTGTTCCCTAGGGTTCCTCGTCGACTGCTATTATCACAAGGAATTCACTAATTGATGAGGAGTAATTTTTTTTCCGACCATTTTCCACATATAATAATCGTGATGGTGAGGGAACATAAAACTATTAAAAACACTATTTTTTTAGACACGCGTTAACGTTTTTTTTTCAACCTGGATTCCTCGCCCAAGACCTTGGATGTGGGGGGGGGGGTCCTCGTCAGGAGCCTTTGGGACTGCAGGTTCCTCGTCTAAGACACTGAAAATTGTCTTTGTCTTTCTATTCTATATTATTTTATTTTATTCATCATGATATAAATAAAATAATAATCGACATGATTTGACTTTTTTTTTAAGATTCATAATATTTAACGAGAGAACATGTGGTTTTGAAAACCACAAACATTTATGAGGATAAATTCATAAAAGTAATTATGAATAATACTTTTTTTTATCAAGTAAACCAACTAGCATATTTATGAAATGCTTCTAGAACACAAATCAATAATTGTGAAATGAACATATTCGATAAATAATAAAGCAAGGCAAGTTTACTTAGCTAATTGGGAGTAAGATATGTCATATAAGGGAGTAGGGTCTCCTCTAAGGTGTCCTTGAGGGTTAATCCTCCACCACCATTTTCTTTGCTAGAGAGTTACTTGGTCACCATTTTTTTTGTCCTGGCGCTACCTCTAGCACCGCTGCTCTCTCTCGCAAGAATCGTCACTGATGCAACTATTTGTTTCGGCGCCGCCTTCCACGGTGGAGCCACCTCTATGGTTGTTGGTGCTGCAGCTGCTGCCCCTCTAGAGGGGGCTGCTGCTATCAATGGAGTAGCTGTTGTTGCACTACTCTGTCCTCTTTGAGGAGAAGGTGCTCTACTTTCAATCATTACCACCTCCTCTTGGGTGGCCTGATCAGTTTGAGCTCCATCCCCATGTGGAGTGTCTTCCAAAATCAGCTGCTTAGAAACAGTAAAACCTTCTTTGTACATGAAAGTGAGGATACCTCCCCAGTAGAGTCGCCAAACGTAGGATGGTAGTGAGACTGGGGTCTATGAATAACTGGAAAGGGTGAGGCATGACCCACTCCAATGGATGTTATCTGCAAGATTCTCAAGAACTTCTAGAGAAGCTTTTGATGAGACCTTCTCCTTTTAGTAAAAACGAAGCTCAAGCTGGAACTCCTTCTCTGCAAGAAGATGAACTTCCACAACAATAATAGTAATTTTCTCAAGTGGAGATCTTGAGAGTGATGCATGTCAGTGGGGAGTGAAAGAATAAGGCACTTAGCACTTAGAGAGAGAGCAGGGAGAGAATATGAGAGAGGTTCTGGTGTGATTTTGACATTGTGACTTCGTTATTGAGTGTTTCTCTCTTCTTTTTTACCTTTCCAGGGGTCCTATTTATACTTGGGCACTAGGGTTGGCACTTTTGGCGCCCAAACTTAGAAGGTTGGTGAGGGACAAGGTCTGTAGTGTACCATTTGTCCCTACCTGTGTGCAGCAGCCTGTCTCCTCAGGCAGGTGCCACCTGGTGCAATACCAAAGTCAGAAAGAAAATATGTCTATGCTAGATGACAAAATATCTGATTTGGTAAATATCTTTTGAAACGGTAACTTTTCGTATAAACTTTGTAAACTTGAGGGGGGGGGGGGTCTCGAGGACCACCTCCTCTAAAATCTTTGTAAGCTTGAAGGGGATCTTGAGGATCCCTTTCTAAAATAACTTTTCTTGAGAGGGGTCTAGAGGACCCTCTCCTTTAAAATCATTTTACAAATAGTTATTTTCTTGTGAGCAGCCAGCCCTTTGGCTGCTCACTTCACTTGCCACTAAGTGTGAGGTGTGTGAGGACTGGGAGACCCTAGGGTCTTCCTACTAGTATTCTCTCAATCCTATAGTGCTAAATGGTTGAGCTTGATCAACATACCTTTTCCCTAAACCGCCAAGCCAAAACTCCCAAGAGATCCCAACTGGCCTACTTGAGCCCTGCTTTCTCAATTAGGCAACCTGTACAAGAAAATAAGTGTGTAGAGGGGGCTTGAAGGTAATCCTGAGATTTAGGATAATAACACCATTAGCAACAGTGTTCGGGATTAAGAAACTATGGCAATTCAGCGAGGCAGCTCAGCGTGGCAACTTGTATTTTAGCTTGTTGTGTTAGTCCTATTGTATCTTTGTTTATATTGACTATAAGCTATAACGGTTGTAATGATGTAACAAGAATAATAATGAGTTTTAGTGTGAGGTCAAATGGTACTCACGAGAGACCAGGCTTGGTAGGTCCTGGGAGAGCTTTTATGTTCTATTTAATGACCTCACCGTGGGAACTTTAGAGGGACTTAGTTTGGAGGATTGAGAAGTGAGGCACCATTGGGTCTTGTCCGACCATCTTTGATACACTTGGTAAAACATCGAAGGACCCTGTCCGTGGAACCTCGGGCGGAGAAACATGGATTTCCATCGAGCGTTGACTTATGAACAAACAACTCTCTACTTAATGTCACATCCATCGTAGGTGATGTCACTAGCCAACAAAACAATGTCTGACCTTCACTTGAGTAAACCACCGTGGTATTTGGGGCTGTCATGCAGTTAGTGAGCCACCTCTGCCACAACAGTTCCCTGACACACAGTGGTTAGGCAAAAGGCATGTCTTGACATTTAATGTTTATGACGTGGAGAGAACTAGTTCATCAGGTATTTAATGTTTATGACATAAAGTATGAGGGATGTCTTTTACAGGCATTGATGACTGAGTTGCCTCGGGGGTGGTGTGGGAGGCTATTTAAGGACCCCAACCACCTTTGAGGAGTGGATGATCTTTTTAGAGTTCCGAAGTTATTACTACAGAAAATATACATCAGAGAGAGTTATTGCAAACTAGAGAGAGTTTACTCACCCACCATTGTCATTTATTACGAAGCTTTTAATACTTGACGGAGATTCTTGCAAGTGGTTGGTGTGTTTGGCTGCCTGCCAAGGTGTATCTAGGGTGCTTACTTCTCTCTCCCTCTTGAGAAGTTACTTCTAAGTTCATTACTACCTTATGAGTTATACACGAGAGATTTATGAGTTTACACTGAGTTCATCTTCATTTTGTTTGTGTTTGCATGTCCTATAATTAATCCAAGGTTTTAGCCAATTTAACTTATATTTACCGTACTCAAAAGGGGTTACGCCTCCATCTTATCTAAACTACCCTCTTACATTTGGCGACTCTAATGGGGAGTCATTTTTCTAATCAAGGAGTATGGCACAAGATAATGTTAATCGAAGGCTCAACTTTGATGACATCCAACACAATAAAGAACAAGCTGTGAGAGAACAAGAGGCTCTAAGGGATGGGGATCCTCGAATAGAGGTACCTCCAGTTCAGGCGACGAAAGTTGTTTCGGGGGTGACACAAGCTTCCACGAGTTCAGGGATGGGACCCACTCAGGTAGCACTGACGCGACTGAAAATGTGTCTCAGAAGTGCGTTCACTGTAGGATCAATTGTAAGCCTGTCGCTCAAGTAATAATCCCAGTAAGTCGGGTATCGATCCTCAGGGAAAAAGGACAACGGAGTTGTGACGACGGGAAAAGACAGAGGAACCCTAACTTTGACTCTAAGAAGAAAAAGAAAAATTGATTTGGTTTTTAGATTGATTACAGCTAAATGCAATAATGAGAATAAGAAAAGATGCAACTATACTAATCTACCTAACTTATGAGTGAAAAATAGTCCGAAACTTTTTATTTAAATGATGAGAAAAATAGGACGGGAATACAATCCCCCAACCTTAGTGTAGTGCGAATATAATACTAATCTTAAATTTATCTGATTGATTTGACCCAGAATTTAGTACTCCCAAGTATTATATATACGAGGTTCAAGCCTGCGTCATACCTAATCTGAGGATGAGTAAATCAGTATCGCGATAGTAGCACTCGAATTTCACTCTAAATCATCACGATTACCGAGAGGCAAACGAGATATAAAGATCTACAATCGTTGTGCAACTACGCAATACGATCAAGGTCAATCATTAAATTTAGTGGATTAATTTTATACACACGCACTAACACATTAGGCTGGGTTCATGCATCCCGGCCCTGGGAAATCTAGCCTAACATGTTGAAAATAATGGAAACAAGGATTAATGTGCAGGAACTCATAATTACTCTAAGGAAAATAGTAATTAGATGCAAAAAAGAATTAGAACTAAAAATTACTCACTAATATTATCCAAGCAATAAGTGAAACAATGAAAGAAACAGATACTCACAGAAATCACTGAATAAAATCTTCAATCCTTGAAATAAATCTGAAATTATTAACTAAGTTAGGGTTTCTGGAAAGGAAGAGGAAAAACCTACTAATTCTCCGTCCCTCTAACAATACTAAATCGGGTCTTTTATACCCTACAACAATATCGGAAGTCAGCTGCACTAGGAGTCTTTTTAGAAAGAGAAAATATTTTCAAATCTCGAAGACCGGACCGGTCCGGGGCTTAGGCGGACCGGTCTGCCCCCAAGGCGGATCGGTTCTTTTTATTTTGTGGCGGACCGGTCCGTGGGCGGACCGGTTCTTTTTATTTTTGCATTTTTTGGTTTGCATGCGATCCGGGGTCTTCTGGAGTTTGGCAAGGCGGACCGGTCGGGTGTAGTGGCGGACCGGTCCGAATATTTGACTTTTTGGTTCCTCTTTGACTGTTCATAACTTTTGTTCCAGGATTCCGATTGAGGTGACATTTCTTCCTTTGTGCTCATGAATGAGATGTCTTCGACTTCTTTTAAGGTACTTCAGCCGAATTCCGAGTGGAAATTACGCTTTTACCCTTGAGACTTTTCCTTCTTTCTTTCTTGATTCTACCGATTTCCTTCTTTCGTTTCTTGACATCAAATACCTACAAAGTCACTACAAAATATCAGAAACTTGGTGTACTCATTGGGATCAGTCAGTAGCACAGTTATGAGATAAATCCAACTCAATTACATTGTTCGAGGTGCTAAAAGTAACTAAATCAAGGGATAAATTAGGAAGAATTTATGCCTAATCAAACCCCCCCTAACTTAGAACTTTGCGCATCCCGAGCAATGTAAAAGAATCCTAGCGTGGCTCAACTCTTTGAAAATCATTTTATTGGGATAAAATACCTTTTTCGCGGGCAAGAGATTGCATTTAGCGTATGCAACAAGCCGTTAAACCCCTAGGTTACCCTAGTAGGACGAGTGTTGTCTCGTGAGGGTTTGCAGAGAATATACCCACAAAATTCGACTCAAAGAGAATTCAAAATATGCAAAAATTGTGCAATTCAAACTTTTCCAGAAAATAGTCATCATCAAGTCATATTTGCAAGTCTCAAACCGTAGTGTGTGTGTGTGCGTAGCCAGAAATATAACCACCAATTTCCACTGATTGATCATTACGCTACTTATCCAAAAATTCGTTTTGATTTCAAGTTCTCACGGAATACTCTCACAAACGAATCTCTCGAATTATTTATATTCTCTCGGTATGCGTGATATCAAGAGTAAATGTAATGGAAGAAAAATCACGCATACAATTAGAAAGACGGAAATTTTATGGTGAAAGGACCTCATCAAAGGATTACGGTTTTAAAAATGGGAACATTGCCTTTATTTCGCGCACTTCATCTCTTTTATTATCTTTTGGTGTCTTAACTCTCCATGCGGTAATCAGTTTTCGCAATTTGGACTCGGTTAGGACTTTTTTGTGTTTTTAGGGTATATCGGGTAAAGTGAAGGAGGTATGGACAGTTGGAATTGGAAAAGTCCTTAATGATGTCCATTTTTGCTTTTTCCGGGCTATTGCTCATTTTCTTTTTTTTTTCTTTTTTTTTGTTTTTCACTACTTTTCTTTTCTTGCTATTTTTGTTGAGCATCACTAATTTTTCTTGCCCCTTTATATGCACTTTTTGGACTAAATTCTGAATTTTTCCATTTTTCGCAATTTCGGGCTATTGGGGTTGTTTGGGTTATCAGCGAAAGGGAAAAATCATTCGGCTCGATTTGGGTTGCAAAAAGGGTGATTTTTTTTTCACGAGTTTTTATGGCCAATATTTTTGGGTGACAAACGAGTGCCTACTTCATCGTCCAAAATACCAATTGCGTTACCATGTGCGTTTCGAGATGACTTTAAGTTTAGAGACTAATTTGGCACGTTTTTCAAAGCAATATTACACACATTTTTCAGAACCGATCAAAATGAAAGGATTGAGATCCTTGACAACTTTTTAGGCGCTGAAAAGAACGTTGAGTTAACAATTAACTCATATTGATTTAAAAACTCGCAAAACGTGATAGGCTCGAATCTCACCGGGTTTGTTAATCTCCACACTTATTCGTTAAGTCGTCAATTTTCGTTCAATTTTCATCTTTGGTCAATTTTGGCTTTGTGTACATTGAATGTTTACAACTTGAGACTTTAAACCGACTTTCAATGATATTTTTGCAAAATTTGAATTTGAATATTTGTGAAGTTTTAGAAATACGCACTTGTGACCCCCCTAACTTAGACTTTTGCATTTTCCTCAAGCAAAAAGGACTAAAATCTAACTCAAAGCGAATTAAAAGTGCGGATAAATAAAACAAACAAATAGAGAAAATGCAGTTTTTATTACAATAGGACTGTGTTATATGTGCAGGGGAAAACATACAACTGCGAACAGGCAAAAGAAAAAAAAAACTACCAACACCATATAAAGGTTCACCGGGGGGGGGGGGGGGTATGGGAGGAACCGGGCGCGTTGGGGTCATAGGGGTTCTGGTAGTAGGAAGGTAGTGGCTCATTAGGATCCCCTATGCGCCGATAGATGTCCGCTTGGAAGCGGAGAACGATGCTCATGTCGCGCTCGTAGTTGGTCTGAAAGGTGTTGAAGTTGGTCTCAAGCGCCGACATACGCGCAGATAGGTCCGTGCCCTCCCACTCGAAATCTGGTTCGTCCTCCTCGTCCGCCGACTCCTTGTCCGGACCGATATCCCCCATCTCAACGTCCTCACCAGCTGCCCCTGCGTCTTCCTCGTTGTTGCTCGAGGCAGCCTCCTCTTCGACATCATCACTCCGCCTAGCCCGGAGGACGGCTAGCTGTTTGGCGCTTTTGGTGCGGCTCCCTTATTCGAAAGGACCAGGGAGGCGCGTATGGTCGCTCGGCGCCTCTATGCCAACATCCTTAAGGATGGTCGTGATCAATCGGGCATAAGGAAGTGGGGCGATACCCTTCTCATCCAAGGACACGTTAATGATGTCCGCATATAATGTGCGGCCCAAATGGATGGAAGTTTGGGGGTCGAAGAGATGATATGTCAAGGTAGCTTGCCGAGGTCGCATGGCAGAGTCATTGGACATTTGCAATAGGTTGGTGCACATAATCTGAAAGGTAAGGCGCGCCTTCTCGTTGAGGCGTCCAACGGCGACGGTTTGCCCCGTCCAAGCCACGTTCGGTGCAATACGGGCCATGATAATGTCCTTGTCTACCGGGGGGACGTTTTGGGGATAAGTAAATTCTTGGACGTCCGGGACATCAAACTCGTACAACTTGGCCGTGAGAAGGGCCAAGGAAAAGGGAATGGGAGTCCCATCCACGAAAGATTCAGCCTCGAATTAGCCCGTCCGGACAAGTGTACCATAGAATGAGCGGACTTCGGTTGCCCAAACTGCATCGTGAGGTTGGTTGAGGAAATGGCACCAGCCCCGGGCCATGAAAAGGGCGGTGACGGAGTTGGGCAGAGCTTCCCATTGGACAGCGCGCTCCATATGGAGTTTGCGGCCCAAATCGAAGTATTAAGCGCACCATCGCTCCTCTTGGCGGGAGCGGTATTCGCCGTGACCGGAGGGGTGGATCACGGTGGAGTCATATTTGGTGGGGGCAACACGGGGGGCCATGGAAATAGGAGGGAAGTATTGCTTGAAAAACTAGAGAGGAAGAAGAGAGTATTTGGGTTGAAGGTGTGAGTAGGAAAGGGAGGATTGGAGGTGTATTTATAGTGGAAAGGGGAGGGGAGGGGTTGGTTTTGGAGGGAAGGGGTTTGGAGGGAAAAGGGGATGAATTTGGGAGGGAAAGGTTGGGTTTAGGAAGAGGAAAAACGGATTGGAGGGAATCAATGGGATTGGGGGGAAAGGGGGGTGAATCTTGGGAAGGGGAGAAGGTAGATATGTAGAAGGCGGACCGGTCCGGGGTAGTGGCGGACCGGTCCGGCCTTTTGACTTTTCAAATCCTCGATAGGCAGATCGGTTCCTTTAAAAATAAAAGGAACCGGTCCGGGGTCGGACCGGTCTGCCCCAGGGTTTTTGGGCTGGACTTCTTCTACTTCGGTTTCGAGCTCTCTTCTTCAAACAAATTTCACGTTCCCGATATCCTCTCTATCCAATTGAACTAAAGACCCTCTCGATTTCACTGGTCAGTCCCCTTTGACTCAGAATTCCCAAAACACACGAATGCTTCTCCCGAATGAAACCTGGTCCTAACGACTCTTAAAACACACACGACTCTCACACACACGACTCTCACCCCATACGCGTCGGGGGTGCGACGACCTCACTTCAACAGCTCACTCAACCCCGTAAATGGGGTCCGACAACCAGACAGTGTCGAATTCTTCTGTACACGCCTCTAGATATGTATTTAGGTGTTGTCCATTCACTTTGAATGTATTTCCCCCTTTTAAATCGTCTAGTTCAACAACTCCGTGGGGGAAAACATTCTTCACGACGAATGGGCCAGACCAACGTGACCGCAACTTTCCTGGGAAGAGGTGAAGCCGAGAGTTGTAGAGGAGAACTTTTTGCCCGGGGAGAAACTCTTTTCGTCGAATGATGTTATCATGCGCGAGTTTCATCCTCTTTTTCGAAATTTTGGCATTCACATACGCATCATTTTGTAGTTCTTCTAACTCATTCAATTGAAGCTTGAGGGCTTCACCGGCCTTATCCATGGCATAGTTTAATTGCTTAATCGCCCAATACGCCTTGTGTTCGAGCTCAACAGGAAGGTGGAAAGGTTTTCCATACATAAAGAGGAAAGGGGACATGCCGAGTTGGTTCTTGTATGCGGTACGATAGGCCCATAGCGAATCGTTTAATCTAAGTGACCAATCTTTCTGGGTAGGATTGACGGTCTTTTTGAGAATGTTCTTAATTTCTCGATTCGCTAGTTCGTCCTGCCCATTCATTTGTGGGTGATAAGTCGTTCCAACCTTGTGAACAACGCCATACTTTCTCACGAGCTTCTCGAATGGCCTATTGCAAAAGTGCGTACCATTATAGCTAATTATTGCTTTCGGTGCACCGAAGCGGGAAAGTATGTGTTCCTGCAGGAACTTTATCACCACTTTTTTGTCATTAGCCTTGGTATCTATAGCTTCCACCCATTTAGAAACGTAGTCTACCACGACGAGGATGTATAGGAAACCAAAGGATAGAGGGAAGGGACCCATGAAGTCAATACCCCAATAGTCGAATATCTCAATGATGAGTATAGGAGTAAGAGGCATCATGTCTCGTCGAGTAATGGCTCCCATTTGTTAGCACCTATGGCATGATTTGCAAGCATCGTTCAAATCCCGGAAGATTATGGGCCAATAGAGACCGCATTGTAGAATTTTAGCGGCCATCTTTTTTGTCGAAAAGTGACCTCCACAAGCTTTCGAATGACAAAACTGGATGACTTTTGGGATTTCGTCATCCGGTACACATCGTCGGATGATTTGGTCTGCACAGCATTTAAAAAGGAATGGATCATCATAAAAGAACATGCGCGACCAAGTAAGAAACCTCTTCTTATCTTGCGGTGTCCAATCGGGAGGGACGACTCCCGTAACAAGATAGTTTACTATGTCCGCAAACCAGGGATACGAAGAGGTAGAAAAAAGCTGCTCATTCGGAAAATGTTCGTCTATGGGTATGGGATCACTAGGTACGTCGGACGAAAGCCGAGATAAATGGTCGGCCACGACGTTTTCTACTCCTTTCTTATCTTTGATGGAGAGATTGAACTCTTATAGGAGTAGGATCCACCTTATGAGGCGCCGCTTGGTGTCTTTCTTTGCAAGTTGATATTTCAAAGCCGCGTGGTCGGTGAAAATAGTAATAGGAGAACCAATGAGATAGGACCGGAATTTATCAAGGGCAAAGACTACCGCTAGCAACTCCTTCTCCGTGGTAGAGTAGTTGAGTTGAGGTTCGGTAAGAGTCCAGCTGGTGTAGTAGATGACATGAGCTTGGTTATCTTTTCGTTATCCCAAAACAGCCCCGATCGCGTAATCGCTGGCATCACACATAAGTTCGAATGGTAAAGACCAATCCGGAACTTGCATGATGGGAGCGGACACAAGCATGTTCTTCAATTTGTCAAAAGATCTTTGGCATGCTTCCGTCCACTCAAATGGGGTGTCCTTCATGAGTAAGTTGCTTAAGGGCCTAGCGATGGCTCTAAAGTCCTTAATGAACCTTCGATAAAACCCCGCGTGGCCCAAAAAGGATCTCACGTCCTTCAGCGATTTCGGTGGGGTAAGATCAGCTATGACATATATCTTAGCCCTATCAACCTCTATTCCTTTGGATGATACTATGTGGCCAAGAACTATTCCCTCGGTGACCATGAAATGGCACTTTTCCCAATTCAGCACAAAGTTCTTTTCCACACATCGGGTAAGTACTTTTTCCATCTTTTCTAAACAATGATCGAAAGAGGTTCCAAAAATGTTGAAATCCTCCATGAACACTTCGAGTCCTCTCTCGACCATGTCGCTAAATAAGCTCAACATGCACCTTTGAAAGGTCGCGGGTGCATTACACAAGCCAAATGGCATACATTTGTAGGCAAACGTACCAAAAGCGCAAGTGAAAGTCGTCTTCTCCTGGTCAAGTAAATCTACCTCAATTTGGTTGTACCCAGAATAACCATCAAGGAAATAATAGTAAAGGTGGCCCGCCACTCTTTCAAGCATTTGATCAATAAATGGCAAGGGGAAATGGTCTTTCCTAGTTCCCGCATTGAGTTTCCGATAATCAATGCAAACGTGCCACCCGGTGGTGGTACGTTGGGGAACTAGCTCTCCCTTGGCATTCTCAATCACAATCATACCCGACATCTTCGGGATGACTTGAATAGAGCTTACCCACTTGCTATCCGAGATTGGGTAGATGATCCCGGCATCCAACAATTTGATTATTTCGGTTCTCACAACTTCTTTCATGTTGGGATTCAGTCTTCTTTGCATTTCTCTAGAAGCTTTGACATCCTCTTCGAGATGGATCTTATGAGTGCAAATTAAAGTACTTATCCCCTTCAAATCAACTATGCACCAACCAAAAGCACTTTGGTGCTTCCTCAGAATTTTCAATAATTTACCCTCCTGCCCTTCATTTAGGCTAGAGGAGATAACAACAGGAAATGTCTCATCCTCTCCTAGATATGCATATTTAATATGGGAGGGAAGTTTCTTTAACTCGAGGGTTGGAAATTTTTCACTCGAGGGAACCATGTGCGTATCCCTCAGAGGTAATTCCTCGAATCTAGAAACCCAATTAACCTCTCTCACATCCTCGTCCGACTTACTCTCATCGAGTATCTCGCTCAACTCTTTAACCTCCCTCTCGAAGTCGGTGTACGTCCCCTCACTATCGCGTTCCACCGCTAAACAGGATTCTAAAGCGTCACCACAGTAATTCTACTCAAAGTATTCCTCTATTATCTCATCTATGAGGCTCACCGCGTGAAGATCGTCTTCCTCCCCTGCATTTTGGGCTATGTGGAAGACGTTGGTTTCCAAGGTCATGTTCCCAAATGTGAGTTGCATTCTCCCATTCCTAGTATTGATGATTGTGTGAGCCATAGCTAGGAAAGGGAACCCAAGGATGATGGGAACTTTATTACTCGAGTGGAAGGAGGGCTCCGTGTCCCAAATGACAAAATCCATCGAAAAGTATAAAGTGTTAACTTGAACGATCACGTCCTCGACTATACCTCGTGGGATCTTCACTGTTCGATCCGCTAATTGGAGAGTGACCTTAGTGGGCTTGAGGTCGCCCAAGTCAAGTTACCTATAAATGGATTAAGGGAGTATATTTACGCTTGCTCCCAAGTCAAGTAAGGATTTTTCAATTTTATTCTCCCCAATGATGCAGGATATGGTGGGTGCACCGGGAACTTTGAATTTAGGCAGGAGTTCATTTAGTAGGATGGAGGTCACATTTTGTGCTAGAAAGACGTTCTTCTTCACTTTCATCTTTATCTTAACCGTCAACACGTCTTTGATAACTTTTCCATACGCTGGAATTTGTTTAATGGCCTTAAGGAAAGGTAAATTAAGCTTGACTTGCTTTAGCACTTCTAGCACGTCATCACGGGGATTTCCTCTGTGAGAGGGAATCAACCTTTGAGGAAACGGTGCCGCGGAAGGTGGTTTCACTACTACCTCTGTCCCACTAGCAGCTTCTTGGTCACTCTCATTCAAGGGGAAATATTCGGCCTCTTTCATGCTGGGCGAAATCTCCTTGGCTTTCGTTGTGTCGGGTGGGGGAGGTGATAAATCAACAACTCTCCCACTACGAAGAGTGGTTACAGCTTGATATTGCTCCTGATGTTCAGTGGAGGTGGAGCTAACGCTAGGTTGACCTTGGGGGGGTCGTTGGCCTTGGGCAGGAAACTTTACCTTCTCTTGAACACTCAATGAGGATTGTATTTTAGACAGATTCGCATTTATGTCGCCAATCAGACGATCATATTTGGCATTGGTTGCGGTCTGGCTTGCGATGAATTGATTCATGGTATCCTCGAGAGTTCTCCGTTGTGGTGGGATATAATTTCCTTGAGGTGGCGGTGGTTGCACATGTCCTTGCATGTGTGGAGCTTGTTGAAAGTGTTGTGGTGGAGGAGGGGAAACATATGAATGAGGGTTCATTGCGGCATGTTGTTGCCCATAGCTAAAACCGGGATGATTTTTCTATGAAAGGTTGTATGAATTCCCGTGCGGGGCACCGAAATTACCCTTAAAACCTCCTACACCACTAACTTGCTCTTGAAGCATTGCTTTGTAGGCGGGTATCATCGGGCATTCCTCAGTTGAATGTCCCGCCTCACAAATAGCACACACCTTTACGACTGGGTTTGGAATGGGTCCATCTGGTCCTTTTCCATATATCTCGCACAGATCTCGAAATCCTATCTCAAGAGTCTCTAATCGGCTATCCGTCATAGAATTCTTAACTACATGGAATAGGCCGGATGCTGACGGAGTGGTGGTCGCTTGTCTATTTCGATTTTGAGTGTTGGGATCAGAAGTGTCCTAGGATTGGGTAGTCTCGGCGACATACCTCAAGTGAAGCTCAGCATCCTGGGCATCTAAATCGATAAACGGACCACTTCCCATTGTTTCAACAAGTTGTTTGGAGTTAAGATTCAACCCATTATAGATAAAAGAGATGACTTGCGCTGAATCAAATCCATGATGGGGGCATGAAGCAACTAACTCGTTGAAACGTTCATAACATCGATGGAATGGCTCATTTTCAGCTTGTCTGAATGCTTGAATTTGAGCCTTTATGGAGATTGTTCGATGTGGTGGGAAGAATTTCTTGAGAAATTTTGATTGTAGATCATTCCAAGATGGAATCGAGATTGGAGGTAAAGACCATAGCCAGGCCTTAGCTTTATCTTTGAGCGAGAAAGGGAAGAGTTTGAAGCGGATTACATCTCGTGTGCAGGTTTGATCATTGAGAGTATCACATACGTCCTCAAATTCCCTAATATGGAGGTATGGCTTTTCAGAATCCATACTGTGGTAATGCGGTAGCATCTGGATCATCCCATTTTTGAAACAGAATTACCTGGCATTATACGGGAGTATAATGCATCCCGGAGTGACAAAACGCCCGGGATATAAAAATTCTCTAATCGGACGGTAGGGGGGCTCTTCCCCACCGGCGGGTGCACTGCCGTGTTGTGACATCTCTTCCTCACTTATTGACTCGGTGTTATCACTGGGCGTGCTCTAAGTGTGTCCTAAGAAGGAAAAGGGAGTGTTATCGGAGACTGAGTGCGACGGTATGAGAGGTGGGATTCAGAACTGCGGGGCGTTTGGAGTGTGGGGACTATCAGGATTATACTCAACAATTGGATTTTCGTGAATGTTGGTTGGAGTATTATGGGGTGTGGGAGTGGTTTCAGAATTTTGCATTAAGTTTAGGAGAGATGATGATGAATCTTTTTGTGGTTTTTGAATTTTTTTTTATGTTTTTGGATTTTTGGTCAAAGCTTTGGATTGACTCAATCTAATCCTAAGTCTACCAAATTCCCCGGCAACGGCGCCAAAAACTTAACGCGACTGAAAATGTGTCTCAAAAGTGAGTTCACTCTAGGCTCAAGTGTAAGCTTGTCGCTCAAGTAATAATCCCAGTAAGTCGGGTATCGATCCTCAGGGAAAAAGGACAACAGAGTTGTGACGACAGGAAAAGACGGAGGAACCCTAACTTTGACTCTAAGAAGAAAAAGAAAAATTGATTTGGTTTTTAGATTGATTACAGCTAAATGAAATAATGAGAATAAGAAAAGATGCAACTATACTAATCTACCTAACTTATGAGTAAAAAATAGTCCGAAACTTTTTATTTAAATGATGAGAAAAATAGGACGGTAATACAATCCCCAACCCTCGTGTAGTGCGGATATAATACTAATCTTAAATTTATCTGATTGATTTGACCCAGAATTTAGTACTCCCAAGTATTATATATACGAGGTTCAAGCCTGTGTCATACCTAATCTGAGGATGAGTAAATCAGTATCGCGATAGTAGCACTCGAATTGCACTCTAAATCATCACGAGTACCCAGAGGCAAACGAGATATAAAGATCTACAATCGTTGTGCAACTACGCAATACGATCAAGGTCAATTATTAAATTTAGTGGATTAATTTTATACACACGCACTAACACATCAGGCTGGGTTCATGCATCCCGGCCTTGGGAAATCTAGCCTAACATGTTGAAAAGAATGGAAACAAGGATTAATGTGCAGGAACTCATAATTACTCTAAGGAAAATAGTAATTTGATGCAGAAAAGAATTAGAACTAAAAATTACTCACTAATATTATCCAAGCAATAAGTGAAACAATGAAAGAAACAGATACTCACAGAAATCACTGAATAAAATCTTCAATCCTTGAAATAAATCTGAAATTATTAACTAAGCTAGGGTTTCTGGAAAAGAAGAGGAAAAACCTACTAATTCTCCGTCCCTCTAACAATACTAAATCGGGTCTTTTATACCCTACAACAATATCGGAAGTCAGTTGCACTAGGAGTCTTTTTAGGAAGAGAAAAGATTTTCAAATATCGAAGATCGGACCGGTCCGGGGCTTAGGCGGACCGGTCTGCCCCCAAGGCGGATCGGTTCTTTTTATTTTGTGGCGGATCGGTCCATGGGCGGACCGGTTCTTTTTATTTTTGCATTTTTCGGTTTGCATGCGATCCGGGGTCTTCTGGAGTTTGGCAAGGCGGACCGGTCGGGTGTAGTGGCGGACCGGTCCGAATATTTGACTTTTTGGTTCCTCTTTGACTGCTCATAACTTTTGTTTTGGGATTCCATTTGAGGTGCCGTTTCTTCCTTTGTGCTCGTGAATGAGATGTCTTCACCTTCTCTTAAGGTACTTCATCCGAATTCCGAGTGGAAATTACGCTTTTTCCCTTGAGACTTTTCCTTCTTTCTTTCTTGATTCTACTGATTTCCTTCTTTCGTTTCTTGACATCAAATACCTACAAAATCACAACAAAATACCAGAAACGCGGTGTACTCATTAGGATCAGTCAGTAGCACAGTTATGAGATAAATCAAACTCAATTACGTTGTTCGAGGTGCTAAAAGTAACTAAATCAAGGGATAAATTAGGAAGAATTTATGCCTAATCAAGCACTCCTCATGAGTAAGTTTGATTAGTTTTTGCAAACTCCGATAGCTTCAACGGTGTTGGGAGTATTTGAAGCCAATTCCTTAGTAACACCAGGGGCATCCCCAACGACCCCATCGAGTGCAGGTGTAACGGGAATAGTCCCAGCGAGTATACCCTCTATTGTGAACCCAGTAGTGGGAACATCAAGAGTATCAATGGCCCCAATTGTGATGACCGCCCCAACTACAACGGGCACTCAACCCATGGTCCCATTGGTTGTTGCCCCGGTAGCATCACCCATTGAGGAAATGAGAAAGGAGATGCAGGAAGAGATGCTGAAGTTCATGCAAGCCTCCTCACAATCTGCTGGCGAGGTTGCTTTGATTTACGAAGACTTTTGAATACCCTATCCCCAGGAATACAACAATGAACTGTACCCAAAGGACTATATTCCTCCTATTTTTGAAAAATACACAGGGAAAGGTGGAAACCCTAAGGAGCACAATAAGCGCTTCATTGAACACTTGGGGTAACATTATAATAATAAGAAGCTCAAGTTTAGGGAGTTTTCTAAATCCTTAACCGATAAAGCATACACTTGGTATTCTCATTTGGCTCCCAAAAGCGTTTCTACGTGGGAGGAGATGCATGTTTTATTTGTTCAGAAGTTCTTTCTGGCGGAAGATGAATTTACTTTGACCCAACCGGGGAGGGAGAAGCAAAGACTCGGGGAAGAAGTGGTTACATATGTTCGAAGGTTCAGGGAAAGGTCCCTCAACTTGAGGGAGGAGGCCAAAGAGTCCAAGTTATTATAGATCTGTGCGGAGGGACTACTCCTGAGTACATCTGTCATCTCATTAATGAAACACGCGAGGGGACTTTTTTGGGGTTCTTTGAAGCAGCGAGAAATATCTCCTTGGTGGTACGACCAAATCTGGTGGTGGTGACCATGATGTTTAGGCAGCGAGAAATATCTCCTTGGTGTTACAATGCAATGGTACAGGGAGGAACGATCAATAAACCAAAAGACATTCCCGTTGGGGAACCCGATGCGGTAACGAAGGTGAATCCTAAGTATTTCCAGGTTCATCAGAGGATCTAGCATCCAACGGAGAGCTTTTTCACACTGAGAAGAATCATCGATAAGTACGTGAAGGCAGGGATGTTGTAAATCCCTCCACAGAACGTCAACAACAACCCATTGCCAGCACATGGGGCCAATCTCATGGTGGCCTATGATGAAGATATGGAGAGAGGAGAAAGGGGCGAACGTCAAGGAAATAGGAGTTCGAAGAAGCTCTGGAAGATTTTATGAAGGGAATGGCTAATATAGTACTGGCCCACAATGAGGCAAGTGCTAAAGACGTGGAGGATGTGTACAACATTGAAGGTGAGGAAGAAGACCCAGTCCTGGTGATCGGGCGGTGAAAGTGTGTTCGTGTGAGGACACAGTCGTCATGTGTTTCGCCGCCGCGATACAAAATATAAAACCTAAGCTACTACTACACTTGACAAGCAAGTAAAGCGGTAAGTCGGGTATCGAGAATCCACAGGGAGTGATTAAATTTTAGACTTTAATTGTTTAATTACTTCAGGAATAAAAGTGTCAAATAAATAAATGAAAAGTTGATAGGTGGTTATGGTGACTAAATAAAAAGAGAAGTTACGCTAAATTAAAGTAAAGCGAAGATTGGGATCGCATTCTACCAAACGGATCGAAACAACTACTAATTAGAGTTTCGGCTCGAAAGCATTTAATCGAGCATTTACAATTAAGCATAAACATCACACAAGAAGGAATTTAACCCAAAGTTGCGAGATAAAACATTTAACTGAAAATGGTCACACGTGGATTAAATTCGGATTGTCGCTATAAACTCTAACGTTGCATGAAAAAGAAAGATAAACGCTTAGCAATCCAACTTTGATACGCGCGGTTTCAATTAAACGCAATTTTACACAAAACCTAATTTTCGAGGTCTAACCCCGTAAATGGCGGAAACGCAATCCCGACCCTATTTATCTAAGGGCTATACATAAATGAAACTAATTAACAAAGCAATATACTAATTAAGCAAGAAATGAATAACTAAACTAATTAACAAAGCATGAAATTCATCTAGAAAGCAAGAAATGAAGGAAAACAAGCTATATTAATGGAGAGGGAAGATGAATAGTCAATCTTACAAACCAATTAGATGTCAAACCAAGAGGGATTGAAGAAGAACCAAGCAAATCCCACAAAAACCTAACTAAACTAAGCTAAAATCGTATATATGGCTGGTCCCTTATTACAAAACCAAAATTTGGCTTATATAGTAAGTTGGATTAAAAGAAAAGAAGAAAGAAAAGAAAAGAAAATATCTGCAGAAAAACAGGGGATCGATCGATCGACCCCTTTGGTCGATCGATCGATCAAGGGAAAATATCGACAATCCTGAAAGGTCGATCGATCGACCAAAGGGGTCGATCGATCGATCAAGCAGGGCAGATTGCAGCAGCAGCCCCTGCTTCTTTTCTTCCTCTTCTCCTTCTCCTCTTTTGCTTTCCTTGTTTTTCCTCCACGAGAATCGCCGTAACTTCTTCGTTATGCATCGGAATCACGCACCGTTCACGGACACACGAAGCTAGCGAGGAGGGCTACCACTTCCGTGAGATGTCGGGCCAGGTACCCAAGCTGTGAAAAGACTAAAATGCCCTTGCGCGTGCGATAGTGTACGGAACTTCACCGGAATGCATCCGAACTGCATACTAACCATCCAAATACCTACAAAAGCTCAATTAACCCCTGCAAAACATGTTAACATAGAAATTCGACGTTGTCTGGTTAACGAGCATAAATATAGGGATTAAGATACCCGAGGGGGCTAATAATGCGTAGGTTAACGGGTGAAATACGCAATATTTGCGTCGTATCACCTGGAGTACTGTGCAGTTTAAAAATCCTCAAAATTCACCTGGTTCTTCGACTAGGTGGGGATATCGAAAAAGAGTACGTTGGAAATAACCTAGGTAATACTGGACATTGCGAGGAAGAATGCAGTCCCTTCGCTAAGATGGAAGGGACCTATGGCCAGGTTGGTGAGCAGGTTTCTGTCAGAAGTAACCTTTAGCGATACAGATAGGGCTATAAGATTCCCTCATAACAGGCCATTGTATGTGATCCCTAGAGTTAATGGAATTAGTTTCACGAGGACTCTTATGGATGGGGGAGCTTCCATTGATATTATGCCGATAAACTCCTTCCATGCAGCCAATATTGGTGATTTCGGGGTATGATAACCAATCTTCCAAATCCTTTGGGTATGTTAATGTTGGGATTGTAATGAGAAATTTAAGTTCCTATATCAAGTTCCACGTAATAGATAGTGCAACTTCATATCATCTACTAATAAGAAAAGTGTAGATGCACAACCAAGGGCTAGTTCCTTCTACGTACCACTAATGCGCTAAGGCGAACATCAAAGGGACATAGGTGACCATTAGGGCTACAAAGAGGCCCTTTGCTATCGAGGAAGCTCACCTGGTGGACGCAGCATTTTATACTAAGTTGGAGGAGGATGTTCGGGTCCTAACAAGAATAATGGAGGGAGCATGGGTTCCCTCGATCAGAGAAAGGATGGGACCCTTGAACGAGCAGATTAAAGAGGTTGCAAGTAGCGTAAGAGTGATGACCGAAGAAGCTCACCAGATAGTCCCTCAGCCCCAAAACATCTCGAAGCAGCTCAAAGATAGGATGAGGCCCAGAGTGGTTCCGATGGAGCATGAGGTTCGACGACAAAGCTGTTGAGTCGGTTCTCAGGAAAAAGAGTGGACGAGGATTCTAGAGAGAAGAAGAAGAAGGAAGTCACCACTACTAGCAGACAGTGCAAGAAGGTCGTTACTGAGTAAGGAAAAGTGGTATATCAATTATAATGGTGTGAGTGGGCAGCCAAAGAAACTCATGATGAGGTTGACCTGATATATAAATTCTTTTTAGTAGATCAACAGGGATAATATATGGTGATAGATAACTCCAGCATACAGTAATTTATGAAGGAAGTCACTGAGGAACCAGATTACATGACGGATCGATCGAAGCTGCAGGCACAAGAACTGGAGCAGTTGAATTTGGTAAGAGAAGAGGAAGATCCAAGGCCCATCTTCATATCAAAGGATCTCAGTAAGGAGAAATGGGAGGCCTTGGTTGAATTAATTCGGGAGTTTATAGACATCTTCGCTTGGAAAGACATAGAGATGGAAGGGATGGATGAGGAAGTGAGCTGCCACAAGTTGAATGTAATGCCTTCAGCCATTCCAGCGAAACAAGTAACAAGGACGTACAAGCCTGAGATGGATTTGAAGATCAAGGAAGAGGTCCAACGCTTACTAATGGAAGGGTTCATCATACTGATATAACACCCACTCTGGCTATCTAGCATTGTCCCAGTGGGAAAGAAAGATAAAAACCAAATAAGGATCTGTGTGAATTTTAGAGATTTGAATAGAGCTTGTCCCAAAGATGAGTTCCCTCTGCCCTCCATCGATATCCTAATGAATGCAATGGCTGGTCATGAGACGTATAACTTCATGAATGGGTATGTAGGGTACAACTAGATCAAGATGGACCCCTCGAATGCAGAGAAAACAACATTCAAAACTCGGTTGGGTAACTTCATGTATAGGGTGATGCCATTTGGACTCAAGAATTCTGGGGCGACTTACTAAAGAACAATGATGGCCATTTTCCATGACTTCTTCCACAAATTCGTAGAATTCTATGTGGATGATTTGATCATCAAATCAAGGAAGGAGGAGTCCCATCTGGGTGATTTGATAAAGGTGTTCACCCGTTGTAGGAAGTTTAAATTGAGGATGAATCCACTGAAGTGTGTTTTTGGAGTGACAAGTGGGAAATTCCTAGGCTTCGTGGTTGATCGACAAGGGGTACAGATGGACCGGGACAAGCAACGAGCGATCTTGGAGATGCCAAGCCCTAGAACGGTGAAGGAGCTGAAGAGGTTCCTTGGTAAAGTCTCCTACCTTAGGAGAATTATGCCTGGATTAACTGAAATAACACATCCGTTGATGCAACTATTGTGAAAGAACACGAAGTTCAAGTGGGAGGAGGTTCACCAGGAGTCTCTCGATGGGCTGAAGAAACTTCTCATTTCACCACAAACCATGGTTCCCCCAAAGGCAGGAATACCATTGCATCTGTACCTCACATCCACCATGAGGTCCGTGGGATCTTTATTGGCACAAGAGATCGACGGGAAAGAACGACCAGTCTACTACCTCAACAGGATCATCCTGGGCCAGAAGTCAGATATAGTCTCTTGGAAAGGCATTATTTAGCCTTAGTATTTGTAGCGTAAAAACTTAGACATTATATGTTATCTTTTACAATTCATATGGTAACTAGATGTGATCCTATTAAGTATTTTCTAGCACGAACGATATTGATTGGTAGAGAAGCTAGGTGGTTCCTCATCCTCTCTGAGTATGACTTGAAATATGTGGTTCCTCGTGCGATCAAAAGCTAGCGTATGCCGATTTGTTGGCAATTTTCCCCTCAGGAATGTTTGAGCCACCTAAAGAAAGTATTCCAGGAGACTATTTGTAGGCCAACCACCTAGACACAACGGATGAGGAATGGACAATGTAGTTCGATGGATCTTCGGTGGAAAAGAAAGGAGGAACAGGGGTTATTCTCTCAAAAGGAATGGAGGAGATTTTCCTTTCCTACAAGTTAGATTTACCTATTCTAACAACGAGGCTGAATATGAAGCATTGGTGCTGGGATTACAAGAGTCTTTTTGGAGGGGGATTCGTTCACTTTTCATCAAAGGTGATTCGAATTTGGTGGTTCAGCAAGTGAATACGAGTTGAAACACATGAGCCTGGCACCATACAAAATAATCATTCAGGGGCTCCTGTGCCAGTTCCATCGGACCAAGAATAAGAGACAACCTAGAATGATGAATCGTCACCCAGATGCCTATGCCACCATTACCCAGAAGATGGTCATGAGGAATGATACAACTATCGTTGGGATCCAATGAAGAACATCTCCTTCAATGGTAGAGTCAATTCTACTAATGGAAGAGGATGCAGACCGGAGGGGAGAGATCAAAAGTCAATTGGAATCTGGAGAAAGTGCGATGGGGCTGAGAGAATTAGCCCAATACTTCATGAACCAGGGAAATCTTTACTTTAGGAATGCAGGAGGATGGTTGTCGAGGTGCATTGATCCAGAAGAGGGAGAGCGTGGATTGAATAAAAAACATGAAAAGCATTGTGAGACAACTGAGACACCCCTCTACCGAAGAATATAAAGGGAGGGGTATTTCTGGCCAAGAATGAAATAGAAAAACTTGACGCTGCTAAGAATATATCTCAGAAGTGCATACTCTCTAAACACAAGTGCAAGCCTGTCGCTCAAGTAATAATTCGATAAGTCGGGTATCGATTCTTAGGGAAATAGGACAACAGAGTTATGACGACGTTGGACAGACGAAGGAATCCTAACACTGACTCAAAAGAAAAAGAAAAGGGGTGATTGGTTTTGGGAATTGACTACAACTAAATGCAATTTTGAAAATATTTATTTAATGCACCAAAGTATGAATGGAATGAAATTATTCTAAATTACTTAAAGTACTGATGATGAATAACTTAAAACTTAAACTATATGATGAAGAAAACAGGACGGGACTACAATCCCTCAGCCCTAGCGTATTGCAGGTATAAAACTAATCGTAAATTTAAGTGATTAATTAGACCCGAAATTTAGTACTCCCAAGCATTACGTATATGAGGTTCAATCCCGCACCATACTTAATTAGAGGACGAGTAAATCGGTATTGTGATAGTTACATTCAAATTTCATTCTGAAGCATCCCGATTATACTGAAGCAAACGAGATCCAAAGATCTACAATTGTCGTGTTTCTACGCAATACGGTCATAATCAAATCATTAAGTTTAGAAGACTAATTTTATATATTTGCAACTAACACATCAGGTTGAGTTCACGCATCCCGACCTTTTAAATCTAGCCGAACATATGAAAACTTGAAAATAACACGTTTGGAATAAAAGAAACCATTTTTACTACTGAATAAAGATGAAGAACGATGAAATTAATAATGAAAAAGCAACTAGAAAAAGGATTGAAAAAGAAATTAGAATTATTTTACTTGAATTGCAACTTGGGTTTGTTGTTCTTCTCCTCTAAAATGGATTACAAAGATTCCTTAATGTCCTAGAAGTCCCCCGGCAACATTTGGGAGGAGTACAATTTTTTAACTACGAAAATACAATAGTTTGAACCAAGTAAAACTCTAATCTTTACAAGTGGATAAGTCCGAAAAATCAAGAACATAACCGATCCGGGTAAAGGGTTCTGTTCGGTTCCATCTTTTGTAGACTTTATAGAAAACTCTTCGATCATGTGATCGGTTCTTTATTTCCTTGCTTCGGTTCGATTACATCTTGTGGTCTCTTTATAGGAAGTTTTCTAGGTGCAGGATCGGTTGATTTTTTTTTAGCTTCAGTTCAGTTCTGTTTTGTCATTATTTACAGAAACTTCTCCTTCGATAGATTCGGTTCATTTTAGTTCCCTTGGGTTCGGTTCCCTTTTGTCAGTTTTTGCAGAACCCTTGCCTTCTTGTGTTTCTTTGAAGCTTTTGATATGGAACTCGACTTACAACACTAGGTACCTGCGAAATAGGTGACGAACACACAAAACTCGATGTACTCCTTACAATTTGTCAATAGCAAAGATATGATGTAAATCCACTTCAATTACATTTCGCGGAGCGATAAAAGCCTCTAAATTAAGGGGATAAATGGGAAGAATTTATAACTAATCAAACCCCCTAACTTAGAACGTTGATCGTCCCGAGCAATGTAAAAGAATCAAAGCATGGTCCAGCTCGTAAATGGAATAGGATACCTCTTTCACGGGCGTACGATTGCATTTAGCATATGCAACAAGCCTTTAAACCCCTAGGTTACCCTAGTAGGACGAGTTGTGTCTCGTGAGTGTTTGCAGAGAATATACCCACAAAATTCGACTAAAAGAAACCTCAAAATACGCAAAAATTATATAATTCAAACTTTTCCTGAAAAATAATCATCATCAATTCATATTCAAGAGTCTCAAATCATAGTGCGCGGGTGTGAAACCGGAAATTTAATTGCGAATTTCCACTGATTGACCATTACGTTACTTATCCGAAAGTTTGTTTTGATTTCAACATCTCACGGAATGCTCTCACAAACGAATCACTCAGAATGTGGCTATTCTCTCGATATGCGTGATTTATAAAAGTAAATGTATTAGAACCAAGTTCACGCACACAAATTGAAAGACGAAAATTTTTTGGGTGAAAAGATCTCTTCATCGGAATACGATCATAAGAAAATGGGAACATTGCCTCTAATTAGTATTTTTGATCTCTTTTATTGTCTTTTTGTGTTTTTTCTCTCCATGCGGTAACCATTTTCGCAATTTTGGACTCGGTTAGGACTTTTTCGGGCTAAAGGTGTACTGGGTAAAATGAGAGAGGTACGGGAAATCTGGAATTGGAAAGTTTTCTTATGATGTCCGTTATTGCGTTTCCGGGCTTTTGCTCATTTTTTTCTATTTTTTTCGCTTTTATTTTCTTGCTATTTTTGTTGAGCATAGCTATTTTTTCCTTGCCCCTTTTTCTGCACTTTTCGGACTTAAATTCTGAGATTGTCCCCTTTTCACAATTATGGGCCAGTTTGTGTTTTTTTCGGGTTATCAAATGAAAGGGAAAAATTTATTCAGCTCAATTTGGGTTACCAAAGGAAAAACAATTCGCTGCTTTTTCTGGCTACTATTTTTGGGTAACAAACGAGGGCCTACTTCATTGTGCAGAATACTAATTGCATTACCATATGCATTTCGAGATGAATTAAGTTTAGAGATCTATTTGGCACGTTTTTCAAGGCAATATCACACACATTTTCCATAACCGATCAACATGAAAGGATTGAGATCTTCGATGACTTTTTAGATGCTGAAAATAACTTTGACCTAACAATTAACTCGGATTGATTTATAAATTTAACAAAGATGAAAGGCTCGAATCTAACCGGGGTTGTGACGCGACTTAATATTTGTCTCAAAAGTGCGTACAATCTAGGCTCAAGTGCAAGCCTGTCGCTCAAGTAATAAACCCGGTAAGTCGGGATCGTATCCACAGGGATTGAGATTGCCAAATAGTAATAAGAAAAATTATTAAATCTTGAAATGATTTCGTAAAAGAAACGAAAAGATGATTAAAAATTGGGAAAATTTCTATTAAAAAATTACTTAGCAAAACAAACTGAAAAGTGCAAAAGAAATTAGATCTGACAAATGGGAGAAAATAGGGTAGGGTACAATCCCTCAATCCTTAACAAATTACCGTATAGAATACTAGAATTGTAAATTAAAATTATTGACTAGATCCGGTCTTTATACATTCTAAGCATTACATATATGAGGGATCTAGACCGCATCATATGAAATCAAAGATAGATATAAAGCGGTGAATGAATCTAGTCTTTATATATTCTAAGCATTACGTATATGAGGTTCAAGCCCGCACCATACGAAATCAAAGATAAATAGAAAGCGGTGCTTTCACGATTCAATCAATATTTTAATTTAACCTCTATTTTCTACATAAATAATTTGCCTTGGATTGAGTTCATGTACCCCAACCCTTGGGAATTTAGCTACTCATGATTTGGTTCAAGAATAAATTCACACACAAAATTATGGATCTACAAGACATGGGAAATAATTTGCAAATAATAAAAATAGAGAATGGAAAGATATTACTTGAATTCAGCAACAGGGAAAAGAGATGAATTTGAATCCAGCAAAACTTCTTCTTCAAACTTACAACTAGAGTTTATGAAAACTTCTACCAAAGAAAACTACAATCTAACTTTCTCTCTCTAATCCTACTCCTACCCTAGCCTCTCTCTAGCAACTCCCTCTCTCTAGAATTCCCCTTTGAAAATGAGGTAGGGCTTGGTCTTTTATAGCACCAAGTTGCATGAATTTGGCATCAAATTTCGCTTGTGGCACAAGTTTTCCAAGAGTTGCACTGCATTAAATGCATAATTAATTACAGAAATCCGCACATCCAGACTCATCATTATCGCGCAACTTCAAAACATCGTAACTTCTTCACCGTAGCTCGGATTAAGGTGCCATTTTTTCCAGTATTCTTGTAATTTAGAACTCTTAAACTTTCTAGTTGGCCCCACCTCCGGACTAAGGCTGTAAAATTACGAAAATGCCCTTCAACTCTCCATTTCTTGGTTTCTTTCACTGTTTTGAGCTCTCCTTCGCACTAACTTGCGTGAAATACCTGTAAACACATGAGAAATACACAAAACACGAAATACTTGCCAAAAAAGGTTAGTAGCATAAATAAGAGACAAATCCAAGCTAAATACACTGGACGGGATCATAAAAATACCGAAATTAAGGGGATAAATGTGAAGAATATGTGCCTAATCAGACCCCCTAACTTAGAACTTTGCGCGTCCCGAGCAATGTAAATGAAATTAGCCAAAATTCTACTCTTGAAAATTCCTTTATTAAAATAAAATTCCACTTTCGCAGGCACGCGATTGCATTTACGTATGCAACAAGCCTTTAAACCCCTAGGTTACCCTTGTAGGACGAGTTTTGTCTCGTGAGGGTTTGCAGTGAATTTACCCACAAAATTCTTTATTGACTCAAATAAAGATCAAAATACTTAAAAATTGTACAATTTATAATTTTTGAAAAATACTCACCATAAATTCATATTCAACTGTCTCAAACCGTAGTGTGTGTGTGCAAAGCCAAAAATTCAACCTCAAATTTCCATCGATTGAGCATTACGTTACTTTTCAAAAATTCGTTTTGATTCAAATTCTTACGAATTGCACTCACAAACGAATCACTCGGATTGCGGCTATTTTCTCTCGGTATGCATGATATAAAGATTAAATATAATGGACACAAATTCATGCATACAAAATTGAAAAGAAGGAAATTTATGGTGAAAAGATCTCATCATCGGATTACAGTTATTAGGAAACAGGAACATCACCTCTATTTCACACCATTTAATCTCTCATGTTATCTTTTCATGTCTTAGCTCTCCACGCGGCAATCAATTTCGCCATTCGGACTCAGTTAGGACTTTTCGGGTTAAAAAGTGTAAAGGGTATAATTGGGAATGGACAGAATGTTGGAATTGGAAAATGTCCTTATGATGTCCATTTATGCTTTTTCAGGCATTTGCTCATTTTTCTCTTTCTTTTTCTATTTTCTTTTTTTTCTTTTTTTTTTCTTTTCTTGCTATTTTTGTTGAGCATATCTATATTTTTCTTCTTGCCCCTTTTTATAGCACAATTTGGACTTTATTTGATGAATATTCAATTTTCACAACTCCGGGCTATTTGGGTTTTTCGGGTTATCAAACGAAAAGATAAATTTTATTAGGCTCAAAGTGGGTTGCAAAGGGATAATTTTGTTTTTCACAACTTTCTATGGCTAATATTTTTGGGTAACAAACGATTGCCTACTTCATTGTCCAAAATGCTAATCACATTACCATATGCATCTCGAGATTAATTAAGTTTAGAGATATATTTAGCACGAATTTCGAGACAACATTTCACACATTTCTCATAACCGATCAAAACAAAGGATTGAGATCATCAACGACTTATTAAAACGCTGAAAAGAAATTTGAGTTAATCATAAACTCGGATTGATTTAAAAACTCATAAAAAAAATTGAAAGGCTCGAAATCTCCCGGGTTTGATCAATCTCCACACTTATTCGTAAAGTCGTCAATTTTCTTTCAATTTCCATCTTCGGTCAATTTTGGCTTAGTGCATTTTGATTGTTAACAATTTGAGACTTTAAATAGAATAAAGGTGATATTTTTGAAAAATTTAAATTCCAATTTTTAATTATTTTGAACAAAAATATTTTTGGTTTTTTTTTTTTTTTCTTTTTTGAAATTTTTTTAAAAAAAAACACACTTGGAAAGAACATGTGATCAAATCAATGAATCTAAACAATAAATGGGAAGAATATCCCACACCCCCTAACTTAAATGTTTCATTGTCCTCAATGCGAATCAAGAACACAACATAAAGAGAGGAAAAGAAAGATATTACCCAAATGGAGCGATCCCTGATGAGTGCGAGTCCATTAAATCTACAAAACATGTTAGAACCAAGCATAACAAAAATAATAACAAAATCTTTAACTAATGACACTACACTATTACAAAAGGAAAGGAAAAGAAAAAGAAAAAAACTAATTATGTACAACCTACAATTTGAACGGCTAATAAATCATACACTAGAAGTCGAAAAATTTGAGGGTCCACCCAAAATACAATTTGACTTTGAGGGATTAATGGTGTACCCTCATTAAGATGCATGCCTCCCGAAAAGTAAGAATTCCATTTGAAAAACGGAAGGCATGTGAAAAGTCTAAAAAATGAACCATCACCAATTACAAAATTTAGGGGGATAATGAAGGATTTTGGTGCATAAGAGGACAAGTCCCATTGGGATCCAAGAAATATAGAATAACGTTCCAAAGATTTTTCAAGTAGTATGGGGAGAGGGGCACACAAAAAGGAACAATCCATATTAGAAAACAATTTAAGCATAGAGTGCTTGTCCTCATAAACCGGAAAATGATCCTCTTGTTGCGTAGCACGTGTGTTGGTCTCTAAGTCGGACGAGATTTGAGTCGTATCTTCAAGTACCTCCGAAGACTCAAATGGTATGGGTGGGGGTTTGGGAAGGAGGAATGCATCAATTCTATTGTCCCACTCGCTTTCGTCCAAATGACAAATTGAGGCCTAGAAATATTGGACTTCATCATTAAGGCTTGCATCTACCTGTCCAAACTCGCGCTCAAACTCTTCTAGGCTCAACTCCTCTAGCTCTCTCTCTTGCTTGGTGTCCTCAAAATTTTTTCCCTCAAAATTTTCAATTGGATCTGGTGGAGTGACACGTCTAAGTGTGTGGCCCGTAAGATGAAGCATCTCAAAATAACATTCCCATACAAGAAGCGGATCAACATCCTTAAGACACTCATCCAATTCTTGTGATGGATTTAATGGTTCGATAATAGTGGGGACACGAGGAGACAAATGATCCTCAACCTCAGTAGATTTTGCAATATTTATGATAGGTTGAGATTCAAAAGAACTTGGATCAATTTCAATGATTTCATTCTCAAAAGTATTAGGTGAAGCGCAAGTCTCGACCTTTTCTAAGTTGTCCAAATAATCATTCAACTCCTTGCAAGTTGCTATAATTTTCGACTCGAGAAAAGCACGGTCATCAGATTGCTTTTTTAGATCAAGTAAGAGTTCTTCCAAAGTAGGCTTTCTTGGTTCTAGCACCTCGAATTCCTCATTTGGTTGAAAACTTACTTCATCTTCAAAACTATCGGAAAAAAAAATCCTTAATTGGGTTCAAATAATGCATCTAACTCTTGCTCCCAATAACGATTTTTTCACGATATTCTTTTTCAAGTCTTTCTTCTTCAAACAATTGATTTTGATAAATTTGGAGTTTCTCAGCACTAGGCTTGTATTTAATATAATCATCTTTAGTGATATTGATCCAATGGTCATAAGTCTTGAGTGCCTCCTCTTCCTCACTATTAGCATAACAATTAAAGCCACCAAAAGAGTTAAAATAAGACATTTCAAATTGGGCAATTCAAGAACGTGACACCCTTTTTTTTTTTCAATTTTTGTTATATTTTTTTTTCGAAATCACTTGTAGATAAAAATAACTTTCTTAAAAATTTAACAATTTCAATCCCCGGCAACGGCGCCAAAAACTTGACGCGACTTAATATTTGTCTCAAAAGTGAGTACAATCTAGGCTCAAGTGCAAGCCTGTCGCTCAAGTAATAAACCCGGTAAGTCGGGATCGTATCCACAGGGATCGAGATTGCCAAATAGTAATAAGAAAAATTATTAAATCTTGAAATGATTTCGTAAAAGAAACGAAAAGATGATTAAAAATTGGGAAAATTTCTATTAAAAAATTACTTAGCAAAACAAACTGAAAAGTGCAAAAGAAATTAGATCTGACAAACGGGAGAAAATAGGGTAGGGTACAATCCCTCAATCCTTAACAAATTACCGTATAGAATACTAGAATTGTAAATTAAAATTATTGACTAGATCCGGTCTTTATACATTCTAAGCATTACATATATGAGGGATTTATCCCACATCATATGAAATCAAAGATAGATATAAAGCGGTGAATGAATCTAGTCTTTATATATTCTAAGCATTACGTATATGAGGTTCAAGCCCGCACCATACGAAATCAAAGATAAATAGAAAGCGGTGCTTTCACGATTCAATCAATATTTTAATTTAACCTCTATTTTCTACATAAATAATTTGCCTTGGATTGAGTTCATGTACCCCAACCCTTGGGAATTTAGCTACTCATGATTTGGTTCAAGAATAAATTCACACACAAAATTATGGATCTACAAGACATGGGAAATAATTTGCAAATAATAAAAATAGAGAATGGAAATATATTACTTGAATTCAGCAACAGGGAAAAGAGATGAATTTGAATCCAGCAAAACTTCTTCTTCAAACTTACAACTAGAGTTTATGAAAACTTCTACCAAAGAAAACTACAATCTAACTTTCTCTCTCTAATCCTACTCCTACCCTAGCCTCTCTCTAGCAACTCCCTCTCTCTAGAATTCCCCTTTGAAAATGAAGTAGGTCTTGGTCTTTTATAGCACCAAGTTGCATGAATTTGGCATCAAATTTCGCTTGTGGCACAAGTTTTCCAAGAGTTGCACTGCATTAAATGCATAATTAATTACAGAAATCCGCACATCCAGACTCTTCATTATCGCGCAACTTCAAAACATCGTAACTTCTTCACCGTAGCTCGGATTGAGGTGCCGTTTTTTCCAGTATTCTTATAATTTAGAACTCTTCAATTTTCTAGGTGGGCCCACCTCCGGACTAAGGCTGTAAAATTACGAAAATGCCCTTCAACTCTCCATTTCTTGGTTTCTTTCACTGTTTTGAGCTCTCCTTCGCACTAACTTGCGTGAAATACCTGTAAAACACATGAGAAATACACAAAACACGAAATACTTGCCAAAAAAGGTTAGTAGCATAAATAAGAGACAAATCCAAGCTAAATACACTGCACGGGATCATAAAAATACCGAAATTAAGGGGATAAATGTGAAGAATATGTGCCTAATCAGGTTGTTAATCTCCACATTTATTCGTTATGTCATCTATGCTCGCTCAATTTCCATCTTTGTTCAATTTCGGCTTTGTGTATTTTGAATTTTACCACTTGAGACTTTAAACCGACTTTTAATGATATTTTTGAAAATTTTGAATTCCATTTTTTATTTATTTTGAACAATTTTTTTTTTTTGGTTTTTCAAAGTTTTATGATTTTTTTTTGAAATTTTTGGTCATTTTTGAAATTTGTGATGTTTTAGAAATACGCACTTGTGACCCCCCCTAACTTAGACTTTTGCATTGTCCTCAAGCAAAAAAGGACTAAAATCTAACTCAAAGAGAATTAAAAGTGCGGAAAATAAAACAAACAAATTAGAACATAAATGCAACATTTATATAGATAGAGAACAAACTGTGTTACATAGGATAGGGAGACACACGCAATCAACACTGAGTAACCAACCATTGCACACACACACAACCAACAAAAACATCAAAAACATTCATGGACTTCATTAGGGGGCCGATTGGATGACCCGGGTGCGTGCGGATCATTGGGATCATAAAAGAAAGATGGTGGGGGACCGCCAAAGTTAAGCTCATGAAGGTGGGCTTTGAGTCAGTACATCATACTAGTGTCCCTACGATAAGCCGCTTGATCTTGATTGTATTGGTTCATGAACCCGTCAAGGCTGGCTTCAACCATCGAAAGTCGTCGATCAAAATCTGCCCCTGGGGGCTCGAAATCTGAGTCATCGTCTTCATTGTATTCTTCTTCTTCAGCCCCTTCCATCTCAATGTCCTCTGCCACCGGCTCTTCAACAGAAATTTCCTCCTCGGCCTCTAAATTGATCTCCTCCCGGGCTGCTAGAATGGCATCCCTTTATTGGGCACTCCACATGCGGGATACCTTCCCAATGGGCTCCGGGAGGCGTGGTAAAGCTTGTGGTGGATGGATACCAGCGTCGGCGAGGAGGGACGTGATGAGGCGGGCATAAGGGAGGGGTACCGCACCTTTGTGGTCCCAGGCTGCGAAAATAATATCCACGTAAAGCATACGGGCCAGGTTTAGGGTGAAATCTGGGTTGAACAGGTGGTACACGAGCGTCGCTTGGCGAGGGCGCATCGCCGAGTCATTGGAAGTTTAAAGCAAGTTGGCACACACGATATGGAACGTGATGCGCGCCTTGTCGTTGAGATGGCCTATGGGGAAAGTACCCCATTCCCAAATGTCGTTGGGCGCGAGTCGGTTAATGTATTGTTGTTTGGGAATGGTGGGGGCGTTGGCTGGGTAGTCGTATACTTCTGGGTGGGGAATGCCCTTTTCAGCAAGCTTGCGGGTGAGGATGGCTAAGGAGAATGGAATAGGGCGGCTGTCAACAAAGGATTGGCACGTAAAGTGGCCCGTGTGGACGAGAGTGCCACAGAAGGACCGGACCTCGTCAGCCCAAACGACAGGATGAGGCTCTTGCAAATATTGGGTCCACCCCCGCTGGTGAAAAAGGGTGGTGACGGGGCGCGGCAGCTCGTCCCAGTTGACAACCGGCTCAATGTGCAATTGGCAAGAAAAACTAAAAAATTGTTCACACCATACACGCTCCATGTGGGAGCGGTATTGCCCCTTGTCGTTGGGCAGAATGTCGGTTGACAGATATTTTGCGGGGAGAGCTTGATTGGCAATTGAGAAATCTTGGAATTAAGAGAGGAAAGATTAGGGCTTGTAGAGAGGGAAAGATGTGAAGGGGTGAGTGGAAAAGTAGGGAAGAAGAGGTATTTATAGGTGGTGGGTAGGGGTTTGGGTGAGGATTTTTGGAGGGAAAAGGGGGTGGTTGTTTAGGAGGGAAAAGGGGAAGAATGGGGGGAAGAGAATGGATAGGTGGGGTGAATGGGTTCCTCGGGAAGAACCAAAATCGCAGGAACCAAACCGATCCGATTCAGGGGCGATTCGGTTCGGTTCTGGGGATTTTTAATTTTTCGATTTTTCGAAACCGAACGGATCTGGCTTGGGTATTCGGTTCGGTTCCATCTTTAACAAAACCTCCTTTTCTCAATCTGCTGCACTGGAATCCTATTGTCTCACTTTTCTAGACTCTTGCACTTATTCTCCCACTTGAATTCCTCGATGCCCTCGTGAATTTTGTGTATAAATGCATGATCTTAACCTTATCCATACGTAACCTATCTACGAACTCAATCTAATCTATCGAAGCATAACTACTATACACAAGAATTCACCCCATACGCGTCGGGGGTGGGATGACCTCTCTTGCCAGCTCAATCGACCCCTTAAACGGGGTCCTAGAATCAAACGGTGTCGACTTCTTCCACACACGCCTCTAGATATGGCTTTAGACGTTGTCCATTTACTTTGAATGTATTTCCCCCTTTCAAATCATCTAACTAAATAGCACCGTGTGGGAATACATTCTTTATAATGAATGGGCCAGACCATCGTGATCGCAACTTACCCGGAAAAAGATGAAGTCGAGAGTTATAGAGAAGCACTTTTTGTTCGGGAAGAAACTCTTAACGTCGAATGATGTTATTGTGAGCGAGTTTCACCCGTTCTTTGTAAATTTTTGTGTTCTCATACGCATCATTGCATATCTCTTCTAACTCATTTAATTGAAGCTTGCGAGCTTCACCGGCTTTATCCATGTCATAATTCAGCTTCTTAATCGCCCAATACGCCTTGTGCTCTAATTCTACGGGAAGATGGCAAGGTTTGCCATACACAAAGCGGAATGGGGACGTGCCAAGCGAGTTTTTGTATGCGGTACGATAGGCCTATAGTGAATCGTTCAGTCGAAGTGACCAATCTTTCCTGGTAGGATTGCCGTTCTTCTCGGGAATGTTCTTGATTTCCCGATTTTCTATTTCGACCTGCCCGTTTATTTGTGGGTGATAGGTCGTTCCAACTTTGTGAACGATGCTATACTTTCTCGGGAGCTTTTCGAATGTCCTGTTGCAAAAGCGCGTGCCATTATCATTGATTATCGCTCTAGGAGCACCGAAGTGGGAAAGTATATGTCCTTGTAGGAACCTAATCACCACTTTATTGTCATTGGTCTTGGTAGTTATGGCTTTCACCCATTAAGAAACGTAGTTTACCGCGACAAGTATGTATAGGAAACCAAAATATGGGGGAAAAGGGCCCATGAAGTCAATACCCCAGCAGTCGAAGATCTCAATAATGAGTATTGGGGTTAATGGCATCATGTCTCGTCGGGTGATCTCCCCCATCCTTTGACACCTATCGCATGATTTGTAATAATTATTCACATCCCGAAAGATTGTGGGCCAATAGGGCCCACATTGAAGGATCTTAGTGGCCGCCTTTTTCATCGAAAAGTGACCTACACAAGCTTTGGAATGACAGAATTGGATGACTTTGGGGATCTCGTCATCCGGTACACAGAGTCAGATGATTTGGTCGGCGCAATATTTAAACAGGAAAGGATCATCATAGAAAAACATGTGCGACCAAGTAATAAACCTCTTCGTATCTTGCGGTGTCCAATCGGGAGGGACGGCTCCCGTGACGAGATAGTTTACGATATCTACAAACCAGGGCAAAGAAGAGGTAGCAAAGAGTTGCTCATCCGGGAAGTATTCATCTATGGGTATTGGATCACTAGGTACGTTAGGCGAAAGCCGTGATAAGTGGCCGGCAATGACATTTTCTACTCCTTTCTTATCTTTAATGGAGAGATTAAACTCTTGTAGGAGTAGGATCCACCTTATGATGCGCGACTTTGCGTCTTTCTTCGCAAGTAGGTATTTCAATGCCGCGTGGTCGGTGAAGCAAGTGATGGGAGAACCGATAAGGTACGATTGAAATTTGTCAAGAGAAAAGACTACTGCTAGCAACTCCTTCTCTGTGGTGGAGTAATTATGTTTTGGTTCGGTAAGGTCCCGACTAGCGTAGTAGATGACATGAGCCTGTTTGTCTTTTCTTTGGCCCAAAACAGCCCCTATTGCATAATCTCTAGCATTACACATAAGTTCGAATGGTAGGGACCAATCTGTAACATGCATGATGGGAGCAGACACAAGCATGGTTTTTAGTTTTTCAAAAGAGTTATGGCATGCTTTCTTCCACTCAAATGGGGTGTCTTTCATGAGTAGGTTGCTTAAAGGTCTAGTGAAGGTGCTAAAGTCCTTAATTAACCGTCGATAAAACCTCGCGTGGCCCAAGAAGGAGCGCACGTCTTTGAGCGATTTTGGTGAGGGTAGATAGGATATGACATATATCTTTTCTGTATCAACTTCAATCCCTTTGGATGACACGATGTGGCCAAGAACTATGCCCTCGATTACCATGAAATGGAATTTTCCCCAATTCAGCACTAAGTTCTTCTCCACACACCGGGCAAGTACTTTTTCCAATTTTTCCAGACAAAGATCGAAAGAGGTGCCAAAAACGCTAAAGTTTTCCATGAACACTTCAAGTCCTCTCTCAACCATGTCGCTAATTAAACTCAACATGCACCTTTGAAACTTTGCGGGTGCATTACACAAACCGAATGGCATACGTTTGTAGGCAAATGTACCAAAGGGGAAAGTGATAGTCATTTTCTCCTGGTCAAGTACATCTACCTCAGTTTGGTTATATCCGGAATAACCATCAAGGAATCAATAGTAAGGGCGGCCCGCTACTCTCGCAAGCATCTGATCAATAAATGGTAGGGGAAATGGTCTTTTTTAGTTCCTGCATTGAGTTTTCCGTAGTCAATGCAAACGTGCCACCCGGTGGTGGTACGTTGGGGAACTAGATATCCCTTAGCATTTTCATTCAATGTCATTCCCGACTTCTTCGGGACAACTTGTATAGGGCTCACCCACTTGCTATCTGAGATTGGGTAGATAATCACGGCATCCAATAGCTTAATTATTTTGGTCCTCACTACTACTTTCATGTTTGGGTTTAGCCTTCTTTGCATTTCTCTTGAGGGATTGACATCCTCTTAAATATGGATCTTATGGGTGCAAATCAAAGGGTTTATCCCTTTCAAATCAGCAATGCACCAACCAAAATCACTTTGGTGCTTACTCAGAATGTTTAAAAGTTTACCCTCCTGCTCTTCGTCTAGGCTAGAGGAGACAATAACAGGAAATGTCTCATCCTCTCCTAGGTATGCGTATTTAATATGGGAGGGTAGTTTCTTCAATTTAAGGGCCGAAAATGTGTCGCTGGAGGGAACCATGTGTGTCTCCCTCGGTGGTAAATCCTTGAATCGAGAAACCCAACTTACATCTCTCGCGTCCTCGTCCGACGCTCTCTCATCAAGTAACTCACTCAACTTCTCAACTTCCCTTTCGAATTTGGTGTACGTCCCCTCACTCTCGTGGATAGATACTAAATAGGACCCTAGGGCATCCCCATAATAATTTTCCTCAAAATGCTCCTCTACGATCTCGTCGATTAGGCTCACTACATGAAGATCATCTTCTTCCCCCGTATGTTGGGCTATATAAAATATGTTAGCCTCTAAGGTCATGTTCCCAAAAGTGAGTTTCATTTGCCCATTTTGAGTATTGATAATTGAATTAGTCGTAGCTAAGAATGGGCGCCCAAGAATGATGGGAACATGATTGCTCGAGGCGAAGGAGGGATCCGTATACCAAATGACAAAGTCTACCGGGAAGTAGAAAGTGTCAACTTTGACGAGCACGTCCTCAACTATACCTCTTGGGATCTTCACGGTTCGATTCGCTAACTAGATAATGATATTTGCTGTCTTGAGGTCTCCCAGATCAAGTTTTCTATAGATGGTGTAAGGGAGGATATTGACACTTGCTCCCAAGTCAAGTAAGGCTTTTTCAATTTTATTGTCTCCAATGATGCAGGAAATGGCGGGTGCACCGGGATCTTTGAATTTTTGAGGGAAATCATTGTGTAGTATGGAGCTCATGTTCTATGCTAGAAAGACGTTTTTCTTTACCTTCTTTTTCCTTTTCACCGTTAACAAGTCCTTGAGGACTTTCGCATAAGCTGGAATTTGCTTAATGGCATCGAGGAAAGGTAAATTTAATTTTACTTGCTTCAGCACGTCTAGCACTTCATCGCAGGGGTTTCCTTTATGGGAGGGAACCAACCTTTGAGGAAACGGTGCCACGGTGGGTGGTTTCACTACTCCTCGGGCTCACTAGTGTCATCTTTATCACTCTCATTGAACGGGACATCTTCAACCTCTTTCGTGTCGGGCGAAATCTCCTTGACTGTGGTTGTGTCATGTGGGGGAGGTAATAAATCAACAACTCTCCCACTATGAAGAGTGGTCACATCTTGATATTGTTCCTGATGTTCGGTCGAGGTGGAGCTAACACTAGTTTGACCTTGGGGGGTCTTTGGCCCTGGGCAGGAAACATGCCTTTCTCTTGGATACTCAACGATTATTGCAACTTTGAACTGTTTGCATTCATGTCATTAATCATGCGCTCATGCCTAGCATTAGTTGCATTTTGGGTATTGATAAAGTGGTTAATCGTATCCTCGATATTTCTCCGTGGTGGAGTGATATATGCTCCTTGAGGCGGTGGTGCTTGCACATGTCCTTGCATGTGTGGAGCTTGTTGAAAGTGTGCTGGTGGAGGAGGAGCAACATGTGAATTAGGATTCAACGCATCATGTTGTTGCCCATAGCTAAAACCAGGATGGTTTTTCCATGAGGGATTGTAAGAATTCCCGTGCGGTGCATCGAAATTATCCCTGAATCCTCCTACACCACTTGTTCTTGAAGCATAACTTTATAGTCGGGTATAGTCGGGCATTCCTCAGTTGAATGACCCACCTCATAAATTGCACACACCTTCTCGGCGGGGTTTGAAATGGATCCAGTTAATCCCCTTCCACATACTTCAAATAGGTTTCGCATTCCTTTCTCAAGTACATCGAGTCGACAATCCATCATAGAATTCTTTTCTACTTGAAATAGGCCGAACGCCGATGGAGTAATGGTCACTTGGCGATTTTGATTTTGAGCATTAGGGTCAGATGTATCCCAGGATTGGGTAGTCTCGGCGACATACCTCAAGTTTTTGGCGTCATTGCCGGGGAACTAGGTAGACTTAGGATTAGATTGAGTCAATCTAAAACTTTGACTAAAATTTTTTCAAAAATCCAAAAACATAAAAAAAAATCTAAAAGCATAAAAATAGTCCTCATCATCTCTCACAAGCCTGTTAATGCAAAATTCAGAACTCACTCCAACTGCCCATAATACTCCAACCCACATTCACAAAAACCCGATAGTCATTTTGATCGAGTTGGAAACTGAGCGTCCTTGTAAATACGCTAGTCGTTGTTATCGGCTTTCGACCACAATACAAAAAAAACTAAACTTTAACTACACTCTTGCGGAGTATAGTGGCGAGTCTGGGTATCGAATCCACAGGGAATTTTTGATAGATTTTAATTGATTTATTACTTTAAAAAATACAGTGTAAAAGATGATGATTGAGTGAGAAAGGAAAAAGGGAAAAATAAAGAAGTTAACTAAAACTAATTGGAAAATTAAGGTAGGGACACAATCCCCCAACCCTAGTGTATTGATGGTATAAAACTAATCGTAAATTTAAGTGACTAATTAGACCCAGAATTTAGTACTCCCAAGCATTACGTATATGAGGTTCAAGCCCGCACCATACTTAATCAGAGGACGAGTAAATCGGTATTGCGATAGTGACACTCGAATTGCATTCTGAAGCATCTCGGTTACCTTGAAGCTAACGAGATCCAAAGATCTACAATTGTCGTTTTTCTACGCAATATGGTCGTAATAAATCATTAAATTTAGAGGACTAATTTTATACACATGCAACTACACACATCAGGTTGGGTTCATGCATACCAACCTTTAAAAACCTAGCCTAACATAGTGAAGTTAATGAAAACTACATTTTCTATGTTGCATGAACTCATAATTGCTTGGAAAGAGAAATGAAACATGAGAAATAATAATAAAAGTGCTGGAAATAAAAGTCACCAAGATTGAAGAACAAGAACATGCAAGAAGAAATCAAAGATTGAAGAAAAATCGGAAAAGCTCTTGAATTAATGGTGCAAAGTATATAAATTCTTCTCCAAGATGTTCCTACTTGTTATGGAGCTTTTACATGAATGAATTCTGAATAAAAAGAGTCCTAATGACTAAATATATATGCTAGAGGTCGTTTAAAAGAGTCCCCAAAACACAAAACTCTTTTGGCTAAAAGATAAGCACAAAATAAAAATCCCGTATCTCGCAATTTGTCACACTTAGAAAGCATGACTAATTTTGTAACGGATCTAGAGCGTGACAAATGGGTGAACCGGTTCTTTTTTCTCAGGTTCGATTCGGTTTGGGTCTAACACTTTTTTCTTGGATTTCTTTCTCAACTTCAAATAGGCATAACTTCTTCACCGTAGTTCGGATTGAGGTGCTGATTTTTCCAGTGTTCTTATAATTGAAAGATCTTCAACTTTCCAGTTGGCCCCAGCTCCAGAATAAGGCTTCAAAATTATAAAAATTCCCTTCAACTCCCTGATTCTTGGTTTCTTTCACTATTTTGAGTTCTCTTTTCCATCTTTCTTGCATAAAATACCTGTAAAACACATAAGAGATAAACAAAATACGAAATAATTGCCAAAAAGGGTTAGTATCATAAATATGAGACAAATCCAAGCTATTTACACCGCACGGGATTATAAAAATACCGAAATTAAGGGGATAAATGTGAAGAATTTATGCCTAATCAAACCCCCTAACTTAGAACTCTTCTAAACACTTTATTGCGATAGAATACCTCTTTCGCGGACAAGCGATTGCATTTAGCATATGGAACAAGCCGTTAAACCCCTAGGTTACCCTAGTAGGACGAGTGTTGTCTCGTGAGAGTTTGTAGTGAATATACCCACAAAATTCTTTGTTGACTCAAAGAAAAATCAAAATACTTAAAAATTGTACAATTTAAACTCCCCAAAAAATGGTCACCTTAAAATCTTATTTAAAAGTCTCAAGTCATAGTGTGTGTGTGTACGAAGCCAAAAATCGAACCGCTAACTTCCACCGATTGATCATTACGCTACTTTTCAAAAATTTATTTTGATTCAAATGCTAACGGGATGCTCTCTCAAACGAATCTCTAGGATTGTGGCTATTCTCTCGGTGTGCGGGATATAAAGAGTAAATATAATGGATGCAAAGTCACGCACACAAATTGAAAGACGAAAATATATGGTCAATAGATCTCATCATCGGAATACGGCCATTGGGAAACGGGAACATCGTCTCTTTTTCACATATTTAATCTTTTTTATTATCTTTTGGCGTCTTAGCTCTCCACGTGATAATTAATTTATCAATTCGGACTCGGTTAGGACTTTTTCGGGCTATAGGTGTATTGGGTAACATGGAAATGGTTTCGAATTTCAGAATTAGAAATTTTTTCTTATGATGTCCCTTAGTGCTTTTTCGGGATTTTGCTCATTTTCTATTCCTTTTTTCTATTTTTCACTTCTTTTCTTTTCTTACTATTTTTGTTGAGCATTTCTATTCTTTTTCTTGCCCCTTCTTATGCACTTTTCGGACTTTAAGGAATATTCCATTTTTGCAATTTCGGGCTACTTGGGTTTTTCGGGTTACCAAACGAAAAGGATAAATTTTATTCGGCTCAATTGGGTTATCAAAGGGATAATTTTTCACATGTTTTTATGGCTAATGTTTTTGGGTAACAAACGATGGCCTACTTCATTGTCCGAATTACTTATTAATTTACCATATGCATCTCGAGATTAATTTAATTTAGAGATTTGTAGCGTGCTTTTCGAGGCAACATTCCATTTCCCATAACCGATCAAAATAATAAAATAGAGATCATCAACGACTTTTTAAAATGCTGAAATGAACTTTGAGTTGATCATTAACTCGGATTGATTTAAAATCCTCTCAAAAAAATATAGGCTCGAAATCTCATCAGGTTTGTCAATCTCCGCACATATTCGTAAAGTCATCAATTTTCTTTCAATTTCCATCTTTGGTCAATTTTGACTTTGTGCATTTAATTTTTACACTTTGAGACAAAATATTTGTGACATTTTTGAAGCTTTTAAATTCCAATATTTATTTATTTTGAAGAAAAATATTTTTGGCTTTTTTCCAAAATTTTTTAATTTTTTTTCAAAATTTTGAAATTTTCTAAAAAAAACACACACTTGGAAAGAACATGTGATCGAATCAATGAAACTAACAATAAATGGGAAGAATATCCCACACCCCCTAACTTAAATGTTGCATTGTCCACAATGCGAATCAAGAACACAACATAAAGAGAGGAAAAGAAAGATATTACCCAAAATGGAGCGATCCCTGAAAAGTACGATTCCCTTGAATCTACAAAACATGTTAGAACCAAGCATAGCAAAAAGAATAACAAAAACTCTAAAAAAAAATAAGCTAACTATTGTACAACCTACGATTTGAAATTCTAATAAGTTATACACTAGAAGTCGAAAAATTTGAGGGTCCACCCAAAATACAATATGACTTTGAGGAATTAATGGTGTACCCTCACTAGGATGCATGCCTCCCGAAATATAAGGATTCCGTTTGAACAATGGAAGGCATGTGTGAGATGGAAAAAATGAACAATCACCAATTAAAAATTTTAATGGGATGATGGGTGGTTTGGATGCTAGGTGGGACAAGTACAATTGAGATCCAAGAAAAATATAATCACCTCCCAAGTATTTTTCAAGTAGTATGGGGAGAGGGGCACACAAAAAGGAAGTGTCCTTATTAGAAAAAAAATTCTAGGAAAGTGTCTTTGTCGGTAAAAGGTGTAAATGTTTCAGAATTTTCAACCGACTCTTAGGAATCTAGCGGTACTTAGGGTGAATCAAAATGGTGATGAAATAAACTCAATCTCAAGTGATTAATTATCACTTGGAGATTGAATTTAAAGGGAGCAAGACTCACTTTCAATGAGATGTTCTTCACAAATTTGAGGTGACACATAAGTCTCAACCTCGTCTTTGTTTTCCAAAATAGAACGCATCTCATCGCAAAGTGAGATCATTTTCGTAGCAAGACCAATATCCATCTCACTTTAGGTGGAAAGAAAATCGAGTACATGTTTGATTAGAAAAAACATTATTTCTTCCAAAGTAGGATTACTTGGCTCTATAACCTCGGAAGAAAAGTTGTCATTGGATTCGAATAATGCATCAAACTCTTGCTCCCAAAAATGATTTTTTCCCAATATTTGTTTCAAGCCTTTCATATTCATGAATTAAAATCCACTCACCTATTTTAATAGGTCGAGGCGGAGATTCTTGAAAATAAAAAGATTGAAAACTATTCCCATATGAACCATTATAATTATCGAGCTCACTATAAAAAGACATGATTACCGAATAGTTTGTAAATGGACAATCCACGTAAAGAGGTGTGAGGTTAAGGATTCAACGTTTCTTGGCGCTCAATTGTGCAATCCTGCAAAAAACAATTAAAAGAAAAAAATACAAAAGAAAAAATATCTTACGAAATAGTAAATAAATTATAATCTATAACAAAACATTCCCCAACAACGGTGCCAAAAACTTGACGCTACTAAGAATGTGTCTCAGAAGTGTGTACTCTATAGGCTCAAGTGCAAACCTGTCGCTCAAGTAATAATTCGATAAGTCGGGTATCGATCCTCAGGGAAAAGGACAATAAAATTGTGACGACGTTGGACAGACGAAGGAATCCTACCTCTGACTCTAAAGAAAAAGATAAGATGATTGGTTTTGGGAATTGACTACAACTAAATGGAATTTTGAAAATATTTATTTAATGCACCAAAGTATGAATGGAATGCAATTATTCTAAATTACTTAACGTAGTGATAATGAGTGACTTAAAACTTAAACTATATGATGAAGAAAATAGGATGGGAATACAATCCCTCAACCCTAGTGTATTGTAGGTATAAAACTAATCGTAAATTTAAGTGATTAATTAAACCCAGAATTTAGTACTCCCAAGCATTACATATATAAGGTTCAAGCCCTCACCATACTTAATTAGAGGATGAGTAAATCGGTATTGCGATAGTTACATTCGAATTGCATTCTGAAGCATCTCGGTTACCCTGAAGCAAACGAGATCCAAAGATCTGCAATTGTCGTGTTTCTACACAATACGGGCATAATCAAATCATTAAATTTAGAGGACTAATTTTATACACATGCAACTAACACATCAGGTTGAGTTCATGCATCCCGACCTTTTAAATCTGGTCGGACATATGAAAACTTAAAAACAACACGTTTGGAATAAAAGAAACCATTTTTACTATTGAATAAAGATGAAGAAAGATAAAATTAATAATGAAAAAGCAACTAGAACAATGATTGAAATAGAAATTAGAATTATTTTACTTGAATTGCAACTTGAAAGTAACTAGGGTTTGTTGTTCTTCTCCTCTAAAATGGATTATAAAGCTTCCTTAATGACCAAGAAGCCCCCTCCCCCCCCCCCCCCCGACAACATTTAGGAGGAGTACAATTTATTAACTACGAACATACAAGAGTTTGACCAAGTAAAACTATAATCTTTACAAGTGGATAAGTCCGAAAAATTGAGAACAGAACCGATCCGGGTAAAGGGTTCGGTTCGGTTCCATCTTTTGTAGCCTTTACAAAAAACTCTTCGATCATTAGATCGGTTCTTTATTTCCTTGCTCCGATTCGGTTCCATCTTGTGGTCTCTTTACAGGAAGTTTTCCAGGTGTAGGATCGATTCATTTTTTGCTAGCTTCGGTTCGGTTCGGTTCTGTTTTGTCATTATTTATAGAAACTTCTCCCATGATGGATTCAGTTCGTTTTAGTTCCCTTGGGTTCGGTTCCTTTCTGTCAGCTTTTGCAAAACCCTTGCCTTCTTGTGTTTCTTTGAAGCTTTTGATATGGAACTCGACTTACAACACTAGATACCTATGAAATAGATAACCAACACACGAAACTCGATGCACTCCTTCGAATTTGTCAATAGCAAAGATATGATATAAATCCACTTGAATTACACTTCGCGGAGCGATAAAAGCCTAATGATTAAGGGGATAAATAGGAAGAATTTATGCCTAATCAGCGGAGCTACAACGAAAGTGTGACAAGTGCCAGTTATTCTTCGAGGAAGCTGAATATCATTTCGTGGAGGCTCAGGATGACTGGAGACAGCCCTATATTGACTTCATTAAAGATGGAGTTGTCCAGATAGAGAAAATTGATGCAATGGGACTCCGACGAAGGGCCCTGAGATTCTACATTCAAAAGGGGCAGCTTTATCGAAGGAGCTACCTCTACAGGCCATTGCGTTGCATCATGAAGGAAGAAGCAGTCGAGGTTCTCAAACAGGCACACGATCCAACTCACATAGGAGGGGCCAAGTTGTATGACCAGTTGATGACTTTGGGATATTATTGGCCAATGATGGCAAAAGATTCTGCTGAGTTCGTTCGAAGGTTCAAAGCTTGCCAACTTCATATAAATATGATCCATGCCCTATCAATGGACCTACACTCCCTGGCAACGTCTTATCCTTTTCACACATAGGCGTTCGACCTAGTAGGGATAATACATCCTTCTTCTAGGGGAAATATATGGATACTAGTAGCAACAGAGTGTTTCACAAAGTGGGCTGAAGCAATACCACTGAGAAGGGCAACAGAGAGGGTGGTGAGAAACTTTATCAGAGAATACATCATTTGCTATTTTGGGATCCCAAAGGTTATCCTTTCAGACAATGGGACCCCTTTCGTTAATTAAGAAGTAACGATGCTCACAGAAAAATACTCCATTGTCCATCACACATTGACGGTGGCATACCCAAAGGGAAAAAGTCAAGCCGAAGCAACTAACAAAACTTAAGTTAATATCTTGGCTAAAACTATGGAGGATTTCCCAGGATCGTGGGATGACAAGATACCAGTCATATTATGGTCCTATTAAACAACTAAGAGGAAGCCCACAGGGTATACACCGTTCTCTCTTGTTTATGGGGCAGAGGCGATTCTCCCAGTAGAGTTAGAAGTTCCCTCTACTCGATATGCTTTGCAAAGTAGCATGCTCCCTCATAATAGACACGTGCAGTTGGAAGCGTTGGATGAACACAGAGATAATGCGATGCAACACTTTTAAATGTATACAAAACAGCTCTCCAGGGAATATGATAACTTAGTGAGACCAAAGAACTTCGTGGAGGGATACCTTGTATTAGAAGAAGCAGTGAAACACATCAGGGGGCTTCCTCTACCCAAGTTTCTAGTGAATTGGGAGGGACCTTTTATTGTAAAAGAATCTCATGACTCAGGTTATTAATTAATTTCTAATATAGAAGAAGACATGCCATTCAAGATTAACAACAAATGACTGAAAGTCTATCATGTGTAGGCAATTATGTTTGGACCACTGATGTAGCTGGCTGTTGTTATGAATACACAAGTTCTTTTTGTGATGAGTATGCAATTTATTTTTTTATTATAACTCAAGTAGAGATGAAAGAATTATAGAACTTCACACTTTACAATTTATGCAAACAGTTGTAACACAAAGAAATGGCATGAGAAAATAAATATCGTTTTCCATTCATAAACTTTGGGGCATTACAAAATTAGGAGCTATTGCCCAAGAATTACATGAGAAGAAAAGAAAAAATATATATACAAGTTCTTTGGCCTAAGAGGAACCACAAATCTGGAGAAGAGAAAAAATCTCCAGTGAGTCCCGAAGAAGCTGCTTGGCAAGACTGTTGTGCATTGATAGAGACCTCCAACCTTATCTTCGCTTGTGTGCACTCGATCAGGAGTTTCTCTCATTTTAGCTTTACCAGACGCAAAGCTTATTCGATTTCATCCACCTCTTTATCAATAGCTTCTAGAAGAGGTGCTAACTAGGCCAATTTAGCTTCCTCGGCCCATTGATCCTCTTGATGTTTCCGCAGCAGTTCCCTCTGGATGTCCAGTTTTCGGCTCTTTAAGGTCTTTAAATGCATGATAATCCAGTCAAAACAAAACCCATCATGACCCAACTCCCTCAAATAACCCAGAAATTAGTTAAGGAGGAGTCTGGTAACGTTTGAGGTCGGAGTGTTGACAATTTTAGCAACGACAGTAGCCATACCCTGAAGCCTATAACTCATAACGGAGATGTTTGAACGCAGGAAATCCACCATGAACATCTTAGGATGATAATTTATAAGTTGTTCAACGACCAGACGATGGTTGGCAGGCATCTGAGGAGAACGCTGAAGCACCATCAGGCAGAAGGCGTGAGGAGACAAGTCGGGCAGAGGAAGCTCGCACCCAGATTCGCTCTCGGAAGCAACACTGGTCATGGAACCTTGATCATTATGGCTAGAATCTTCCGAGACAACAGGTTCCCTATGGGGTGAGCCAATAGGTGAAGGAACTGGTGGAGAATCCTCTAGAGAAACATGAGAACAGTTAGAGTAAATATGGAGTTTATGAAAAAATCTTTACAAGTGTTTTCATTGTTAAGTCACCGATATAGGTGGAGTTTTTGGAAAATCTTAACAAGTGTTTTCGTTGTTAAGTCACCGATATAGGTGGAGTTTGTGGAAAAAAATCTTAACAAGTGTTTTCGTTGATAAGTCAACGATATTTGGAGTTTTTGAAAAAAATCTTAACGAGTATTTTCATTGTTAAGTCACCGATATAGGAAGAGTTTTTGAAAAAACCTTAACAAGTGTTTTCGTTGTTAAGTCAACGATATAGGTGGAGTTTATGAAAAAACATTAATAAGTGTTTTCATTGATTAAGTCACCTACATAGGTGAAGTTTAAGAAACTGAGAAATGCAGAGAAATTAGCGAAGTACCTTAGCAGTAGTAGGAGCGAGAACGGGAGTCACCACGGGGGCCATAATGGTAGAAACCATTGGGGGCGGGCTCATTGCCTCAGTAGCTTCAACGGGGCCCTTGGATGAAAAAGCCTCAACGGTAGGCAAAGATCCCTTGCCAACAAATGGTACCAAGGCCAAAGAAGCAGTTTCGCTGAAAGAACACGACGAACCTCCAAGCGATGCCCCAGCAGGGGCAGGCACTGAAGAGTCACCACACAGGACAACAGCATCAACCTTGGCCATGGGAAGGAAAAGGCCACTAAGGGCAAAGGGTGGGGTAAGTCTTGGCGAAAGCTGCAAATACAAAACCAATTGTTAGACACAAGTAACAAGTTTAAGAAAATGGCAGCAATACGTCTAGGTGTTACTTACCCCCGTTATGGCACCAAAAAGCAGAATTGTAGTCAAGGGTCTCACCAATGCATTGGGAAGGAGAATGTTAGCTATCAGAGACGCCACTTCCACCTAACATATCCCAACATATCAGAATGATAAACAAATCAATGGGACAAATAAAAGACATGAGACTTGACAAGAAATTTACCTCAGGATCACTCTCCTCGACCATAATGAGGGGCAGTGGGACCTCTTGCTCGGATGGTAATTCAGAGGGGGTTGGATTAGTTGCCTCTGGTTGGCTGAATATTTCAATGGATCCAACGATATCAACCCCTGTAACATCTTCTTTGGCCCATTGGAATGGCAAACGATGAGATTAGGTAAGGCCTATCATAAGTGAATGAGGACGAGGAGTATCGACTTGAGAAATACCCCAACATCCCCCCCCCCCCAGGAAATGACATATAGGGGGACTGGGGGGACTGGACCTTTATTCTTCAACTCCCTGTACCAAAGTTGTCAAAGCAATAAGTGAATGCAATATGCCTTAGGAAAAGGGGAACAAGAACAAAACATACACACATACCTGAGATCTGAAGGGAGAACGAGAGGGTATAACCACTGGTGAAGGTGGCGAGGAGGCAGCAGCAGAAGGGGTTGGGGATGGAGGTACCTCGGCTATCCATGTCTTCTGGAACTTAGTGCCCAGAGTTTTCTTCCTTACGCCCATTGCATCAGCACCTTCAGGTACCCTCGACCTTTTCCTCCTCTTCGTCGTTGGCTCAGTTGAATCAACCATGATCATGGGGAAGACATCCGAAGGGGGAATGACGATAGTGTATCGTTGAAACTCAGTGTTTATTCGTTCTACCTCTGCCCAGGCTTGCCTTCTCAACTCCTCGGCCTTTTCTACAGGCATGGCAGAGGGAACGGAGACAATAGGGAATGGCTCCAAAGGAGTTTGTGTTTAATCCTGGGGATTGGACATTGAATACTTGGACTTCTTGGTCTTCTTGGCGGGTGGCTAAGAAGGCCCTTCGCCAGTTGCAGCTTCGATTGAAAGGGCAGGTTGTTTGGGAGCTTCAACGGCCTTGGGCTTCGTGGGGGCAATGGGGATTATTGGGAAATGAGGGGGTAGCTCCTAGGGAGATTCTTTAATGGTTTTACCCAAGGGAAACTCAACCCCAAGCACGGATTTCCTCTTAAGACCATATTCAGAAGCAGAGAAATAAAGGACTAGGGGATATGGGGAGGGGGCAGATTGAACATACTCACAAATCATTCCCAACTTCTGCAAATGGAACTTGGTGGAAAAAGAGGTGGATACGTCCCCCTTCCTAGTGGCACTAGGAAGGGTGACTTGCCCATAGATGGTAGACGTCACACCAAGCGCCGCTGCTACAGTATAGAAAGTGCAGGCTTTAGCGAAGGTGGCCTTTGTATGGTTGTGTTGAAACACACGTCGAGGGGCCCCCTAATCAAACCCGAACTGTCTGCTACATCTATCTGGGTTGTAGGGTTCTGAGGTGTATCCCCATTCAGTGCAGGAAGGAAGAAACTTAGGGGTAAATAGAAGCACCACGGCTTGCGAAGAATCTTCTACAGCTGGGATGAACTTGACCGTTGTGGCTGCAGAAGGAAGAAATTCCAACTATGGGTAAATATAGACTCGCTGTATGGACTCAGCACAAAGGAGTCTAAAGATCAAAAACTTCCATTATCTCCGTTCGACTTTGTTTTTTGTGAAAACACAGGAGGCATGGGGGCTTGATACCTTGGCTCATAGGCAGAGAAATAGACTTGGCGACAATGGCAGGAAAATGGGTGTAAAGGAAGCCCCTCAGAATAATGGTATTGGTAAAATTCGCCAAATTGTAATGACCCAGTGACCGTGCCATGTCGATGTGAGTTCGATCCAACCACGTATAGAGGGATCCCAAGGCAATGGCGGCCAAAGGAAGATTGAAACCTCTGGCCAAACGAATGGAAATATTTATAAGTTCCCTCCTGGGCTGATCATTGGGTTTCCCAGTCAGGAAGAAGCGTGAAAGCAATACAATTATGTAGATTGGTAGTTCCAGGGATGTACCTCTACCTCTGCCCGTTGCAGCATTGACATCCTTCGGGGTCGGAGCTTTGAAAAAAATATCTAATGAGGGAGTAAATGTGGCTTTGTTCAAGGAACCAGTGCAACTGCGGCAGATTCGGTCCAGCTTAGCTCGATCAGCAGCCTCTTCGACATATAGGGCCTCATCGGGATATGTGAACTCACCGATTAGTTCAAACCTAAGGATCTCACAAACGTCCTCTAATGTAATGGTGAACTTTCCCCACGCAGTAAAGAACGTGTGAGTTGTGATGTTCCATCTGGAAACTAGCCCTCGGAGCACCGTGTTGTACTTGGAAAGGGAGAACTCCCCAAACAAGTAGGCTCGATGAAGCCCAACCTTTATGAGAGCAGCAGCGTAAGAACTATGCATATGCGTATTCCAGGCATTGAAATGGGCTGGTGACCCCCAAGTGCTTCGAAGTCAATCTGGGAATAGGGGAAGTAACCATGGTCCAAACAAAAGCGTTGAGTTCCCTCTGGGGGGAAGATAACCCCACTTTGATGAATCCATATCCTCATCACCAAACAGTAAAGGGTCAAACTTGGATGACAAATGACAAGACTTGTATGCATCAAAAAATTTATCACCTTTGCCAAAGATGGGGGCCCGACGATAGAAGCGTAGTTGCTCTTGACGAGCAGTATCCAGGGCAACGACGCTAGGGACGAAGGCGATGCCGGAAGTGGCAGAGGGAGATCCTGCTTAAGCAATGGAGGTAGAAACCTTATAAGCACTTGAAGAAGCCATATTAGAGTGGCGATGGATGGAACAGCTGGGAAAGAAGAGCTAGAAACAAGGAGGGAGAAGCATAACCACAAGTGGAGGTGCAAAAGATGGGAGAGGGAAGAAGCTGGGTAAAGAGTTGGGCAACAATGGAGGTTTTTTCACATTTTTCTCTCTCTAAGGAAGACGGGAGCTTAAAGAAGATGAAGTAAATAGAAGGGTTAGAAAAAAGAGACGCTTGAAACCCTTTTAAGGAACTCGTCCGTTGAGTTTCCCACCACTACACGTGCAAGGCCGCCTATAATCATTTCAAATGAACACGTGGCACGTCGGGAGGTGTCTTGACAGTTTAAAGGACAATGCCACATCATTCACGAAGCGATGTCTAGGGAATAGAGAGGGTTGCCTTCTTCAGCAAGTTTGAGTTTTGGCGCCAGAATGTTTATCAGACATATCCAATAACTCCCAACGGAAAAGATGTCCCAACAGTTCAAAAAGCTATGATGTCTCCTTGCCATAAGTCCAGACATTATTTAATTATGACTCAAATACATCGGGGAGAATTTTTACTTTTTTGAACATGGCGAAACGTTACAGGGGAGAATTTCATAAAGTCCTAATGATAGGGGCAGTCCTAACGAAAACTCAGCAAGAACGGCACAATTTCACTATTAGAGTAAAAAAGGAGTATTTAAGAAGGTTAGCAGGCCTTTCGGGAGAATTTCAAATAATAAAGATAGAACGATTAAAGCGTAGTATAAGGAAAAAGTGCCTATGTCCCTTCGTCAAATCCTCAACAAGTCGTAGTGCTTCGGCTCAGGTATATCAGGGAGAATATTACTTTTTCCTGGAGATTATAACGCTGCAGTTCTAATGAAGGAAAGGAGGCTATATTTGTTTTACACACAGATAAGGTTCATCAAATTGAGAAGCATTCGTTCAGATATTTCCTATTCCCACAATAAATCTCTCCACGAAGGGGAAAATATAGAGGGGGCTTGAAGGTAATACTGAGATTAGGGATAATAACCCCATTAGCAACAGTGTTCGGGATTAAGAAATCGTGGCAGCTCAGCGTGGCAACTTGTATTTTAGCTTGTTGTGTTAATCATATTGTATCTTTGTTTATATTAACTATAAGCTATAACGGTTGTAATGATGTAACAAGAATAATAATGAGTTTTATTGTGAGGTCAAGCGGTACTCGCGAGAGACCTAGCTTGGTAGGGCCTGGGAGAGCTTTCATGCTCTATCGAATGACCTCGCCGTGGGAACTTTAGAGGGACTTGTTTTGGAGGATTGAGAAGTGAGGCACCATTGGGGCTTGTCCGACCATCTTAGATACACATGGTAAAACACCGAAGGACCCTGACTGTGGAACCTCGGGCGGAGCAGCTTGGAGTTCCATCGGCCGTTGAGTTGTGAACCAAACATCTATCTACTTAATGTCACATCTACTGTAGGTGATGTCACTAGCTAGCTAAACAATGTCAGACCTGCACTTGAGTAAACCACTATGGTATTTGGGGTGGTCAGGTAGTTGGTGAGCCACTTCTGCGATAACAGCCCCCTGATCCGCAATGGTTAGGCAAAGGGCATGTCTTGGCATTTAATGTTTATGATGTGGAGACAACTAGTGCATCAGGTATTTAATGTTTGTGATATAAAGTATGAGGGAGGTCTCTCACAGGCAATGATGACTAAGTTTCCTTGTGGGTGGTGTGGGAGGCTATTTAAGGAACCCAAGCACCTTTGAGGAGAGGATGATCTTTTTAGAGTTAAGAAGTTATTATTAGAGATAATATACATCAGAGAGAGTTTACTCACCCACCATTGTCATTTATTATGAAGCTTTTAATACTTGACGGAGATTCTTGTACGTGGTTGGTGTGTTTGGCTGCCTGCCAAGGTGTATCTAGGGTGCTTACTTATATTTCCCACTAGCGAAGTTACTTCTAAGTTCATTACTACCTTATGAGTTATACACGAGAGATTTGTGAGTTTAAACTGAGTTCATCTTCATTTAGTTTGTGTTTGCATGTCTTATAATTAATCCAAGGTTTTGTCCAATTTAACTTATCATTAACGTACTCAAAAGGGGCTACGCCTCCATCTTATCTGAACTACCCTCTTACAAAGTGTTAGTACTTCTGTTCTTTTTTCATGATGAGGGGTTTCTTATGGTAGTCACCCCATCATCCTAACTTGGTTTTCTCGGAGCTGAGGGGGGAGGTCCTTGTGTTTCCCTACTCCCTTGTAAGTTTCTATTGTTGAGGAACCCCGGTGGGGGGTTTGTTCACAAACATCATTTTTGTTGTTGAGGAAGCCTTAGGGGCTTCCTTCTCAAATGTCATTTCTGCAGGGACCCTGGGGGGAGTCCTTCTCAACCTGGGCTTCTTCCGCCATCTAAGTGAAGTTCCTTCTCAACGTGAGTTTCTACAGGGACCCTTGCGGGGGGCCCTCTTAACATAGGATTTTGCTTCCACCTTGGTGGGGTTCCTTCTCAATGTGAGTTTCTGCAGAGACCTTGGGGGAAGTCCCTCTCAACAACGGTTCCTTATCAACTTAAGTTTCTGTAGGGACCCTTGTGGGGGTCCCTATTAACATAGGCTTCTGCTGCCACCTTGGTGGGATTCCTTCTCAATGTGAGTTTCTACAGGGACCCTTGCATGGGGCCCTCTCAACATAGGCTTCTGCTTCCACCTTAGTGCGGTTCTTTCTTAACATGAGTTTCTGCAGGGACCCTTGCGGGGGCCCCTCTAAACATAGGCTTCTGCTGCCACCTTGGTGGGGTTCCTTCTTCACGTGAGTTTCTGCGGAGACCTTGGGGGAAGTCCCTCTCAACAACGGTTCCTTCTCAACTTGAGTTTCTGCAGGGACCCTTGCGGGAGTCTTTCTCAACATATGCTTTTTCTGCTACCTAGGTGGGGTTCCTTCTCCAATATGGCACTTCTGCGGTGGAGGGACCCTGGGGGTTCCTTCTCCAATATGGCACTTCTGCGGTGGAGGGACCCTGGGGGTTCCTTCTCCAATATGGCACTTCTGCGGTGGAGGGACCCTGGGGTTCCCTCAACCTCATATTTTTTGTAAGCTGAAGTGGGGATGGGGCTTTGAAGGACCCTCACCCTCAAATATAGTGGTGAATCTTGAAATACCCTTCTACAGTATCCGTTGCCCATAATTTATGACTTATTTGACCAGTTGAGAGGATCCGCCGAGTTCTCTAAGATAGATTTGAGGTTGGGATATCACCAGTTGCACATCCAAGAGAAGGATGTATAGAAGAGTGCCTTTATAGTGAGATGTGGGACTTACGAGTTTCAGGTTATGCCATTTGAGACAACCAACGTGCCAATTGTGTTTACGGACTTGATGAATAGGGTGTTTAGAGATTTCTTGGATCAACTTGTCATTATCTTTATTAACAACATCCTAGTTTATTCTCAGACTGTGGAGGAGCACGTTGAGCATCTGCGCCATGTTTTGCAGACGTTGCGCGAACACCAGTTGTATGCTAAGTTGGAGAAATGCGGATTTCAGTTGCATAAAGTTCAGTTTTTGGGTCAGACCATATCTTCCAGGGGGATATCAGCGGATCCTAGTAAAGTGTCAGTGGTGAGGGAGTGGGGACAACCCATGACACCAATAGAGGTGTAAGTTTTTTGGGATTAGCTGGATATTATAGAAGGTTTATTTGGTGATTTTTGAAGATTGCGGTTCCGTTGACTAACTTGACTCACAAAGGCGTACTATTTATCTGGGATGATTCTTGTTAGTTGGCTTTCAATGAGCTGAAGGGAAAGATGACTTTAGCACCCGTAATTTCACTTCCGAGGGCAGGGTTGAAGTACCTTATTTTTAATGATGCATCCCTACACGAACTTAGGGGTGTGCTAGAGTAGGAGGATCAGGTTATAGCTTATGCTTCCCACAAGATTAATCCTCACGAGAGAAATTGCCCCACCCTCGACCCGGAGTTGGCATCAGTCTTGTCTGCATTGAGAATTTGGAGACATTATTTGTCGGGATAGTGGTTTCTCCTATTCACAAATCATAAGTCATTGCAGTACTTATTCACTCACAGGCATTATTTACGTCAGTGTAGGTGGCTTGAATTTGTGAAAGATTATTAGTTTGACATCCAGTATCACCCAAGAAAGGTTAATTTGATGGCGGACGCATTGAGATATAGGCCAGTGGGGGATGTAGCTAAAGTTTGGAAGTTAAAATGGAAGGAGGTGGGACATCAGGATTTGGTTTCCAGATCATTTATGTCGGTTATGATCGTCACCCCCGGATTGTCACGAGGGTAGTATAGGCCCAGGCAACAAATTCATTTTGTCAGGATCAGATCACATAACTTTTAGTCGGGGATGCCAAGTCGTACCCTATGAGTTCAGAGGGAGTATTACAATTTAACGAGAGGTTAATTATCCCATAAGGTGAGTATTTGCGACATGCATCGATGGAAGAGTCGCACGGGTCAGTGTTTGCGGTACATCTTGGAGGGGATAAGATGTACAAAGATATAAGACGACAATATTGGTGGAGTGGGATGAAGAGAGACATTTCAGAGTTTATCTCAGGTGTAACACTTGTCAATTGGTGAAGGTGGACCATCAAAAGATAGCAGGCATTCTGCAGCCATTAAAGATTCCGATGTGGTAATGGGAGAGCATTTCCATGGATTTTATTACAGGATTTCCTACTTCACAGAGGGGTCACGATTCAATTTGGGTGATTGTGGATTGGTTCACCAAGGTAGCTCACTTTCTACCAGTCCAAACGGATTATACTATGGGACAGAATGCCCATATTTTTATCTCTGAGATAGTGAGATTTCATGGGGTACCACTCGATATTGTGTCCAATAGGGACAAGATTTTCGTGTCTCAATTTTGGGAGATTTTTTAGGAGGCCATAGGTACCGAGTTTCGATTGAGTATGGCCTATCACCCACAGATAGATGGTCAGACGGAGAGGACGAATCATATTTTGGAAGATATGCAACGAATGTGTATCCTTAATTTTAGAGGGAGTTGAGAGCAGTATCTTCCACTGATGGAGTTTGCGTATAATAACTCATATCAGTTTACGATTGACATGGAATCATTTGAGGCATTGTACGGTAGACCTTGTCGTTCGCCTGCTTATTGGTTAGGGGTGGGCGATAACAAGAAACTTGTGCCCGCGTTGATTTAGGATACGTAGGCCAAAATTTGAGTTGATTCGGGGTCGTATACGGATAGCCCAGGACTGACAGAAGAGTTACGCCAATGCCAAACGGTTCTTCTTGGAGTTTAATATAGGGGACCAGGTGTTACTACGTGAATTTCCAATGAAGGGGATAATGAGGTTAAAAAAGAAAGGGAAGTTAGCGCCGAGGTGTGTGGGGACATTCCTTATCATTGAACGGATTGGGCTAGTGGCATATAAACTCGAGTTGCTGAAGCACTTGCATCGGATTCATGATGTATTTCACATATCTTTGATGATGCGATATCTCCAAGACGAGTTAGCTCACACTCACATTTCATTGGAGGAGATTGATTTGTAGCCTGATATTTCATACGAGGAGAGGCTAGTTGTTATCCTAGACCATAGTGAGAGGAGATTGAGGTCGAAGGTAGTTCCACTTGTACGTGTTCAGTGGGGGCATCATAATGCCAATGAATCTACTTAGGAGCACGAGGATGAGATGCATGAAAAATATCCCGAGTTATTTCTAACAACTATTCTTTTTCTTCAAATTTTAAGATGAAATTCCATTATCAGGGGGAATTATGTAACACCCTGTAATTTTAATGATTTTTTTATATTGGGATTTATTAGGATTAATTAAATTAAGCTGAGAACTTAATTCGGATTAAAATAAATATTAATTAGCAAGACAAAGTTTAATATTTATTTGTATTGAATATAACTTCGTGAATAAGTAATAAGTTTATAAGAATATATTATGATTGTCGTGAGTGAGAAATACACCTATTAGGGTAAATTTAGTCGGGACGCGTGTGTCTGTCATGTCGGGACTTAATTTTATGAAATAAAATGTAATTTCATTTTAGATAGTTCAAATGGTCATTTAAAGTGTGCCAGTGTGTCCAGAAGGGTTGAAATAGTCAAAAAAATGTAGTCGAGGATTTTAGTTTGGTTCCCGGAGCATTTTTAGGCCAAACCGACACCTTATAGGGGTATTTTAGTCTTTTAAAATTTTGGGGAAAAGAGACCTACGAATTTTGGAGTGTATATATGCAGTTCCGTTGATGGAACAAGGTTAGAAGTTACAAAACCATATATAGAGGCCACTAGATAAGGAGGAGGAGAGTTCTAAGGGAGTTCTAAGGCTTTCTACACTGTTTCGTACCGCAACCACAACCGGAACATAGATCAGGAGGAAAGCAAACCATCCATACCATTCTTTTGCAGAGATTTAGACCTACTAATTGAGGCAAGTATTTATCTTGCAAAATTCTGAGCATATAGACCACCCATGTTAGTGTAGGATGACATAAAGATTGGTGTTAATTTGGAAGATTTAATTCATCTTCGTGGGTAAGAATCATGATCGGTTAAATCTCTTTATGCATCTAGAATGAATTTGATGAATTAGTAACATTAAGATGTGATGAAATCTGGGTTTTATTGAGGATCTTGAATAAAAATGATAAACTATGATTTTTAAGGATTAATCTTGAATTAATTCGATTTAAAGGTGTTATTTGACAATTTGATTATTTTATTATGTTGGAAATCATATATATATATATATATATATGTGTGTGTGTGTGTGTGTGTGTATGTGTGTGGCATTTAGAATAGTTCTTTGGGAGATTGGGATTGAATCATAGAGGTTTAAGGGTTAAAAATGGTGAATGCCGTAATTGGAGAAGACAAAACCTGTTACAAGCGAATCTATTGGAGTCCTTTGCTGAATCGATTCGTAAGGCACGTCGATTTTGACCAAGTCCGAATCGATTTGGTTTCCTATATTTTGACTATTTTCCCCCTTTTTTTGTTTATGACTCGTGGGAAACGATCGGGTTAACTCTGGACGAAATTTTAAAATGTAATGAGAGATAAACTTATTTACCAGTAGGTCAATGTTGGGATTGAGACTTAGTCACATGAGGGGATTCAGGACTAAAGTTAATTAGGTTTAATTGGGTAATAAAACCTAATTCGGAGAATGATATTGTGTCACGGGAAATCAAGGGAACGTATGACCTAGACCAGTAGGGTACGAGTGAGGGATCTACTGAATTGACTTAAAGGACAATTGGTCACTTTTGGACTATTGGAAAACTCTCAGGATTAGACGATGATAAGTATTATGGTAAAGAAATGGTACGTAGAATATTCGAGAGTTATTATACTACATGCATGATATATATATATATATATATATGTGTGTGTGTGTGTGTGTGTGTGTGTGTGTGTGTGTGTGTGTGTGGTGTGAATACCTATTGTTTAATTTATTATGTGTGAACATACCTAGCCTACTTACTATCATGGGAGGTTCTGCGTCGTTGACAATATTATCTTGATGAGCCCATTGGGGGGATTTTTACTTCTTCCTCAGAACAAAGAACTTAAGGATTGAGCACTACTTGTTGGAATAAGAGTGTGACCGTTCATTGGGTGTGTTAGGTGTGTGCGTAGCCCAAATATTTAGAACTATGTTTGCCTCCAACTTTGTGTATTTTTCAATGTATGGTTTGAGAATGAATCCAATCTCGATGTCCTTACATAGTACGTGATGTACCAGGACTTGATAGCAGGGTATGCCCACATCGCAGGTCTCCACCTAGGGATGTCGTATACATATATATTAGAAGAGTGATAGAAATATATATACGTGTGATTTGTTCTACTATGAGTGTTTTAGTAGATACCAGTGTTCTAAAAAACGCGCCTAGGCGCGAGGCTTTTTAGATACGCCAAGTTTTGGCCCTAGGCGTGGATCAAGGCATGGTCAACGATGGTCAACATTTTTTGGGGCAAGGCGTGAAAAAATGTGCATTTTTTGGGATAAGGCGTGAAAAAACGCGAGTTTTTTAGAAGTAAGGCATGAAAAAAAGAAATTTTTTTGTTTTTTTTTTGTATTTTAAAAAAAATAGTATTTTAATTTACAAATATTTAGACATATTTTTAAGGTATGTGCCAATTTTGTATTTTAAATAGCCTTGTCATAGTCAAAAACTATTAAAATATATTAAAAAGTGCCTAAACGCCTTTTCACGCCTTTTTACGCCAAGGCCCGCCTAGGCTTCTAAGGCTTAAGGCTTGGCCTCCACGCCTTGATCACGCCCCGCGTTTTTTAGAACCTTGGTAGATACTATCGATAATGATATCGTGTGAAACTAATAATTAATGGGTGACTCTTAACAAATAAAAGGGATGGGAAATTCGGTAACATATTGTATGGGAAATACGAGTGGGCACATGAAATTAATATGTGGGAAAAGGGCTTAAGTCTAATAAGTTAGGCGGGATATCATAACTAGTGGAGTAGGTGTGCACAATAGTTGAGAGGTGAGAATCTCAAGTGAGATCACGTGAAGCTAACATGTATATAATATGTACTCTTTAATACACTTTAAATACTTGTTAAAATGGTTTCAAGTTGTTTTACTTGGGCTCCGACCCATTTCAAATCCATTTTTGTAAAAACATTTTAGGTGCCCAGCCACAGGGATGCCGGGCTTAGGAGTTCTTTCTTATTTGTAGTGCTGCAAATTCTATGGACATTGCAGGACCATGGTAGTAGATGCCTCCACATTTATTTGTTCCTATTTATAATTTTAACTATCTCAGTTGGGCAAGTCGCCCATCTCTAGCTAGTAATTACTTTTCAGAGACATTGTATTTTTATTTGGTTTCAGTAGTGGAGTTAGATTATTATTATTATGGTTGATTGTGTTCGGGTTTTTGTTTGGAGTGTTATTCTAGGCCTATTCATTCATTTCATTGTGTTATTATTATTATTATTATTATTATTATTATTATTATTATTATTATTATTATTATTATTATTATTATTATTATTATGTTTATTGGAATAGCGAATTTGAATTATTTAGTTTAAACTACTTGCATATTAATAACAAGAATTAAAATTTTGCGGGTCATTAGGGTATTAGTAAAATAAATTGGTTTTCAACAATTATGTTAAGAATGACACCATTAACGATTCCTATTTAATTTAGTAATGGACTGATCATCCAAGATTAGAATAGGCGGGGTGTCATAGTAAGTAAAGACCCCTTTCATGAGAAACCTTTATTTTTCAACACCGTACAAGATTTTACAGAAACTAAACGACTAACAAATTACTTAGCACACGAAGTATAACGTGAAGTTCTTCAAGTATTCTTCATATACGACCCAATCTAGTATCGTCCAAAGGAAGCAGTTTTCCCTGAAGATCCACCGATCAACCTTCTTCTTCAGGAGTAGAGCCCCTGTCCACAAATCAGTAGTAGAGGATAACTCTATAAGGGTTCTTGAACATAGATTATGTTCTTATTGATTTGGTAAAATTATCTCTATATTTCCAGAGTGTTTGGATGAAAACGGTAGAGTTTGATCACAAAAGAGACTCTAAATTGGTTTGGAAAATGGTTAAAAAGAGTTCTTTAAAACTCTAATCTCACATCTCTATTTATAAGGCAATTGGTTTCAAAAGGATATGCATTAAAGATTTGGATCATATTTAATTAAAAGGTAATAACTCGCGCCCTCTTTCGAACGAACTAGTATCTCGTTCGAATAGCGTACCATTTTTCGTTCTATCATATTTCTAACATAACTTCAAATGGCATTCCACTACTTGACCAAAAATCATCTTGTTTGAACATGGAAAACTCATTCTAACGATGTACCCAATCTCATTTGAACGACATCTAATGAAACTTCGAAAAACATTCTAGAACTGACCAAAAGGCATCGTCCCAGATTTCATTCGAAAGATATAATATTGTTCTTACCACATTGTCGTAACTTGTTCGAATGTCCTATGAATCTCGTTCTAACAAATCTTCAAAATTTTTAAAAAACTTTAAAAAATCATTTAAAAATACTTTGAAAAACCTTTTAAAAGAAAATTCATTTTGAAAAGGCCTTTGGATAAATAAAGACTTTTACCAAACTACCTCATAACTCTTTTGAATGTTGTTTGTGATGAATAATCTTCAATATTCTAAAAAGTCATCAACTTCGTATCTTCGAATACATAGAATTAGTCATGAAGACACACTATGGTGTACTTGGATAAGCCAAATAAAAACTAAATTGAGCAATTATAAAACATTCTCTTACAAATCCCCCCCTTTTGGCTATTCCAGTACAAAACACAAACTGAGATGAAATTTACCCCCAAAGACTAATACAACTAATGCCCTCGCAAATCAAGAAACGAAAATACATAAATATATAAGTCTTCAACTAAAAAGTCTTCTTGTCTTCATCTTGTTTGGTCCAAGAAATCACCATTAAGGCGAAATGATCTATACACATGAGACAAAAGAAATATTGTGATGCGTATGAGTTTTTAAAGATAAATAAAATAAACCCCCCTTATTTTTTTTCTTCTCTTTAAAGGACTCAATGTAAATATCGGCGTAAGCACGTTGAAGGTCACTTTCTCCCACATTTAAAACGTTACCTCCCTCATTTTCTCCGGAATGACTAGACTCATTGTCGAAGTCATCATGTTTAGTAGCTTCCTCATTGGCATGATGTGCACTAGATGTACTAACATGACTAGCCATGAACACAGTGAAGTTACGTCCATGCGGTGATTTGTTACTAGAATCCACGGACTCGACATTGCTATCACTAAGCATGGCATTGAAGGAAACGTTTCCTTTATCTTGCCTCTTTAATCTCATAGAACACTTATTAGCTTTTTTAACCTTACCCTCAAACTTATAACATCTCTCTTCATTTTTCTTAGGGTAATCTTTTCTTTATTTTTCAAAAATTTCTTACTCGATTTATATTTTTTGTCTTTCTTAAAACTTTTATTTTCTTTGGAAGTATTGTCGTTTCTAGGTTTGGAATTTTTTTGAATTTTTTTTATAAAAAGGGTTAAATCACCTAGATCAAAATCATACTCGGAGTCACATGACACCTCCTCTTTCTATTTAGATTGAAAATTTAATGCAATTCCCTTTTTCTTGGGTTTAATATTTTTTGGAAACATGTCAATCTCATACATTCGAAGGTATCCTATGATTTATTCTAACCTAAGCGTGTCCAATATCCCAAAAGAAGTAAGCATGGTAACCTAAGGAATAAAACGGGAGGAAAGTGATCTCAAAATATTTTTAACCACACACATCACGGGATTTTTTCACCTAAATTAAAACTAGAGTTAACGATATCACACAATCGTGCATAAATTCATCAAAAGATTCAAACTCTAGCATGGTAATAATATCAAATTGTGTGGTGAGATTTTAAATATTAGAAGATTTCACATTATTGGTCCCCTCATGAGTGAGTTAGAGGGTATCCTAATCTTCCTTAGACTTGGTACATGTCATGATGCGATGGAATTCGTGATGGGTGACGGCTCCTGAAATGGCATTTAAATTGCGTGAGTTAAAATTACTCCATTTAAAATCTTCTTCTGTCCATGAAGCATGTTTAAGCCTTTTAACATTATTGTTGGCCATAGTGGGTGGTGTCCACCCTCTTTAAAAAACAAGCGAGACTCTTTGATCAATAGATTCTAAACCAGACTTCATCCTAGCTTTCCAGTATGTATAACTAGACTCATCAAAATCGGTAGCCTATTATAGAAATTATACATAAAATCAAAATTTTTAAAGGCTCACACAAAAAATTAGTGCAACAGGCTCTGATACCAATTTGAGGATGCAGATTCTCTGGATTAATTCGAATCTTTGGCCAAACACACACAAATTTAATTTTAGCAAATTTTATCTTGAATTAATTGAGTGTGTATTTAAAGATAAATTCCAAATTAAATAAGCCAAACCAAACAAGAACACATGCGAAGAAGTAAGGAAAAATACCTTTCAAACAAAACCTTTATTTTTCAGGACTATAATTACAGACTACTTAGCCCACTATATAAAACACGCGGTTCTTCATGTCTTCTACAGATATGCCGCAGTCCAGCACCGTCCACATAAAACAGTATTCCTTCGGTATCAATCGATAATCCTTCTTCTTTAGCAGTTGAACCTCTTATATATAAATCAGTAGTAGAGATGAACTTTATAAGGGTTCTTTAACATATATATTTTTTTCTTTATTTGGTAAACTGATCTCTAAATTTTCAAGGAGTTTGGATGAAAAATAGTAGAGTTTGATCACAAAACGAACTCTAAAATGGTTTCAAAAAAGGTTAAAAAGAGTTCTTTAAAACTCTAATCCCACATCTAGATTTATAAGGAAGTTTTCAAAAGGATAAGCATTAGAGATTTGGATCAAAATTCATTAAAACATAAAAACTAACGTGTTCATTCGAATGACCTGCTACCTCGTTCGAACGGCATACCATTTTTTATTCGATTATGTTTCCAACGTAACTTTGAACGACATTCCAGTCCTTGAACAAATATCACATCATTCGAACTTGGGAAACTAATTCCAACGATGTACCCAATCTCGTTTGAATGATATCCAACGAAACTTCGAATGACATACGAGAACTGACCAAAAGGCATAATCCCAGATTTGGTTCGAACACTGAAAACTCATTCTAGCGAAACTGTTGTAACTCATTTGAACGACCTGTGAATCTCATTTTAATGAGTCGTCAAAATTTTCAAAAAACGTAAAAAAATCATTTTAAAATATTTTTAAAAACCCTTTAAAAGAAAATTCTTTATTAAAAAGGCCCTAGATAAATACAAACTTTTACTAGACTTGCTCATAACTTTTATGAATTTTTTTTTTTGTGCGCTAAATGATCTTCAATTTTACAAAATATCTTCAACTACTTGTTTTCGAATACGTGGAAGTAATGATGAAGGTTCAGTGAGGTGTAATGGGATAAGCCAAATAAAAACTAAATTGAGAAATTATAAAACTTTGAGTTACAGTGATCAAGCCAAAACCACCACATAATTGCTTTAGATGAGACCTAGAAGTGCTTGAAGGATCTAAAGAAGTCCCATGAAGATCACATGAAGACCAGGGAGATGGAGATTACCAAATAGAAATAAAAAATTAAGTTGCTAGAGAAGACTGCTTAAGAGTCGGATCAAACCTTGTCTTAGGCCTTAGCGGCTAAGAACAAAGCCCATGACTAAGTTTGAGGTGATGCCTTCTAACAAGCTAAAAAGAAGTTAGATTGCATTTACAAGTCTAATATCAAGAGAGGTTGAGATAGGGCATTGGCTAAGGAAGGATGCCCTTTTAAGTACGACGGCTTTAATGAGCACAATCTTGGGTGACCTTTGAACTTAGATGAAGACGAAGACGAAGCTATTGAGGGTAGCCATGAGAAAGATAGAGCCAAATAGAAAAGGAGGCCATTGATCAGGGGAAAAGGCTTGGATTATCAAGATAATGTGAAAGAGAAAGAAGGATAAGCTTAGTTAGATTTACCCAAAATTTCCTATTCTTTATATTTTCCTATATTTTGATTATTTGTGCTATAAGGTCTTACCCATCAGTATATTTTTAGTAGCGAAGTTTCATTTTGGCTTAATCGTTGCATATCCACTTGCTTTTGATTGTGTGTGAATGTTTTAATTGTCTTTTAATCTCTAAATGTATTCCATTTAATCTTTGTAGTCTAATAATAACTCGACAATTATGCTAATAACTCTAAAAAGTGAAGATCTGGACCTGATCCTTGGTCAGGAAGCATTTGATTGAGATCGTGAAGCGTTCATATATATCGGACATGCACTTTAGAAAGTAATAAGAGCCTACGGAGAGCACGTCGATAATATTGCTTCACTTTGGACTAGGGTGAAAAATGTGGTAAATGATTCTGAACTATTAGAAAGGGAGACTAATTCTCTAACGGAGAAGCTCGACTATGTCGAGAAAACTTTAAATGACGACCATACAACCAAGTGGATCCTATAATATAAAGTGATGAAACTTAGATACTAATTTTCTGATGGTTCTCACGAAATCTGGTCGTTGGACTTTTATTTGAGATGGATAAATTCCCTGACCCAATTGAACGAAGATAAGTAGGTCGCGCTCAAGCATGGGTGGATAAATACCTTTGTCGTTATGAAAAGTTCCGTGATTCCCAATTATGGCATTCTTATGGGGTAGACTGTTAGTTTGTTCGCCCCTCTTGGAAGTGAGGAATCGTGGATCCCTTTGGATGCCATCCCAATTCACCTTATAAGGGATTGTCTTCTAGATCACCATAATGATGATGAATTTCATCCAAATCCACATGATGATCATCGTGTTAGAGTGACAGCCTAACTAGAGCACTGGAGATGAAATAACATTCCATCCTTTTTGTTTATGTGTTTTGCTAACTTGGATATTTGTAATTAACTGAAGATGAATGAAAATTCTAAATTAATTCCCTGTCTTACATTTTTCCATTTTTTATATCGAGCATGTTCTATTAGTTTTCTTACCTTTTAGGATAAGTTTCATAACACCACCATAGTCCTAGGACCAATTATGGCAAAAATGCACCTGACTATAGGGCAGTCCACCCGTTGAGGATTTTAAGCTACCAAAGTCAGGACACTTAGTGCCTAGGGATTTCCCGTAGTTCTTTCTCTTGCTTGGGAAATTTTTTATGTTTTCGTATTCTTTATTGACAAAAACATGTGACCATAAAGTTTGATTAAGTGTAGTCTTACTAAGGATTTCAAACTGGAAATCAGAGATTGATCGGATAACCTTGAACAAATTATAATGATGATTGTCGTACTATAATGACAATTTTCAATAAACAAAGTTGACCTGCCATTTGGAAGAATGAGAAAGCTAACTGTATTAATTGAACTTTAAATTATCTAAGACACGTAAACTTAAAGATTGAAATAAAACTGAAAAGTTTTAAAAATAAAATCTCTTAATATTAGCCACATTCCACGACCTAGGGATATCCCATAAACCAAGAGATAATTCCTATTCCCTGGTTCTTTAAGTAAGGGGCCCAAAATGTCCATTCCCTATTAAGAGAAGGGCTATAGGATAGTTAATAACTTTAGGTCATTTTTTAGTTAGTGAAGCCCGTGGGCTAACTCTTGACACTTCTTACACTTTTTGACGAAAGAGATTGGGTCTTTTCATGTAAGGCCAACAATAACCTTCTTGATGGCTCTGAATGCCAAAGACCTTTCGACATTACATCCACATATTCCATCCTTTAATACATATAGGAATTAGTCGACGTCATTTGGATACACACATTGGAGGTATGTACCCATGGAATATTCCTTATATATATTTTCTTCAGGTGAGCAGTTTTACCCTTATTTGATGCGTATACTTCTTGCCTCCAGGCAGAACATCTTCTTGTAGATATGCTATAATCGGTTCCATACATTGGGAGATTTTTAGATGGAGAAGACTTACACAAAAATCTTTGGATTCATGATGGTTGGTTTGTTCTAATATTCCACCTCAATTGTTCTCTTGAGGCCGAAGTCAATGGTTGTACCCAAAGTACCCAGAACATTTGTATGTATGTTATTTTCTTATGGAAACTATTGGATTTTAACTCTCTTTAACTGGGCAACCAAAGCCTGGGTTACCTGTAATATGCTAACATTCATTCATCTCTAGATTTATAGTCTACTGATACTTGGTTAGATACTAACCTTGTGCCGAGCGATAAGGCCTTCTTTAATTTGGAGATAAGAGCTCCATGATTAGCCTCGTTGTTGGATTCTTTAATGCAAGTCTAATCCCTTGCTGAATCATGATTTTTTTCTAGATTTATAAGTACAATTCCCACTCATTTCCCTTTTGAGTTGGAGGCCCCATCAATATAGAGCGTCCATTTTTTGAGTTGGTTAAACTCTTCATTAGTTACTTGATTGGCATGTCACCTTTATGATTGGAAGGAAAGAACTTTTGATTGGCATGTCACCTTAATGAACTAAATAATAAATGCCAATTAACTAAGTATGCAAGAAGGAAAGAACTTTTGATTTTAAATTATGTGAGATAATTGGGATTGGAATACACTTCCCCGAACCGTTGAGTAATTATGTCAGATATAAAACTTTCAAGAATCAAATATATAATAGAGATAAGACCTTAAATTCATTAAGCACTCTATATATAAGGATTTTACTCCATACAATAAATAGTCAAAAAGAAATCTAAAGCGAATGATAAAATTGTTGACATTCGTATCACACTCATAAACACTTCGGTTACCTACGTCAAACAAAGTTAAAAGTCTTACAATACTCCTACCGACAAAGTATCAAGACTCTAATTATTTATTTAATTCAATTATGTTTTATATCTTTCTATAATACCTAGGTTTGGGTTAACCCGCTAAAAATCTAGCTAGACATGGAAAATCTAATATTAAGCATGAATTCTACGTTGCATGGAATCATTGTTACGTAAAGATTGCAAGAACTCATATAAATAATCATGATTGCAGGAGAAATCACAAATATAACCTAGACAGGTTTGATCTTGAAAAGAAAATAGAGCAAGAAATACTTATGTGAGGACTCAAATTTCCAATTGAGTCCTTTGTAGTTTTGGCTCAATTATGGACAAAAACATTTGACTCATAGGATAGTGTTCAACATTATCCATTCAAGCCTATGACGTGTTAGTTGAAAACGTAGCAGCCGAGATTATAAAGCTTCATCAAATGAAGAGTTTATTGTGCCTCATTTCTACGTCAACAACATTTGTTCCATTTACTCCTAAGGTATGAATGCATTACAAATTTATAAGAGAGCTTGGAACAATATTTATAGGGTGTAAGTTTTGTTTAAACTGTTGTTTATTTTCAGAAGGTTTCTTTAAAACATCAAAATAAAATTTCTGGGCGAAAATTGAATTTTTGAACATTCAGGAAAGTCATTCGATATTGTCGTTCGATATTGTCGTTCGAAAGAGTTTTTCGTTCGAACGAGAATATCGTTCGAACGAGAATATCGTTAGAACGAGGTTTGCCAATGACCTTCCTCTGGAGCTTCATTAGAAGTATCATTCAAATGACACTTCGTTCGAATGAAAATCTCATTCGAATGAGATTTCAGGCGAAAAATGTTTCTAGTAGTTTTGAGCAGTTTTTCCCATGTTTCCACTTACCCTTACCCACTAAATTTTGGCAGAAGTTATATGTGCGAGAACCAAGTTTGAAAAACTAACTTTTGACATTTTTTAAAACACCTTTTAGAGAGAAGATTTTTTAGAAGAAATTCCAAAGTTCAAAAGTTCATGTTTAAGTGTTTGTAGTTCAAGAACATTATTTGGAAAACACTTTCTTACACCCATAGTTTGTTTATTCCAAGTTTTCATATAAATATCTTTCTTGGAGTGTTTGGCACCGATTTATCTCTACACCTTAAAGAAGAGAAGTTTGGGTTTACTTCTACATCCCTCAAAGAAGAAGTCTCATTGTTTTGCTGAGGCATTCTCAAAGGGTGAAAGGCACCATGTGTGGTTGACGGTGTTCCTAAAGTCTCATTGGTGAAGTCCAAGGTTTCGGTGGAGTTCCGGGGTTATCGACTAGGCAAAGGTGTTTACAAGAAGACGCATTAAGGCTTGAAAGAAGTCGAGTCAAGGAAGTAAGTCATTTGTCTTGTAATTGTAAAACCATACTTAGTGGACTTAAGGCTAGGGCTGTCCGAGGTTTTTACCCGTTGTGGGTTTTTCCTCGTACATCGCGGCATAGTGGTTATTTGTTTATTTTATCTTTTTCAAAACTCACCCATAACGCATGCTTAGGTAAAAAGATAAAATTGGTTTAAATCACTAGTTGTTTAATTTGGCACAATTTAAATTTGGGTATATCTTAATTTAATTCAAGTCATCATTTAATTTGTTAAATTTGGTTTGGCCTAATTTGGTAATATTGAAAATATGACTTAGGCAAATTTCTAGGACTTGGGTTAAATTGGTTTAAGTGAAAAATGTATTTGTTGATTAATCTAATTTCACTTTGAGTTTGTTTAATTTTAATTTGAAAGAAATTAAAATTTGATGTTTATGTGTGTGTTTAATTGAACCATCTCGCTTCCGCATCGTTTACAAGGAAATTGAAAATTATCTTTTTATAAAGTCTAAAATTGGGGGCCTCGTGTTCCAACAAGTGGTATCAGAGCGGGATCGCTAAATTATTGCGTTTAAGATCCTTTAAATATTTTTGGCAAAAATGGAATTTTCCCCATTTTCAAAATTTCCTATTTTTGATGGTTCTAATTATGCGTATTGGAAAGCGCGGACGAAATCGGCACTAAAATCTATCGACGAGAGAGTTTGGTTGTCTGTTGTTAACGAGTAGTCACCACCTACACATTTGGTAGATAATGAGTGTGTCCCAAAACCCACCGATAGATGGAGTGAGAATAAATTCAAACTATCTTATTTTAATTCCCGAGGTTTAAATGCCTTGTTTAGCACGGTCACACCAGATGAATTTCATCGCATTATGACGTGTGAAACCACTAAAGAAGCTTGGGATATTTTACAACTCACTTATGAAGGAACTAGTGTCGTAAAAGCTTCAAAACTCCAAAACTCCAAAACCTCACCACTCAATTTGAAACCTTCAAAATGAATGAAAAAGAAACATTTGATGAATTTTATGCTAGACTTTCCGATATTGTTAATTCATCTTTTAATTTGGGAGAGAAAATACTCGACAACCGTGTAGTAAAGAAAATTTTAAGGTCCCTACCCGATAGATTTATTCCAAAAGTGACCGTGTTAAATTCTTTACCCACTTTAGCCTCTATGAAATTAGAAGAGCTCGTAGGTGATTTACAAACCTATGAAATAGACGGGTTTCCCTCCAAACCAGAAAAGAAAATTGAGAAGGGCGTTGCTTTGAAATCCCGAAAGGAGGAAAAATAAGTAGTAGAGTGTGAAAGTGACAGTGACTCGGAAAATATGGCTATGTTTGCTAGAAAGTTTCAAAATTTTCTTAAATTTAACAAAGATAAATTTAAAAATGATTTTAAGAAATTTGAAAAATCTAAGCATGACAAAGCCGAGAAGATCCCTAAAACTTCAAATGAAAATGTAAATAGGGACGAGTCAGATAAGTGTTTTGGTTATGACAGGTATAGCCATAGGGCTTTTGAGTGCCCCACTAAAATAAGGAGAGAGGGTAAGAAACCAATTTCTTTTAATGCAACCCTTAGTGATAGTGATAAGGAAGAGGGACCCGATTCCCCCATTGAGCGCAACTTTACCGCGTTCATTGCTAGTTATGTTAGTGATAGTGAGGAATCATCCAATGATGACACCTTAATACATAACACTTCCGAGGCCTTTGTTTGTGAAGATAAAAAATATGATGGTAGTAAGAGTGGAGAAGAAAGAGAGAGTGAAAATGAAGAAGAGGTTGATGTGAGTGAACTTCAAAATGATTTTGAAGAACTTTATGAAGAATCTATTAAATTAAAAAGAGCAAATTTGAAGTTAGAAGCGAGTTTAAGAGAGCGTGTCGAGGTCGTTGATGATAGTGGGTTGATTGAAGACCTCATGACACATGAGAGAACTCTTCGAGAGAAGCTTGAATATATAGAAGGCGAGAGAGATAGCCTTATAATATTAATGGAGTCAATGAAAAAGGAGCTTCTCGAGTTTGAAGAGAGAAATGTTTTATTAGAGTCTAGCATTTTAGATTTAGAAAATAAATTAAAAGACTCTAGTAAAGTCAAATTTGACTTGGAGTGTCGTTCGAGAAATTAGATAAAATATTAGTAACGCTCCAAATTAAAAATGACACTTGCGGTTTAGGCTTCGATACTTGTAATGAATCATCTCAAAAAGCAAAAATAAATGTTTTAGGATAATCACCTAGGAAAGCCTTTAGAGATCATTCCTTAGGTAAGTCTTTTCACCGAGTCTTTAGGTTCTCTCATTGTGGTAACAAAGGTCATCTTAGGAAATTTTGTTTTGATCTCAAACGAGGTCCTAGAAAATCCCAACGTAAGGCAACTGAGGTAGCCAAGATTCCTACACCTTGAGATCGTTATTCGTCATTAGTTTGGGTTAGGATATTCGACTTGGTAGATTTACAAGATAGGGTTTTTGATTCTCATTTACTTTCACATGCTTCCTCCATTGCAAAATATAAAGGTTGAATGTGTTAGTTTTCTTTGCATAGTTTAGCTTTTGTAATTCATGTTATATTATCATGCTAATTGTATGCTTCTTTAAGTCATTTTCTAGCCTATGCCCATGCTTAATCACATGCTAGAATTATGATTCTTGTTTATCTTTTGTATTATACTTCTTTCATTTTAGTTTGCATTAAATAAAAAATACAAAAGATTTTTTTTATCATTTGTGTTTCTCATTTTAGTAATTTAGGCTTAATGAAAAATACAAATGATTTTTGTGTTTTTAATGAGTAAATATTCCTTTTTGGTTAAAAATTTTCAAAAACTCAAAAAGATTTTTGTTTTGTGTGTATTTTAGTTTGACACACTCTATGTGGCATATACTTGGGTTTGAATCCCTACTTTTTCACTTTCATGTGGATAAAACTTTTGGTTTAGATTATCAATCCTTAAAATTTTCTTTACCATGCTTACATGGAGTAGTTGGATTTTGTGTTGATTAAATGGATTCTATTTTTATATGCCTCAATTCACACATGCACGAGCTCTCTTGAAATTTTAACTTCATATGTATATTTGAGCTTTGTAAGGTGTTCTCCTACCAATCTAGTCATCTACATATTATATGACCTAAGAGGACTAGTGCATTTCAAAATCCGTTGCACGTGAGATATGTGTGAGATATAAAAATGATATATTTGAATGTGCACGGGGAAGGGCTCCGAAAGGAAATATCATCATTTGCGAAAAGTAAGCCACCATTTGGAATGGACCTAAAAGAAACACGTGGTCCAAAGGCCTAAAGATAAATTATGGCATTAAAAAGAAAAATAATTGCCAAGGCCTAATTTTAATTGATATATTTATTCTAAAATATATATGCTTATTGAGGGAGATTGGATGGTATATCAACGGTTTGCACAATGTCCATTTATCCTAGTTGTACTTTCAATGTCATGACTCTATTGGTTTGTAGAATCATCAAAACTCTAGGCTTGTATGCATTGTGTATGTTTGTTCATTGAGTTCAATTTATATTGTCACGTGAGGTTATATTCAAATGTGATAAAGTTTTCAATCAATTGAGAACTCCGTGAACATGTTTTAAGTGATTGGGTCTAAATTTAATTGTTACTGGTTCACACCCTAACACTTTTGTTTCCATACGATACATTTTTGCCATACGAGTTTGAAAAGCATATTTTATTTTGTGTCGTGTGTGGTATTTATACCTAGTATATGTGCATGTCCGTTAATGATATTTATTATGTTCTCATATATGAGGTATTTTATTTGTCTTTGCCTTTCTTTCTAGTCCATCTATGCTACTACTTCATGATTGGTATCTATCTTGTTGCATTCTTTGTTGATATCACATGCTTAATACTTTATGTATCATATTGGTGTCATTTTCTTGCATCTTAGTTGGTATCCGTTATTATTTGTTGGATTAGTTATGCTTTTGTTGCCCATATGCTTTCATGTATTTATCACTCTAAGCTTCATCGTGTTTAAATTAATTTTATCCTTTGTCTATTCCTGGAAAAAAGGAGGAGAATAATAGGGGGAGAAATGGTATTTAATCCTATTATAATCTCATTTTAGTTTGGGAGATTTATCTTAGGGGGAGACATCTTTCTAAGTAGGTCATTTGTTTGATAAAAGGGAGAATTAATTTAGGGGTAGGAATTATTTTAATTGTATTGAATATTTTAATATTCCCTATGCATTTGATAGTTTGCTTAAGTGTGCAGGAATTCTTCTAAATGGCAACTTTCATCATCGGCAAATATATTGATCCTTGGGTTGTTTTGAGTCAATCTATTGTATTTTTATTTTGAGTGGGATATTTTTTCGTTTAGTAGAGCTTGACGGCCCTATAGGATTTTTGTTTGGTTTTTGTCCCGGAATAGCCAAATGGGGAGATTTGTAAGGACACAAATTTCCAATTGAGTCCTTTGTAGTTTTGGCTCATTTCCGAACAAAAAACATTTGATTCATAGGATAGTGTTCAACTTTATCCATTCAAGCCTATGATGTTTTAGTTGAAGACGTAGCGGTCGAGATTATAAAGCTTCATCAAATGCCGATTTTATTGTGCCTCGTTTCTACAACAAAAACAATATTTGTTCCGTTTACTCCTAAGGTATGAATGCATTACATATTTATATAGGAGCTTGGAACAATATTTATAGGGTGTAAGTTTTGTTTAAACTGTTGTTTATTTTCAGAAGGTTACTTTAAAACTTTAAGATAACGTTTCTGGGCTAAAATTGAATTTTTGAACATTCTGGAAAGTCGTTTGATATTATCGTTCGAACGAGTTTTTCGTTCGAACGAGAATATCGTTCGAACGAGGTTTGCCAATAACCTGTCTACGGAACTTCGTTAGAAGTATCGTTCGAACGAGACTCCGGGTCGACTGAGGTGAGTTTCTTAATGTGGTAAGTGGTGGTGGTGAGTTTCTTTATTTCCTCCGGGTCGACTGAGGTGTAATAGCATTCTTTGGCTTCAATTTGATTTCCAGTACCAATGTTGATCCTGTAGTGTGTGGGGATCTTTAAGCATTAGTGGATAGTAGACGGTTCTACTTAAAATTTCTTTAAGATAACCCTCCTAAGGATCATGTTATATGTTGATTAAATATTCTTATCTAACATGAAGAAACAAATCCTTTCAGCTCGGTTGGTTGGCTATGTGCTGATAAGGAATTCTAACTCGAGAGTTCCCAAAGGATGCACCTTTTCCCTCGAGAAGCCTATGAGGGAGTGATAAGGCTCTAATTTACTATCGTGCAGTCCGAATCCTTTGAAGAAATTATAAGACATTGGATGAGATACCATTATTCACTAAAATTCTAGCCACTCTGGCTTTATGTACCTTCATATTGATGACAAAAGGGTCGTCATGGGGATAGAGTACCCAAGATAGGTCATTCGTTGAAAACTCTATCACCACCTTAACTTTGTTCACCTTTCTTGGGATACAATCAATATCGTCAAACAGATTTACTTGTCGAATGTATCAACATGCTTTGGCTTTATTTAAGTATGATTTTCTTTCGATAATTTTGTCGCCACCATGAGCGTCACCTTCTGCAATGAAATGGCAACCAAAAAAAATCTTTACCTCGAGATCTCAGAATTTCTTCGACAGATCTAGGTCGTCCTCTGAGTCATTATCTTAACTTCTTTTCTTATCACCCCTCCCCTTGCATGGGGACTCTGATCTCCTTCTGGTGGTTCTATCCTCAGTCTTGTCGAAAAACTTGAAGAGCTTTTCATGCTGGATCAGACTTTCTATCTCATTCTTTAGGCCTATGATATTTTATGTAGTATGCCCATGGTCTTTATGAAACTCACAACATTTGTATTTAGATCTCATGTTAAGAGGATATTTCAGTTTTCCAAGCCATTTTAGATCCTTATTTACCCTAATTTCTTCTAGAATGTGGTCTACACCAACATTGAGGGGGGGGGTGCTCATCATATATCTTGGGCTTTTCGGACTTCTTATCTTTTTTATCCTTCATCTCGGATCTCTTACAGTCATTAATCTTAGATCTGGGAGCTTATTTACCGGCCATAGCCTCCTTGGCATTCATGATTTTACCAACTTTAGACATCAACTCAGTCATGTCTTCGAGGATCCTTAGCCAGAGCATGATATAACTTCTCAAAGAGTAAACCGTATACCAGGGCAGTGATCATTTTCTTTTCTTCATAGTCTACCACTTCCAATTTTTTACTATTAAAATGAGCAATATCAGCGCTTATGATTATTGACAAACACTCAATAAGTGAGATACCCTCTTGATGGGTTTGGCTCTAAAGCAAAAGTTACTAATGAATAGCTCGGCAAGTTGCTAAAAGCTGGAGATTTTCCCAAGAGGCAAATTATTGTTCAAAATTTTTACCGATCCGGTAATGATTCTTGATAATGCTCTATAACACATCTCATCTGGGACTGAGTAGATGTCGGTGCCAATTTCTCTACATGAAGGACAGGGTCATTCTTACCATCATAATTAAGGGTAACCATATGAGGTTTGAATTTAGTAGGTGTTGGGAAGTTCAAAATTGGGGTGAGAAAGGGTGATCCCTTCACAAACTCTGTAGCAAGGGATTTTTAGATTTGGCTATTTCTCCCAAGTGATTTTCTAACCGTTGGATTGAACCTTTTTAAAGATGATCATTTGGATTACTTTGGATCGAAATAGTCTTAGTGGCTCGGTAATGCGTTTGTGCTAAGATTTTTTTCTCAAAAGGCTAGTCGTCCCACATAGATCCTCAGACATTGGTTCTTATCTTAAAGATACTTCTCGATGGTCTCGATATTTGGATGGATCCCTATGATTATGGCCCCTAGTTGCTAGGGGACCTAGTTGATCAAAGGCTGACCCCCAACTTAGTCTATTCAGAGAGCTCGAAAGTTCATGAGAGATGGAAATCCCAACATAGTAATCAGTGCATCTGAGTGAGGAGGTCGCTCCAAGGCGGTAAGATATATCATTGGAAGATCTGGAATATGTTTCTTTAATTCCTAGGAGACGAGGGTAGCATTTCCCTTTTAAAGGTTGGGATGGTCTTTGACCTGGCTTGAGGCATTTAAGTATGCTACCTTATTATTTATTTCATGTCTTCTTTCCCCTGGGTAATGTTCAACAGGATTCCTTGAAGATCTCCTACGTCGGGAGGGGTAGAAGGGCTGAAGGCATTTCCTGTGATAAGACTACCTTCTAGAATGTTTGTCATACTTTAATATTATGATTAAAAAGCGATGATCGAAATATATGGGTAGAAATCAATAATAATTTGTCATTCCGACAGATGACGCTAATCTGTTGATGTTGAAATTTGGTTTGATAATTTGGAATAATCTTAAATCATGTTACCGAATATTTAGAACCACAAATAAAATGATAATCTAGATAGATATAATAATTATAAAGAGATACAAGGATTTTATGAGGTTCGATCCAAATGGGCCGCCTACATCCACAGGAGTAATGTTATTACAGTTTTAGGGTTAAATAATTTTTTTAAGAACATTCTCTAGGATTAATATAAAGTAATTTTATCCCTTAGCCGTGAGGGGTAGCAATATATTTATAGTAGTTGGAAGTCAAAGATATGGAATACCTTTATACACAAGGTATTTACATCTTTACACAATAATAATCAGATGAATACTTATTTGTGTTCATGTGCATGGTGACCGTTAATTATTCCATGTGTGTCTACTCATATTAATGACTTTTCACCTTCACAGATGTGGTCGGCTAGGTATCCGACTAGAGAGATAACTAAGCCGAACATACATATGTGACGCTTGATAGTGGTAACAGGTGTCGCTTATTCATTGATCCACATGGCCTAATTATTTTGGCCTACAACAGTAGGTATTAAAGTAAAAAACCCAATCAATTTATATACTATGTTATAGTCGAAGGAAGAAATTCAAAATTATTAAAAATTTAGATTAAAGTCGCCCTCTTAATATTTAGTCAACAAACCCATGCCATAATAACATCATGTAATGAAAATATGTTAGGATAAATCAAGAATAGATTACACATATCATCATTGAATCCTTACTTCCATATTTCGATGTATAAAAATGGACCAGATTTATAATCACAAATAATAATATAATAAGTAACTCAAACCACATACATAACATAATAGTATTTAAAGTGGTTCGTCTATAAAATATCCTACATCCACTATTGGTTTTATTTAATAGGGTTTACAATAGCTCAACATGGTGTGCATATGAGTGATTAGAGTTGTCTCTCGAGCTAAGGGAGTCGTTTGTATTTATATGGGTGTAAAACCCTAGAGACGGAGAGCCTTTATATTGATAGGCATTTACATCTATATACAATAAATAAAAATCTTGGAATTAAGTGTTGGTTGGTATCCCATCTGAGTAACTATTGGTATGCTTGTTGGTTGGCCTTCTAGAGTTGATCAGCATTCCAACCGACTAAGATTCTCTGGAAGACGATCAAGGTGGTTCGTTGGCCACGTAGGAGGACAAGTGTACATTTGTCATTAGTCAACGTAGGAGAATAATTTTTACATACAAAAAAAGCCCCCACTTCTCCATGCTTGATGTTTGAGTGAAAGTATGGAGAATTTAGCTTAGAAAGTTGCTCGGCGTACTGTCAAGGGACGGAATAAAGGGGTATATACTATGGACGGAGGACCTAACGGATTTCGATAACCGACAATGCTAGGTAGTAGTGTATCGGGGGGTTCCTTGTTTGGATTTCGCTTTGCGAGACATCCCACGCATGAAACTTAGCGTAAGGTTGGAAATAGGGAGACGTTTGGTCACTATTCCATGAGTTCGGTACCCTGGTCGAAATGGGATCAAGTAATTGTGTATGTAAGTTGGAAGTTGAATTTTGTTTTAAGGTCATTGGAGCCGTATTTTTGTGGTAGGAAAGCATTGAAAGTTATCCCCACTAGTTGAGGGGTGGAACGATGATAAGGAGAATTTAAGAATTTTGGTTTCTAGGGTGATTGAGAGTACCCAAATGTCATAACCGCGTACAGAACACAAGGTGAATAAAGAGTTTGGATGATTTTTAGCATGGATTATCTGGAAAGAACTTTATATTATACAAAAGAGATGACCTGTAATTATTTTGATGAATAGAGCGTTAGTGATTTATTTTGGTTGTTGTACCTATTTGGGAAAATTGTTGTACTTATCTGAGGAAGGTTGAGAATTATTATTCCTCTTTTATTGTCATGGAATTTGAATGCCCTATTCCTTCTATTCCGTTGAATTTAGTTAGTCCTACAGATGAGTAGCACGCCGTTCGCTCTCCCAGGGCGGTCGGAGTGTTGCAAAAATGTGGGCATCTTGGTTAACTACAGTTAAAATAGTCCGAGTCGAAGGGACGTGGTAATAGACGTGTGAAATATATGTTTGTGGGACTAGTATAACGAAGTGGAAGTGATAGAGTGGATTAAACGTCACATGAGGGGAGATAATCCATACATAAGTGTGCAATTAGAATAGCACGCCCTAACTTGATTGGAAGGCTATGGGAAGCCATTCAAGAATTGGTATTCCTTGAATAGAGTAGAATTTAATTGTTATGAAGCACACCCGGAGCGGAGTTGTTATTAGTCAAGTGTGAGAGCGACTTGTGCATACAAAGAGTAATGATGTTAGTATAATATAAGAGATCTAGAAGTGCGCTTCGTGGAGAGAAGAGCACGGGTCGGAACTTTCGGCATACTCCAAGGAAGGAAGGGGAGAATTACGTGTCACTTAATGTGAGACATTTCAAGGGAAGAATCGATGTTTAGCGAGATGTAGTGAGTAGTATCTACATGCACTGCCCATAGGTAAGGTTTGGTTGAAAGAGGAGAATCAACCAAATAATTTTGTGTTTATCGAAAATTCCTGAAATTGGAAGAGTTTGGTAAAGTCGGTAAAGTTCTTGGATGGGTTGCCATCCTCAAAACAAGATCAAGGGTTTATCCCGAACGTGTGAATTAAGTCACCGAGAAGGAAGTGATTGATATTCCTTTGGGATGGCTTACAATATTAACTAGTATGCCCCAGACTTCCTTTAAAAGGAAGGATCGCGCCAGTGCATGGTCCGGCGTAGTATAAATTTCTGAATTATGATGAGATTGGTGAATCCCACCTTTGATATGGGATTTCAGGAACCAGCGGAGATAAGATTTCGTTTCGAGTAGGATGTATCACCCTTAGCCAGGGAATAAGCGCATGGTGATTAAAGATTAGTGGAGCCACGTGAAGGAGATTTTGGAATCTTGGTACGATGATTTGAAGAATGCTCTGTAGAAGCACTCGTACCTGTTTGTCACATACGAGGTACTTATTAAGGTTTTGTTATGGAAGAACCTCGACTATTCTCCTTCCGTATGTTTAGAGGAGAGTAGATAATCAGAATTTTTGGATCGGTCGAGAAAATATCCGATAACTATGGCGGAATTCCACGACTGTTTTAGGCAGTCAAGAGTTGTCAAATGTTCATATGATCTTCTCAGAATGGGAATTTTGTGTATGAATAAATCTGAGTAGTTGTCATGTAGTGAGGTGCGGCCTCCTAATGATAGTGAGATAATGGAATTTATGACGTATAGACGTAACCTATTCAAATGTTGTCAGTTGGGAGTGCAATGTGAAAAGTCTCCAATGAGAATGTAAAACAATGTTGCTGTGAGGAAAAAGCTATAGTGATTGAGCGTCGTACTATGTAGATAGTTTGCGTACTGACAAGGATATCCAGAATTGTGCTACCTGGTAGGCCTTATTTTCCGAATTTCGGGACGAAATTCCGTTATTAGGTGGGGAGTATGTAATACCCCGAATTTTCATGGCTTTTAAATTTAAGGATTTATTAAATTTAATTGAGATAAATTAATTTAATTTTAATCCGAAATGTTGTTTTAAATATTTACTAGCGTGACAAGAGTTTGTAATTTTTGGGAATATATTATTTGTTGGATATTACTAGATGAGTATAGTAATATATGAGATTTATTTTTATAATATTTTCACGTGTGAATAAAATGACAATTGTGGAAATTTAAGTCGGGACGTGCCTGTGTCGTGTCGGGACTAAATGTGGATTAATAAAAGTGAATATTTTATAGGTTGTTAGTATGGTCGTTTTGAGTGCGCCAACGCGTCCGGAAGGGCCTAGATAGTCAGAAAAGTATACCCGGGGGTTTGATTTGGGTCTCGGGGCATTTTTAGGCCTAATTAGTACCCCGGGAGGGCATTTAGTCATTTTGTATTTTTGGGTAATTAAACCCACGAAAATTAAAGGGGTTATATCAGATGTTTAGGTTATCTCCTAGGGTTAGATAACTCAAAACACTAGAACGGACATTGGAGAGGAGAGAGCTCTCAAGGCATTCCAAGGCTCAAAACTCAACCGTTTGCACCGCCGCCACCGCCAACGCGTAGATCGCGAGACGGGGAACGCAACCACACCAAATTCAACACCAAAACAGATTTCTCAAAATCCCAGGAAAGTGTTTATCTTGCTTATTTCGTTGATGCATCTTTCATATTGGTTTAGGAATGATTAGGATGAATTTTATGGAAGAAAAACCCAATTTGAGATAGGAAATTGCATGTAGTGATGATTTATATGATATTCTGGAAATCCTTTGTCATGTAAAGGATTAAGAAGTTGATTAAGAAAAGAGTTCTAATCAGATACAAACACTAAAAAAATTATTTTGGATGATCGGACCATTGGAATCACTTGAAATTTTAGTAGGTTGTAGCGAACGGCGAGACATAACTGCTGACAAAAATTCAGCTTGATCAGACGGTCGGATTTCTAAAACTATTATTTTTACTAGAAAGTTTTATGTTTTGAGGACTCTTAGAGAGTTTTATATTTTGAGGACTCTTCTAAGTAATAACAAAATTCAATTAAAACTCCATGGATGAAAAGGAAATATGAGGAGGCCAAGGATAAAATATTCCATCAAGGGATTCTAACGAACCAAGCATTTAACAGCGATATCCCCCTATGGAGCTTGTATGTTGACGGGTCATCTTGTGCAACCGAATGTGGAGCTGGAATCATTCTCAATACTCCAGACAAACTAGATATAGAGTAAGCTCTACGATTCTAATTTCAAGACTCTAATAATGAGGCAGAGTATGAAGCTGTGATTATTGGCTTAAATCTAACTAAATCACTGAACGCCGAGCAAGTTGTGGTGTACAGTGATTAACAGTTAATTGTAAATCAAGTGTTGAGCTTATATGAAGAAAAAGGAGAAATGATAACGATATATTTGGCCAAAACTTTGGAAGTAATTGCCACTTTACTAAGAGTTCAGATGGTCAGGATTTCAAGATTGGAGAATGCCCGAGCACATGTACTTGCTCGGTTAGCTTTGATATCCAGAATGGAGGTACGATGAACTATTCCTATTGAGCTACTTGCTAATAGAAGAATTGATGAAGACCTGATGATCAACTTTATTGCAGTTGATATGGGTCCATCTTGGATGGAATGTATAAGAGCATATATTGAAAATGGGATTCTTACAACTGATCTACTTGAAACTAAGAGGTTGAAATACAAAGGTGCAAGATATATGCTTGATGGTTGTATGATATATAGAAGATGATTAACTATTGGTCTACAACAGTGTGTATATCTAGCTGAAGTGAAGGATTTAATTAAAGAAGTCCATGAAGGGTCCTGTGGAGCCCATGTAGCAGGAAGAACATTGTTGCATAGAATTCATACACAAGGATATTACTGTCCAACTATGCGAGTAGATTGTGCAGATTTTGCCAAGTGTGATAAGTGCCAGAGGTTTTCCAGCACACGCAAGGTTCCACAAGATCTCCTAACACCAATCATATCCCATTGGCCCTTTGTTATGTGGGGAATTGACCTGGTCAGGCCTCTGTCGACCACCCAAGGAAGGTTCAAATACTTGGTTGTAGTTGTTGACTATTTTACTAAATGGGTTAAAGCTGAACCGTTGATCGATATGTCATATGAAAAGGTTTATCAGTTTATTTGGAAGAGTATTATATGCAGGTATGGCTTACCTTATGCCTTTATAACTGATCACGGCACACAGTTTGACAACCACGAATTCGTTGCTTATTATGCCCAGCCCAATGTCAAAAAAATCCACTCTTCTCCTGGTCATCCTTAAATCAACGGCGAAACAGAGGTAACTAATAGAACTTTACTGAATGGGATAAAGAAAAGGTTGGAAAATGCAAAAGAAAATTGGATCAATGAACTTCATTTTGTACTGTGGGCATACCGAACAACTTCTAGAATAACAACGGGAGAAACTACCTATATATTGGCGTTTGGCATTGAAGCCGTAATTCCTGTTGAGCTAGATTTACCTACACACACGGTTCTTAACTTCAATACCCAAATCAGTGATTTAATGAGAAGGATAGATTTAGATATGCTTGAAGAAGTCCATAAAGATGCAGCTTTAAGGAATGCAGCCTATCAACAAAGGACTGCACGTTTTTACAATAAGAAGTTCATGCCGAGCAACTTAAAAGAGGGTGATTATATTTTGAAGAAAGTAATTCAGAAGAGCAATAAGGTAGAAGACAATTGGCATGGGCCTTATCGTATTACTACAGTTATTCGAGCAGGCACATATCGAATTGAGACATTAGAAGGGGAAGAATTCAAGAACCCATGGAATGCAGAACACCTGAAGAAGTACTATCAGTAAATGTAGTTATGTTGTACTCAGTTCACTTGAATATTAATGAGAACATGACTTTCCAAAATTATTATTTTCTTATTTTCTTTTTTGGAGTATTAGTGATATGCACTTACAAAACCACCAACAAAGTTGGTCGGTATCAATGAAGGCCACCAACAAAGTTGGTCGACATTAGCAAAGGTCAATAATACAATTGGTCGATATCAATAAAGGCCACCAACAAAGTTGGTCGGCATTAACAAAACCACTAACAAAGTTGGTCGATATTAACCAAGACTACCAAAAAAGTTGGTTATCGAACATCTAAAACCATGTAAGGTAAAATTATAAGTCCCAAATGCCTGGTTAAGGAAGACCCGGATGAATAATTTTCATCTAAACTGGGCTAAAAGATGGACAAATGTTCCACTCATGCCTGGGAACCAAGGTAACTAATGAAATTACCATAAAATTCAGGTACATTAGTAGAACCATGGATTAACAATTGTAATTGGTAGAAAACTTAGGATATCAACGAAGGCCACTGATGATACGTAAATATTGTGTATTTCATCCCTCGAACCGATGCATTTTAGCCCCCTTGGGTATTTTATTCCCTATATTTATGATCGTTAACCAGACAACCTCGGATGTCTACGTTAACATGTTTTGCTGGGGTTAATTGAGCTTTTATAGGTATTTGGATGTAAGTGTGAAGTTCGGATGCATTTCGCTCAATTTCCCTAAGCGATCGCACGTCCAAAGGCATTTTAGTCTTTTCATAGCTTGGGCACCTGGCCCAATATCTACACGGAAGTTATAGCCCTCCTTGCAAGCTTTGCGTGGCCATGAACAGTACGTAATTCCGATTTAGAACGAAGAAGTTACGGGAGTTTTAGCGGATAAGAAATCTAAGCAGCCCAAAATAGCAATGCAGTATGCAACTTGGTTGATACCTGCTTGATCGATCAATCGATGGTTTCGGTCGATCAATCGATCCTTCTCGATAGTGGGCTAATTTTTTCATCATCGATCGATCCCCTGTTTTCAGTAGATATTTTGCCATTTTCTTTTATTTTCTCTTTTCTTTTCTTTACTTATTCCAACTTGCTATATATACCAAATTTTGTTGTAATAATCCAATAATCATTTTTAGATAGTTTTAGAAGATAGTTTAGGTTCGATTTTGGGTTTTTGGTTAGTTCTTCTTCATTTCTTCTTGGATTGACACCCTTTTTGGTATGTAAGTTGACTATTCATTACCCTTTCCATTAATATAGTGTGTATCTCCTTATTTCTTGCTTTGATAATTAGTTTACATGCATGGATTTACTTGCTTTCTAGATAGATTTATCGCATTTATTTACCGCTTTCTTTATTGCGTTATTAAGATGCTTTCTAGGTAATTTAAATTAGGTTGTGTTTGAATGGAACTCACTCGGGTTAACGTGTTGCTTGGCTTTGGTGATAGTATTTACGGATCTATTTCGGGTCCGTTGTCCTAGTTATTACGCCTAGGATATTTAACGGGGCATATCATGTATGTCTCGTGCTTACGACCTTTCGCTTGTAATTTTTGGAATATTTGTTGATGCCAAAATCTTATTAGGCTTTAATGCGGATTTAGGGGCGTGACAACCCTTGATTTAATTAACTGTCGAAACGAAACGCATTTGTAATAACTCGTCGACCCATGTAATCATTTTATACAAATTAACTCGGGTGAGGGATATTCGATGCAAACTATAGTTTTACTCACTTTATTAGTCTAGATTTATTTTCCCTTGCCTAGTTAATTATTTCCCTTTTATGCATCTTTTCCTTTTTAGTTTGTAATCACCTTTTTCCATTTTATTTTGGAGTATTAAATGATATAAATTCTAGCATCTCGTCCCTTTGGATTTTTGATACCCAACTTACCGCTAGACTTGCCTCGCAAGTGTAGTCATAATTTCGGTTTGTTTGTATTGAGTAGGCGAAATGAAAACAACGACTGTTCCCTTACACGCGCACACCTTTCGTACTCGATCCGCCACCAAAGTCCACCAACAAAGTTGGTCGGTATCAACAAAAGTCACCAACAAAGTTGGTCGGCATCAGTAAAGGCCACTAACAAAGTTGGTCGGTATTAACCAATACTACCAACAAAGTTGGTTATCGAACATCTAAAACCGAGTAAGGCAAAATTATAAGTCCCAAATGTCTGGTTAAGGAAGACCCGGATGAATAATGTTCATCTAAACTGGGCTAAAAGATAGACAAATGTTCCACTCATGCCTGGGAACCAAGGTAACTAATGCAATTACCATAAAATTCAAGTACATTAGTAGAACCATAGTGAAACATTGGTAATTGGTAGAAAACTTAGGATAATACGAAGAATATCAATACAACCGATGAAAAACTAGAGATTAACTAAAAAAGTTGATCCATTCATAGTCACAGACTAACAAAACATCAGAGATTGACTAAAAGTTGATCCATGCATAAAATAATTTTTTCATTAAATGAAATTAAAAGATTACATATTGTTACTTAAACATGGAAAGACAAAATACAAAAGTTTATTCTACAGGACACTTTCCTTCAGCCTTAGAAACAGGATCCATGCTAGCTAGAGGATCATCCAAAGTAAAAGGAGAGTTGATGAAGTTAAGGTCCTGAAGCATCCTAGTATTGCTACTACTAGGGCGGTCAAGCAAATGAGAAGGACGGATGATCTATAGTTCATCATGCAATTCATAATCCCCTAAGTACTTAGAAATCAAGAAGTGGGGAATACGGTGAACAGGTATCCAATTAACATCTAACTTGAAGGGAGGATTGTCAAGCTATAGCAATCCCGGATCATACCAATCCCATAGAGAGTCATTACCATCCACTTCATCACAGTTAAATCATTTATCCAACCCCATTTGTAGGATTCATTATGGGTCTGTTGAAGTCTATCGTCATAATGTCCCAAAGGTTCATTGTACCCACCCATCCAAAATTCTCTGGGTTGTTTATGGAATTGAAAAGTTAATCTATCAACTTGTGACTGCAGCTTCTTCAGTACCCCATCCTTAGCCTCTAATTGGGAAGATTGAGTAGATAATTATTCAGATAAAGTCTGTAACTTTTTATATATCTCAGCAATAGCTCGGTCCTTTGCTTTTAACTGTGCCACTTGGCTGGAAAGGGCCTGTTGGGTCCTAATTTCCTCTGTGGTTCCTCGGCCGACCCTATTTCTATATCTGGAAGAAGAGGCAGATTTAATGTTCTTCAAGGCCTCCAATTCATACCTCAATGTGGTATTCTCAACTTCTAAAAAGAAATAACCTCCATCTATAGTAGCAGTAACAATTCTAGAGGAAGACTTCAGAAGACTCAATTCATTCCTTAAATTATTATTCTCCTCTTTCAGGAGTTTGGCAACAGTCCTAGTTTCTTCAAATTCAACCCTAAGTAAAGCTTCATGTTTATTATAAACAGAGACAAAATTATCAAAGCCTCGACCTACACTTAATCTTTGATATTTCTACTCATAGCTCTAGTGCAATAGCGCAATGGATTCTTTATACTATTTTTGAAGTTCTTCTATCATTTCATAATAGGCAACATTATTTGCTATCGCCCGATCAAGTAAGTACTTTAAATATTTGTAGGTTTCTTTAACCTACTATGTGGCATCAACACCGAGCAACTGAGTGATTTCTTCTTCGGACAAGTCCATATGACCAGCTTTGAAAAAATCATTGCATTTCCTCAGTAGCTCGGTATAATGAGAAGACAGTTGTTCCATCTTAGCAATAAACTAGCAAGAAGAAATAACCACCAATTAACAACAAAGATGAAGAACAAGTATAATCAATAGGAGATAAATAAGGAACAACAAAAGTTCTTTTATTGATAACAAAGAGTCCAAGTACAATCAAACTAAAGGAAAAAGAAGCGACAAAAGGAAAAAGGAAAAATGTCGAATAACTTTACACCTTTTCCCTCTCATTTTCAACCTTCTTGCTCTGCTCAGAAGAAGGGACTACACGCTGGAGTTGCTCTGCTGGAGGAATAGAAGACACATGGACTTCAGGTTATTTGGCAGCAGACTCAAGCATAAATGAAGACTCCTCACAAGCAGCTTTATCTTCAACCTCATCCTTTATGACTGGAGAAGGACCACGAATATACCTCTAAAAAAGTTTAGAATCTCCATTTGTGTTCAACTCTTGAAGGGCAGTAACCCAACCATCTCTGAAAAAAAATTTCTTCACATACTCAATTTGAACAGATGCATCAGAAATAGCCTTATTCCAGCCCTTATCCCAACCATCACTGAAGGAGGCCTTCACAGTAGATTTTCTCTTAGCTCTGGCAGAGGATACAAGCTCTTCAGCAGCCTTTGCTCTGCGTTCATCTTCCTCTATCCTACGCTCATCTTCCTCTTTCTAGCGCTCATCTTCCTCTTTCTAAGGCTCAGTTTTCTCTTTATGGAGCCCAGCCTCCTTAACTCTGCACTCAGCTTCAAGGGAATTTGTATCAGAAGTTTGATGAGTAGTTTCAGTTGTCTTCAGTTTCTCTGTCCAAGTACTTTTCTCAGTCTCCAAGGCCTGGTGAGACTCAATCAGAGAATTATTCAAACCAGACAAGGCTTCCTCCACCTCATTTGAAGAAAAAGAAGCCTTAATTTCATCATCCTTCTCCAGCATATTATTGAATTATACCAAGAACTACAAAAGATAAAGATCAAAGTGAGCATATGAGGAATATAAATGACAACCAAACCAAGATAATAAAATTTACTTACTGATGCAAGGTTCTGAGCAACCAATTCAGAGACCCTCGTTCTAGGGAGCTTGGCATCTAACCCCCTGTGGTCTGGAAGAGTACCAGACTTGATCAACCTCCTAGCAAAACAAGGAGTAATAGCTATTGGAGGAACATCATCAAAGGAGGAAAAATCAACCAAGGACAGTTGATCGTTCACTTGGTCAACTTTCTTTTCTGCAAGCCCTCACTTAAGTCTCCTCAGAGGAACGTCAACCTCCTTGGGAACTACATCCTTAGGAGCCATGTCTTTGGGGGATGGATCTTTAGGGGTTGGGGGCTTCATATCATCCCCTGTTTTATTCTTGGCTCCTACAACAGATGATTGGGAGACAGAAGCACTATCACTGTAAAGGTCAGTAAACTTCATCTTCTTTATAATTTCAGATAGAGGAGTATCAGAGTCAACAGTATCCTCTCGTTCAAGATCAATTACCAGGGCAAGAGAGGCAGTATGTTTGGCAATAAAAGAAGAAATAGTTTTTTCGTACTAGAGCAGATAGGAAGCATACCTAACGTGCTCTTCAGCAACCACCTTATGGAGACCCCAAATAAATTTTAACTCTTTCAAAGTTACTTCACTCTTATTATGGAACTTTTTTTTTTGCTCAATCACAAATCAATTTATAAAATAATAGTCAGTATGACATTTTATCAAACATAAACAGGACAAATTTACTAAAATATAAAACAACCTATTCCATTACCAAAGAGCGTACATCTAGGTCCTAGGTATTTGGCACCTCTAACTAAAGGGTCATGTTGCCAATTTTTTACAACGACCCCATGATCAAAACAATCCATATTAGAATCACGGAGATTAACTACCAAAGCTTTAATAACACCCATAGTTTTCAAAAAGGTGGTGTCACTAGTTACCCATTTATAACAAAACAAAATTTGTGAAATCCCTGGATGGATTCCATAAATTTGATTTAACCTATAAACTCCATTTACAACTCTCCATGTATTAGGATCCACTTTTGCAGGTACAATGTCAAAATATTGACAAAACTCCAAACACATGAGGTAGGGAGGAAACGTGAAACCACATTCAGTAATAAAGATGGAGGGAAACCAATGACCCTCCGCAAGAGAGAAAAAAATAGAAGGAATAGTGGGTTATTCTAAGACATCCCGGGATGGAATATTAAAGTCAGTTCTGAACTTATCAAGTGACATGATAGAGTAAACTATGATGAAGAAAATAAAGAAGAAGAGAGGAAAGGTTCTTACAAAAATTTAAGGATTCAGTAAGAATTGGAGATAGAAAAGAAAACGATCGCATGAAATCAAATAATATAGCAGCAGAATCAGAAGTAAGAGGTGGAAGATGATCGAAGTTTTTACTGCCCTTTTTATAAGACACATCAGAAATCGGGAAAAGTAATGATTAAAGAGAACGACGTTTGGGTTTACGACAGATGATAAAGGAAAATACGAAGATAACCCATAAAAGTTTGCTAAAATTTGAAATATTTACAAAATTGCCATTCGCGCCCAAAAATCATCAATCGAGTGGATATAATTCACAAGTGTGGAAGTTCTGAAGCTAAACTAGAGTGCCCGAGCTACTTTTGGAGCATAATATTTTACACCATCGCATCAACTCCAAGCATAAAACATTAAGGGATTCTATTGATACCAAAATTCACCATCCTACGTGGACCAATTACAAGCCAGCACGTGTCATCCAACGTGGAACAAGGAGGGCCGACCAACAACCGAAGATCCAATTTGTACAACCAAGTGCCAGTAGTCTTACAACCTATATTGCCAATAAAGAGACAACATTCATACATTTAATTCTCATTATATATTGATGTAAATGCCTAATAAATAAAGGAATTCCATCCTTTCACATGAGAAGGATGAAAACCCCTCTTGGGCTATAAATACATTGTATCATCGTCATTGCAAAGGGACCGAAAAACAAATCAAGGCAATCAATACACAACAGTGGATGTAGGCTATTTCTTTGAGTCGAACCACTCTAAAAATCTCTTGTGTCTCGTTTGTTTTACTTAAATTATCTGTGTGATCGATTAATTAGGCATAGTCTACTTTTTTGTATCAACAAATACAAACGTACTCCCATTAATCTTTAGGTATATACAGCGATCAACAATGTTTTCCTTAAACCCAAAGGATGTAATGGTATGATGAAACTTAAAATACTATACGACAAGCTTGTTTTAGTGCATATATGGATTTCTTTAACAAATAGACTTTGTGTTCCTTTTTTTCTAAATTAAGCCCTTTAGTTGTTCCATATAGACTTCTTCCTCTAAACTCCCATTAAGAAAAGTTGTTTTAACATCCATTTGGTGTAGCTGTAAGTCATAATGAGCTGCGAGTGCTAATACGATTATAAAAGAATCCTTCTTAGAAACGGGAGAGAAGGTTTCACTACAATCAATGTCTTCCTTTTGAGTAAAACGTTTGGCAACAAGTCTAGCTTTATGTCATTCAATATTATCATTTGAGTCGCATTTGGTCTTATATATCCACTTAGACCCGAATGCTTTATAACCTTTAGGAAAATCGACTAAGTTCCAGACTTGATTAAAATTCATACATTCTATGTCATCATTCATGGAATCGATCCATTTATTAGAATGTATGCTAAAAACAACTTTTTCATAAGAAACCGGGTCATCAATATCCCTAATATTAAATTCATTTTCTTAGAGATACACCACATAGTCATTCGAAATAGCTGATATTAGATTTCTCTGAGATTTCCTTAAAGCTATGTCTTGTGGTGTTTCAATAATAGGCTCATTATGTGGTTGTTCAGTATGTGGTTCATCCATTTATTCTTTGTTGTTGGTCGAATCAATAATCGGTGAAACAACATCATTATGAACAATAGGAACATTTGGAACCTCGTTGTGATTATCCAAAATTCTTGGAAGAGGAGGATTTTCCTTGATTTCTTGAATAATCAGATTCTGAATTTCATTACTCCTACTAACTTCACCATATTTAATGAATTTAGTATTTTTGGTTTTAATAATTCTTTTTACATGGTTAGGACAGTTGAATCTATACCCTATGGATTTTTCTGGATACCCAATATAATAACAAGTTAATGTTCTAAGGTCTAATTTATTTTCGTATGGATTATAAATTCTACCTTTTGCTATAAATTCCCATACATGAAAATGACTTAGAGAGGGTTTCCATCCTTTCCACAGTTCAAAAGGACTCTTTGGAACTGCCTTACTAGGAACCCTATTTAAGATATGTGCAACAGTCATAAGAGCATGCATCGACAAATCACAGGTAAATTAGTTCTACTTATGATACTCCTAACCACTTCAATAAGAGTATGATTGTGCCTTTCAGCTACACCATTCTTCCAAGGTAAACCCGGCATTTTGTATTATGCGCTAATACCCAAATGTTCAAGGAGTTTAGCAAAAGGACTGAGACATTACCCCGATTATCATATTTTCCATAAAACTCACCACCTCTATCCGATCAAATAATTTTCACCTTTTTGCCCAATTATCGTTCTACTTATGTAATATAAACTTCAACCGCATTAACGGGTTGAGGCTTATCATTTAATAAATGCAATGTGCAATATCAGAAAAAAAATCATCTATAAAAGTGATAAATTATTTTTCTACACCAATGGAAGGAACATCAAAAGGACCACAAATATCTGTATGTATAATTTTAAGAAGTTGTGTGCTTCATCTCGCTCATGTCTTTATATGTTTGGTCTGTTTACCCTTAATACAATCCATACATACACCAAAATCGGACCAATCCAGATCATGGACAATTCCCACTTTAATAAGCCTTTCAATTCTTATTCAGGATATGTGTCCTAATCTTTTATGCCACAAGTAAGAAGAATTGTCATTAAATGAGTTACTATTAGTTCCAACATTAGTATGCAGAGACAATAAGGATTCCAAAAAATTAGGAAACAAACCATTCGACAAGATACCCGAGCGAAAAAAAGAATTATTCTTATATAAAGTAAAGCCATTATCCTGGAAGTTAAAAGAGAAGACCCTTAATGAGAGTTTAGATAGGAAATTAAATTTCTCAAAACCGTGGGTACAAAAAGAGTCTTCAAGATCCAAATGAAGGCCAAATGGTAATTTTAACCAAAATATTCCAATTGCTTCAACTTTTGCTTTTGCTCAGTTTCCCATGTAAAGAAAATCTTCATTTGACTTTATTTCTCGGATTGAAAGGAACCCATGCATAGTATCTAAAACATGACATGTAGAACTAGAATCAATCCACCATGTGTTAGAAAAAACATCAATTGTGTTTGATTCGAAACAAGCAAAAACACAAGGCTTACCTTTCTTTTCAAACTAAGCTTTATGCTTAATGTAGTTTTCCTGAATATGCCCTTCCTCTGATATAAGTGACATGTGACTACTGCTTTTTCCTTATTTTGATGTGACGGACCAGTCTCATTATTGGAAGGACCATGACCTCGCTTCATTTCCTTTCTTTTGCTTACCATCTCCTTTATTGACCACCATATTTTTCACTTGCAATTTAGGCACTTTACCACTTTGTTGCTTGATACGTCCTTCTTCCTGAACTAACATGCTTTGCAGTTCATTAACATTCTATTTATATTTAATGGTATTGTAATGAATCTGAAAACATCCATAATCAGAAAGCAAGGAGTTTAGGACAAATTGGACTAAGAAAGAATCATCCACTGCACAACCCAAAGTCCGCAGTTTTGCAGTAATGTTGGTCATATCAATAATATGTGCGTTCATGGTCCGACTGCCATCAAACCTCATAGTTTTCAAGTCAGCCATAAGTTTCCCAACCAGGTATTTATCAGCACTGTAACCCTATCCTTAATATTCGTCAGATACAATTTCGCGTTGGTGGTTTCAGGTAGGGAAGTTTGCACATTTGTTGCAATGCGCATTCTTATGAATAAGAAACCACGCCTATTCGATTTTGACCATGCATTATAAATGAGCACATCATCCTCACTGCTTTCTTCAGTAATAGCAGCAGTTTCATCTTAAGAAGTGATACATTAAGGTCCAAAACACCAAGACTAAACTCAATTTTCTCGCACCATTCCGACAGATTAGTTCCGTCAAATTTCGAAAAGGTTGAGGCATGAGAAAACATGTTAAAATTCACTGAAAAATGCTCACTCTAATTAATTATAAAAAAATATAACACACTTAACTAAAATTTGCAAGGAAATTAATATATTTAATTATAAAAACATTTATGGCAGAATTATAACAAATTGTATTATAAGTTGCCCTTTAATATTAAATCAAAAAATCATAAAAGAAGAATATCTTTAATGGAATTTTAAAATAGAAAATTGTGATTTAACAAATGCATTATTTGGACAATTCAATATTCAATCAATAATTCTAAAGTTGATTAAATCTATATAATAACAAACTTTAGGATGGACAATAAATTTGATATTTCACGTAATGAGTCATTAGCCTGTGTTTGGCACGAGACGCGTGAATAAAAAATATCAATAATATTCAACTATATGAGACATTAGCGTGTGTTTGGCACGAGACTCGTAAAAAATGAATATATACAAAAAAATAGTATATTTAATATTCAATGTTATGAATTATTGGCCTGTATTCGGTACGAGACTCATAAAAATATGAATATTACATTAAAAAATATATTTAATATTCAATGTTATGAATTATTGACCAGTATTTGGCACGAGACAAATAAAATATAAATATCAAATCAACACAAGTCTAATATCCTACCATATGAAATATGATGGCCAATGTTTGACACGAATATTTAACTAAAACAGGATCATTAGAACAAGGTTTATAAAAGATTTATAGATGCAACACTTATAAAATATGAAAAATACGAAAATTTGCCAAAAACAAAAAAATGAGTTAGCATCATGAATCTATAGAAAAATACTCCAGAATCTCAAAAACTTTGATGGAATACAAAAATAAATTTTCTAGAGTGAGATATACCCCCCGAGATTATTACCATAAATGGTAAAACTAGAGTTTTGAGGGCCTAAACGATCTCGGGTCTCTCAAAATAGTTAACATCACGACCAACGTTCGTGAAAAATGGTCTCTGGCCCATTTCCAATCAGACTACCAAGTTTCATCGTATTCAGAATAAGTTCGGGGACAAAACACTATTCACTCCAAGCGCTTTTTGAAATTTTTTGTTCCATAATTTCTTGAAATAGGTAGGTGTGACAACCCTCCTAATTAAATACCGAGTGATCAGGCCTTTATTAAATTAAAACATGATTCCTATTTGGTTCATTCTTAGCATTACTGTCGAAAACATTTTAAGTGTTTTACTAACCACCTAGTATTCAAAAATTCGGTGTCAAAATTTATCTTTTATTTAAACAATAACAACAACATGCGGAACATTATTACGATAATCAACATTACATGCAGTAGTAATATAAATCTATCCATAAGATAAACGACTAATATAAAAATGATACTGAATAAACCATCGGCTAAAAACCAATATAAAATCCAATATGAATAAAACTCTCTAAGTACAAAGTCTAACTGATATAACAGAAAATAAGTGAGAGCGACATACCCGAATGAAATACCAAACTGTACCCTACACTAGGAATGAAGTAACTCAAGTGTCTAAGTTCAAATCCTGCAACCATCCACAAGTGCTGCAGTTACACATCCCTGGAATGGATCATCCTGCTTAGCGACCCTATGGCTGGACATCTAAAAGGTTTTGGAAAATGTTTTTCATGTACGGGTCAGAGCCCAAGTAGAAATCATTTAAAAATATTTAGCAAGCATTTAAATTAAAATTTAACTGAACAGTTATTATATACACATGTTAGGTTGCGAACACTCCCTTGAGTTCCTCACCTCTCCTCTATAGTGCAACCCTAACGTTTCACACTCAATCCCACCTAGTCATTCTACCCAAACTAACTAGGTCTAAAGTATCTAATAAACTCCAAATTAATCTATCTCACCCGTACTGCCCATACAGTACGCTATCGAATACCCTTAATTACCATTAAGACCTTAGTTAAGTTTTCCCTTAACTTACTCGTACCACTCATACAATACTCAATTGAATTAATTAATAATTAACCTCCCTCTTAAGTTATTATCTACCCAACGTTAACATTTCATATATGTTATTATTCATCCTTTCCATTAAGTTTATCTACTTAAACATTATCTTAGATATTCATTATCTATCTTCCTACTATTTACACATTAGTAGATTCGTCATTTATTAGATGTACACTATCTAATCTCCTTATTATTTACTCTTTAGTAGATTAATCGTTCTTTAGATACACATTATCTCATCTCACTACAATACATTAACAAAATAATTTATACCAGTGAGCCAAATTACAAGTTCCCCGTTTTTATAATTAATCTTTTACTCACAAAGATTATTTTACTTAACATTATCCTCATATCTACTAATTTCACACACTAGAATTATTCACAAGTGTGTGTGTGTGTGTGTGTGTGTGTGTGTGTATATATATATATATCCAATATCATCATTATAAATATATATATATATATATATATATATATATATACACAAATACTTCACCCCTAGGTTAAGACCTCTTGGCGCAATGCATACTCTGTTATCGTATCCCGGTACATCTCGCACTGAATAGGGATAAAGGGTTCGGATAATCTTCCACGAACCATCAAAATACAAATCACACATTTTGTAGAGGAATATAGTCCCTAGCCCGATGGATCATGCATAAACCTACGCTCTCATTTGACCAACGAACTATCATATCTCGGATAGCACATTTCCAAGTTTCTATATACTATGGTACGAGTCTAAAAATCCCCCCGAAGGCTCATCAGGATAAGACCTCCCACGCGCACAACCCCCACCCGATAGCAAGCAATGTAGGTATGTCATACACATAATCAATCAATCCATAGGTATACACGCAACCTATAATAGTCTTAGGTATTAACACAACCTATCATCAATTTTTTAGGTATTCACACAACCCATAATAAATCTTAGGTATTCACACAATGCACAATAAACCTTAGGTATTCACGCAACCCAATATAAACCTTAGGTATTCACCCAACCCAATTCTTTTAGTTAAATATGTAGTATAATCTCTCTTCTAATCAATATACATTGTCCCATTACGACTATCCTCTTTCTCATGTTAATTTCGTAAAAATCCTAATCATCCGGAGAATATTTTAATTTTTCGGGTGCCAGAAATCTCGTTTTAACAATTAAGCCCAACTAACCGTAGCCTTAACTCTCGCATACATGACTAAGTCTCAAACCTATCAAGTCCTAATTCCATCCAATATATCCCTCATAATATTCTAAGGATGTACCAAAAATTCCCCCGGTAGTTTATCCACAAGTTCAGGGCTTAAACAGGGGAATTTGCCAGCAAATCAAATCGAGTCATAAATTTTCTGACATATTAAACATATTATACTAAAATGAAGATTAATCACTCTACGGAACTCCAATTGACCTAATTCCAAGCTCATTAGAAAGCTACTAGATATACCTTTTCAGTAATGTAAGTCTCTCACTCTAATTCGAAGCAAAATTGAAATGGCATACGTTTAAAATTAAGTCAAAAATTCTGGCAAATTACTATGCTAGCAGATCAAACACCCTATAATAAAACATCAATTACTCCCTCTATAGAACTCCAATTTACCTGATTCTAAGCTAATTAGAAATATAAGAGATAGACCTTTCCAGTAATGTAAGGATATCACTCTAATTCTAAGTACAATTGAAATGGCATACGTTTAAAATTACGTTAAAAATTTTAGCAGATCGACATCTTGTGTTCATTAATTAAACCCTAAGTCATTCAACATTCATGTTCTTCAACCAAGAACCCATCAATATTCAATCTTAATCATCACATACATTATAATATAATTTTATCTTCCTATAGGGATAATTTTCAATGAAAAGTTTACACAAAAATATCAAAGATTCAATCCAAGAATCAAATTCTCCTTTGATAAACATAGAACCCTAGTTTTCTCTTGTTCATCATCTTTTTTAATCAAGAACTCAGATTTATATCCTATTAATCAACCCAAACCCATTGATTTCGTAATATCGTCATTAAGGAACATCTCTACATGCATTCCTACTTTAGTTTATGAATTAAATCCTCCCAAATTCATTTAAAACTTCCAAAAGCATGAAATCAGACCCTAATCTACATGGGTATTATAACATGCTTAATATAAATTGCCATTTAAATCCTTGCCTCTCAATAGCAAGTCTAAATTTCATTAATATGATGGTGTGGTTGTTCTCCCCTCACTCCGATCTCGATTTCGTTGCATTCGGGACGAAAAACTGTGTAGGGAGCTTTGGCTTTCTCTTACTCTTCCCTTTCAATGGACTCTCTTATATTATGATTGTGTTAACCCTAGACCCTTATCTCTAATAGCATATATACACTTAATATTTTCGGAGTTCTCTAAACCTCCAACTCCTGAATGATCGAAATAACCTTAGACGATGTCGGGTTGGTCCAAAATCATCTTGGGACCCAAACTGTACACCCGAGTACACTTTTTCAACTATTTTGACCCTTTCGGAACCAACCGTGACCTCAAAATCATCATCCGAGTCACTTTATAAAATCATCTTAATTCCACCTCAAAATATGACACGCGTGAAATTAAACTTAAATTGAACTGATTTACTCTCAATCACCGAATTAAATAATTTCTCCAAATCAAATAAATTCCAAATCATCGATTTAATTAAATCCTAGATCTCCAATTTAATTAAATTAAATATCCTCATAAATACAGGGTATTACATACTTTTCCCCTTACAAAGAAATTTCTTCCTCGAAATTCCGATAAGTCTAGTACTCCTAGGTTTCGACACTACATTAAACATAGACTCTAAAGATCACTACATATATTTCTACCACCCTGTAATCGCGGATAATAAAAAATTTCATCTTCCTAGGGCGCCCATACACCCTGTTGATGTAAAAAACTAGATTGCTCTAATTATTCAATCACAGATAAATAAATAAGACAAAGATTTTTAAAGTGGTTCGGCTAGGAATAAAGCCTACGTCCACTGTTATGTTATTGCTGAGTGTTTGTGGAATTCTTGATTACAAGTTCTCTCAAGAAATTCGGGTCCCCTTGAATGAGGATGATACAAGGTATTTATAGCCTTTAGGCTGTACATGAAAGGTCCAATACATTAAATGATATACATATGAAAGGGTAATACATTTAATGCAGCGTGTGCGTCAAGAATATAATGAATAGTTGAACAGTTGTCCGTCTGGTAATTAATGATACGGCCGAGATGCAGTTCGGACCGCCTTAGTTGCTCGTTGATCAAGAGTTCCTCGGAGTGCTTAGAGTATCTCGGGATGATGTAGTTCCTCGGGGTGTTGTAGTTCGGAGCGAACATGACTTGGTCGGGGGAAATAAACTTCCTCGTTGTTATTGTGCCATGTAGATTGACACGTGTCTTCTTATTATTGGTCCACGTCAGTAGATTAAATTTGGTATCAACAGAAGCCCTCAATGCTTCATGCTTGATGGGTTACTTGAAAGGATGGAGTATTTGTTCAACATAAAGTGCATTATCTGCTGCTTGTAGCTTGTCATAATCTTCAAGTATGTTGATTGGTTTTCCAGCCGACCTACTGCCTCCTATGAGCTAGTGGTGGACTTCGAAACATTTTCATATAACTTCTTCTTCAATATTGGTTGGGATAGTAGTAGCAAAGATCTCAATACTGTTGATGTTGACTTTGATTTCTACCTCTGCTCGGGGACGAGCAGGAGTTTCTCGGGGACGAACAAGTGATTCTCAGGGACGAGCAAGTGCTTCTCGGGAATGAGCTAATGCTTCTCGGATAGATCATATGTGATGAATATCAGAATGTTGAAAGATCTTAACTTCATAAACTCCCCTTATATTTTAGATGATCCTCCTGCTAGCGAGGAACCTGTTACAAAAGTAGAAGGAAAAGAAACCAATAGAATAGGAATCTCAATGTAATAGTTAGTATACATTTTCATTCTCAATGTATTTTGTTTTTTATTTTAATGAAAGACTTTCATTTTTGTTCGCAATCTTAATTGCTATTGTCTTGTAAATATCAAACACTTTACATTTATGCATATGTATCTGTTAAAAAGATAACAATATTGTGTTGTTCATCGACCAACTTAGTAATAAAGAAGTTACAAGTATTAGTAACGTTGCTCGATCACTTAATAATAAAGTAATGAGTATAAAAATGTTTAAATTTTTTCCAACCAACAAGGGTGGATAAATAATGTTTGTCGACCAACTACAGTTGATGGATTTTTATCTCCGACCAGCCATACTTGGTTCAATTTCAAATATTTTCATAAAATGTGCCCGACCAATCAAGGTCGATAAATTCTCCTCGTCGACCAACTACAGTTAGTGGGTTTTTATCCCCGACCAACCATATTTTGTTCTTCGAGGAACTTTTGTAATAATCTTACCTCCCGACCAACATAAGTTGTAATATGAGAGTATATTTTTATCTTACCAACCGTAATTGATCACGCTGGTGTACACCTTTTAACCAAAGGAATATTTTTGGCTCCTTAGAGCTGTCCTCCTAACCAAAGGAGGTTGGCTACTTATAGCACTTTTTGGTTCCTTAGAGCTGTCCTCCTAACCAAAGGAGGTTGGCTACTTATAGCACTTTTGCTCCGTAGAGCTGTCCTCCTAACCAAAGGAGGTTGGCTACTTATAGCACTTTTGCTCCGTAGAGCTGTCCTCCTAACCAAAGGAGGTTGGCTACTTATAGCACTTTTGCTCCGTAGAGCTGTCCTCCTAACCAAAGGAGGTTGGCTACTTATAGCACTTTTGCTCCGTAGAGCTGTCCTCCTAACCAAAGGAGGTTGGCTTCTTAAAGCACTTTTTGGCTCCTTAGAGCACTTTTTGGCTCCTTAGAGCGCTTTTGGCTGATATCCTGGCACTGAATGAACCTTCAAAATGTTTGACTGATGATAATAGGCAGCAAACTCCTCGTTTTCAAATTGTGTTCCATGGTCTGTGATAAAAGCATGTGGGAGACCATATCGACAAATGATATTCTTCCAAATGAACTGATATACCTTCTCGTATATCATATCAATTAGTGGTTCAGCTTTTACCCACTTAGTAAAATAATCCACCGCAACGACGAGGTACTTGAATCTTCCTCGGGTGGTCGGCAGTGGTCCAACCAGATCAATTCCCCACATGGCAAATGGCCAAGGATAAATGATGGGTGTCAACAATGTTTGTGAAGTTCTTCGGATGGAGGAAAAGCGTTGGTATTTGTCACATTTCTTGGCATAAGCTATACAATCAGGTCTCATCGTCGGTCAGTAGTATCCCTGCGTCATCACCTTTTGCAAAAGTGTTCGACCTGCTACATGGGTTCCACGGGACCCTTCATGGATCTCTTTAATCAATTCACCTCGGAGGGATGTACACATCTTTGCAAACCTGCCATAATTCCTCGTCGAGCAGCTTTAAACTTCCATTTATTGGCAGCGATCTTATCTTCAGAATACCATTACACCGAGCAGCTTTAAACTTCCATTTCTTGGTAGCGAGCTTATCTTCTGAATACCATTATACCGAGCAACTTTAAACTTCCATTTCTTGGCAGCGAACTTATCTTCCGAATACGATTATACCGAGCAACTTTAAACTTCCATTTCTTGGCAGCGAACTTATCCCCCGAATACCATTAATTAGTACATACCGAGCAGCCTTAAACTTCCATTTCTTGGCAGCGAGCTTATCCTCCGGTAATTGTTCTTCCTTAATATATGCTCTGATAGGATCCATCCATGATGTTCCTAAATCAAGGGTAATAATATTCATCATCAGGTCTTCATCTATGCTCCGACTTTCTAATACTTCAATTGATATCGTTCTTCGCAGCTCGGTGCGAGTAACTGATGCTAATCGGGCCAAAGCGTATGCTCTCACATTCTCCGTTCTTGATATTCTTACCAGTTGGACAGCAACAAACTCTAATACCAACTCCATCACCTTTTCTTGATACTTGATCATCAATTCTCCTTTGGCTGCATATATTCCCAACATTTGGTTTACGATCAATTGAGAATCACTGAAGACAATAACCTGCTGTGCCTCCATAATATTTGACAAATTAAGACCTGCTATCATGTCCTCATACTCAACCTCATTATTAGAAGCTTTGAATTAGAAACGTAGGGCGTATTCCCTGTCGACCTCATCTGGGCTGTTCAAAACGATCCCTTCCCCACAGCCTGTAGTGAAAGATGATCCATCTACATATAGCCTCCATATAGGCAACTTGTCTTCTAATTTCTGGTCTGACAGAGTTCCTCGGTGGAATATTTTTCGCTTTCTTTCATCATGTCCTGATACTTCTGAATACACCTCTTGAATTTCGATATACCTCCTGAACTTCAATATACCTCCTGAACTTCAATATACCTCCTGAACTTCAATATACCTCCTGAACTTCAATATTCCTCCTGAACTTCAATATACCTCCTGAGAAAGTGATTAGTCGGGGTTGAATTTGATGCTCGACTACATGATGATATAAGAATGTGCCACCAAATGAACAAATATATTTATAATAGAAGCCCCCAACTGTGGAATGTGAACTTTGAATGAGATTTATCGACCAATACCAACCGGAGTTGGATTTTATCTACCAACCGGAGTTGGATTTTGTCTACCAACCGGAGTTGGATTTTATCTACCAATCGGAGTTGGTGGTAATTGATAATAAATGATGAAGACTTCCTCGGAGCTGACCAACAGATTGTTGGGAATAAGATAATATAAATGCTGGAGACCTCCTCGGCGCTGACCAACAGATTTGTTGGGAATAAGATAATATAAATGCTAGAGACCTCCTCAGCGCTGACCAACAGATTTGTTGGGAATAAGATAATATAAATGCAGGATACCTCCTCGGCGATGACCAACAGATTGTTGGGAATAAGATATAATAATAATGCAGGATACCTCCTCGGCGATGACCAACAGATTGTTGGGAATAAGATATAATAATTGTAGGATACCTCCTCGGCGATGACCAACAGATTGTTGGGAATAAGATATAATATAAATGCTGGAGATATCCTTGGAGCTGAATAAGATAATATAAAAGCTGGAGACATACATGTAGCTGAATAAGATATAATAAATATTTGTCGAGCTCCATGCTGAAATGAGAATAGAATATGCATCCAAATAGATATAAAGAATAATTAAAAATAATAAAGTGCCTCGCCGATCCGTCGAGGTAGAATCATATAATGCCGAACAAGAATAAGATCTTTCAGAACATAAGAATATGGCCGAGAACGTTGTCAGGCCTGAACATAAATAAGAATTATCCGAACGAATGTTGTAATTCTCCTTAAAGCTGAATAAGTATCTTGTCGAGGCATAATTGCAGAATGCCGAATAAGAATAATATTTTCCAGAACATAAGAATATGGCCGAGAACTTTGCTGGGCCTGCATATAAATAAGAATTACCCCGACCAACTATCCGTTGGGGGTGAAATATAATAAATGTTATAGTTCTCCTCGGAGCCGAATATATATAGAGAGAAGAAATTTTTCGAGCTCCATGCTGAGATAAATATAAAATATGAATCCCAATGGATATATAGAATCATTTGTGCTGGAGCAGATATCTGGGCCTGAATATAAATAAGAATTACCCCGACCAACTATCCGTTGGGGGTGAAATATAATAACTGTTGTAGCCTTTCCTCGGAGCCGAATATATATAGAGAGAAGAAATTTTTTCGAGCTCCATGCTGAGATAAATATAAAATATGAATCCGAACGGATATAGAATAATTTGTGCTTCAGCATTCGTCGGCATTGAATCTTGTGCCTGTAAAAATTAATAATTTGCTCTACCATATGTGTAGGCTGAATTGATTAATCATGAGAATAATTTACTCATCCAATCAATATATGATATGTATCAGCATAAAAATTTCAAAATATGAAATAATATGTTTTATGCCAAATGTGTGTGAGATGGACAAATTATTATCAAATATGCATCATAAATAAGACGTAAAGTTTTTTGTAAATTTATTTCATCTCCAACAACCAATCAGGTATTAGTTGCTGTTTAAAAATATTTTTGGGGTGATCATAAGTTAAAAAGACTTAAGCCCCCTGCTTGTCCCCAAGCCGAACTCGTGTTTAAAGAAATATCAGGGGTGCTTAGCATTTTTTTAATACCCCAAGATTCTACTGCTGCCAACAAACGAAATGGATGTTGCCGACCAACATTTAAGGATATCTCAAATTATAGAATATATGGTTGGATGACCAGAATATATCGAATCTTTAGATCAAAAAATAACATTCAATGTAAAATTTAAGCCTTAAGAATGTTAATTAAATGAATAAATATATAACCCACTAGATCGTGTGATTTCGTCAAAGAAACCTTGTGATGTGATGAACGAGGGGCCAAAATATCAAATTTGTTCCCAGTCTTGATATGGTCATGATTATTTTACTGATCCTCTTTTACAAGAGGTGGGTAATGATTTTTCAGGTGAGAGAATTTTTTTTTTTTTTTATTGATCCCTTTCTATTCCCAATTTGGAGAGATAAAAATATGGTGAATGATCGAAATTATTACCAAATTTATATAAAAAATCAATCAATTTGACTTTATTGACATAGATGGAAGATGAACCAAATTAAGTATATAATTCATAAAAGTGAATACAAAGAGACTTAAACTTGTGAATGCAAAGAGACTCAAACTTGAAGAGAGAAAAAATAGATCTGGGTCATGATTTCCATAAGAAGACTTTTCATTGTCTTTAACCTTTTCCCATTCTTTTATTAAAAATATGATGGGAATTTTAATAGACATCAAATATCTTACAAAATTTATTTCAAAATTAACAATGAAAATGATCAAATCTTATCATCGTCGCGTATATTGGCATATGTAATCATTTAAAATATTTATTCCATGATATAAAATTAAAACTTGAGAATCAAGCAAAGAATTATGATTTATGAAATCTACTATTTTTCAGATTTCTAAATAAGAATTAATCTAACAGTTATGATTTAAAAATCACAATATGCAACATTTTGCAGATAAAAATTGGACAATTAATTTATGTATATAAACATAAAAATCACGATTCAATCAAAAGATGTATGTATAATTGATTATACATAGAGAAAATAAAAAATTAGCTTTTGGTGGAGAACAACGCTTGTAACACGTTTCCCGCAGACGGCGCCAATCTGTTGATGTAAAAAACTAGATTGCTCTAATTATTCAATCACAGATAAATAAATAAGACAAAGATTTTTAAAGTGGTTCGGCTAGGAATAAAGCCTACGTCCACTGTTATGTTATTGCTGAGTGTTTGTGGAATTCTTGATTACAAGTTCTCTCAAGAAATTCCGGTCCCCTTGAATGAGGATGATACAAGGTATTTATAGCCTTTAGGCTGTACATGAAAGGTCCAATACATTAAATGATATACATATGAAAGGGTAATACATTTAATGCAGCGTGTGCGTCAAGAATATAATGAATAGTTGAACAGTTGTCCGTCTGGTAATTAATGATACGGCCGAGATGCAGTTCGGACCGCCTTAGTTGCTCGTTGATCAAGAGTTCCTCGGAGTGCTTAGAGTATCTCGGGATGATGTAGTTCCTCGGGGTGTTGTAGTTCGGAGCGAACATGACTTGGTCGGGGGAAATAAACTTCCTCGTTGTTATTGTGCCATGTAGATTGACACGTGTCTTCTTATTATTGGTCCACGTCAGTAGATTAAATTTGGTATCAACACACCCTATACCAGTGCATAGATGCACAAATACTGAATAACTCCACTAGCCTCAAATCGCATTATAACTATCACTCGCAGTTATAACTACATATATGTATAATAACCAAGGTACCCAACCCATGTCCTAATGACCCAACATCTCCCCACTTCCAACGTTGCGCTAAGTTTCATGCGCGGGATGTCTCTCAAAGCAAAATCCAAATAAGGAACGCCCCCAATAAACTATTACCTAACATTATCGGTCGTCAAGATTCGTTAAGTCCTCAGTCCATGGAACGTACCCCCAAAATCGTAATCTTTTGACATAAAAGTATACTCGTCCACTCTCATGCTACAAAAGACAACATATATCACGGCTCTCTTACTATCACTACTTTTTAGAGCGAATAAATCACGAGCTATATCTCTCCGCTCGATAATAAGCCAATTTACCCTGAATCACATCAGTAACAAGTTCTTATGCACCTGGATTAATTATAACTATACAATATACACACAGAAGTCTACTACACAATGTATAATAACATATGTGTACACACACACACACACACATATATATATATATGCTCTACCTTCTTTCTGGTGATACCTAGCAAAAAAAAAATCATACCCCGGGACAGCGAACACCAGATTTCACTATCACAGTCTACGATCTTTCAACCCATAACTAACCAATCAAATCTTGAAAAGTAGTCTACTCTATTCTCATAACTCTCTAAACAATTAAACTAGCATGTAATGTAAACATCCCTTTAGTGAACACACCCTCTCTCACTTAGATGACACCAAAATCTCCACTACCCCACGATAACTAATTATACAAATACATAAATATCTATTACGGCCAATTCCCCAACTAAATTTAACTCACTCATGAATTAAAGTGATCATAATATTACTTGTTATGCACTCGTGTCACCTGAATCAATCCCATACCCCTAAGAATGAACAAAAATATTACTCTCATTCGCTATCAGTCTCGCCAGGTCCATCAATTCCTAAACGCAACTCTCGCATCAGAACTAACCTAAGATTTGTTGCAATGGTTGTACATCCAGGATACCATCCTGTAGATTCACCTACCTCTCCTTAGGGTAATACTTCTCCTTTCATGGTCTGCGCCCCCATAAGTAAAACATCAGCCTAGAAATTTCTCTGCCTCTGATCACGGTCCTGAGAGAACTGATATACTACTGTTGCTATTGAGGACCTTGCTGGTCATACTTGAACCACCACTCTCGAGTTACTAACTCCTGGGCCTAAATCTCTTAGCCCGATTCCCTTACTAGAAATCTCGCTCCTTCTATTGTTGTGCCCCACTGGCACTATTCCCATCTACTTCCTACCCTGACGAGTCTCACTTTCTTGTTGTGGACAAGCTCAATACTGGTGGCCCTATTCTTCACACATAGGACACCTTTATGTACTATACCCTATCTATTGCCCCACTAACCATGTCGGTGTGTCCTCTCGGACCTGGTAAATTGGTCGCATTTTCTACCCTTGTTGTCCCTTTAGCTGTGCTGGCCCAATGGACTCATTGCTAGCCCCGAAGACCCTGATGGAATACACCGTCACTCGGTAGGAATTCAGTAGATTCAAATTATATAAATGGATCCCCTAATAGGTATAACCTCCTGTGGTGTTTCAATATCACTGTTAAATCCAATCTTACTCTTTATGTAGATTCTCTAACCCTCTTGGCTCCCTTATCATGGAAGCGTTAATGCAAACTCGTAAACGTATGACTTTTAACGACCTCAACATTATTCATCCTAATCGGATTTCTAATCCATTCTTTTGTATTCTACTCATGAGTCTAGTATCAACTTACGAACCCTTTTTCTATCCTCCGTATCCCCTTCGTTAGGTACAAAGTTTGCTAAGCTATTTAACTTCTCACTCACGATCGGTTTCTATCTTGTCCATTTGATAGATTTCGAAATTCCATTCGCATATCTGGCTGAACAGCAGATGTAAGATCTTACGATTCAATCGCAACCACAAATTCTCGTTCAATTCCATATATACAAAAATACTATTTATCGCAAGCGTTTTTTGAAAATTTTTGTTCCAGAATTGCTTGAAATCGATAGACCATTAAAATAACATCTAAACAACATATAGATAGTCCCAATACATCAAATAAAATTGTTCTTAACAGATTTGTTAAAATCAAGCAAATAAAATTGTTCTTAACAAATTTGTTGAAATCAAACAAATAAAACTGGTCATGACCCGTTTCCAATCAGACTACCAAGTTTCATCGCATTTGGAACAAGTTCGGGGACAAAAACATTATTCACCGCATGCGTTTGTTGAAAATCTTTGATCTAAAATTTCTTGAAATTGGCAGGGTTGAGAGAAACGGATTAGAAAACCATTAAAATAACAGCAAAATAATATATATATGGTCACAATACATTAAATAAAACTATTCTTAACATATTTGTTAAAATCAAATAAATAAAACCCTTCTTAACAGATTTGTTAAAATCAAACAAATAAAACTGGCCTATGGCCCGTTTCCAATCCGATTACCAAGTTTCATCGCATTCGAAACAAACTCAGGGACAAAAATACTATTCACTGCAAGCACTTTTTGAATTTTTTTTTGTTCCAGAATTGCTTGAAATTGGTAGGGTTGATAGAAAAAGATTAGGAAACCATTAAAATAACATCAAAACAACATATATATGGTCCCAGTACATCAAATAAAACTGTTCTTAAAAGATTTGTTAAAATCAAACAAATAAAACTAGGCTCTGGCCCATTTTCAGTCAGACTACCAAGTTTTATCGAATTCGAAACAAGTTTGGGGACAAAAATACTATTCATCGCAAGCGCTTTTTGAAATTTTTTGTTCCATATTGATTGAAATTGGTGAAGTTGATAGATACGGACTATAAAACCATTAAAATAACAACAAAACAACATATATATGGTCCCAGCAAATCAAATAAAATTGTTCTTAACAGATTTGTTAAAATCAAACAAATAAAAATGATCTTAACAGATTTGTAAAAATAAAAAAAAATAATAATTTAACAGAATCAATTTTGGTCAATAAGAACAATTTCTTACATAATTTAATATGTAATACGAATCATCATGATAAATAAATCAGTGTTAAAATTATCAAGTAATACAAATAATCATGATAAACAAATCAATGCGGAATTGAAACGTTAAAAACTGAGTTTATCAACATATGTAGTTTGATCTTTTAAACCCGTAGAGGGATAGCATGACAATATTTAAACTTAGCTCTGATACCCAATGTAAATTTTAATATAACATGAATAAGAATTATATATAACATTAATTTTTCATGCAATTACCACTTTAATTTTAACTACAAACTTGATGAAAAATTACCTTTCTCCAATGAGATTCGATCTTTTTGTTGGAGTTGATGTGCCTCAAGAACAACTTCTTAAAGTTCTTGGCTCTTGCTTCTTCAAGCTCCGGAAAATGCTCTTAGAAAATGGCCAAAATTCTTATTTATGGTGAAATTTGGAAAAACAAGTTTTCCCTTCCTAACGCAGATATAGTTTGTGTTATTGCGTACCAATTAGTGGAGATTGTTTCACTATATATAAGGTAGAAGGAGACCCAAAATTCACTTTAAACTCACCATTTATCATTCAAAACACTACACTAAAAATAACAATCAGGCACGATTAAAACTGTGCCAGATCAAATCTGACACGTTTTTGAACTGTGTCAGAATCAGGTGTTTCAAAATTGCCATATTTTCTAGCACGGTTAAAAAGTGTGTCAGATTTGACCAAACATGAACACTTCTGGCACACTTTAAAACCGTGCCAAAATATGATATTTCTGGCACACTTTATCACTGTGCCAGATTGAGTACATTTTGGTACACTTTTGGCACATTTTAAAATCGTGCCAAAATTTGATACACTTTTGGCACGGTTTTGAACTGTGTCAAATTTTTGGATCAAATGAAAAAAATTAATACAAATAATATTACCCCCAAAAAATCAGCAATATATACACTATTTTTCGTACTTGTTTTAGAATAATAAAAATTCAATTATAATATAAAACTAGCATGACCAAAATAGTACAATAATACAAATATTTCGCAACAATACTAATATACATCCAAACAATAAGACACTAAAAATTAATTGGCTCAAATTACATTAATAGAAAATTCATGTCAATACATAAGGAAATTTAAATTTTATGTTAATTCATGTCAATATAAAATTCACGTCAATACATATGAAATTCATATCAATTCATCTCAAATTCTGTGATCTTATCTTTAAGCAGCACAAACGTGTTTAACTCCTCACTTATCAAGCAGTGGTTCACCTCGACACACACAACCATCGAACTTCCAATGAGTTCCAACCTATAAAGCAAACAAATAAAAAGTTTAATTATTCTTATCATTTAACAAGATTGAAGGCCGACAATTTAATAGAAAATAACATATATTCTTTCAATCATACAAGATCTTAAATCTAGTGCACAATTGAGTCATACACCAAAACAACGAAATTCAAGTGTTTTATACACTTGCAAATGCTATTTGCAATGATTCAAAACAATTGCAAATTGACACATTGCAAAAATTTTGCAAGTGTTCAAAACCGTTGCAAATTGAATTTGCAACAGTTTTTGGAGATGTTCTGATACACCACTTACATCACAAAGATAAATAACGCTACAAAGATGAAGTAAAATTAAAAAAAATTGTTCCATACCAGAAAATCAACTTCAAGAAGCTCTTCAAAAATGTGAACTCCAGAAATAATCCATTATTGTATCAGCAGTAAATTAAATGAAGAATTAAGGAAATAAATTACCCAATTTTGAAGAAAATAAATCAGAGATAGAAAGAACAAGAAACCCTGGAAGCACGTACAGTCTATAACACGGCTTAGTCGTGGACAATGTTTCTCTCTTCAAGGTGTTTCGCGGCTCTGCCCAATGTGTGCTGACAGTCAGAAATGCCTCCCCACCCCATGATAAAACAGCCTCCAATAAATAAAATACGGATTGATAAAGAACAAGAATCAATCCAATCCATGTACATCCATCCATAATAATTTCTCGAGTCTAATAATAAATCTGGGGAGGATTTATTATTCCAGTGTAGGAGGAAAAAAAATTAGCAGCAGTTTTGTGTTTAGAAAATTTGCAGAACATGTATTTTAAAAACGGAGGTGGAATACCTCTTTTATGGGGAAATAAAAAATTCGTTGGACAAAAACGTGGAGAGAAAAATCTGGAAAGTAGTGTGCAACTGGGTTGAAAAATTGAACTCATATATAATCACGTTTTATTTTTCGGAATTAAAAAAACGGTCAAAAAAATAATTTTTAAAGCCCAAAAAATAATTATGTATTTGTCCAAACAAATATTTCTTAATGAGCCCAAGCGCAAGGCCTAGGACCCGGAACAAGACACGGTAGGGGACAAACGGACGGCGGTGATGGAACGCGCGCGTGTGTGACTTGGCCCAATAAGTCCCCCACCCATACACACAAAACATCTAATGCCCAAAGGGCTTGCCCATTAGTCCCAAATAAATTGTAAATATACCACACCATTTGTTACTCCCTTAACGATGTGGGACAAAGGCGTGGGCATTGGCTAAAGGCTTTTGTTCTTTTCATGTTTTGCATTACAGCTGTAGCACAGCTATTCCAACAATCCCCCACTTGCAAAATTTGAAAAAAATTTATCGAGCAATAATCTATAGAATTGTGCATAAGCAAAGGTGTCTTTCAACTTGAACCTTTACGTAGTAAAGATGATTCAGAATATACTAGAGTAACTGTAGTTTTTAACTCTATCTCTGACAACATCACACACACAACCCTACTTGGATGCCATTCTAATAGCTGGCACATTACGACCATGTGCTTCTATCTCAGTATAGTGAACGCTTTAGGAATTTGCACAAAATATCCATAGAAAGCGGCAACACTTTCACATTCACATAGGTGAGTCTATCAAGAGTACTCCTGTAGCTAGGAACCCCACTCAAAATAGAGCTATATAACTCATTAAGAGTTTTTAACAACTCATCCTGAACTCCCTTCAGGATATCATGCTCCATAGGGATGGGCTTGGAGTAAAACCCCGTTCTATATTAATTAATAATAGCATGATTCAACCCATATCACTTGTGACTTCTTTTTACCCTTTGAACATATTTCTTGGGATCTGTAGTCCATATGTTGGGTTACCATCACAAATGACTCATTTATCCAAGGGCTTTAGTCCCATCCCTTTCGTGGTGTTCCACACCTTCTCCCTAGTTAATCCTTTCGTCAAAGGATCAGCTAAGTTCTGTTCAGGCCGTATATGATCCACTCTCACAGCACCCGTAAAGATAAATTCTCTAACAGTACTATGCTTACGACGTATTTATCGTTTCTTACCGTTATAATAACGGTTCTTAACTTTTGTAATAGCCGCGGTACTATCACAATGAATCAAAACGGCTAGTATCGGTCTTTTCCATAATGGGATATCTGACAGGAGGTTTCTTAACCAATATGTCTCTTCACTAGTAGTAGCTAGCGCTATCATCTCAGACTCCATAGTGGATTGAGCCAAAATAGTTTATTTCTTAGATTTCCTAGAAACTGCACCACCAGCGATGCTAAATATATATCCACTAGTAGCCTTAGAATCATCAGATAGGGTGTTCCAATCAGCACCACTAAATCCTTCAAGGACAGCGGGATGCTTATTATAGTGTAATTCGGGTATCATCATCCTTTTAAGGTACTGCATGACCCTCTCAATAACATGTCAATTCTCCATTCTAGGTCTACTGGTAAATCTACATAGTACTCCCATAGCATAAGCTATGTGAAGTCTAGTGCAATCTGTAGCATAACGTAAGCTACTTGTAATGCTTGTATAAGAATTTTGATTTACACTGTCGCCAGTGTTCTTAAATAACTTTACACTAGGGTCAAATGGAGTACTAGCAGGTTTACAGTCAAAGTAATTGTATTTCTTTAGAACTTTCTCAATGTAATGATATTGATCCAAAGAAAGCCCCTTTTTCTGACCTAGTAATAATAATTCCCAATATTACACTAGCTTCACCCAAATCCTTCATTTCAAAATTATCACATAATAATGATTTAACATTTTCAACGGTATGAATATTAGAACCAAATATTAGCAAGTCGTCAATATAAAGACATATGATAGAGCAAATGTTCTTCACATATTTATAATAAATGCATTTGTCACTTTCATTAATTTTAAACCCATTAGAGATGACTAAGCTATCAAATTTATCATGCCATTGTTTAGGTTCCTGTTTGAGTTCATAAAGAGATTGATCTAATTTACATACTTTATTTTCTTGACCGTGTACAATAAAACCTTTAGGTTGATCCATATAAATCTCTTCTTCTAATTCTCCATTTAAAAATGCAGTTTTAACATCCATTTGGTGTACAATTAAATCATTTAAGGCAGCAATAGCAAATAGTACACGTATAGACGTTATTCTAGTCATGGGTGAAAATGTATCAAAAAAGTCTACGTTTTCTCTTTGTCTAAAACCTTTGGCAACAAGATGTGCCTTATATTTTTCAACAGTGCCATCAGGTTTTAATTTCTTTTTAAGAATCCATTTACACCCAATTGTTTTACACCCAGGAGGAAGGTCTACTAAATGCCAAGTTTTATTTCTTTCCAAATAATCCATTTCATCATTAATAGCCTCTTGCCATAAATCGACATCTAAAGAAGATAAAGCTTCTTGAATAGTGTTAGGATCCTCCTCTAAAGTGTAAGCATAAAAGTCGGGACCAAAATCTTTTTCTACACGAGCCCTTTTACTTTTTCGAATTTCTAAAATGGATTAATTATTTTCTTTATTGTTATTTAAAGAGATATTAGTGGATGACTCGCCCCCACTATTTCTCAATTTAAAAGGAAATTTATCTTCATAAAAATCGGCGTCATTTGATTCAATAATTACTTGATTTTTCAAGTCGTAAAATCGATATGCTTTGCTATTAATAGCATAGCCTATAAAAACGTACTCATATGCTCTACTTGCCAATTTAAACCTTTTAGGGTCGGGTATACGTACATAGGCTAAGCACCCCCATATTCTAAAGTATGGCACGTTAGGCTTAATATTTTTTCAAATTTCATAAGGAGATATTTTCATTTTAGTCTTAGGAATTCTATTAAGTACGTGACACACAGTCAAAATAATTTCACCCCACCAATGTAAGGCAACCCCTGAATCTAATAAAATAGCCACAACTAATTCAGTTAATGTCCTATTTTTTCTTTCGGCTTTCCCGTTCATTTCGAGCGAATAAGGGGCAGTTTTTTCGTGAATAATACCGTGGGATTTATAAAATTCAATAAATGGTGCAGAATCATATTCGGTGCCTCTATCACTACGTAATCTTTTAATTTTTCGATTAAATTCATTTTCAATTTCGTTCAGAAAAATTTTAAAACTGTCAAACGCTTCAGTTTTATTTTTCATTAAATATACAAATGAATAATCAGAACAATAATCAATAAAAATTATAAAATAATGTTTTCCATTTCTAGTTATGACACCACCCAATTCACATATATCCGAATGAATTAAATCAAGTGGTTCAGATTCTCTAAAAATAGATTTATGTGGTGTCTTAATGATTTTTGCTTGACTACACCATTCACATTTTTCAAAATTATTTAATGATAATTTTGGAATTAATCCTAAAGTGCTCATATTTTTAACAAGTCGTTTATTAACATGACAAAGTCTAGCATGCCAAACATTAAATGAACAGGCAATATAAGCAGAAGGAGAAATTTTATTCATTGCATCAACATTAAATTTAAACATCCCATCAGTGGCATAACCCTTGCCTACAAAAATTCCATTTTTGGTCAAAGAAAATAAATCAGCACCAATAGTTTGAGTAAAGCCAGCTTTGTTGAGAAGATAACCCGAAACTAAATTTTTCCTTATCTCGGGAGTGTGAAGAACGTCTTTGAGGATAACAGTCTTTCCCGAAATGAACTTCAATTCCATATTTCCACAATACCAGCAACCTCAGTGGAGTGAGAATCACCGAACAACACCTTCTTATCTGCAGTCTCAATATAAGTCTTAAACATAGTACGGTCATAACAGATATGGCGGGAAGCGCCAGTATCCAACCACCACCCTTCGGCACCGCTAATCATGTTAATTTCTGAAATCATAGCACATAGGTCCTCTTCGGTCAAATTCGCTTGTGCTTGTGACATATTGCGATATTTGCGAGCCATATGGCCGGGCTTACCACACTTGAAACAGAGAAACTGTCCCAAGTTGCTAGACTGTCCATTTTCAGGGTTCTTATTCTTATTCTGAGTATAAGTCTGATTTTTAAAATTCTGGTTGTGGCTCTTTTTCTGATTTTGCATATTTTTTCCGTTTTCCTTTAAAATAACTGGAGTGTGGTTCTTTTTCTAATTTTTGTTATTCGACACAACAAGAATTTCATCTTTATAGTCCTGTTTTCGGGATTCCTCCTCAATTCTCAATTTAGTAATGAGTAACTCTAGCGAAAATTCTTTAGGCTTATGCCTCAAAATATTTTTGAAGTCTTTGAACAGTGGAGGCAATTTATCAATAATCATAGCCACCTGCTATTGCTCATCTAAAGCCATGTCCTCGGAAATAATTTCATGGAGAATCATTTGCAAATGATGGGTTTGAGCAATAACAGATTTGTCATCCGTCATTTGAAATTTCAATAAACGGCTGACGGCATATTTTTTTAGCACCCGCCTCTTTCGTGTCATATTTTCTAAACAGTGCATCCCAAACATCTTTTGCAGTTTTATAATTGGCATAATAGTCATAAAGTTCGTCACTTAGAGCATTCAAAATATAGTTCTTGCACAGAAAATCATTTTCCTCCCAAGTTATAATTGTTTTGTTTTCCTCAACGGTAGGTGGATTATTTACTACGGGTTTGTCAAATTGAACACACGATGCGACTTTTTACATAGTTAAATAAAATAGCAGTTTTTTGCTCCAACGTTTAAAATAGGTGCCTTTATATTTGAAAGGCTTGTTAAGGTTGCTAGAGTTAATTTCGTCCATGGCAGAATCGCGAAACACCTTAAAATTGTTGTATCAACAGTAAATTAAATGCAGAATTAAGGAAAGAAATTATCCAATTTTGGAGCAATTAAATCCTAGACAGAAAGAACAAGAAACCCCGGAAGCAGGTACATTCTAGAACGTGGTTGAGTTGCGGACAATGTCGCTCTCTTTACAGTGTTTAGTGGCTCTGACCAATGTGTGCTGACAGTCATAAATGCCTTGCCACCCCCAGGATAAAACTTCCTCCAATAACTAAAATACGGATTGATAAAACAAAAAAATCAATCCGGTCCATGTACATCCATTTGTAATAATTGCTCGAGCTAATAATAAATATGGAGCAGATTTATTATTCAAGTGTAGTAGGAAAAAAAATTAGAAGCAGTTTTTTGTTTAGAAAAGTTGCAAAACAGGTATTTTAAAAACGGAGGTGGAATACCTCTTTTATGGGGCAACAAAAAATAAGTTGGACAAAAACGTGGAGAGAAAAATTTGGAAAGTAGTGGGAAATTGGGTTAAAAAATTCAACTCAGATATAATCACGTTTTATTTTTCGGAATTAAAAAAACGTTTAAAAAAATAATTTTTAAAGCCCAAAAAACAATTATGTATTTGTCCAAAAAAATATTTATTAATGAGCCCAACCCCAAGACCTAGGACCCGGACCCGACCGGACGGACGGCGGAGGCGGCGCACGCGCGTGAGTGACTTGGCCCAATAAGTCCCCCACCCATACACAAAAAACATCTAATGCCCAAAGGGCTAGCCCATTAGTCCCAAATAAATTGTTAATATACCAACCCATTTGTTACTCCCTTACCGATATGGGACAAAGGCGTGGGCATTGGCTAAAGGCTTTTGTTCTTTTCATGTTTTGCATTACAGTTGTAGCACAGTTGTTCCAACAATCCCTCACTTGCAAAATTTGAAAACTTTTTATCGAGCAATAATCTATAGAATTGTGCATAAGCAAAGGTGTCTTTCGACTTGAACCTTTATGTAGTAAAGATGATTCAGAATATACTAGAGTAACCCTAGTTTTGAACTCTATCCCTGACAACATCCCACACACAACCCTACCTGGATGTCATTCTAATAGCTAGCACGTTACGACCATGTGCTTCTATCCCAGTATAATGAATGCTTTAGGAATTTACCCAAAATATCAATTGGAAGCGGCCACACTTCCACATTTACATCGGTGAGTCTATCAAGAGTACTCCTGTATCTAGGTACCCCACTCAAAATAGAGCTATAGAACTCATTCAGAGTTTTTAACAACTCGTCCTTAACTGGCTTCAGGATATCATGCTCCATAGGGATGGACTCGGGGTAAAACCCCGTTCTATATTAATTAATAATAACATGAATCAACCCATATCACTTGTGACTTGTTATTACCCTTTGAACATATTTCTTAGGATCTGCAGTCCATATGTTGGGTTACCATCACAAATGACTCATTTATCCAAGGACTTTAGTCACATCCCTTTCGTGTTGTTCCACACCTTCTCCCTAGCTAGTCCTTTCGTCAAAGGATCAGCTAAGTTCTGTTCAGACCGTATATGATCCACCCTCACAGCACCCGTAGAGATAAATTCTCTAACAAAACTATGCTTACGATGTATTTATCGTTTCTTACCGTTATAATAACGGTGCTCAACTTTTGCAATAGCCACGGTACTATCATAATGAATCAAAACGGCTTGTATCAGTCTTTTCCATAATGGGATATCTGACAAGAGGTTTCTTAACCAATATGCCTCTTCACTAGCAGTAGCTAGCGCTATCATCTCAGACTCCATAGTGGATTGAGCCAAAATAGTTTGTTTCTTTGATTTCCAAGAAACTTCACCACCAGCGATGCTAAATATATATCTACTAGTAGCCTTAGAATCGTCAGATAAGGTGTTCCAATTAGCATCACTAAATCCTTCAAGGACAGTGGATGCTTACTATAGTGTAATCAGAAGTTCATCGTCCTTTTAAGGTACCGCATGACCCTCTCAATAGCATGCCAATGCTCCATACTAGGTATACTAGTAAATCTACATAGTACTCCCAGAGCATAAGCTATGTTAGGTCTAGTGCAATATGTAACATAACGTAAGCTACCTATAAAGCTTGCATAAGCATTTTGATTTACACTGTCTCCAGTGTTCTTAAATAACTTTACACTAGGGTCAGATGGAGTACTAGCAGGTTTACAGTCAATGTAATTGTATTTCTTTAGAACTTTCTCAATGTAATGAGATTGATCCAAAGAAAGTCCCTTAATTGACTGATCGAGTGGAAAAACCGAGCGTCCGTGTAATACGCTAGTCGTTGTTATCGGCTTCCAACCTCAATACAAAAAACCTAAACTTGTAACTACACTTCTTAAGGAGTATAGTGGTGAGTTTGGGTATCGAATCCACAGGGAATTAGTACGTGTGAACGTGACGACAGATGTAAGGTAGTTTAATCCTAAAGTTGATGTTAAAATAAAAGAAAAGAAAAAAGATGATTGATGGGTTTAAATTTCCAATTGGTGATGAAATAAAATGTGCACAAAAATACTAAGAATTGTAAAGAAATTAGATTTGAAAATGAGAAAAAATAGGGTGGGGTACAATCCCTCAAACCTCAACAAATTACCGTATAGAATAATAGAATTGTAAATTGAATTTTTTTTACTAAATCCAGTCTTTATATATCCTAAGCATTACATATATGAAGGATCTTGCCCGCATCATATGAAATCAAAGGCAACTACAAAGCGGTGAATGGAAAATTACACTTGTATAGCATTCTTAAACATCCCAAGTACCTAGGGCAAGAGAGATTAAAAGGTCGGCTATGTTCGTAGAATTTTCATACACGATTTGGTCAATATTTAATTTACCCTCTATTTTCTACACAGGTAATTTGTACCGGAATGAGTTCATGTACCCCAACCCTTGAAAATTTATCTAGACATGATTTTGTGGGAAAACAATTTCATAACAATGCATATAATTGTGGATCTAAGAAACATGGTAAAAACAAAAATTACAAAACAAGAAAAGATGATTAAATTGAAAATAAAAATTGAGATTAACTACGAGAATGGAATTTGATACTTGAAATATGCACTAGGGAAGAGAGATGATTGAATCCAGAAATATTCTTCTTCTTCAACCTTACAAACTAGGGTTTATGAAAATTTCTATGTAAAGAAAAACTAAGAAAACTCTCTAAAATCTGACTTTCTCTCTCTAAAATTCTATTCTACTCTCTAGAATTCGTCTCCTCTTTGAAATGAGGTAGGGCTTGGTCTTTTATAGCACCAAGTAACACGAATTTGACAGCTAGAATCGCTTGTTGCGCAAGTTTTCACCAGCTAATAACCTCAAAATCTGCATAATAAATGCCAGGATTTCGCATGACCGGACTGGTCCGGATAGCCACCAGATCGGTTCTTTTTTTATTCTACCGGATCGGTCCGGTACCCACCGGATCGGTTCTGCTGTCATCGGTTTTTCATCCATCCAGGGTCTACTGGACTTGGGTCATTTCGGATCGGTCCGGATATACACCGGATCGGTCCGATTTCTTCTAGGTTAACTTTTTCCTTTTCTTCTTTGACTGGCCATAACTTTTGATCTCGAGCTCCGATTTGAGTGTCGTTTCTTCCGATATTCTTATGAAATCAAGCACTTCAACTTCCCCTTAGGTGTCGAATTCGAACTCTGGATAGAAATTTACGCTTTTGCCCTTTGACTTTTCTTCCTTTCATCATTTCCTTTCTTCCGGCTTCTTTCTCTCTTTTCTTGCACTAAATTCCTGTAAAATCCATCAGAAATACACAAAACATGAAATACTTGCCAAAAGGGGTTAGTAGAATAAATACGAGACAAATCCAAGCTATTTACACTGCACGGGATCATAAAAATACCGAAATTAAGGGGATAAATATGAAGAATATGTGCCTAATCACTGACCTAGTAATATTAATTCCCAATATTACACTAGCTTCACCTAAATCCTTCATATCAAAATTGGCACATAATAATGATTTAACATTTTCAACGGCATGAATATTAGAACCAAATATTAGCAAGTCATCAACATAAAGACATGTGGTAGTGCAAATGTTCTTCACATATTTATAATAAATGCATTTGTCACTTTCATTAATTTTAATCCCATTAGAGATGACAAATCTATCAAATTTATCATGACATTGTTTAGGTGCCTATTTGAGTCCATAAAGAGATTTATCTAATTTATATTTTTTTTTTCTTGACCGTGTACAATAAAACCTTCAGGTTGATCCATATAAATCTCTTCTTCTAATTCTCCATTTAAAAATGCAGTTTTAACATCCATTTGATGGCTATAGCAAATAGTACACGTATAGATGTTATTCTAGTTACGGGTGAAAATGTATAAAAAAAGTCTACGTTTTCTCTTTGTCTAAAACCTTTGACAACAAGACGTGCCTTATATTTTCAACAGTGCCATCAGGTTTTAAATTATTTTTAAGAATTCTTTTACAACCAATTGTTTTACACCCAGGAGGAAGGTCTACTAAATGCCATGTTTTATTTGTTTCCAAAGAATCCATTTCATCATTAACAGCCTCTTACCATAAATCGGCATCTAAAGAAGATAAAGCTTCTTGAATAGTGTTAGGATCCTCCTCTAAAGTGTGAGCATAAAAGTCAGGACCAAATTCTTTTTTTACACGAGCCCTTTTACTTTTTCGAATTTCTAAAATGGATTCATTATTTTCTTTATTTTTATTTAAAAAGATATTAGTGGATGACTCGCCCCCACTATTTCTAAATTTAAAAGGAAATTTATCTTCATAAAAATCGGCGTCATTTGATTCAATAATTACTTGATTTTTCAAGTCATAAAATCGGTATGCTATGCTATTAATAGCATAGCCTATAAAAATGCACTCACACGCTTTACTTGCCAATTTAGACCTTTTAGGGTCGGGTATACGTACATAGGCTAAGCACCCCGACGTTCTAAAGTATGACAGGTTGGGCTTAATATTTTTCCAAATTTCATAAGGAGATATTTTCATTTTAGTCTTAGGAATTCTATTAGGTACGTAACACAAAGTCAAAATAAGTTCACCCCACCAATGTGAGGCAACCCTTTAATTTAATAAAATAACCACAACTAATTCAGTTAATGTCCTATTTTTTCTTTCGGCTTTACCGTTAATTTCGGCCGAATAAGGGGTAATTTTTTCGTGAATAATACCGTGGAATTTATAAAATTCAATAAATGGTGCAGAATCATATTCGGTGCCTCTATCACTACATAACCTTTTAATTTTTCTATTAAATTGATTTTCAATTTCATTTAAAAAAAATTTAAACATGTCAAACGCTTCAGTTTTATTTTTCATTAAATATACAAATGAATAATCAGAACAATCATCAATAAAAGTTATAAAATAACGTTTGCCATTTCTAGTTGTGACACTATCCAATTCACATATATTCGAATGAGTTAAATTAAGTGGTTCAGATTCTGTAAAAACAGATTTATGTGGTGTCTTAGTGATTTTTGCTTGACTACACCATTCACATTTTTCAAAATCATTTAATGATAATTCTGTAATTAATCCTAAATTGCTCATATTTTTAACAAGTCGTTTACTAACATGACAAAGTCTAGCATGCCAAAAATAAATGAACTGACAATATAAGCAGAAGGAGAAATTTTATTCATTGCATCAACATTTAATTTAAACATCCCATCAGTGGCATAACCCTTGCCTACAAAACTTCCATTTTTGGTCAGAGTTAATAAATCAGCACCAATAGTTTGAGTAAAGCCATCTTTGTTGAGAAGATAACCCGAAACCAAATATTTCCTTATTTCGGGAGTGTGAAGAACATCTTTGAGGATAACAGTCTTTCCCGAAGTGAACTTCAATTCCATATTTCCAGTACCAGCAACATCAGTGGAGTGAGAATCACCCAACAATACCTTCTTATCTGTAGTCTCAGAATAAGTCTTAAACATAATACGGTCATAACAGTTATGGTGGGAAGCACTAGTATCCAACTACCACCCTTCGGCATCGCTAACCAAGTTGATTTCTGAATCATAGCACTTAGGTCCTCTTCGGTCAAATTCTATTGTGCTTGTGGCACATTGCTATATTTGCGAGCCATATGGCCAGGCTTGCCACACTTGAAACCGAGAAACTGTCCCGAGTTGCTAGACTGTCCATTTCAAGGGTTCTTATTCTTATTCTGAGTGTGAGTCTGATTTTTAAAGTTCTGGTTGTGGCACTTTTTCTGATTTTTCATATTTTTTCCGTTTGCCTTTAAGACAACTGGAGTGTGGTTCTTTTCCTGATTTTTGTTGTTAGACACAACAAGAATTTCATCTTTATAGTCCTGTTTTCGGGATTCCTCCTCAATTCTCAATTTAGTAATGAGTGACTCTAGTGAAAATTCTTTAGACTTATGCCTCAAAATATTTTTGAACTCTTTGAACAGTGGAGGCAATTTATCAATAATCACAGCCACCTGAAATTGCTCATCTAAAGCTATGCCCTCAGAAATAATTTCATGGACAATTATTTGCAAATCAAGGGTTTGAGCAACAACAAATTTTTCATCTGTCATTTGAAATTTCATATAATGGCTAACGGCATATTTTTTAGCACCCGCCTCTTCCGTGTCATATTTTTTAAATAGTGCATCCCAAACATTTTTTACAGTTTTATAATTGGCATAACAGTCATAAAGTTCGTCATTTAGAGCATTCAAAATATAGTTCTTGCACAGAAAATCATTTTCCTCCCAAGTTCTAATAATTTTGTTTTCCTCAACTGTAGGTGGATTATTTACTACGGGTTTGTCAAATTGAACACACGATGCGACTTTTTACGTAGTTAAATAAAATAGCAATTTTTTGCTCCAACGTTTAAAATGGGTGCCTTCATATCTGAAAGGCTTGTTAAGGTTGCTAGAGTTAATTTCGTCCATGGCAGAATCGCGAAACACCTTAAAATTGTTGTATCAGCCGTAATTTAAATGCAGAATTAAGGAATGAAATTACCCAATTTTAGAGGAAATAAATCCGAGACAGAAAGAACAAGAAACCCCGGAAGCAGGTACAGTCTAGAACACGGCTGAGTCCCGGACAATGTCGCTCGCTTTTAGATGTTTCGCGGCGCTGCCCAATGTGTGCTGACTGTCAGAAATGCCTCGCCACCCCCAGGATAAAACAACCTCCAATAAATAAAATATGGATTGATAAAGCACAAGAATCAATCCGATCCATGTACATCCATTCGTAATAATTGCTCAAGTCTAATAATAAATTTGGGGAGGTTTATTATTCCAGTGTAGGAGGAAAAATAAATTTGAAGCAGTTTTTTGTTTAGAAAAGTTGCAGAACATGTATTTTCAAAACGGAGGTGGAATACCTCTTTTATGGGGAACAAAAAAGATGTTGGACAAAAACGTGGAGAGAAAAATCTGGAAAGTAGTGGGCAACTGGGTTAAAAAATTCAACTCAGATATAATCATGTTTTATTTTTCGAAATTAAAAAAATGGTTAAAAAAATAATTTTTAAATCCAAAAAATAATTTTGTATTTGTGCAATAAATTATTTCTTAATGAGCCCAAGTCAAAGACCTAGGACCCGGACCCGAACACGAGCCGGGCCAGATGGACGGCGGCGGCGCGCGCGCGTGTGTGACTTGGCCCAATAAGTCCCTCACCCATACACACAAAACATCTAATGCACAAAGGGTTTACCCATTAGTCCCAAATAAATTGTAAATGTACCACACCATTTGTTACTCCCTTACCGATGTGTGACAAAGGCGTGGGCATTGGCTAAAGGCTTTTGTTCTTTTCATGTTTTGCATTACAGCTGTAACACAACTTCTCCAACAATCCCTCACTTGTAAAATTTGAAAGCTTTTTATCGAGCAATAATCTATACAATTGTGCATAAGCAAAGGTGTCTTTCGACTTGAACCTTTACTTCGTAAAGAAGATTCGGAATATACTAGAGTAACCGTTGTTTTGAACTCTATCTCTGACAACATCCCACACACAACCCTACCTAGATGTCATTCTAATAGCTAGCACGTTACGACCATGTGCTTCTATCCAAGTATAGTGAACGCTTTAGGAATTTTCCCAAAATATCCGTAGGAAACGGCCACACTTCTGCATTGGTATAGGTGAGTCTATCAAGAGTACTCATGTAGATAGGTACCCCAGTCAAAATAGAGATATAAAACTCATTAAGAGTTTTTAACAACTCATCCTTAACTCGCTTCAGGATATCATGCTCCATAGGGATGGACTCGGAGTAAAATCCCGTTTTATATTAATTAATAATAGCATGATTAAACCCATATCACTCGTGAATGGTTATTACCCTTTGAACATATTTATTGGGATCTCCAATCCATATGTTGGGTTACCATCACAAATGACTCATTTATTAAAGGGCTTTAGTACTATCCCTTTCGTGGTGTTCCACACCTTCTCCCTAGTTAGTCCTTTCGTCAAAGGATCAACTAAGTTCTGTTTAAACCGTATATGATCCACCCTCACAGCACCCGTAGAGATAAATTCTCTAACAGTACTGTTCCTACGACGTATTTGTCATTTCTTACCGTTATAATAACAATTCTCAACTTTTGTAATAGCCGCAGTACTATCATAATGAATAAAAACGGCTGGTATCGGTCTTTTCCATAATGGGATATCTGACAGGAGGTTTCTAAACCAACATGCCTCTTCACTAGCGGTAGCTAGTGCTATCATCTCAGACTCCATAGTGGATTGAGCCAAAATAGTTTGTTTCTTATATTTCCAAGAAACTGCACCGCCAGCGATGCTAAATATATATATCCACTAGTAGCCTTAGAATTATCAGATAGGGTGTTCCAATCAGCATCACTAAATCCTTCAAGGACAGCAGGATGATTATTATAGTGTAATTCGAGGTTCATCGTCCTTTTAAGGTACCGCATGACCCTCTCAATAGCATGCCAATGCTCCATACTAGGTCTACTGGTAAATCTACATAGTACTCCCACATCATAAGCTATGTCAGGTCTAGTGCAATCTGTAGCATAACGTAAGCTACATATAATGCTTGCATAAGCATTTTTATTTACACTGTCACCAGTGTTCTTAAATAACTTTACAGCAAGGGTCAAATGGAGTACTAGCAGGTTTACAGTCAAAGTAATTTTATTTATTTAGAACTTTCTCAATGTAATGAGATTGATCCAAAGAAAGTCCCTTTTCTGACCTAGTAATATTAATTCCAATATTACACTAGCTTCACCCAAATTCTTCATATGAAAATTAACACATTATAATGATTTAACATTTTCTACGGCATGAATATTAGAACCAAATATTAGCAAGTCATCAACATAAAGACATATGATAGTGCAAATGTTCTCCACATATTTATAATAAATGCATTTGCCACTTTCATTAATTTTAAACCCATTAGAGATGACTAAGCTATCAAATTTATCATGCCATTGTTTAGGTGCCTGATTGAGTCCATAAAGAGATTTATCTAATTTACATACTTTATTTTCTTAAACTTGTACAATAAAACCTTCAGGTTGATCCATGTAAATCTCTTCTTCTAATTCTCCATTTAAAAATGCAGTTTTAACATCCATATGGTGTACAATTAAATCATTTAAGGCAGCTATAGCAAATAGTACACGTATAGACGTTATTCTAGTCACAGGTGAAAATGTATAAAAAAAGTCTACGTTTTCTCTTTGTCTAAAACCTTTGGCAACAAGACTTGCCTTATATTTTTCAACAGTGCCATCAGGTTTTAATTTCTTTTTAAGAATCCATTTACACCCAATTATTTTACACCCAGGAGGAAGGTCTACTAAATGCCAAGTTTTATTTGTTTCCAAAGAATCCATTTCATCATTAATAGCCTCTTGCCATAAATCGGCATCTAAAGAAGATAAATCTTCTTAAATAGTGTTAGTATCCTCCTCTAAAGTGTCACCATAAAAGTCGGGACCGAAATCTTTTTCTACACGAGCCTTTTTACGTTTTCGAATTTCTAAAATGGATTCATTATTTTCATTATTTTTATTTAAAGGGATATTAGTGGATGACTCGCCCCCACTATTTCTTAACTTAAAAGGAAATTTATCTTCATAAAAATCGGCGTCATCTGATTCAATAATTAATTGATTTTTCAAGTCATAAAATCGATATGCTTTGCTATTAATAACACAACCTATAAAAATGCATTCATATGCTCTAATTGCCAATTTAGACCTTTTAGGATCGGCTATACGTATATAGGCTAAGCACCCCCACGTTCTAAAGTATGACACGTTGGGCTTAATATTTTTCCAAATTTCATAAGGAGCTAATTTCATTTTAGTCTTAGGAATTTTATTAAGTACATGACACACAGTCAAAATAATTTCACCCCACCAAAGTGAGGCAGCCCCTGAATTTAATAAAATAGCCACAACTAATTCAGTTAAAGTCATATTTCTTCTTTCGAATTTACCGTTCATTTTGGGCAAATAAGGGTCAGTTTGTTCGTGAATAATACTGTGGGATTTATAAAATTCAATGAATGGTGCAGAATCATATTTGGTGCCTCTATCACTACGTAACCTTTCAATTTTTCGATTAAATTGATTTTAAATTTCATTTAGAAAAATTTTAAACATGTCAAACGCTTCACTTTTATTTTTCATTAAATATACAAATGAATAATCATAATAATCATCAATAAAAGTTATAAAATAACGTTTGCCATTTCTAGTTGTGACACTATCCAATAAACATATATCCGAATGAATTAAATCAAGTGTTTCAGATTCTCTAAAAACAGATTTATGTGGTGTCTTAGTGATTTTTGCTTGACTACACCATTCACATTTTTCAAAATCATTTAATGATAATTCTAGAATTAATCCTAAAGTGCTCATATTTTTAACAAGTCGTTTATTAACATGACAAAGTCTAGCATGCCAAACATTAAATGAACAGGTAATATAAGCAGAAGGAGAAATTTTATTCATTGCATCAACATTCAATTTAAACATCCCATCAGTGGCATAACCCTTGCCTGCAAAAATTCCATTTTTGGTCAAAGTAACTAAATCAACACCAATAGTTTGAGTAAAGTCAGCTTTGTTGAGAATATAACCCGAAACCAAATTTTTCCTTATCTCGGGAGTGTGAAGAACATCTTTGAGGATAACAGTCTTTCCCGAAGTGAACTTCAATTCCACATTTCTAGTACCATCAACCTCAGTGGAGTGAGAATCACCCAACAACACCTTCTTATCTGTAGTCTCAGAATAAGTCTTAAACATAGTACGGTCATAATAGATATGGCGGAAAGCGCCAGTATCCAAACACCACCCTTCGGCACGGCTAACCATGTTGATTTTTGAAATCATAGAACATAGGTCCTCTTCGGTTAAATTCTCTTGTGCTTGTGGCACATTGCGACATTTGCGAGCCATATGGCAATGCTTGCCACACTTGAAACAGAGAAATTATCCCAAGTTGCTAGACTGTCCATTTCCAGGGTTCTTATTCTTATTCTGAGTCTAATTTTTAAAATTCAAGTTGTGGCTCTTTTTCTTATTTTTCATATTTTTTCTGTTTGCCTTTAAAACAATTGGAGTGTGGTTATTTTTATGACTTTTGTTGTTAGACACAACTAGAATTTCATCTTTATAGTCTTGTTTTCGGGATTCCTCCTCAATTCTCAATTTAGTAATGAGCGACTCTAGTGAAAATTCTTTAGACTTATGCCTCAAAATATTTTTGAACTCTTTGAATAGTGGAGACAATTTATCAATAATCACAACCACCTGAAATTGCTCATCTAAAGCCATGCCCTCGGAAATAATTTCATGGGCAATCATTTGCAAATCATGGGTTTGAGCAATAACAGATTTGTCATCCGTCATTTGAAATTTTAAATAACGGCTGACGGCATATTTTTTAGCACCAGTCTCTTCCGTGTCATATTTTTTAAACAGTGCATCCCAAACATCTTTTGCAGTTTTATAATTGGCATAATAGTCATAAAGTTCGTCACTTAGAGCATTCAAAATATAGTTCTTGCACCGAAAATCATTTTCCTCCCATGTTCTAATTGTTTTGCTTTCCTCAATAGTAGGTGGATTATTTACTACGGGTTTATCAAATTGAACACACGATGCGACTTTTTTCGTTAGTTAAATAAAATAGAAATTTTTTGCTCCAAACGTTTAAAATGGGTGCCTTCATATTTGAAAGGCTTGTTAAGGTTGCTAGAGTTAATTTCGTCCATGGCAGAATCGTGAAACACCTAAAAATTGTTATATCAGCAGTAAATTAAATGCAGAATTAAGGAACGAAATTATCCAATTTTGGAGAAAATAAATTCGAGACAGAAAGAATAAGAAACCCCGGAAGCAGGTACAGTCTAGAACACGACTGAGTCGAGAGGACAATGTCGCTCTCTTTAAGGTATTTCGCGGCTCTGCTCAATGTGTGCTGACAGTCAGAAATGCCTCGCCACCCCCAGTATTAAACAACCTCCAATAAATAAAATATGGATTGATAAAGCACAAGAATCAATCTGGTCCATGTACATCCATTTGTAATAATTGCTCGAGTCTAATAATAAATCTGGGGCGGATTTATTATTCCAGTGTAGGAGGAAAAAAAATTAGAAGCAGTTTTGTGTTTAGAAAAGTTGCAGAACATGTATTTTAAAAACGGAGGTGGAATACCTCTTTTATGGGGCAACAAAAAAGAGGTTGGACAAAAACGTGGAGAGAAAAATCTGGAAAGTAGTGGGCAACTGGGTTGAAAAATTCAACTCAGATATAATCACGTTTTATTTTTTGGAATTAAAAGAACGGTTAAAAAAATAATTTTTAAAGCCTAAAAAATAATTCTGTATTTGTCCAAAAAATTATTTCTTAATGTGCCTAAGCCCAAGACCTAGGACCCGGACACGGGTCTAGCCGGCCGAACGGCGGTGACGGCACGCGCGCGTGTATGACTTGGCCCAATAAGTCCCCCATCCATACACACAAAACATCTAATGCCCAAAGTGCTTGCCTATTAGTCCCAAATAAATGGTAAATATACCACACCATTTGTTACTCCCTTGCCGATGTGGGACAAAGGCGTGGGCATTGGCTAAAGGTGTCATTACCGCTTGTATATGTCTTGTAATCCATATTGAATCGGAAAATATTAATGTATATTATACAACTAACCATTTTGGCATTGAAGAAGATGCCAGTGTGTTCTAGAAAAGGACTAATTGTTAGCATTTTGATTTGCCAGGTCTAGATTTTCTTGAGTCCAGTCAAATATAGATTCAGGAGGACCTGCCAGATGACAATTATAATGGATTGTGGATAAGTATTACACACTAAGGGTCCGTTTGATTCGCACATTTGCCATGGCAAATATCAAATCAGTGGGCAAATATGGCATTTGCCCACTTTTTTGTCTGTTTGATTCACAAATTTTGCCTACAACCCATTTGCCTATGTACAACACCTCTAATGCATGAAAAGTGGGCAAATTTTGCTTTGCTATTTGGAGAAGAATTATTTGCCAAACAATTTGCCAAACAATTTGCCACTTCTTACAAGTGATTGTTTTATATTTTTATGCTAAAATATTTTAAAAATTATTTTACAAACTGTTTTATAAAACTGTTTTAAATAAAAAACTGTTTTATAAAAACTGTTTTTAAATTATTTTAAAAAACTGTTTTAAAAACAATTTAAAAACTGTTTAAAAAATATTTTTTTTAACTGTTTTATTAAAATCTGTTTTAAAACTGTTTAAAACACTATTTTAAAAAGTTTAAAACTGTTTCGAATAATTAAGAAAACTGTTTCGAATATTGTAAAAATTGTTTTATAAAAATGTTGTTAAAAGCTGCTTTAAAAATTATTTTAAAAACTGTTTTAATAATGTTTTATAAAAACTGTTTTTGAAATGTTTAAAAAAAAACTGTTTTAAAAACTGTTATAAAAAAATACTGTTTTATAAAAAATGTTACAAAAATGTTTTTAAAACTGTTTTAAAAACAATTTAAAAACGGTTTTAAAAAAATATTTTATAAAACTGTTTTATTAAAAACTTGTTTTAAAACTATTAAAAACACTATTTTAAAAGGTTAAAATTTGTTTTGAATAATTTAAAAACTTTTTCGAATATTGTAAAAATTATTTTAAAAAACTGTTTTATCAAATTTTAAAAGAAAAACTGTTTTAGAAATGTTTTAAAAATTGTTTAAAAACTTTTTATAAAATATTTAAATAAACTAATTGGATTGACTTTAATTTCGCCTAATTGTTGTTTGATAGCTTTGTGTGAAAAAACAAGGTAAAATTTGCCTAGGCAAACTTTACCCATGAAAAATTTTGCCATCTTGACTTTTGCCCACTTTTGAATCAAACGGACCCTAAATCTATTTTGCATCCAATAAAAATGAGGAGAGAGAAAAACAACGATATCCAATTATTGTTCTCCGCATTGAACTTCATTGAGAATCCTCTTCCTCCTCGGCTGCACTGAACACACAAAAATTTAGGAAGCATAAATAAGCAAGAGTCAAAGCAAGATTATAGGAGAAAACATAGAGATCTAAATCTACGTAGTAAAAACAGAGAGATCTAAATCACTAAACTCTTTTTTTTTTGCAGAAAGGCCTTTAATTTTCTTTTTACTTTTCATTTTGATCCTAGTAAGGCTTTGGTGGTACTTATAATTGGGATATGGCACTTAATATTGGACGTTGACCAACAATGTATGCCAAAGATGCAAGTTAAATTTTTTTTAGTGGTTTTTCAGGATAAAAGTCCAATAACTAAATTGAAAAACGTATAAAGTTAAGTCGTAGGAAAAAGATCAGAGATTCTTAGTAAAAATAGAATGAGAATTACTAAAGTAAATAACAATCCTACTATAAAATTGAAATAAATATCAAACTCAAATAAAATGGAAGCTAATGTCAAGTTTATGAGCATGTGTCATGATTGGAGTCAAACCATCTATAATGTGCATTCATATGAAATTGTAATTAAGTAACGCAATTCTCTGGAACAGAGAAAGTTTGACGTGCAACAAATGTAACTATAAGAGACAAGCCATTACTCAAGCTGCTATCAACATTTGATTGATGATTTTTCACTCTTTCAATCCCTGGGAAAATATTCGGAAACATAATAGTTGTGAGCTTTAAATGTTTCTCCCGAGTCCTGAAGCAAAATTTCATCCAAAAATTCTGATATGGTCAGGTTGAGATGGTTTTCGGAATGGGTTGTGCAGGTGGGTCAGGTTTGAGTCCGGTCGGAGTGGGATAAGGGAGCAGCTGCCGGAGTTTAGAGCATGGGTAAAAGTCGGTTTGGGCGTATGTTAGAATGGGATGCCAGAATTTAGTTCAGGCCGAAATGAGTTTTGAATGTTCGGATTTGTATGGATGAGTAGGATTGAGAAATGGGTTGAAACTAGCCTGATTTTGGATTAGGGGTTGTCGTAGTAGCGGTCATTGGCGGTGCTTCTTATGGCCGGAGATGGTGGTATGGTAGGTTATAGAAGGGGGATATAAGGTGGGTATTGAAATGGGCTTAGTTGGGTTGGGGGCATGGGTTTGGCAGCTGGTGGGGTAGCAAGTATATGGAAGCGCTGGGTTTTGTGTGTGTGTGTGTGGTGGGGGTGGGGGTGGCGTGGGGGTAGGCCTGTCAATGGGTCGGGTCTGGACCCGGATCCGACCCGAACCCGATCGGTATAATAGGGTCTGAGCATATTTTTTTGGACCCGAGACCCGAAGACCCGAATACTCGAAGACCCGTTTATTAAACGGGTAGGGTCTGGATCTTATACATGACCCGGACCCAAAGACCTGACCCGAATTGTACATTATTATTTTGTATATATATACATATATACTATAAATTTATATATATTTATAAATATATCTGATCAATATAACATATAAGTATTATATGTAAAAATATATATTTATGTATATAATAAATATAAGTAATATATGTTTTATTTATACTAATAATATTCTACAATACATTACAAAATATTTTAATTTAAGATTAAATAATAAAGAAGGGGGATAAAATAAAATAAATATAAAATAAATGTACATATTTGACCAGACCCGGACCCGAACCCGAGACCCGAAAACCCGAACGGATCCGGGTCTGGATCCAATATTGTAGACCCGATGAAGACCCGGACCCGAACCCGAACCCGATGAAGACCCAATTACACGGATCTGGATCTCCCTAAACCCGACCCGTCTCCGACCCGTTGACAGCCCTACGTGGGGGGTAGGGGTGTGTGTAAATAAAATATTCGATCCACACGCGTGTGTTCGTTGTCGCTGCCGCGGAGCAATTACAACATATGAGTTAAAATTAATGGGTTTTGAGTGTGTTTGGTTAATGTTCATTAAAATATTCATCATTTATGTTCACTTTTGAACCTCTATATATATATATATATATATTTATATAGTGAGACTCTCCAACATACCTATAAGCATACCTATTTTTTAAAATAATAAAAAAATAATTTTGAATTGATATTTTATATATGAACTCATGATATTTCAGTTTACCCATGTAAAAATATTCAGATGAAAATAATATGTTTTGTTATTTTTAAAAAGTAGGTAAAGAAATTGGCAATTTTAAAGGGTACAAATTGTCAGATTTTTGACCTTTTTTTTTAAATAACAAAAAATATTATTTTCAGTTGATTTTTTCAGGAGTACACTGAAATACCATGAACCCATATAAAAAATAGCATTTCAAATTTTTTTATTATTTTAAAAAGTGGGTATACTCATAGATATATTTAATGAAGTATGTTGGAGAGCCTTACTATATATACAGTCATGCTCTTGTGCGGACTAGTCCGCATTTTAAGCATGCGGACCGAACATGTGTCACCTGGCGGTGAGCGCAGAAAAGAGAGAGAGTGTGCCTATAATTTAGGCGATAATTTCTAGGTACACCGTTAGGTGACACATGTACGGTCCGCATTCTTAAAATGCGGACTAGTCCGCACAAGAGCATATATATATATATATATATATATATATATATATATATATATATATATATATATATATATATATATATATATATATATAATAAAGTATGAAACTTAAGTATGTCATAAGCTTCAACTATGATGTCATGAGATTAAGTTTTTCATTCATTACCTCTTTTGCCCCTTCAAATTTATTTTCCCCCTCATTTCCCTTCTAATAAAATTTCAATTTGATTCAAATATAAAGGATATAATAGTAAACTACATAATATGGGGAGACTTATTGACCGGGCAAATGGGAAAAATCAGCCTAAACCTACACGCCTCTCATTCTCTCTGTCATTCATCTGATGAATCCCCATACCCCTTTCCACAATATCTCCCTCTCAAATCTGCCTCCCCTCCAATCCACCGCCGCTGCCACCCGCTCCTCTCTTGCGCCGCCGCCTCCCCCTCCTCTCTTGCGCTGCCGCCTCCCCCTCCTCCTCTCTGCGCAGCCTCCTCCTCTTCCTCCTGTCCATCTTCTCCGACAACGCGAGCTCCAGAAGACGTGTGGTGGTGAATGGTTAAAGACGTGTGGTGGTGAATGGCTAAAGACATGTGTTTCACGTCTTTAGATTTTAAGATCTCATTCTTCAACTTCGAAAATGGGTTATGGTTGTTTTTGTTGGGTCGATTATATACCTGTTCTTATATGGGTTCTATTATTATATGGGTTATAACTGTTTTTGTTGGTGAAACTATGTTCTAGGAGATTCAGGTGTTCAACTTCGTACCAACTTCGTACCAAATCCAGGTGTTCAACTTCGAACCAAATTCAGGTACATATTTTTTATGTTCTAAATGTTTTTGTTTTGTGATTTTAGAGGTGAACCAAATCCATCATTTTGTTTTGATCCAGGTGAAATAAATCCATCGTTTTGCAGGTGAACCAAATCCAGGTGGAGCAAATCCATCGTTTTCATTTTGCAGGTCAACCAAATCCAGGTGAAGTCGGCGACGTCGATGACCCATTTTTTTCCCAAGCGTGTCCGGCCCAAGTTCTGTTCTATATATTTTACAGTTGTCTTTCTCTCTCTAACCTCAAGTGCTGCTGCATTATTCGATAGAGAGACCACGCTCTTAAACGACATCAACAGAAATACCATGTTTGGAGACCCATTGGACCGTTGGGTAAAACTATGTTCACTCTTCAGCTTTGCTCATTTTAAACTTTAAGGTAAGAACTCATTCCCTCAACCTCATCTGAACAAAAAGATCACAATACCCATTAATATTTTGTTTTGTTCCTCTAAATGAGGTCACAGTTCTCCTTTTTTCATCTATCTATATATCTACTTATTTTGTTGAAATCTTCACTTTTTCGATTTTTTTGGTGTTAAAATCATAAAAAAAAGTAAAAGGTTATCATCAATATCTGCGCAACCGGTGGGAACAAATAGGGCTTTTTTTTTTGCCCAACATTCACCACTCATTGTCATAACAAACAAAATTTGATACATGTACAGGGTAGACAAAAATGTCTATAGTTTATAATTGTTTGTTTTGCTATATAAAGGTTTTTTTTTGCTGACTTTGATACTGTACAGGGTAGACAAAAATGTCGAATGATGCCTTCTATTATTTTCGAAATTAATTTAATTTGTTTATAGTTTTACTTGGGCATAAAATTCCTTCATGTTAGTTATGTTGAACACTTGATATCTCTTACATAAGCTAATTATGATGAAATTTATGAATTTTTGGGTATTATATGTAGTTTGTCTATTTAGCTTTTATAATTTATGAGTTCCAGATTCTGAAACTTTATTTTTTTTATTGTTTAGCTCATGCCTGAAAGGGGACTAACCCAACATGATTTTAGGAATACAACAAGCGTGGAAGAGGATTGGCTTCTCAAACTTCTATCAAAGCTTCGTATTAATCAATCCTCTCTTTGGACATAACTTATGAAACATGAATACTACCTCAACAGCAAATTACTTCAAGGATTCTTATCTACTGTTTTTTTTTGCAGGATGTCTACTATACTAATTTGTCTTCTAAAGAAATATTGTCATAATTATTTAAGGATTCTTATCTACTGTTTTTTTTTGCAGGAACTTAGAACTTTGGACTTAAAGATATGCATCTATTTCTTCTAGAAATAAAAAATAATAATACGGATCTAGATGTTATTAATAAACAGGTATGGATTCTCTGTATTGTGATAATCAGGTATGCACATGTTTTGTGATGCTCTAAATTATTAGTTGTAGAGTGAAGAAATGAAGAAAAGCAAAGGAAATTAAGCCTAGATTCAATTCTGTTTTGTGTAGATTCAATTCTCTGTTTTGTGAAAAGGAAATTAAGGAAACTACTAGATGTAGATTCAATTAAGCGTAGATTCAGCATAGATTCAATTATGTGCATACCTAATTATCACAAAACAGGTGCATACGGTATGCACCTATTTTCACAAAGGAAATTAAGCGTAGATTCAAATGTATTCGGGTACTTTTGGCTTTGGTTCATATGAAGGTCTGGGAGTGAAACTTACTTAAATGGGGATATGTTGTTATAGGGGTATGGAGGATCTTAATCATCTATTTATTAGTGGGCCAGTTAATTCAGAAGTTAAGAATTTTGGAGGTTTAATAAGCATTAAATTGTATTTGAGATCTTTTAATTCCATGAAGATGGATTGTTGGTTGAGAACCTCTAATAATTATGTTTTAAAGATTCTTATCAGTGTGCTCCCAGTCTGTATAGTTGGGAGGTAATGTGTAAAACAATGAATGGTAAGGTCATTATTCAAAAAGTCATTAACACAATGAAAGCAATTAGTTCTCAGAGAGTCAGTGGAGATGCAACTGATGAGGATTATTTTTGGGGGATAATGTCTATATTTTTCATTCAATGTATTGTTTTAATTATTTTCACAACTCTTATTTAGCGTGTTAGATTTCTGTTTATGTATATCTTTATTTTTAGTTCTATTTTATAGAAATCTATCGTTTAGAATACACATAATAACTCTTCTTGGGTGTAATACATCTCTTAAATTAGTTCCCTTCTCCGAATTCATTGTAGTTAATAGTTTTTCCTCAGTTATTTTCATAAATGATTTGTTTTCATATAATATATTTTCATAAATGGGTTGTTCTCATATAATATATTTTCCTTTTATAGAAATTCGTGTTTATTGGGTTCAATTTTTGTGTCTCGCAGGAGTTTTTTTTGTTCAAATTAGGCATTAGAAGTGCACTGCATAGTCCTGGACGTCGAGTATATCATCATTCGCTCGGTCTAAGACGTCAGACCGTGGTCAGACTTGAATGCTTGGAAGCCTTCGCCTTCTGGAGGTTGGTTTCAGCTCCCCCTCCCGCCTGCAATCAAATGCTCTTCCTGTTTCAACTGAGCGGCTTCATGCCTAAATGAAATCTATCTATTGTTGAGTGAGACGCTACCCTCTTTAGCTTTCTTCGCACAGAGCATAACTGTTCCCTGGAGGTTTTCGGGATGAATAGATTTTTGCCAGGCCAAAGAGAAAGTACTAAATGTTTTATACGAAAGAGAGCGTTGCTTATATAGATTGGTGGTCTAAAAATTGTTGAGTCAAATATGCCTTGGCCAAGCTTCTTTATATAGTAGATAAAAATGTATTTGAAACATATACCTGCTATGATTAGGAATTCAAGTTGTGATTATCCCAATATATATTATTCTTCCCTTGACACAAGCTTGCTATGTGTTGACTACTAATTGGAGTACGAATTTGTGACATGAGTACGCTTTGGAATTGTATCTTTAATAAGTGATGGGATGAAAGATGGAATGCTTTTATTATGATCAATTTAAATTTCTCTACTTTTTTTGGCAATTTAGGCGTGTACCAATCAACTAATTAGTATACATAAATATGTTATGCAATTTTCACCTTCCTTTAAGTTTCTTTGTAGATACATAAATACGTTATGCTATTATAAATTTGTTTTCATCAAGCATCTACACCTAACTTTTTTTCGCCCAATCTTTTTAAAAATGTTTGTAAGAGATAATTTTCAATTTAAATTAGTATTTTAGAGCTATGATGTCATTTATGCGAGGTCCAATACAAACTATTTGCATTGTGGATCGTCATATAAATAATGGAAGTTATGCCCAATTCATTTTTTGACAATTTATCATACTAATGTGAAATATTATTTTATTTACATACAACTAATGCCAATTATTATTTTATTTGCATAGAACTTTTATCTTCTTTCCTAATATTTATTGATCGTGTAACAATGCAAGAAGTGTTGTAGGCATGCGAGTAGAGTCATGATGCGCACGACTTTGGAAATTACGACAATTTATTTAAAATTACACTATATTTTGTTGGGGAATGAAATTTTCACCGTTTTACGATTGCGTACTTTCAAAATTTTCGTCGTTTCGCGATTAGGTACTTGGAAAATTTTCAGCGTGCCTTCAGGCACGGGCATACCCTAGTATATATATATATATATATATATATTTTCATGCATGATATTTTTGGGTGCATGGTCAAGCTAAAAGCAACTTTTTATTTTATTTATTTTTTATAAAATGGATTTTTTTTGTTTTTTTTTAAAAAAATGGGGGTTTAATGATGGGTTGGTGGGGTGGGGAGGGGGGGGGGGAGTGCACATGTTTTTTTTCATGCCATTGGCACGAGCACGGACAATACTTATATATATATATATATACAGAAAAGATCTCATGCATACCCAGTTTGCATACCCTCCGTGCGGACCATTTTTTTAAAATAGTAAAAAAAATAATTTCGGGCTGATTTTTTTGTTACGATTTTTAAACATTTCAGTAGGACCATGAAAAAATAATCAGCTCAAAATGAATTTTTTTGCTATTTTAAAAAAATCGATCAAACTTTGTCAGTTTTTAAGTTGTTTTTAAGTTGTTAAAAACTGACAAAGTTTGACCGATTTTTTTAAAATAGCAAAAAAATTCATTTTGAGTTGAATTTTTTTTATGGTCCTATTGAAATGTTTAGAAACTATAAAAAAAATTACATCAAAAATATTTTTTTTACTATTTTATCAAAATTGGTCCGCGCCAACGGTATGCAAACTGGGGTATGCATGAGAACCGCTCTCTCTCTCTATATATATATATAGGGGAATGTATGATATTTTGTGCATGACATTTTTTGGTGCATGGTCATGGATGAAATGTCATGCTAAAAGAAACTTTTATTTTTATTTTTTTTCATTTTTTTATCAAAAGGTTTTGTTATTTTTTGTTTTTTTTATTAAAAAAAAGGGGTGGGTGGGTGGGTTAAGGATGCGCTAGTGTGGGAGGGGCACGTGTTTTTTTTTTTGTGCCATCGGCATGGGCACAAACATTACCAGTGTGTGTGTATATATTCATATAATATGGAGGCATGATTTTTGAAAGTATTTTACTATTCACCTATGTATGATATTTTTCTCTTTTACGTCTATGTATGAAATGTCATGCTAAAAGTGTTTTTTTTTTCTCTTTGTTAAAGGGTTTTTGTTTTTTTTATTAAGGGGGTCTTTTTTTTTTAACTAAATATTTTTTTAAAATAATTTATTTTTTTAAATAAAAAATATGGGTTAAATTTTATCACGGAAGCAAATTTATCGTGTGTATATATATATAAGAGGGAGAGAGAGAGAGAGAGAGAGAGAATCTTAAAAATATGACAAAGAAAGAACTAATTATAGAAATAGGCGGATGAGGTGTCAAGATATGAAAAAGAGAGATATAAATAGGGATATGAACTAAGAGAGATAAATAGGGAAGGAACCTAACAAAATTAACAGCTCTAAACTCACGGTTTCTATGGACAGTCCCGAAAATTTAAAGGCGGACCATTCCGCATTAGTGCCAAAATTAACAGCACTCAACTCACGGTGTCTATGTGTATGTGTATATATGTATATATCAGTTGTGATTTCCAATTGTTATGGCAAATAAGTTTGGCACTTTTGATTGATGGTGATCGAAGTGATGAGCAACATCAGATATAAGTGATCATGATTATAACATCAAATGACTCTTAAAATTAGAAAGAAACGGTATTTAAGACAATGACCCAACTTAAGTATTGTTATTTTGCATTTGTGATCTGTCCCAGCCTAACTACGAATGTGATGAGTTCTTTGTCACCAAGTCTGGACGTGGGACAACCATATCCCACAAATATTTGCTCACAATTACTACTTGGTGACAAATGATTTGTGAGCATTGATTATAAATGATTTGTCTATTTTACGATATGGTACACAATAAACGAGTCCAATATATTAGTTGAGGTTAATGTTGGAACGGTGGTGCACCAAACCAAATGAAATCCTCATAAATAAAACGAAGTAGAACAAAAAAAATTGATGTGGCACATAGCCTCTCTCTCTCTCTCTCACACACACACACACACTCATTAATTGGGGATTTGTTAAGGGCGGTTGGTTTGGTAGAAAGGAAGAAAAACGGAAGGAAGAAAACTTGGTGATATAATTTTTTCATCCACATTAGAGAATGAAGCATTTTTCTCTCGATATTTGTTTAGTCTGAAGGACGGAAAATAGGAGAAATAATATTCATCAAGTTTGGTAGCAAATAAGAAAATAGTAAATTTATACGTTTTACCAATTAATTTCTAAAGTAAAATATTTGAATTAATTTGAAATGCTATAAAAAGATTACAATAGTAATTAATATCTACATAAGTAATTGATGCTCTTTTTTCTCTCTTTCTTTCAATATTTCCTTTCATTTTTGAAGGAATACAATTTGCTGGAATAGAGTGAAAAATGAATCATTCTACTTTTCCTTCCTTTTTTCTTTTTCCCCCCTAAAACAAAAAGGAAAAGGTTTATTTTCTCCCACTATTCCTTCCTCCACTTTTTCATCCTAACAAATGAACTGTATGTTTAAAATTCCGTTTTAACAAAAGAGCCTATTATGGCGTAATAAAATAAACACTCAAATTTATAATATAGGAGATCAATCTTTTTGGAGAACATAAAATAAGAAGTCAAGTTGATCTGTGTAACTTATTATATTTCCGTGTGTGTGTGTGTGTATGAGAGAGAGAGAGAGAGAGTTAAACTTGACTATGCAATACACCCATGTAGATAAATTTTGAAAAAAAAAAAAAATTTAAATTTCTTAACAAACTTGTTGGATAAAATCTCTAAAGTGCGGAGATTCTCTCCAAACGTTTTTACTGAAAAAAAAAATCAATGCAAAAGAGATGAAATGATCATTGAAGTCCAAAAAATGCTCATACTTACAAATTTTTTGACTGTTGATACTTTTAATGATCATTTTACCAACATGACTTGGACTTTTTGACGAAATAATTTGTGGATGATTTTATGACTTTGGAGATCATCACTACAATGTTTGGTTGATATTTTTTTGGAAAATGGTAGGAAGATTAATTTTGTGGACACATTTTATGGATATATTGTATTAAAAGCTTATACATTATCGTTTTGGATCCCGTTAGGGCATCAACCAATTCAGCAAAAATTTGTACATATTTTTATCTTATTCACGGGTCCACAAAACGGTTCTCCCTAGCATTACTCTATTTTTTTGTAGTTGAATAAATTTGTCCTTTTTTTATTCCTTTTAGAACCTCTCTCTCTCTCTCTCTCTCTCTCTCTCTCTCTCTCTCTATATATATATATATATATATATATATATAGTCTCCTGTACATATCAAACGGTACATACTAACGATGCATTAACAATTTTTTAAAATAGTAAGAACAGTATTTTTCGGCTGAATTTTTTTATATGATGTTTAAATATTTTAATAGAACCATACAAAAAAAGTCAACTCAAAATAATATTTTTTGCTATTTTAAAAAAACTGGTCAAACTTTTGCATCTTTTAAAACACTTTAAAAGCTGCAAAAGTTTGAGTGATTTTTTTAAAATAGCAAAAAATATTTTTTGTCATGATTTTTTTTATATGGCTCCCCCGAAATGTTTAAATACCACATAAAAAAACTCAACTCAAAATCATTTATAAAATGGGTCCGCGCCAGCGGTGTGTCCTGTTTGGTATGTACAGGTGCCTCTCTCTCTCTCTCTCTCTCTCTCTATATATATATATATATATATATATATATATATATATATATATATATATATATATATATATATATACATACATACCGGTGCCGATGGCACGGTGAAAAATTCGCTCCCGATTATTTGTGTTTAAGCCGATGGCACGGTTGCACATTCGTTACAGTGCATTTTTTTAGGGGTACCATACCATGAGGTGTCCGGGCCAGTTTACGCGCTCCTCGACTGATCCTCATTCGCAGTTCGTGGCTTTCGCTGGCCAAGCATTATTTTGACAGTGCCAAAAATCGAACTGGTGACCAAACTCAATCGACCCTCATGACTGTTCCAGTGGCCGCCTTATACCACTGGGCCAAGAGGCTTGGTTGTTAGAGTGCATTTGTCTCTCAGACAAATCAATATGTATTTTTTACAAATCGAGTTAATTGACCAATATATTTTAAAATGAAAAATTATAATCTTGCTCAAGTTTATTCAGAATTGTGACAAACAAATACTTTGTTTACGACATGCTCATAATATCGCAACATGGCATGCATCATATTTTTGGCACATTACATAATTATTGGCTACAACACAATGGCACGATAACAGTATCATTCTCAATATACTACTATGGTATGTTTTATTACCACATACAATACAAAATTTACTTGTTTTAAAATAAAAATTTGCCAAACAAAATGTATTTTTGTACAATATACATTTCGAGATCATAAGCCTGTATGTTTACCATGACTACGTTTGCCAAAATAGATAAATTTTCAATTAAATGAACTATTCAGTGATGTGAACAATTAGCTATGCATACACAGGACTAATAAAATAATACTTCTTCATATCTCATTTTAGGATCGCACACCCCTATTATAAATTTGAACTATTCAAATTGTTTGTAATATTCCTATGTAAAGCAGATAAATTTACAATTTTATTTAAAATTAAATTTAAACTAAAAAAACAAACAAATCATTTTTATTAATTTTAATAATAAATTATAATAATGAATTTTAAAATGAAAAAATGATTTTAAAAATTAATATTGTTTTACTTAGTTTTTCAATGTTAAATTATTTATATTTATTAAGTTTAGGTACATCATTCCTTACATGAGACCAGACACATTATTGTGTTTACTCAGCCGTAAACTCCATTTCCTACCTAACAATTGCTATATTAAAGAGATGGGAACAAAAGGCAGGGAAGCCAATAAATTATTTTTAGCAATAATGATGGAGGTGCGAAAACATCAAAATTTCTGTAGAGTTGAGTTTAACATTGAAAATGGTCCGACAACACAAACAAAAATAAAACATAGGAAAGTAGGCTCACATATGGAGAGAGGTTGTGTTTTTTCTTCTTTTGAATTTATATTTGGTCATAATGTGTATTGAACAGACTACCAAATCCGAAAATACCAGAATAATTGTAATGCTCATAAATAAATACTCCACTCAATTACAAACTCATCATCGCTGTAGTGTATAACAAAACTCCAAAAATATACAAATGAAAATCTTGAAGATATGGATTCGGACTAAACATGCGCAAACTGAGTTGTATTTAAGGAACATAAATCTCAAACAAACAAAACCAAAAACGAAATGACAGTACGAACCCATAATCTACATATATAAACAACACAGAAATATTAGGGCACATGATGTTTGCATATAATATCAATATATCAGTGTAGAGAAAGAACTCATATCTAAATCTGGACTGAAAATATCCCGTGTCAATCATTCCGGCCATAGATGACATCTTTAATATTGACGAGGATTACAAATTTCGTGATTGGGCAGCGGGGAGAAATTTCGACGCTGAGGAGTATACCTTTAATCTGCAAAATCAAATCACACAATATAATATGAAAAAATAAACAATATATTGGAAAAAAAAATAAATCTCAACAGGAGAGGAGTACCAAATCACACAATATAATATGAAAAATGGCAGATATCTTAAATTCAAGAAATCTGTGAATGATAAAAATAAAATCGAAATAAAAAAAAAGTAAATGTTTATGGTAACAAAATACCTTCTGAGATGGTGGAGGAGCGGTGACACCGCCACCGCCCTCGTTTTTGTTCCTCACATCTGATTTGTTGTATATAAATTTTTGAGATATGCGTCTGAAAAATAAGGTAGCATTTTTTTAGATATGGGTTCTTCGTTCTGCGTACAGTTTTAAATTTTCACCCTGGATTGATTAAAGGAGATATATAGAATTTTCTCTGCACAAAACAAACAGATCCACTAATTAATTCACTAAAATTAAAATTAAAGAATAAACATGTTTTAAAAAGCTGACTTGAAAACTGGAGGAAGAAGTTGGGGACTAACGCCCATGTGTATTGTATATTGACATAAATTTCATTGGGTCCAGGTTTGTCCACGTATCAATGCCTATAAAAAAATTTTAAAAAAAAAACTTAAAAAATGTAAGGACCAAATTTCCAATTGAGTCTTAATGTAGTTTTGACTTATTCTCGGAACAAAACACGTTTGAGCCATAGGTAGATTTTTATTGTTCGATCACTACGAGACTATGACTTGTCAAAGATTTAATTGAAGACGTTGCAGTAAAGCTACAAAGAATTAATCATGCCGAAGTTTAATTGGTGCAATTTCTCGTCTTCAAGGTTTTATTGCATTCCGAGATTACATTAGTATGAATGCATAATGTTAATGAAACTTGGAATTTTATTTTACAAAAAAATAAAAATAAGGATGTTATTTTTAAAAGAAACTATTTTAAAATGTTTTAAATGTTTACACTTCGTTTTAATCAGATAAGGACAAATTAGAGTTGGATTTTAGCAAAAATCTGGTTTTAAAAATGGTTTCATTAGAACTCTATCTGACAATGTCATTCAAACGACAAGAGATGTCGTTCGAGCGAGAACTCATGTCGTTCGAACGACATAGAGTTTTGTTCGAACGAGACTCTGACACCGCCTTAATTTATTATAAATAAAGGTGTTCTGTTTCCTCAAGGGGTGTGCATTCTGGAAAAACAGTTTACGATCCAGAAACCTGTTTGCACATGTTTTCTAAGGTTTTAAAGGCTTAAACACATCCTTAGAGTTTACAAAGATCATAGCTTTTCATTACGTTATGTTTACGTGATCTTTGCTGCACTAAGTTGGGTTTGTTAAACATTTGAACATTGTTGGGTTTTGCGGTGGAGAAGTAAATAAGGTTACTTTCATGTTCAACATCATAGACGGCAAAGGCCGTATCGGTGGATACTGAGACACTCGTGGAGGCGCGTGTTATGGACGAGCATCGTAGAAGAAGGTTACTTTCTTCTTGGGCACTGTGAAGATTGGTAGAAGATCAGAGGAGCGTCAAGTCTCATGGGTGGATCGAGTCATTTTATAAGACTACCGTCTGACATTGTAATTCCATTGTCATTGTGGTTGTCTAGCCTGGGTCGTCCGAGATTTTTTCCTGATTGGGATTTTCCTCGTACATCGACATTGTGAGTATTGCTTTACTCTATTTTTACTTGCTTTAATCACTAGGTACATGCTTAAGGTTAAACAAGATAAAATCTGGTTAAGTTAATTTGTGTCATAACTTGGTTTGATAAAATTGAAAAAGATTTTTTTCATAAAAAGAGAATGTTAGTTTGCATTAATCCTTAACTTAATTCCACTCAAGCAAAAGTTATTTTTTGGGGACCTACAAAAACGTAAAAATACGAACCCATCTGCTAAATTCAAAATTTAAAAAAAAAAGTGAGCCAAAATTGTTTTTTTTGCAAATGCATGCCACGGTGAACTGCTAAATTCGAAATCTAAGCTGGGTTTTTTTGCCATCACAAAACCAAAACCAAATAAGATCTATACCGTCACTCCACTGGAGCCGGCGAGGTCAAAAAACCAAATCATATCCATAAACAAACAGATTTCTACCTCTCAAGATGAAACCCACCCCACCGGAGCCGGCGAGGGCCAATAACGCCGTGTGTATTGTATATTCAAGATCCAAACCGGAGCAAGAAGTTGAATCAAAAGCCAAAACTTATTTCTTAAATCGCAACTTCATTGGAAGAAGGTGGGTTGAAGAGATACTCAGATCAGATCTATACCGTCACTGAAGAGTCATGGCTAGAGGTGTGCGGTGGAGCCATATGATTACCTCTATATATCTCCAAGATTGCTGACCGTGAACAGAAAAAATAGAAGACAGAAGAAGAAGAAGAAGAATAGACGATGCTGAGCTCTCAACCAAGACCGTGGCAAAGAGTGTTACTCCATTCGAGTTTTAGGTGTTAAACAAAGACGGTTTTAGATGTTAAACAAAGACAGGTGCCAAAGAGAGGTGAATGATAACTCACCATCAACTCTAAAACTCTTCAGCTTCAAACACCAAACTCTTCCAAACCCTTCAACTGCAGCTATCTCACAGCTCTCTTGTCCTCGAGATTGTGTGCAAATATGTAGAAAGTACATATTATAGGTTCTACTACATCCACTCTAGTCATTTTGAGTCCCAAAGGATTGTAAGGTTACACGGATCAAATCCTTGTTCATTCTAAGTCATTGGATTAAAACTCTTCCCATTTAATCCCAACCATCAGTTGATAAAGACCAAACCCCCAAGATGAAATCGCAACCGTTAGTTGGTCTAGACAAAAAAACATTCCTCCTTTATTTTATATATATATATATATATACACACACACACACACGCGCACACACACACGCACACACACATACACATAATGGGGATTGAGGTACGCCTCCACACGTGCAATGAATGTGGTGGTCGCCTATGACCCTCGAACAGGAGGGCTTCAACTTAATTACATGTTTTTATAAGTACAAATTTTATTTTGTATCCATTATTAACAATTATAAATGTAAAGTGCTAAACTCATGTTTAAGTTATGTCAAGTAATTTTTTAAGATAAATAAAACATAAATGGACAAAATAAATACTATCGAACAAAAGCCAAAACAAATTTAATTTAACAACACAAGAAAAGATTAAAGACATTATAATTGGTTATGCAAGTTAATGTAGATTTTCCGTTGTTATATTATGATAGAATACTTTCTCCATGTTAATTTCAAAATTTGAATTGAATTGTGTTAAAATAAACAACAAGACTATTCTTTTTATTCTTTTTATTTTCTTAATTTTTAATTAGTTTTCTCGTTGTTGTAATCTTATATTGTTAATTGTAGTTAAATTTATGTCATTTTGCCTCATATTTAAATAAAATATGTTGTAATAACTTTTACTAAGGAGTTAGTTTAGTTAAAAAATCTCTAAAGAAAATTAAATAAATAGAGATTTTGTAAAAATCATGGCAAAAACATTAGGCTGTTTTGTTATTAGATTTTCCATAATAGGTGTGGCCACTAATGCTATCATGTGACGTTCCGATCGTCACGTCAATGACTTGTGACACCCCGCCTAATAAAATACCGGGTGATCAGTCCTATACCAAATTAAAACAGGAATCCCAGTTGGATCATCCTTAGCATCACTGTCGAAAACTTTTTAAAACTTACTAACCACCTAGTATTCCAAAAACTGGTGCCAATTTTAACTTTTTAATTAAACAAAACAATACATGCGGAATAAAAATATAAACCATTCACACAACTGAATGAAAATAAACTGAATCATATATACACAACTTGCTGAATAAATCACCGGCCACCAAATAAATAATTCAATACAATAATTCAACACCTGAATGAATTACACCTGAAAACTGTACCGAGAAGTCTAGGCGACAAGCCCTAAATAAAACTGTGACTAATAGAAGATTCCTACTCTAGGAATGAATGAATGATGCGTCTAATCCAAACTCCAGCTAGCATCCACATATGCCGCAGCTCCGTGTCCCTGGAATAGAATATCAATCCTGGCGTCCCTGTGGCTGGACACCTAAAAGGTTTTGGAAAATAGTTGTATAGCAAGGGGTTAGAACCCAAAACATTTTGAAAATATTTAGCAAGTGAATTAACTGCAGTAATTTAAAAATGCATGAATGCTCTTCATATTAAAGTTAGTGTCTCACTCTCTTGTGGACATTCTCACCCCTCCACTAATGTGCACACCTAACGGTTACCTTAACCCCACCTAGTTGTACTACCCCGTCCAACTAGTCCTGGTGTAACCTCCACTTGCCATACTACTCTAACCCGAGTATTATTATTTCCGAATTATAAGTTATCTCACTAATCAACTTATTTAATTCCTTCTTAATTAATAGCCTATAACCGTAACACAAGTTATATCACTTAAATATGTCACACACTGTATTATTCCCAAAAATGTTTAACTTAATTAATTTCTCATTAATTAACGGCATATAACTGTAACCCGAGTTATATAAAATAAATACATCACACACTGTATTATTACCTACATATAATATTCACTATCGTATTATATGTATCTTACTAAAACATCCACACATATATAATATGTGTACCCATCCTTCCGAGTATATCCTCACTGGATGATTCCCTCTCAAGTGCCATCTCACTAGGTGTGCTCACTTTACCTAGTTACCCAAGTTGGATTCGCTCACCAACCTGGTTCAAAACAAAACGAAGTGGAGGCGGTTATAATCCTTCCCTGAAAGTGAGATAAGCCCCTCACCCATATAACGGACGCTATGACCTGGGGATATACTCACCCTACTCCTCAAGCTAGGGGATTCACCCACATCGCGCAACCTCCCTTGATAGCACTAGAGAATATAATTTAATAAATATCTAATCACTGATATTTAGTAGCACACACAATATATACACACACACACACACACACACACACACACACACACACATATATATATATATATATATATATATACTATCACTACACCGTATGTATATATAAAATAAACCCCGGCTTTACTGTGTACTCACAACCCGTAACACTAGCCTGAACTCCCGAGTCTCTCGCCTGACTCGACCAAATAAGTTTTCTCACTTATTATATTATTATTATTATCCCGAGTCTATGGTCTGACTCTAATTTAATTAATTCCCACATTAATTAATGTAATACTTTCCCCGAGTCTATGGTCCGACTCTGTGTTAATTAATTTACACACTTAATTAATTAATACCAATCCAAGTCTATGGTCCGACTTTCATTTAATTAATACCAATCCAAGTCTATGGTCCGACTTTCATTTAATTAATACCAATCCAAGTCTATGGTCCGACTTTCATTTAATTAATTTCACCCAATTAATTTCTATAATGATAGCCCGAGTCTATACCTCGACCCTTATTTAATTAAATATCACCTAAATTAACTTATTACCTCCCTGAGTCTACCATCCGACTCTAATTAAATTAATTACCCACCTATTAATTTAATACCTTCCCGAGTCTACAATCCGACTCTAATTATATAATTAGCACAATTATCAATTTAATACCAATCCGAGTCTGTGGTCCGACTCTATTTAAATTAATTTACACACTAATTAATTTATTTCCTTCCCGAGCCTACAACCCAACTCTAGCTAATTAATTGCACATTAATTAATTTACCACTTTCCCGAGTCTATGGTCCGACTCTACTTTAATTAATTGCTCGTTAATTAATTTAATACTTGGTGTCGCACAACCATTTTACCCGAACTCGCTCACTTGGCCCGTAACTTAATATGTTCCCGAGTCTATATTCCGACTCTAAATTAATTAGTTTATCTCCAACCTTAATTCACTACCTTGGCGTCGCTTAGCCAATATACCCGGACTCACTCACTTGATCCGTATCTCCCTATTTTGGAATAACATCCCTCAATTTCCTCCATAGAGTTTCCCCACATAAATTGCTCCTAGTCCCAATTACTATTCCCCGTAATTTCTAGGAATATGTATTTCATAATTATATAACACTAATTAATGTATGAAAATTAATATATAATTAATTTCCCCCTTATCTCACACACAGGCCGAACTGCCCAGAATTAACCATCGTCGATCGATCGATGCCCCCCGATCGATCGATCGATCCCTTCGTTCCAGCTCTCCTTCCTTGCTGAATTTCACCATTAACGAAAATTAGGGTTTTTAATCCAAAGTCTAAACCTCAAATCACATTATCCCACAACATAAACATAGTTATTCCACATCCTACACATCAAGGGACCTTAGGATAATCAATTTATCTACTTATCTCATGATTTTTGAAATGGGTCTTTCTCCACAATAATTCAATTATCTGTTTTACAATCCAATTTCCAGATTTAATTTCTACTCTTTTATGTTCTGGATTTCTCATTCAAATCATATATACATATTCAGATATCAATCACCTATCTAAATCTTACTTTGAATCTCATTCAAGTGTCCCATAAACAAAAAACCCCATTTTGTACCCATTTACACCCAAAACGAATTTTAGTATACACATCACTAAAATATGAATTGGATATCACAATTTAGAAGTAAAAACATTTAACCACTTGCCTGGAATTGTTCGTAGGGTCTGATCCGTCGTCGACATCCCTTAATTTGGCTCCAATAACCTCCAATTTGCCTTTTGATTGTTTTCTCCCAATCTCCCTCTCAAACCCTAGGTTAGAATAATGTTGGCTGCTCCTTTTCCTAATCTCCCCATTAGGCTAAAAACCCTTAATCCCGTTTTTCACCTAATGAGCTTAATTAAAGTGGCCCAACTCACTCCGTGTGGGCCCGGCTATGCCCAAAAATACCCCGAGACCCAATTACTACCCCCGGGTACTCTTTTCTGACTATCTCGACCCATCCGGACTCAACCGCGCAGTCAGAATTTACATCTGAATTAATTTATAAAATTCCTTATCTCACACCCCATTTAGTCTATACCGACTCCCGGCTGTGATAAATGCACACCCCGTCATTAATACCCGAAACGACGTAATTAAATTATTACTATTCATTTAGTAAATAAATTTCCCTAAACATTAACCATTCACTCCCCCATTAATATTTAAATATATATATTGCCATAATTAATTCAATTAAAATTACAACACACAAGTAATTTAAAATTCCCGAATTAATTAAATATTAAATGCACAAAAATACGGGGTGTTACATGACTCTTGTGAGAAATCACGTGTCGCACATGGTTTGGTGTATGAAGTTACAGTCGCTTGGTCATTCCCTCCATGTGACTTTTACTTTATGTTGAATGTTTTAATATTTTCTTATGTTATTTGTTTTTTCTTTGTTTTAAAATTAAGTTTTTTTATAATTTTTTTTACAAAGATTTTTATAATTGAATGTATAAAACACACTAATAGTTTTAAGATTTTATGAAATTTAGAAAATTCCATATTTTTTAATATTTATAATTAGAAAATATATGATCAATGGATAATCTCTTATTTAAATGTATTTATTCTTGTAACATTTTCAAGTTATTAGATTATTTATCCTATATACCCATTATTTACACAGTAAAATTTTAGTTTTAGGGGTTGACTTAGCCAATGAACTATGGTGAAATCCACCAAACCAGAGGAGTAAGGAATCACATATCCGTTGAATTAGTTAATATGTCCCACCTCTATCTAGTTGATGAAAAAAAAGTAAAATGATAGTGTACATAATAAAAAAATTATCATTTCTCAAATGTGTTTTCTGATGTAATAGCGGTAAGAATCTATTAAGAAAAAATAGGGAGAGTCTGACTAAATATTGATGATAAAATAAGGGCAAAACCTGAAGATGGGATTTTGTATTCCTATTCCTACAACAATTGTAATGTCGCGTCAACATTCTTATTACGGCAATCCAAAACCCCACTCTCACAAAATATGCCTCCCTAGAGAAGGAGGATGTCATCTTAAGTTATAGATAATAAAGACGCAAGGATATATAGTGGTTCAGTGTCTCGGTTGAGGCACCTACGATCATTCTTAAGGTGTTCCTCTAATTAAAAGGTTTGTCTCTAATTGCTGAGGTCTAATGGTGGTGATTAACACGTAATGCTCCTTCAAAGGGACCTTTTAAGAATCATGTACTTGATTTATAGTCTTGTGACTTATGCCTATTGATCGAGTGCGAAAAGTAGCGCGTGTAAAGACGCTAATCGTTGTTTTCGTTTCGCCAACTCAATACAAAAACCTAAGTTACTACTACACTTGCGAGGCAAGCACAGCGGTAAGTCGGGTATCGAAAATCCACAGGGACAAGTTGTTAGAATTTAAGTGGTTTAATATTCCGAAATAAAAGTGTAAAAGATGATTACAAACTAAAAGAAAAGATGCATAAAGGAAAAGATTATTCTAGGCAATGGTATTGAAACTAGATTATGAAAGCGGGTAAAACTATAGGTTGCGTCGAATATCCCTCACCCGAGTTAATTAGTATAAAATGGTCACATGGGTCGACGAGTTATTTCAAATGCATCTCGTTTCGACAGTTAATTAAATCAAGGGTTGTTACGCCCTAAATCATCATAAAAGCCTAATAAGATTTTGGCGTCAACAAATATCCCGGAAATTACGCGCGAAAAGGTCGTAAGCACGGGACATACATGATATGCCCCGTCAAATCTCCTAGGCGTAATAACTAGGACAACGCACCCGAAATAGACCAGTAAACACCATCACCAAAGCAAAGCAACGCGTCAACCCGAGTGAGTTCAATTCAAACACAACCTAATTTAAATTACCTAGAAAGCATGTTAAAAACGCGATAAATGGAAAGCGGTAAATAAACGCGGTAAAATTACACTAGAAAGCGTGTAAATCAAAGCATGTAAATAAAGCAAGAAAACCTAAATTAGAAAGCTTGTAAATTAACTAGAAAGCAAGAAATGAAGAAATACAACTATATTCAAATGGTAGGGGAGATGAATAGTCAACTTACAATCCAAATGGGGTGTCAAACCAAAGAGAAATGAAGAAGAACCAAGCAAAAACCCCAAACCCTAAGCTAAACTAACCTAAAATCGTGTATATCTACTGAATATCTGATTATTACAACAAAAAACCCTTATATAGTAAGTGGGAAAAGATAAGGGAAAAAGGAAAGAAAGAGGAAAGAGCCCAAAATATCTGGCACTACCGGTCGACCGGTCGCAGGGGCGCGGTCGACCGGCCCCTTAAGCCAAAGCATACTGTCTCCTTCCTACGGCAAAAGTTGAAACCGCGGTCGACCGGTCCCTTGTACGCGGTCGACCGGTACTCTGTTTTCAGGCTGCATTTGGTCCATGATGAGGGGGAAAAGGTCTATTACGGAAACGAGCCTAGCTTCTTCGTCCGAACTCCAAACGACGCACCGTTTGCGGCCACGCGATGCTAACTCAATGAACTACGCATCCGTGGAATTTCCAAGAGCCGAATAAGAAATGTGAATTGACTAAAATGCCCTTGAAGTAGCGTCCAGCGACGAAACTTCTCCGAAATGCAACGGATCCTCACTTTTAGCGTTCCAATACCTACAAAAGCACAAATAACCCCTGCAAAACATGTATCTATCCAACTCCAAGGTTGTCTGGTTAATGAGCATAAGTATAGGCATTTAGGACCGTAAAAGCGCTAGAATGCATAAGGATAACAGGCGGAAATATACAATATTCGATACGAATCACACCCCCTAACTTACACATTGCTAGTCCCTAGTGATGAAACAAAGAAAACCAGACCACAGAGGGCGGTACAAAATGTATATATGCATCGAAATATAATTGCCACTTTCGTAGGGAACACGATTGCATTTAGCATATGCAATAAGCCGTTAAACCCCTAGGTTATCCTAGTGGACGAGTGTCGTCTCGTGAGGGTTTTCAGGGATGATACCCACAAACATCATATGGTTTCCTCAAAATATGCTCAAACCAACATGCGACAAGCCCAACAAAAGCGAAAAAGATTTCATACGCATTATTAGCAAAGTGAATGAATTCACACAAAAGTCCAAATTATTAACATTATAGAATGCACCTCATAGAATTGAAACCTTAAATTGTGGGAGGGGAGCGAGCACATGCAAAGTGTGATTTGGCAAAAACTTAAATAAACCGGATAATTAACATTAAAGCATGCATATTTTCAATCCTCACGGGCATTACGCTCATCAAGCAAATTCACTCGAAACAGGGAGGTAACACACCGAACATGCGGGCATAAAGAGTAAATGTAAATGGAAACTATGCCGCACACATGTCACGAATGAAGAACGCTATATATAAAATGAAAAACTGTAATCTCAATGACAGATACCGCACACTAAAAGAGGCGAAATGCACTTTCACAGATTATCGCAACTGTTATGACTTTTGAATTACATGCACCTAAGATCACATAGGACTTTAATAGGGTTATATTGTAGGTTAGGCTAGGGTATGAAATGAAGGAATGTATGTACGGATTCAAAGTGTTCGGAATGAAAATTCGGGATAATGGTAAAATGCGGGAAATATCAAAATTGGAAAACAAGTTCCAAAACGGCATTAGATATATCAACGGGGAGAGTAATCAAAGCTTATTGAACTATATACACAATATTTACAACTTTCTCTTTCTTTTCTTTTCTTCTTTTTCTCATTTTGTCATTTGTTTTTTTTTTTTTTTTTTTTTCTCTTTTTCTTCACTTTTTTCACTACTTTCTTTTCTTTACTTGTCAAACTCTCATATGCCTAAATTGCAACCGACATCATAACAACATCATTCAATCCCAAGTAACAAATCAAACAAAGGTATGGAAAGTGTATGTATGGGCTAAAACTCCAATTTAGAGTTGGTTATGGGAATGGGGTTATGAAACGAAAGGCTATATTTAGGCTCAACGGGGTTAACGAGGGTAAACATATAAGGGTGAGGTCAAGGTTAATATGGGTGATATAACAAAGAATGCCTATGATCATTTCCTAAAGTTTACTCAATTCTCGAATCAAAACAATATATGAAAATCATGCTCAAGTAACACATTTCAAGTTCTCAATTAATGAACGGTCAAATGAAAGAATTGTGAGATTACCGACGAATTCAACGTTTTCAATGAGAAATGAATAGTGTATAACACTCACAAACGACGAAAGGTACAAAGCTTACTCGGTGTAAGTATATACAATGCAACAAAAGATTACCGAGTTATAAAAATCTTAAACCAAATCAATAGAACCATAAAAGTGCATGTGCTCATGGGATTAAAGTTTAATTCATGAAGTTATTCACAATATCAATAATCGAGACTAAAGTCTAATAACTTCTAAAATCGAGAACATGCATCATTGGGTTGTCAATTGGATCGGGCAATTATTGAAATTTATCATCGGAAACAAAGGCAAAATGCCCAAAAAAGGAGAAAAAATAAAGAAAATCTTTTTGAAATTTTTGAATTTTTCTAAGAAAAGCATACTAAGTAACTAACATGTGAGCAAAAACATGGACTAAATAAAGAAATGGATAGAATATCCCACACCCCCTAACTTAAAACTTGACATTGTCCTCAATGTTAATTAAGAACCAAGTCAAAGAGAGGAAAATAGCGATATTACCCACACGTGGAGCGATCCCCATAAGAACAAGTCCAAAGAATCTACAAAACAAGTTAGTACCGAGCATAGCAAAAACAAATAACAAAAAGTTAACTAATTACACTAGACTAAATTAACAAGGAAAGAAAAAAAATATAAAGAAAGAAAGCTAACTATATACAATCTACTATTTAGACTTCACACTAACTGTACACTAGAAGTCTAAATAGCTGAGGGTCCACCGTGAAAATGATTTGACTTTGGAGGATAACCGGTGTACCCTCACATACAAGCATGCCCTCCGAAAAATATGGATTCCGTTTTAACAACGGAAGGCATGTGTAAGGCGGAAGAAATGAACCATCGCCAATTAAAAGTTTTGGAGGGACGATGGGGGGTTTGGATTGCACGGGTGACAAAAACAAGTGGGGACCGAGAAAAGCCGAATATCCTCCCAAGGATTTTGAAGTTGGAATGGGAGGCGGCGCACACAAAGGCAAAGATGCGATTGTGGAGGGCGACTCGAGCAAGTACTCCTCATCGGCGATAGGGTTTAAAACATTAAAGTTCGAAACCGAATCATCGGGTACTTGTTCCGGTGGGGTAATAGAGAATGAAAATGGGGATGAAAGAAATTCAAACTCATGAGATGAATCATCATCGCATGAAGTTGGAATTTCAAAGGAAATAATATCATTTTCAATGAAATGTTCTTCTTTGGGGGCCAAAGAAGAAATCATTTCATTGCAAATAGATATTACGTCATTTTCATCCTCACTTTCAATATCTATTACGAGATGGGCAAAGTCTAGAATGGCTTGTTCCAAAGTAGGTACAAGTACCTCATTTGGTTCAAAACATTCCTCGACTTCAAAAGTCTCGGAAGCAAAATCGTCGTCGGACTCAAATAATAAATCCAACTCATGTTCCCACGAACGATTTTCTTCCCGATAACGATTTTCAATTTTTTCATTTTCATACATACGCAAACCCTCACCGAATGTCATAGTTCGAGGTGCGGATGCATTAGAGTGGGAACTTTGAAAATTACCATCGGACTTAAACGAAAACTCATTATTATAGGAATTTTGAAAACTATTGCAATTCGTTTCAAAATTACTATTATAAGGAGGTAAAGGCCCGAAATCATTGTCATCATCATCAAAATTCCAATAACCTAAGTTTTGACTTTCGTTATACTCGCCCAAAGTCATATTTGAATTTGTTTTACTTTGGGATGCTAAGTATTCACCGAAAGTCATAGGCCTAGAATTTTGAGAATTATAACAAGGATTACCGGAAGAATTGGAATAAGACATGCTTACCCCAAAAATGGCTCAAGGGGCAGATTCCACGAAGTAAGTGCGCGCGGAAAAAATTCGAGCGTTTCTAAGTGCTCAAATGTGGAAGTCCTGCAAAAAGTTAGCAAATAATACAAATAGAAAGAAAATACTATGAAATACTAAATCAAATAAAGTCTAAAACAAACTCCTCCCCGGCAACGGCGCCATTTTGATCGAGTGCGAAAAGTAGCGCGTGTAAAGACGCTAATCGTTGTTTTCGTTTCGCCAACTCAATACAAAAACCTAAGTTACTACTACACTTGCGAGGCAAGCACAGCGGTAAGTCGGGTATCGAGAATCCACAGGGACAAGTTGTTAGAATTTAAGTGGTTTAATATTCCGAAATAAAAGTGTAAAAGATGATTACAAACTAAAAGAAAAGATGCATAAAGGAAAAGATTATTCTAGGCAATGGTATTGAAACTAGATTATGAAAGCGGGTAAAACTATAGGTTGCGTCGAATATCCCTCACCCGAGTTAATTAGTATAAAATGGTCACATGGGTCGACGAGTTATTTCAAATGCATCTCGTTTCGACAGTTAATTAAATCAAGGGTTGTTACGCCCTAAATCATCATAAAAGCCTAATAAGATTTTGGCGTCAACAAATATCCCGGAAATTACGCGCGAAAAGGTCGTAAGCACGGGACATACATGATATGCCCCGTCAAATCTCCTAGGCGTAATAACTAGGACAACGCACCCGAAATAGACCAGTAAACACCATCACCAAAGCAAAGCAACGCGTCAACCCGAGTGAGTTCAATTCAAACACAACCTAATTTAAATTACCTAGAAAGCATGTTAAAAACGCGATAAATGGAAAGCGGTAAATAAACGCGGTAAAATTACACTAGAAAGCGTGTAAATCAAAGCATGTAAATAAAGCAAGAAAACCTAAATTAGAAAGCTTGTAAATTAACTAGAAAGCAAGAAATGAAGAAATACAACTATATTCAAATGGTAGGGGAGATGAATAGTCAACCTACAATCCAAATGGGGTGTCAAACCAAAGAGAAATGAAGAAGAACCAAGCAAAAACCCCAAACCCTAAGCTAAACTAACCTAAAATCGTGTATATCTACTGAATATCTGATTATTACAACAAAAAACCCTTATATAGTAAGTGGGAAAAGATAAGGGAAAAAGGAAAGAAAGAGGAAAGAGCCCAAAATATCTGGCACTACCGGTCGACCGGTCGCAGGGGCGCGGTCGACCGGCCCCTTAAGCCAAAGCATACTGTCTCCTTCCTACGGCAAAAGTTGAAACCGCGGTCGACCGGTCCCTTGTACGCGGTCGACCGGTACTCTGTTTTCAGGCTGCATTTGGTCCATGATGAGGGGGAAAAGGTCCATTACGGAAACGAGCCTAGCTTCTTCGTCCGAACTCCAAACGACGCACCGTTTGCGGCCACGCGATGCTAACTCAATGAACTACGCATCCGTGGAATTTCCAAGAGCCGAATAAGAAATGTGAATTGACTAAAATGTCCTTGAAGTAGCGTCCAGCGACGAAACTTCTCCGAAATGCAACGGATCCTCACTTTTAGCGTTCCAATACCTACAAAAGCACAAATAACCCCTGAAAAACATGTATCTATCCAACTCCAAGGTTGTCTGGTTAATGAGCATAAGTATAGGCATTTAGGACCGTAAAAGCGCTAGAATGCATAAGGATAACAGGCGGAAATATACAATATTCGATACGAATCACCTATATAATACCCCGTATTTTTATTGATTTTAATTATGAAATTAATTGAATTAAAAATGTGAATTAATTGGTAATTAATCCGGATTTAAATACTAGCGAGACGGGAGTTAGTATTTGATTTGATTATGATAATCATGTTGAATATTACTGAGCGAGTATAGTAATATATGATTATGAATTTATTAAAATTGTCATGAGTGGAAAATACGACAGTTTTGAAAATTAAGTTGGGACGCGATTGTCAGTCGTGTCGGGACCAATTTAATGGATTATAAAGTAGTTTATTTTCATGTCATCCTTATGGTCATTTTGAGTGCGTCAACGGGATCTTAAGCATTGGGATAGTCATAAAATACTACCTAGAGATTTAGTTTGGGTCCCGGGACAGTTGTAGACCAAACCAGTTATCCGAGAGGGTATTTTAGTCATTTTACTATTTGGTGAATAGTGACCTACAAAATTTAGGTTGAATATATCAGAAAACCCTTAGGATCATTAGAGTATTGGATGCTACAAACTTGAGAGATAGAAGTAGAGAGAAAGGAAGGATTTCCAAAGGTTGCTAGTGCCAAACAACCATCTTGCACCACCACCACTGTCGTATTTGTGATCAGAAAGAGAACACCACCACCATATCATCTTCCCCAAAGGATCGGGCAAGTGATTTAACCTGTTATGATTCAGCAAATATATTATTTATGGTAGTTTAGAATTGGAGACTAAACTTGAAATGTTGATAATTTCATGAATTGGGAGAATTTAATCTTGAATATGGGTAGGATTTGCATGTAGATAAATGCTAGAAAGATTAGAGAATTGAATCATATCCTAAATGATATAAATCATGAATCAAATATGAGTACCTGGCTATCTCGAATTGAGAGAAGTTGTCTTAGGGTTCGTTTGGTTACGCTTATTTGCCATGGCAAATGGCAAATAAGTTGGCAAATGGGGTATTTGCCTACAATTTGGTGTGTTTGGTACAAAATTTTGCTCACAAGTTATTTGCCAATGTATAATACCTCCTATGCATAATGCATAGGGAAATCTTGCTTACCTATTTGAGTGAAAAATATTTGTCAACAAACTTGCAAACTTCTTAAACACTTCTAATCTTTTAAAAAAACAATTTAAAAATAGTTTTAAATAATTAAAAAAAACGTTAGGAATATTTAAAATTGTTTTGTAATGTTTTAAAAATTCTTTTTAATACTATAAAAAAAATTAAGAAAATGTTTTACAATTTTTTCTTAAAACCGTAATATAAAAATATTGTAAAAACTATTTTTTAACATTTTTAAAAACTGTTTTGAATCTATTATAAAAACTATTATAAAGTTTTAAAAATCAATTTTAAAAACTGTTTTACATGGTTAAAAAACTATTTTAATGTTTTAAAAATTATTTTTAATGTTTTAAAAACTGTTTTTAATATTATAAAAAGTTGTTAAGAAAATATTTTACATTTTTTTTAAAAAAACGTCACAAAAAAATATTATAAAACTGCATTTAACATTTTTAAAAATTGTTTTGAATATAATATAAAAACAGTTTTGATGTTTTAAAAAACAATTTAAAAACTGTTTTAAATAATTAAAAAAACTATTATGAATATTTAAAAACTATTTTGTAATGTTTTAAAAACTGTTTTTAATATTATAAAAAATTGTTAAGAAAATGTTTTACAATTTTTTTTAAAAATCGAAATATAAAAGTATTGTAAAAACTATTTTTAACAATTTAAAAACTTTTTTGAATATAATATAAAAACAGTTTTAAAGTTTTAGAAAACATATTTAAAAACTATTTTAAATTAGTTAAAAAAAACTCTTGTGAATATTTAAGAATTATTTTGTATTATTTTAAAAACTGTTTTTAATATTATAAAAAATTGTTAAAGAAAATGTTTTACAATTTTTTTTAAAATTTTGTAAAAATTGTTTTTAACATTTTTGAATATAATATAAGAACTGTTTTTAAATAAACTTTTTGGATTGACTTTAATTTCATCAAATGGTTGTTTGATAGCCTCATATGAAAAAAACTAGGCAAAATTTGCCTAGGCCAAATTTGTCATGGCCACTCTTTTGCCCATTGTCAACCAAACGGACCCTTATGGTTTAAACATGAAAACTTGATGAACAATTAGATTTGTATAAAATTTTCGTGATGATTTGATGATTCTGGAATGTTAGAAATCATGTGTTTAGATTGATATAACATAAAGTATGTTTACTTTGGAGAATGGTGAAAAGGTGTGATAATTGATTAAATTAATTCGCAAGTTTCTTAGTAACCCTTATTTAATTAGCGTCTACTTTTAAACCAAATAAAATTAACCCTTAAACATGCATCTAAATCAACCCATCAAATATAAAGCATGCGACACAAAGTTAAGGAAAAATCCCCGCAGGGCAAAACCTTTTATTTTTAGAACTTTGAATAATTTACAAGACCATTGACTTACATACAGCCTGATAATCGCCCACAAGTGTAACGCACGGTGTCTTTGGTAAATCTTCAAAGCAACAGCTAGAAACAGTGTCGGCTGGAATCTCCCGCAGGAACTCCAGGTGGTGAGCAATGAAGAAGAGAGACGGCTTCTCCACAAGGGTTGAACAAACCAAAGTTGTGTTCTTGGGTTACACAAAAAAGATTCGCAAAGGTTTGGAAATTGTGTGAATCAAAACATGAGTCTTGGGACTAAAAAAATATGAAGACTTGAGGTATTAGGACTCTCAAATTCGTCTATCAAAGTCTTGCAAAACAGCTCCCCCAAAGTTGGTATTTATAGGAAAACAGATGAAGAGATCCACGTTCTTAAAACTCTAAAATTCTATCCAGCGTACAGGTATCCCGAACCGGTTCTGGGGTACCCTGAACCGGTTCCCCCCCGAACCGGTTCCCCATGTGGTTTGCGGTACCATTCTGGTTTGGGGTTAAAAGAAAACAACATTCTTTAAGGAATTTTCTCCATCTTCAAAAGATCATAACTCCTTCACCGTAGCTCGGATTTAGGGGTCGTTTCTTCCAGTATCTTCGTTGAGGTGAGATCTTAAACTTTCCAATTGACCAGACCTATGGACTATGGCTGTAAAATTACGAAAATGCCTTTGAACTTCCATATCTTGCCTTTTTTTTGCTATTTTGACTTCTCTTGCGCACCACTTGCATTAAGTCCCTAAAATCGTGGAACGTGAAGTCGTTGAGGCAGATGTGGGACATATTAATGAAGATGTTGAATGCTTGATTCCCGAAATTTGGATAGAGGCCGTCATGTGAGATCGTGAGGTGACGTGCCAAATGTAGCGGCGTACGACATACATAAATGTAACATGTTGGACATGAGAAAAATGTCCTTATAAATCTCCCCCTATGTCTATGCCGGTACATACATAAAAAATACGAATTATCAAATACAAAATTGCCTATACAAATCTACCCTTCCATGAACCCAAAACTGGAAAGATACAAATGAATAAGTCTTCATCGTTTGTTCTTCAGATCTTCAAAGTCTCAAATCTTTTCTCATCAGGGTGTGCAATCCAATGATCATCAATATAGTACCTACACACATGAGAAAAAGCAAATACCAAGTAACGTATCGAGTTTGAAATGAGATAAACATGGATACCAATTTATGATGAAATCATAAGTCAAATCTCAAAAACTCCTCAAAATTCAATCATTCCCATAATATGATAATTCTTTCTCCCCCTTTTTATGATGTCCCCAAATAGACAAAAGAGAAGAATGAGTCAAATAAGCAAAATCGGGGTGTCACAGTATACAAATCAAGGCATCAATCAAATGGCAAACGTGCTCTCGCAAGGAGATGCTCAAAAAAATCTTCGCAAACTATTTTTGATTTTTCAATTTTTTCATACAAAATAAAAAATATAGATACCATTTGAAAAAAATTATATAAAAATCACACCATGGATTTAAACTAAACAACCAAGTCATGGAAACGGAATGTATGGGTGTAAACACATTCGATAGGTAAATAAACTCAATCAATCATATGTGCACGATGCATATGTGTACCCCTAACGAATGATAATCAAAAGTTTCCTTAGGTGTAAAAATTTGTTGAATTTAAATAACATCGTCTTATGCAAATCAACAAATCAAAGTCGAAGTGATTTCCACACCAATAACGTCCAAAACTATTTAGCGCTTTTTCAAGAATTTCAAGGACGTGCAAACCCGTTTTAATTTTCCAACCAAACTCCCTCATATAGATTTTCTATTAGAGGTGAATAAACTAAATTCTCAAACTTTGGAGAATTGGTGCAAAAACCTAAATGGCCCATAATTGGCATGAATATCTTTTTAATGCCTTATATTTTTTTCGGGCTCTTTTAAACCTCTTTGGACCCCGAATAATAAAATTCCTCCATTTTTAGGTCCAATTTAACGGCGGCTAACCTTTCGCAGCCCTTCCTCATTTTCAAACAAAGCACACAAACTCACAAAACGATTCTTATATGCACAATTTCCTTATCAAAATTTATCGCGCTTGGTTCGTTTTAAGGACAGGATTGAAGTGAAAACACCCAACCAACATGTGATAAGACAAGCACAATAATCAAACAAATCCGTGCATGTGTGCAATAAAGGAAACATGAGTCAAACATGTAGGAAGCTAAATTACATCTTAATGACTCCAAACATTATAAAGCACAAGGATGAATTGACATATTGTCTCAAAACACTATCAAATAGTCACATGAAAATAATGGAATGATGTTGTGACTCGGTCATCCTAAGTGTCCATCCATAAACGGTGCAAACAAAACACAAAAATATTTTTGGATTTTTCAAAAATTTTATCAAAAATAAAATCTTTTTGTACTTTTCACAATTTTTCCAAAAAAATAAAACATACAAAAAGTACATGTCAATACACTAGCAAATATATAACATGAAACCTCAACTAGTGTATGACAAACATGGAAAGACAATCATCTATATGATATGGCAACAGAAGAATCATGTGCAAGCAAACGAGAATCCACTTGTCTAAAATCTAGCGTATTCAAAAGTGATTTCCTAACCCAAATAGATGTGAAACATCGTGTAGGGGATTTGGGAACCACGGGAACACTAGACATAAATTTCCTAGGACATTTTCCAAGATCAAAACAAAAACGCCTAAGATGACCTTTCCGACCACAATATGAACATGTGTAAACAGGTGGAACGGCACCTATGGGTTGACCTTTTTTAACATCCTGAAAATCGGTTGACCCTCTAAAAAAAATAAGGTTTTGGCTTTAGCATTAGAAGCATGAGAACAAGATGATCCATTACCATCACTATCAAACCTACTTGAGTCTGTCAAATCATTTTCTAATTTCAAAATTTTTGACTCAAGCAAAGAATTAGACTCTTCCAAATCAAGGGACGCCTTTTTCAAGTTTTCAATAATTCCTAAAAGCGTATCTCTCTCTCCCTCAATTAAAGCAAACTTTTTCCTAAGAGTCTTTTCACATGCCACAAACTCATTGACTAAAATATTTTTCTCCTCTTTGGCACAAACACAAACCATCGAATTTTTAAGGTCCTCCAATTCCTTTTCTAAAAATAGGACCCTATCATCACTCTCCCTTTTGGCAATTTTCAAAGAATCAAAATCAATACACAAATTACCAAAGTGCTGACGACAAATACCACTTTGAGTTTAGAACTCTTGCAAATATTCAATCCTAATTTTAAAGAGAGAATTTTCTTTTTCCAAAACTTTAATTCTTTTGCAAAGTTTCAAATTCAAACTTTTTAAATTTTCAGCATGGTCGTGAATTTTTTCAAAAATAAGCTCCTCATTAAACGGACGTTCCATTGAAAAAATTGCGATTTTTCACAAAACTGATTTTTCAAAAAAATAAATATCACACAAATTTTGCGAAAAATAGGAATACGCGATAAATTAGCGTAACCTGCTCTAATACCAATTTGAAAAGGTGTGATAATTGATTAAATTAATTCGCAAGTTTCTTAGTAACCCTTATTTAATTAGCGTCTACTTTTAAACCAAATAAAATTAACCCTTAAACATGCATCTAAATCAACCCATCAAATATAAAGAATGCGACACAAAGTTAAGGAAAAATCCCCGCAGGTCAAAACCTTTTATTTCTAGAACTTTGAATAATTTACAAGACCATTGACTTACATACAACCTGATAATCGCCCACAAGTGTAACGCACGGTGTCTTCAGTAAATTTTCAAAGCAACAGCTAGAAACAGTGTCGGCTGGAACTCCCGCGGGAACTCCAGGTGGTCAGCAATGAAGAAGAGAGACGGCTTCTCCACAAGGGTTGAACAAACCAAAGTTGTGTTCTTGGGTTACACAAAAAGATTCACAAAGCTTTGGCAATTCTGTGAATCAAAACATGAGTCTTGGGACTCAAAAAATATGAAGACTTGAGGTATTAGGACTCTCAAATTCGTCTATCAAAGTCTTGCAAAACAGCTCCCCCGAAGTTGGTATTTATAGGAAAACAGATGAAGAGATCCACTTTCTTAAAACTCTAAAATTCTATCCAGCGTACAGGTACCCCGTACCGGTTCTGGGGTACCCCGAACCGGTTCCCCCCTGAACCGGTTCCCCATGCGGTTTGCGGTATCATTCTGGTTTGGGGTTAAAAGAAAACAACATTCTTCAAGGAATTTTCTCCATCTTCAAAAGGTCATAACTCCTTCACCGTAGCTCGGATTGAGGTTCCATTTCTTCCAATATCTTCATTGCGACGGGATCTTAAACTTTCCAATTGACCAGATCTCTGGACTATGGCTGTAAAATTATGAAAATGCCCTTAAACTTCCATATCTTGCCCCTTTTTTCGCTATTTTGACTTCTCTTCTGCACCACTTGCATTAAGTCCCTAAAATCGTGGAACGTGAAGTTGTTGAGGCAGATGTGGGACATATTAATGAAGATGTTGAATGCTTGATTCCCGAAATTCGGATAGAGGCCGTCATGTGAGATCGTGAGGTGACGTGCCAAATGTAGCGGCGTACGACATACATAAATGTAACATGTTGGACATGAGAAATATGTCCTTACAAATGGGATCATGTAATTAATTTTGGAGATAAATCAATGGCCAAAATGCTAAAAATTTTGGGCTGTAACTGGTCGATCGAATGATTGACACTCATAGTCGATCAGTCGTCTGGTTGATCGATCGACATGCTTGAGTCGATTGATCGACTCCCCTGCATTTGTGATAAAATTTACTTTTAAGGTTTAACTAAATTCTGGCTTTAAAGAATTATTGGTGTGGACTAATTGAACATATTGGGACTTAGGGAAGGTCGGTAGGGGTGTATTTTAGGCTCGAGAAAATATTAGTTTGGTTTGGGATTAATGATAAACTTACGAGTGTCCGACGAGAGTGTTACGGTTGGAAATTATGGAAACTTGAATTTGATTCGGATAAACAACAACTTAAGGTTAGAGACAGTAGTAGGGGGACTTTAATTTACTGAAATAACCGTAGGCGAAAGTGGGAGTCTTAGTAACCTTTTGGGGATAGGTTTAAGTACTCGAATTATACGACGAAAGTTGTTGCACTAAACATTATTACATAAAATAATCGGGATGAAACTATATTACGTATGAGAATTGTAATATAGGATATGAGTATACTTATATTGATATGATGATTATTTAGGTTGTGTGATTACCTAATATATGGATTATTATGTGTATGACATACCTACCATACTTGCTATCACGGGAGGTTGTAGGAAGAGGATAATCTTGTCTTGTGTGCCTTCAGGGGGATTTAGATTTGGTAACTCAAGAATATAGGACGGTGAAGACTTATTTGTGAGTTGATAAGTCAACTGACCATAGGAGCATAGGTATGTGCGTGACCCATGGGTATGTGAACTATGTTCCCCTCCAATATGTGTGATATTTTATTAATACGGTTCCTGAGCAATTTGAAACTCGTGATCCTTATGTACGTGATGTACCGAGATTTGATAGCAGAGTATGCATGCACCACAGCTTAGCCTAGGGGTGCCATATGTGTATATATATACCGAGAGTGATTTACATATATACTTCTGATTGTTCACTTGTTTAGTAGGTGAGAATGGCTAAGATATTTAAATGACTTAAAGATGTGGGAACTTATATAACACCAGGGATAATTGATTCAATTAATGAGTTTTTGAGATATAATTACGTCTTAATTGGGTATTACAGGAAGGCATCGTAAAGAAGTTTCATATAGTCAGATTTAATATAGACTAGTTGGGTAGTAGCATAACTAGGATGGGTTAAGGATATGCGTTAGGCGTGCACAATAATTGAGGGGTGAGAATCTCAAGTGAGAGCACGTGATTAACATGTATATAATATTTACTGTTTAATGCAATTAAACAGTTGATGTTTAAAAAAATTCACCTAGGGATCTGACCCGTTTTCTTCCAAATCTATTTTTGTTTTGTTATAACCTATTAGGTGCCCAGCCACAGGGACGCCAAGCATAGGAGTTCCATTTTGTTGACGTGTTGTAGCTGCTGTGGAAGTTACAAGATATCTGTATTAGACGCCTCCACATCTATCTTTACTTATTTCAGAGTAATTCATATCAGTTAGGGCATGTTGCCCTTTCTTATCTAGAGATAGCAGTATATCAGATGTTAGTTTTATTTAGTCAGACTTGTATTGGGTTTATAGTTTGCTTTGGGATTATTATTGGAGTGTTTACTCCATACTCAATTTATTTTATTACATTAGTTATTCATATGTGGTTGTTTATGTGTGTGTTGAATGGTTGGTTATTCATAACTTGGTTGTAAGTTAATTTAATTAATAAAATTGGTATCTCATTCTTTTTAAATATTAGGGGGCTAGTAATTAATTAAATGTTTTTCGACGGTGATGCTAAGACTGAACCAACTTGATATTCTGTATTAATTTAATAAAGGAGTAGCTACTCGGTATTTAAATAGACAGGGTGTCACAGGTGGTATCAGTGCATTAGGTTCTGGAGTCTTTAGGATCTGTACGTCTTGTTATGCTTTTTGCGTAGCATTCTTTGATATAGATACCTTTTTTTAGGACTATCGTATTCTGTAATTGCGCATTTTACATCTTCCGCTATTTTATGTTGTTAATTGTAGACTCGTAAAGCTTCTCTCTCATTTTAGTTGCCTCCTCGACATGAACAATGATTTCCCAGGGGTGCCTAACCCGAGCCTCAACCAGCACCAATTCAGGATACTATGAATGACGCTGAAGTTACCACTATAGTAGCACAGGCGGTAAAAACAACTTTAGTAGTAGTGCACTAGGAGACACCTTAGGCACCGGTGGTGGCCCCAGTCCAGGATCATGCATTCTCATTTTCTTGGGAACGTGTTAGAAATGCCCTTCAGAAGGCACATCCTCTGGAGTTTGCAGGGAGCTCCGATGATGTAGTGGTGAGCCAATGGAATAGGGACATACAGTGGCATTTAAGGATGTATGAGTGCAAAATGTATAGAGGTAGATGCCATCTACATTTAAGCTAGTTGGAGTAGCGTTGCAGTGGTAGGAGTCTATTACCACTGTTGAGGAGAGATATGTCTTAACTATTTAGGATTTCTGGGTGCGGTTCGACCGCAAATATTTATCTTTCGCTATTCAGACTGAGATGAGGCAGAAATTACTAAACCACACCCAGGAGGGGAAGATCGTAGTTGAATAAGAGGAAGAGTTTACCCGGATGGTTAATCTGGTACCAACAAAGGTACCTACTAAGGAGAAGGAAATACAGATGTTCATGGATGGACTCACCTGGAGGATTTGTCAGCATCTTTTGGGTAACCTCTCATTGCAGACCTATGCTGATGTGCTTAATTCATTACTACTTCACTGCTAGGACCACCGCTTCCATTTGACAAGGAGAAAGAAAGTAGAAGAGTCCAACCAGTAGGGAAAGACATGAGGTAGTGGTGCCAATGGGGCACAACCATCTCAGGGCCAGCAGAGGTCGGGTGATCAGAGTTCCCAGCAGGGGGATTCTAAGCGTTTAATATCAGGAGGCTTCTGACACGATGAGGGAGGCTATAGATATGCCCACTAGGGTCAGAATGGCCATCAGGGCCAACAGGAACATCAGGGCCATCAAGGCTAGCAGATGCATCAGCAGGGCAGCAGGGCCAAATGAGAGGTGGTAACGGCCAGCAGGGACAGATAGGGGAAAATTTTGGGAGGAAGTGTTTCATATGTGGCAAGACTGGCCACAAACATAATGATTGTCCTGAAAAGGGCAGGACCCCACAGCCACCGTAGCAGGGTGCTCGATAGGAGCCTCAAATACCGATATTTCTCATCGCCCTCCCAGCACCACCACATATGCCATCTTTTCCAGCTATAGCAACGGTCCCATTTCAACAGGGGAAGTTACAGTATGGACGTGTATACAACGTTCATCAGTACGCAGTCCCATAGGCTCCAACCGCGATTGAGGGTATGTTTTCTATCCAGGGGACTTTGGGTCATATTTTGTTCGACACGGGGGCATCACATAGTTTTATTGCCACTAGTTTTTCACGCGCCACGGGGTTATTAGAAATGACATAGAGCATAGTTACTAGTGTATATTCACCATTGGGCTATGGGTCATTGATATTTTTTATATGTCAGGGAGTAAGCATAGATATTGGGAGATTGTTATTACCAGCAGATATGCTTGTCTTAGATATGCATGAGTATGATGCGATTATTGGTATGGATGGGCTCATTGCGTATAGGGCTATGATCGATTACTTTAGTAGGAGTATTATATTTTCTATACCAGGTCAGGAGATGTTCCTAGTGGTGATACCTCATCCTGAGGGAGGATCGCCCACTCACTTGTATTACATAGATGAGGAGACCTCTAAGGAGGTAGTAATCCCCCTTGATTCGAATCCTTTTGTACGGGAGTTCGCTGATGTATTTCAGGATATTTTAGGATTATCGCCTAGTAGAGAGATAGACTTTGTTATAAATTTAGCACAGAGCACTCCATCGATATCCCGTGCACCTTACCGTATGGCTCCAATAGAGATGAGGGAGTTACGGGATCAGATTGAGCAGCTGTTGGGATAGGGATTCATTCGGAGGAGTACCTCGCCTTGGGCTGCTCCTGTGATGTTTATGAAGAAAAGGGATGGAACTTTATAGTTTTGTGTTGATTATCGAGAGCTGAATAAAGTCCTGATACGGAATAAATATCCGTTGCCCTAAATCGATGACTTATTCGATCAGTTATGAGGATCTGCATTCTTCTCAAAGATAGATTTGAGATCAGGATACCACCAGTTGTGTATCAGGGAGTAGGACATGTCTAAGACTGCATTCTTGACGAGATATGGATACTATGAATTTAGGGTTATGCCATTTGGGCTAACCAATGCACCAACGATATTCATGGACTTGATGAATTGAGTGTTCAGAGAATTCCTTGATCAGTTTATCATTTTCTTCATAGATTACATTCTGATATATTCTCATACTGAGGAGGAGAATCCTGAGCATTTGCGACAGGTGTTTCATACACTGCGCCAACACGAGTTGTATGCCAAATATGAGAAGTGTGGGTTTTGGTTGAAGGAGGTTCATCTTTTGGGACATATTATATCTGACAGAGGGATATTCGTGGATCCAGGGAAAGTGTCAGCGGTGAGGGAGTGGGGGCAGCCCATGACACCGATAGAGATACGTAGTTTCTTGGGACTATCATGATACTATAGGAGGTTTATTTGAGGATTCTCGAAGATAGTGGATTCGTTGACACACCTGACTCGCAAAGGGGTGCCATTCATCTGGGATGAAGCATGTCAGTTAGCCTTTGATGAGTTGAAGGAGAAGTTGACTTCGGCACCCGTCCTAGCACTGCCTAGGCTGGGAGTGGAGTATTTAGTCTAGACTGATGCATCCTTATAGGGACTCGAGGGTGTGCTTCAGTAGGAGGATCAGGGTATAGATTATGCTTCCTAAAAGCTCACGCCTAATGAGAGGAATTACCCTCCCATGACTTGAAGTTAACGAAAGTCATGTTTGCACTTCAGATTTGTAGGAATTATCTCTTAGGGGAGAAATTTCTCTTATTTACAGATCACAAATCTCTATAGTACCTCTTTACCCAGAAGGAGTTGAATATGCTTCAGTGCTGGTGGCTTGAATTTGTGAAGGATTATCAGTTCGAAATTTAATACCACCCGGGGAAGGCTAACGTGGTAGCAGACACATTGAGCCGTAGTCTAGTAGGTGAGGTGACTGAGGTGTGGAAAGCGAAATGGAAGGAACTGGGACACTAAGATGCAGTGGCCCAATCATTTATGTTTGTTATGACAGTTACGCCTCAAATTATTACGAAGGTGGTATAGGCTCAGGCAACGGATCCGTTCTTCCAAGATCGAATAGTACAGCTTCTGGCACAAGGGGTCGAGTCTTACACTGTTGGTTTAGATTGAGGGTTGCGCTTCAATGGGAGACTAGTTGTTCCTAAAGGGGAGGACTTATGACGCGAGGTGATGACAGAGTCTCACGGTTCACATTTTGCGGTACATCTTAATGGGGATAAGATGTACCAGGATATGAGGTGACAGTACTAGTGGAGTGGAATGAAGAAGGATATTGCCGAGTTTCTTTTGAAATGTGCCACTTGTCAGTTAGTAAAAGTGAACCACCAGAGGCCGTCGTGGATCCTACAACCATTCGAGATACCTATGTGGAAATGGGAGAGCATTTCCATGGAGTTCATCACGAGGTTGCCTACATCTCAGCGAGGTTAAAATTCGATATGGGTGATTATGGATCGACTGACTAAAGTAGCTCATTTCTTACCAATTTGGACCGATTATACTACGAGGTAGTACGTATTTTCATTACGGAGGTAGTGAGACTTCACGGGGTGCCTCTTCATATAGTGTTCAACCGGGATAAGATTTTCGTGTCCAGATTTTGGGAGAGCTTCCAGGAAGCTATGGGTACGGAATTATGATTGAGTTCAGCCTATCACTCATAGACTGATGGGCAGACTGAGCAAATGAATCAGATGTTAGAGGATATGTTGCGAATGTGTATCCTAGATTTTAGCAGGGGATGGGAGCAGTATCTTCCACTAGTGGAATTAGCCTGTAATAACTCCTACCCGTTTATGATTGACTTGCCTCCATTCAAGGCATTATATGATATAACTTTTCATTCTCCAACGGCTGGTTAGAGGTTGGGGACAAAAAGATACTTGGGCCATAGGTGATCCAGGATACTTCGGCCAGGATAGAGATGATTTGGAGTCGTATTCGGGTTTCTCAGGATCGACAGAAGAGCTACGCCAATGTCAAGAGGTTCTTCCGGGAGTTAAATGTGGGAGACTAGGTGTTGCTGAGAGTATCCCCTATAAGGGGTAAGTTTGTGCCAAGATATGTGGGGCCATTCCCTATCATCGAACGGATTGGGCCAGTTGCTTATAGACTTGGGTTACCGGAGCACTTGCATAAGATCCATGACGTGTTCCATATTTCTTCACTGAGGAGATATCTTCGGGATGAGTTGGACCATACTCACATTTCTTTAGAGGAGATTGATTAGAATCCTGATAGTTCCTACGAGGAGGGTCCATCTTCTATCCTCGATCGTAGAGAGAGTAAATTGAGATCGAAGGTAGTACCCCTAGTACGTGTTTAGTGACGACATCATAATGCCGAGGATTTTACCTGGGAGCGCGAGGATGAGATTCGTGACAAATATCCTGAGTTATTTTTACCAGGTAATACCTTTATTTCCAAAATTTGGGACAAAATTCCATTATTAGGGGGGAAGTATGTAATACCCCGTATTTTTACTAATTTTAATTATGGGATTAATTGAATTAAAAATGTGAATTAATTGGTAATTAATTCAAATTTAAATACTAGCGAGACGGGAGTTAGTATTTGATTTGATTATGATAATTATGTTGAATATTACTGAGCGAGTATAGTAATATATGATTATGAATTTATTAAAATTATCACGAGTGGAAAATATGATAATTTTGGAAATTAAGTTGGGACGCGCGTGTCAGTCATGTCGGAACCAATTTAATGGATTGTAAAGTAGTTTATTTTTATGTCATCCTTATGGTCATTTTGAGTATGTCAACATTTCCGTAAGGGTCGAGATAGTCTGAAAAGACTACCTGGAGGTTTTGTTTGGGTCCCGAGGCAGTTTTAGACCAAACCTGCTACTCGGGAGGGTATTTTAGTCATTTTACTATTTGGAGTAGTGACCAACGAAATTTAGGTTAAATATATCATCCAACCCTTAGAATCATTAGAGTATTGGTTGCTACAAACTTGAGAGAGAGAAATAGAGAGAAAGGAAGGGTTTCTAAAGGTTGATAGGGCCAAACAACCATCTTACACCACCACCATCGCTGAATTTATGACCGGAAAGAGAACACCACCACATATCATCTTCCCCAAAGTATCATAACTTCTATTTACAAGAAAGTGATTTAACTTGGTATGATTTAGCAAATATATTATCCATGGTAGTTTAGAATTGGAGACTAAACTTGAAATATTGATAATTTCATGTATTGGGAGAATTTAATCTTGAATATGGGTAGGATTTGCAAGTAGATAAATTCTGGAAAGATTAGAGAATTGAATCATATCCTATATGATATAAATCACGGATCAAATCTGATTAATTGGCTATCTTGATTTGAGATAAGTTATCCTAGGGTTTAAACATGAAAACTTGATGAACAAAATGGATTTGTATAAAATTTTCGTGATGATTTGATGATTCTGGAACGTTAGAAATCATGTGTTTAGATTGATATAACATCAAGTATGTTTACTTTAGAGAATGGGATCATGTAGTGAATTTTGGAGACAAATCTATGGCCAAAATGCTAAAAATTTTGGGCGTCGATTGATCGATCGACATTCATAGTCGATCGATCGACATCGATCGACATTCTTGAGTCGATCGATCAACTCCCCTGCATTTGTGATAAAATTTCCTTTTAATGTTGAACCAAATTCTGTCTTTTAATAATTATTGGTGTGGACTAATTGAACATATTGGGATTTAGGTAAGGTCGGTAGGGGTGTATTTAAGGCCCGAGAAAATATTAGTTTGGTTTGGGATTAAATGATAAACTTACGAGTGTCGACGAGAGTGTTACAGATGGAAATTATGGAAACTTGAATTTGATTCGGATAAACAATAACTTAATGTTAGAGATAGCAGTAGGGGGACTTCAATTTACTAAAATAACCTTATGGACAAGTGGAAGGCTTAGTAACCTTTTGGGGATAGGTTTAAGTACTCGGATATATACGACGAGTGTTATCGCACTAAACATTATCACGTAATATAATCGGGATGAAACTATATTACTTATGAGAATTGCAATATAGGATAAGAGTATACCTATATTGATATGATGATTATTTAGGTTGTGTGATTACCTAATATATGGATTATTATGTGTATGACACACCTACCATACTTGCTATCACGGGAGGTTGTAGGAAGAGGACAATATTATCTTGTGTGCCTTCCGGGAGATTTAGATTTGGTACCTCAAGAACATAGGATTGTGAAGATTTATTTGTGAGTTGATAAGTCAGCTGACCATGGGAGCGTAGGTATGTTCATGACCCATGGGTATGTGAACTATGTTCGCCTCTAATATGTGTTATTTGTATTGATACGGTTCCTGGGTGATTCGAAACTCGTGATCCTTGTGTACATTATGTACTCAGATTTGATAGTAGAGTATGCTTGCACCACAGCTTAGCCTAGGGGTTCCATATGTGTATATATGTACTAAGATTGATTTATATATATACTTGTGATTGTTCACTTACTTAGTAGATGAGAATGACTAAGATATTTAAATCACTCAAAGATGTGGGAACTTAAATAATATGAGGGATAATTTATTCAATTAATGAGTATTTGAGATATAATTACGTCTTAATTGGGTATTACATGAAGGCATCGTAAAGAAGTTTTGTATAGTTAGATTTAATACAGACTAGTTAGGTAGTAGCATAACTAGGATAGATTAAGGATATGCATTAGGCATGCACAATAGTTGAGGGGTGAGAATCTCAAGTGAGAGCACGTGCCTAACATGTATATAATATTTACTATTTAATGCAATTAAACTCTTGCTGTTTTTAAAAAAAAATATTTTCACCTTGGGCTATGAACCGTTTTCTTCCAAATCTATTTTTGTTTTACCCTTTTAGGTTCCCAGCCACAAGGACTACAAGCATAGGAGTTCCATTATGTTGACATGTTGCAACTGCTGTGGAAGTTACAGGATCTCGGTATTAGATGCCTCCACATATATCTTTGCTTCCTTTAGAGTAATTCATATCAGTTAGGGCATGTTGTCTGTTCTTATCTAGAGATAGCAGTTTCAGACTTTCATTTATATCAGATGTTGGTTTTATTTATCCAGACTTGTATTGGGATTATATTTTTCTTTGGGATTATTATTGGAGTATTTACTCCAAGCTCAGTTTATTTTATTACATTAGTTATTCATATGAGGTTATTTATGTGTGTGTTGAATGGTTGGTTATTCATAACTTGGTTGTAAGTTAATTTAATTAATAAAATTGACATCCCATTCTTTTTAAATATTAGGTGGCTAGTAATTAATTAAATTTTTTTGGACAGTGATGCTAAGACTGAACTATCTGGATATTATGTATTAATTTAATAAAGGAGTAGCTACCCAGTATTTAATTAGACGAGGTGTCACAGCCTAATCAAGATATTTTAGGCCTTTGGTCCTTTATACTAGATTTTGACATAAATATTGAGGTTTGAGTCTTCTTCTTATTGGTTTGAGGTTGAAGATAATATTTGACATTATGAGTATCCCCTACTATTTCTTTCATAATATGTAAGGGGAAATATTTAGTGAATTAAATATAAGGGTATTAAGGTATACTGCCTCATGAATCTTATGTTGAAATGAGATTAAAAGGTCAGTAACTATTACAACGAGGCATGTGGGGAGTAATATTGAAGAGATGCTTAATGTGCTTGCGTCAGTGAGTTGGTTACCCATATATATATATATATATATATATATATATATATATATATATATATATATATATATATATGGATTCGGTTCCCGTTATGCTTTTAAATAATTCTCAACTTCTCTTCTCTCTTATTTCCAAATTTTATGTCCTTAATCATTTATTTCTCATAACCTCATAACAAAAATCTATGGATACGAAGAGAGCATCCCTTAAGGCGACTAGACCTTTTTCACTCGCAATAGTTGACCTTCTTCTAAAGAGATGGCCCATGACACCACAAAGGAGACCATTCCAATTCCTTCTCAGACTAAGGTTAAGCCTTTTATGAGGCATATTGGGTTCATCATCATGAATTAATGTGGCCCCTCAGTACCAATTTTGTTATTGGGACCCAAGTAGCCTCAATTATTACTTTAAATGTCTCAATTATTACCTTCTATTTCTCACATGTTTTAGGATTTGTATGCTTTAAAGAGTTATTCCTAGAGTATGGATCTCACTTTCCTTTACCTAGTTTTATGGGATAGGTTTTCATCACCACTGGATGGGCTCCCACATAACCAGTGGACAACTCACAGAGGACACTAATGTCCACTACCTTGGACATTGTAGAATTGAGTGATGGGTATTTAGACATCACCCCGAGTGAGTTATTTCATTTATACCATTTCTAACACCACAAGAATAAGGGAGACATCAGATGAAGTACATTGCCCCTAAGTATGGGGTCTAGGGATTCTTTAGGGGATAAGAATAATGAAACAAAGTAGTTGAAGAGGAGGTTCATCTTTGTTAGAGGCAACTAGGCTTCAAGTATCACTTTTGGTGTGGACATCCCCACCACCCTCTGACCAAGACTTTTCCTTTAACTGAGGTTGAAGTCGATTAGATCAAGATAGTTGATGAATGGATGAAGCTTCCATTTCATGTTATTAAATACCGAATAAGATTTTTAATGCCAAGTTGGGGCCTGACTCCTACCTTTAAAATATTTTCATCTTAATGAGGACCACAAAATTTGACGTGTATGCCTTGGACAAAACTATCTAGGTCCCTATTGACTCGATCACTAAGAAGAGGGTTGTATTAGAAGATAAAGTCCCAGAAGCGAGTGAGTGGAAGGTTGATCTTGTCAACACCCTAAAACTAATCATGTACCTCTTCTAACCCATACTACAAGAAAAAACAAATTTTGCAACATGTTTTTGTGACATCAGCCTTTTGTGTTGCTAAAAATGGCCTAATTTTGGTGACACGTATCATTTTTTTTATCTCAAAAAATATTTTAGGTTAGCGGGATACACATTAAATTTCCCCCGCCAATCTCATTTTCATTCCGTGACATCCAATTAAAGTCGCGAATTGGGCCCCCTACTTTCAACAACATGTTTTTACGTTACAAAATTACCCCTTACTTTCGGCGATAAATTTTTTATGTCGTGAAATTTTATATACCTTGAGCTTCATCAAAATCTTGTCGTGACATGTATTTTAGTATTTTTAAAATCACACCCTCCAATATATATGTCCCTTTTTTTCTTGACCAAAAATTTCTCTCCCTCCTAAAACTATCGCTTCTTAAATAAAACCCTCCCTCGTCTAAATCAAAATCCCCCATGATTGTCTCACTTCCCCCTCATCATCCCCATATCTCGCGACATCTTCCACGTCTTCTCCCTCACTGAATCTGACTTTATTTTCACCCTAATCATAACCGCCTGCACCTCCCCCAATCTCAAGATCGCCAACCCACAGTCGATTTATTTTTCAATTGTTTCTGGTCCCCGACCAAAGTTTTTGACCCACGAAATCGAGATATCAATCATTGATCTAAGATTCCACCTTCACTGGCCACTAACCAATAATCCCAAATCAAGATATTCTGCTATTTCGCTCATCGATAGATGAAGTACTAAAATTTAGTTTAAACTTGATTTTGTATAAATGAAATATTCTTATCAAAATTTGGATATATAAGTTAACTAGAATTTCTATATGCCTTAATTATCAAATTAATTTATCTATTAATTTCGTATACCTTTATTGAGGAAATGTTTAGATTTAAATTTCATTAATTCATAGAAATGTTCATATCTAAGTACTATTTCTATATAATGTTTTTTGTTCTTTTAAAACATATCTATCTTTACCAATATGTGTGTGTGAGGGATTAACTTTGTAATGGCCTCTTCTTTGTATATATAGTACGAGAGGATTAGGGAATTGGGGGAAATTATTTCATTATTTCAACAAATATGATATTCATTAAATGTATTCAGGGGCGGATCTGTATACTATAACCATGATTTTTCGAATAATTATCGATTTCAAAATTTTTTGTTATGTTGTTTTCCATATCTGAAATTAGGCTAATGTAATTTTATCATATTTTTTTTATAAAATTTATTTACAATTTGCTAAACTTGGTTTAAGCATTAGATTTATTTAAAATCTATTACATATATTTTATGAAGTTTGTTTATTATTTGTTATGTTTAAGTTTGGTATTTGTTGTAAACTTTGTCTAATTTCTTTCAAAGTTGAAACAAATTTGACAATAATATGTTGTAATATGTTACACCAAGGTTTTAAAGTGTTGTTAAAATTTGTTTACTACTAATGGCATTTAGATTTTGATATTTTTATACTTCGGTTACAGTTAGGGTAATGCGACATAAATTCTTTAATGATTATGGTAAAATATACAAAAAAGGTACAAGCTTAGGTAAGCTTTTGTTTGATACAATACAACCTTACTATCAAGAAGGAGAATTTTGGGTCATCTTGAGGAATCCTTAAGAATAATTGAATTGCATGTTGAGTGGTAATTACTGGGAATAGTTCCATGGAAAGGGCATGCATGATCATATGCTAGGAGTATCTTTGGAGTTCAGTTACCTAGGTTAAGTTTAGGGACCTTGTCGCTAGCCTTAGACTTGATTGGGAAGATGGAACTTAACCATTCCTGCACAAACTGGTCGAGAGATGAAGTAATTCCCCTAATGAGACCAAAGTAGGTCGAAACCAGTAAGTTTGTATGCTTTGAAGGCAATTTGTGCTGGGATGAGCCATATGACTGAGTCTCCTGGGTTGTCGCACGGGTACATAGTTGTGACAAAACTCTAAGCCCGTGACGAATAGTATCAGACCCCAGATTTGAGTATTTATTGGGAAAATTTTCGGAGGACGTTTCGCTAAAATGAGAGAATGTGTTGCACAATTGGATAAAATTGTTGGAATCCCACTTGAAGGAGTCAAATTAGTGTCTTTACATGCATGTCTTCATAAAATGCGTGTAGAGATGCATAATTTGAGACACGCTCTTGATGAACATGTTCTTGAGTCTTAAGATGTGCATGCGACCATCAACACTGAACTGGGTTGTGTTGCAGAGGATTACCAGTCTCAACTACATCAAATTAATGGAGAAATCAACTTATTTGAGTCGGCACTGAATAACGTAAATGGTGGAATATTGATGTCATTTCTATCATTTCCAAAAATGAAGGTACCTGAACCGAAACCATTTGTTGATGTACAGAATGCCAAGGAAGTTGAAAATTTTCATTAATAAATGTCACATTAGTTTAAGTCAGTCAGACATCGGATGTTGAGAAGGTTGATCTCACTAGTATGTTTCTTCTTGGTGATGCAAAACTCTGGTGGAAAGGATGCACAAAGGACAATTCACGTCATAAAATCATTTCATGGGATCCTTTGGTTGCTTAAAGTAGGGAGAGATTTATCCTTACGCACACTATTTGGCAGGCTCGTGACAACCTCCATCGTCTCAAGCAAACTAGTTCTATGAGAGAGTATGTTAAGATTTTTTTTTCCTTAATGTTGGATATCAAGAATATGTCTAAGGAAGATAAGCTATTCAATTTCATGAAAGTCCTTCAAAATTAGGCACAAGCCGAGTTACGTAGGCAAGGTATAAAAGACTTGCTTTCTTCAATGGCTGCTGATGACGCCTTGGTTGATTACAAGGTGCACCTTGGTTTAACATAAAAGGAAGGTGTAACACCCCGTATTTTTTTATGACTTTTAAAATGGGATTAATTAGAATTAATTATTGAATAATAGATAATTAATACAGATTTAAATAATACTCGAGAATAAAGTAATATGTGATTTATATTAAAGATTAAATATGATTAAAAATAATATATATGATTATAACTTTACATATGATTATGATTTTACAAAATTATCGCGAGTGATGAATACGACAATTACAGTAATTAAGTTGGGACGCACGTGTGAATCGTGTCAGGACTATAATAATATGGAATGAAGAGTAAATTATTTTTATGTCATCTGAATGGTCGTTTTGACTACGCCAAAGTGTCCGAAAGGGTTTAAAAAGTTGAAAAATTTTACCTGGGGGATTACTTTGGGTCTCGAGGCAATTTGGAACCAAACAGACACCCCGGAGGGGTCTTTTGGTCATTTGTAAATTAGGGTGAATAGTAACTACGATGTTTGAGGTGGTCTTATATAAGTGAAGAGTTGGTAGAAATTAGATTTATTCACCAAAAATCAAAAGAAAAGCTATTGAGGAGAGTAAGGGACTTCTCTAGGAGAGGAAAAGTTTTTCAAGGAAAACCAAGGGGCTAAGAGACACCTTGTGCCACCACCACCACCACCATCGGAGGTTGATCGGAAAAAGGAACAAGGATTATGAGAACAATCTTCTCAAACCGTTTAGACCTATAAATCAGAGCCAAGTGATTTAACCTTTGCAAACTTAGCATGTATATTGTCCATGTTAGGATAGTTATAAAATTCTGAAAAAAATTGTATGATTCAAAGATAAATTATGATGATTTTAATTGATTTCTTAAAGTGAGAATTATATTGGATTAATCACTTTTTGAATATTTATTTTAATCCATGAAATTTGGAATCATTTAATGAAGAAAATCTGGGATTTATAAGTTGTTCTTGGAGAAATGATAAAATAAGATGTTTATGAATTTTAAGGGAAATAATATGTGTTAATCCAAAATTCTCGATGATTCTAAGTTGTTTAAATGTTAGAAATCATTTATACACCTTGATATATAATTTGGGATAAATTACGAGGAGTTTGAGATTATTTGATAGTGGTTTCGATGATGATAAAGTGTAAAACCCGTATGTAAACATATGCAAAAATCTGGGCAATTATTCTATCAGTCGATCGATCGACAACACCCTATATTTAATTAGGTGGGGTGTCATAGGTGATATTAGAGAATTAGGTTCTAGAACCCTTAGGATCTGCACGACATTCTACGTTTTAGCGTAGCGTTCTTTGATGTAGATCCCTATTATTAGGATGTTGTATTCCTCTGCGTATTACAATGTACGTGCTCCTGCGAGGAAATATAAGCGATGTAATTTTTACACGAGCTCGGTCGGGCATCGATGACTAGCGAGTTTCATTAGAAGAATAGAAGGAGGAGGACTCTGCCAAAGATATAGAGTGTTTAGGAAATGTTGTTTGAGATAGAACTCACCAAAATTGTTTTTCAGGCTGAGGACAATAAAGGAGTCGTTCGGGAGATGTAGTTTCCCAAGCACCGTCATGGATGCCATTTGTGCCGTTACAAACATACCCAACACTGTCAGTGAAGGGTGAGGGAGTTGGAAGGACTTTTTTAAAGGAAGAAATCCAAAGGCAATTATGTAGGGTGAATTGTAGTAACACCCAGGACTTGAAAATTTTGGGAGAAATGTTTTTGCTCATAGGAGAAATCTAAAGTGATGAGAGTTGGACATCTCATATAAAGAAGCATGTGTGAAGCTAAAACAAGAAATGTGTGTATGTTTCGAGCATGAAATTGTCCATGCGTGGTTTTAATAAGGATATGAAAGAATATAGAAACTTATCTCATATGGGCAAGAAAGAAAACCCAATGCGAGATAGAAGTAAACTAGCTTAATGAAATCTTTACCTAACGAAGAAGGGGTATATCGAAGATAAGAAGAGTTCATTGTTGTGAAAGTACTCATGAGTTAAATACTCAAGTGAGTATGGGAAATATTCCAAATACCACTAGGGTCGATTTCGCTAAGAAATTTATAATCGTTTCTAGAAGAAGGGGAGCCAAGAGGGTTGGGAAAACTTAGCCGAAGGGAAAGATTGAATTCACTAGTGATACTGAAACATTCTCGAAAGTTATACCCAATAGGGGACCTATTTAAGTCCTTAATAAGTGGAGATGAATTCATCCAAGACCAGCGAGTTCGACAACGTGTTCCATTGGACTAGTGGAGCCAAAGGAATAATGGAGATAGCAATTGGGAGCTAAGATTGTAGGTTTCGAGAGAAGGACATTCCAAAATGGTCAGTGGGACTGGTGATGGAGAAATGGCTCGGGAAATTTCCCTATGTGTAGAGAGTGGGGTTACAAGTGTTGAATGTGTCCACGCTGAGAAGTGTGAGCGATAATATTGGGAATGGTAAACCATGCCAGTTAGGCATAACAACTAGAGGAGTGATATTTTCAGTGGATTAATTGGGTTAAGAGAATTGGGCCCAGGAATTTACAACCCGAGAGTTGTGGGTTTAGGCAAGAGTAGTGGGGTCCTCGGTAACAGTAGCATACCATATTTCAAGGTCGACGAGGCCCAGAAAGTAAAAGGAAGGCCAGTAAAACCATAAGTGAGGCCTAGAGCTTATTGGGCCAACGTTTCAGTGATGGACGTGTAAGCTGCAGAAAAGAATAATTTGTCCACCACGAGGAGGGGGAAACTATTGGATGAAATCCTAGATGTATAATGATTGTAGATGCTCGTGGGTCGTATTGGTAGCTAAGTGCTGGGACACTACGATTAGGCGAGACTGGTGAAGTTTTGTTTCATCCTTATGAGTAAAGAATTAATTCATTTGACATGGAGTGTGTCATAATATATATATATATATATATATATATATATATATATATATATATATATATATATGAATTGTTAAAACTAAAATTCGGGTGCGAGTCGAGTTTAGTGGGTACGTTAGTTTGAACAGTCTGATTACAAATGTATTTATCATGAGTATTAAGACTTTTTGATGTTGCCCGAGAATGCGCCAGGTAGGCCCTAAGAGCATATTTTGTTGTTATAATTTACTAATGCATTGAGTTAGTAAAGTAGAGCCTATTATGGTAATGTGTAGTGATTAATAACCAAATGTTTGAACGTTAGTAGATTGAGTGATAAGACTATCGTGTTGGATACTCCGGGGGGAGTAATATTAATTTTGTAAGGTGCCACCTGAAATATGGTTGGGCCTATATGTATGTACAAGTATGAAAATTTCATGTTATCATAAACTTCAGTGAGTATGTTGTCTAGTTATAAGTGATCCCGTTGCGTAAGGATTTATTTACTGATGTGATTTAGGATACATAGTGTTCTTTATCGAGCAGCAAGATATAACTCGTTATATAAATAGTGTTTCGCACTTGGGATAGTGAGAGCGACGTGTTTAACATGATATCTAAGGGACATAAGTATATTTTTATGTCAACATCCGGATATTGTGGGAAGGTATACATTATGGACTGAGGGCCTTACGGATCTCGACAACCATTAGGTAGTAGTGTATCGGGGGGGTTTCGTGTTTGGATTTTGCTTTGCGAGACATCCCACGCATGAAACTAGAAAATGTCAGGAGTTGTAGAGAAGTTTGGTCAATAGTACATGGGCTTCGTACCTTGTTTATTGTACATATATGAGAATATAATTGAGAATTGAGAATTCTATTATGACTAAAGGACGTTATAGTCGCCTAGTTCTAATGATTAAACCAGTATATAATGGTTACATAATGAATATAAAAGCATGCCGAATGCGTAAGAATTAATTTGTTTAATAATGCGCAAGACCTAAGGTCTATGGGTGCCCTAGGTGATTGAATCAGGCAGTAAATTATGATTGTCATGTGAATTCGACAACATTTAGCCAGGGAAGTCGAAGCTTATTCCGTAAAATTTGTCAGAGGCTTACGTTTCACGAGAAACTAATTTTTAGAGTAGGGTAAGTACTTGTGACACGCGGTGAGGCAAAGTCATATGGATCACGATTAGAGGTACATTTGATAGAATATAAGATGTATCATGTAATAAATGACAGTGGTGATGGGATTAAATGAAGAGAAATATTGCTAAATTCATTTTGCAATGGGTCACCTGTCTGTTTGGTACAGGCTGGACCATCCGAACCAGTAGGAGTTTCTCAACCAGTAGAATGGGAGAGCGATTCCAAGAATTTTATCGTGAAGGTAACTACTTCCTAGAGGGGTTACGATCCTATATGGGTGATAGTGGATTGGTTAACCGAAGTAATTCACATTATGTCATTTAGGACCTATCATACTTTGGGACAGTATGCGCCGATCTTTATAGCCGAGATAGTGAGGTTACATAGGGTACCGTTTAATATTGTGTCCGATTGGGACAAGATCTTTGTTCTTCAATTTTGGAAGAGTGTTTACGAGGCCATAGGTATCGAGTTGTGATTGAATACAACCTATTATTCGAAGATGAATGGGAAGAACAAGCGAACTAATCATATGTTGGAGAATAAATTTTATACGTACCCTTGGATCTTAGGGGAGGACGAGAGCAGTTCCTTCCACTAGTGGAGTTTGTATACAATAACTCATATAACTTCACTTTTGGGCATGGTCCCAGTTGAGGTATGGACGGTAAGCCGTGTTGTTCTCCTACTTGTTAGTTTAAGTTGGGGGACCAGGTAATATTGCAAAGATCAGAGATAAATTGATACTTATAGTATATAATGTGTGTAAAATATATACTACGCAAATAACCTACTTATGTGCGATCATCACGAGACGAGATCATATGTATCTAAAGAACGATTAATCTGCTAAAGTGCAAATAGTAGAAGGCTCTATAGTGAATATCTAAAATAAGTTTAAGGAGTGAAACTTAAATAGTAAGGCTTGGGCAAGAACCTACATGATAGGGTAACCTAGAATTTAAAACAAACATACGTGAGGTGTTCATTATTAAGGGAATTTAATAGCATACTGTATGGGCGGTATGGATTAGTTTACTCGTGAGCGTGAGGATACAATGCGCAACTTATAACCAGAGTTGTTCTTATCTGGTATACTTTTTCCTAATTTCGGGATGAAATTCCATTATAAGGGGGAAGTTTGTAACACCCCATATTTTTTTATGACTTTTAAAATGGGACAAATTATAATTAATTTTGGGATAATTGACAATTAATCCGGATTTAAATATTGCTCGAGAATAAAGTAATATGTGATTTATGTTGAATATTAATTGTGATTAAAAGTAATATATATGATCATGACTTTACATATGATTATGATTTTATAAAATTATCGCGAGTGATGAATACGACAATTACGATAATTAAGTCGGGATGCACGAGTGAGTCGTTTTGGGACTATAATTAAATGGAATGAAGAGTAAATTATTTTTATGTCATTCGAATGGTTATATTGACTATGCCAAAGTGGTTATCTTGACTACGCCAAAGTGTTTGGAAGGGTTTAAAAAGTAAAAAAAGTCTACCTGGGGGATTACTTTGGGTCTCAGGGAAACAAACACCCCAGAGGGGTATTTTAGTCATTTGTAAAGTGGGGTTAATAGTAACTACGCATTTTGAGGCAGTCTTATATAAGTGAAGAGTTTGTTGAAATAAGATTCATTCACCAAAAATCAAAAGAAAAGCCATTGAGGAGAGTGAAGGACTTCTCTAGGAGACACCTTGCACCACCAGCACCAGCACCACCACCACCACCCTAGGAGGTTGATCGAAAAAAAGGAAGAAGGATTATGAGAACAATCTTCTCTAACGGTTCAGACCTACAAATCAGAGGCAAGTGATTTAACTTTTGCAAACATAACATGTATATTGTTCATGTTAGGATAGTTATGAAATTTTGAAAAAAATTTGTATGATTCAAAGATAAATTATGATGATTTTAATTGATTTCTTGAAGTGAAAATTATATTGGATTAATACCTTTTTGAATATATATTGTAATCCACGAAATTTGGAATAATTTGGTGAAGAGAATCTGGGATTTATAAGTTGTTCTTGAAGAAATGATAAAATAAGAGGGTTTTGGATTTTAAGGGAAATAATATGTGTTAATCCAAACTTCTTGGTGATTCTAAGTTGTTTAAATGTTAGAAATCATTTATACACCTTGATATATCATTTGGGATAAATTATGAGGAGTTTGGGATTATTTAATAGTGGTTTTGATGATGAAAAAGTGTAAAACACATATGCAAACATATGCAAAAATCTAGGCAATTATCTGGTCGATCAATCGATCGACCCAAGAATGTCGATCGACCGATCAATCGATCGACCAAATTCGTCAATCGATTGACTCCCCCTGGAAATGTGATTAATTTCCTTTTTAATTTTTGAGAAAATCCCAACTTTGATAAATACTTACTATTGAATAATTGATCATATTGGGACTTGGGGAAGGGCAGTAGGACATACTTAAGATCCAGAAAAATATGGGAAAAAATATCTAGTGTTATATAAATTAAAAAATATGGGGGAAAGTAACGAGTTTTAATTGAATGAATTAAGGTGGAGTGTTATATAAATATAGGTTTAAATCGGATAGAAGATAACTTGTTGTTACTACCAGTAGTAAGAGGGTCATTAATTATCGGAATAACCTTAGGATTATATAGGATTAACCCTAAGACGCGGAATGAAGGGTTAAAATTGAATTATGGATTATCGAGAAATAAACTTAATTGAAGATAATTTAATTCATAGACATCTGAGAGTTGTGATGACATGGACTAGTAGGGTGAGGATGTTTACACACTGAATTTATATGAGAAATAATTGATTACCCTTAGAGCGATGAGAGAAGGTCGGGAATATAATTTGAGAAGTAAAGTCATAATCTGTAAATAGAGGAAATAAGAGATACATATGATACCTATGGATATATTTATATGGGTTGTGCGTGTGCCCTATTGTTATTATATATAGGTAGGGTGAATACCTATATTATTATTTTGTGTGTGTATGACATACCTACCCTGCTTGCTATCAAGGTGGCGGTTTCAAGTTGTGGATGATCTTATCCTAATGAGCCCATTTGGGGGTATTTAACAGTTTTACACTGAGCATAGGACCTTGGACACGTGCTATCGGTGTGAATGATAGTTTCGACGGTTGAATGGGAACAGAGGTACGTGCATGAACCATTTAACTGGGGAGTATGCTCGCCTCAAATATATTTGTTATTTTATTTAAGGTTCTTGAGAGACGCCGAACCAATAGTCCTTTATACAGGAAGAGATGGATCAGGACATGATAGCAGAGTATGCATGCACTGCAGCTATGTCTTGGAGGTGCCGTATTAGTATATATAATAATGTGATGAATACACACACACACACACACACACACACACACACTATGATGTAATATATTGTGTAAGGAGTGTAGATTAAAATGTATACAGTGATGCAATCTACTCAGTGAAATTGTAGATAAAAATGATTAATGAGATTTGATTGAATTAAGTAAGTGAATACTTAATCTTAAAGTTGTTAAAGCCTAGTTCATATTAAAGAGAAATGAACATGTGTAATTATCATACGTATTATGTGGGAAATACGGGGAAATTATGTGGCATAGAATCATAATTAAAAACCTTAATTTGGGAGATGAGGAGGTACGTTAGGCGTGCACACTAGATGAGCGGTGAGAATTCTCAAGCGAGAGAAGAGAAGCTAACATGCACATAATAATTGCTTAATCGCACTTATTAAAAACTTGCTATTTAAAAAAAAAATATTTTACAATCGGGCTCTGACCCGTTTCCTTATATATTCTCTGCTCTATTGTATCTTGTACATCAGGTATCCAGTATCAGGGATGCCGACATGGTATATGGATATCTGGACGGGTTATAGCTGTTGGAGAGGAAATTTTTTTTTAAACACTTCCAATCTGTTGAATCACACATCTATAGTGTCTACTTTCATTTAAGGCATGTCGCCCAGGATCGTAGTTATTTCATTCCTATTCCAGAGATTGTAATTATTTATGTCAATAGTGTTGATATTAGAAATAATTGATGGTAATGAGATATTTTAACTGGAGAGTTATTTCAGTCACATTTATTCTTGTTATATTTAGTTCAGTGGTGTTGTGATGTTTCTTATTATAACTTAAGACCCCAAAAATTATTATTATTGTGTGTGGAATTGAATGGGGGAAATTAACGAGTGTTAATTGAATTAAATAAGGTGGAGAGTTATATAAATTGAGGAAAAAATCGGATAAAGGATAACTTAAGGTTAGTATGAGTAGTAAGAGGGTCATTAATTACCGGAATAACCTTAGGATTATATGGGATTGGCCATAAGAGATGGAATGAAGGGTTAAAATTGAATTAGAGATTATCGAGAAATAAACCTAATTGAAGATAATTTAATTAATAGAAATTCGGGAGTTATGAAGACATGAACTAGTAGTGTGAGGATGTTTACCTACTGAATTTATATGAGAAATAAATGATTGCACTTCGAGAAATGAGGAAGATCGATAATATAATTTAAAAGTAAAGTCATAATCTGTAAATACGTAGGATAATAGAGATAAATATGTTACGTATGGAAATATTTATATGGGTTGTCCGTGTGCCCTATTGTTATTATATATAAGTAGGGTGAATACCTATATTATTTATTTTTGTGTGTATGACATACCTACACTGCTTGCTATTGGGGTGGAGGTTTCGCGTTGTTGACGATCTTATCCCCATGAGCCCATTTGGGGGGATTTTACATTTGTACCCTGAGCATAGGACCTTGGACACGTCCTATCGGTGTGAATGATAGTTTTGACGGTTGAATGGGAAGAGAGGTATGTGCATGAACCATTTAAATGGGGAGTATGCTCGCCTTAAATATATTTGTTATTTTATTTATGGTTCTTGAGAGACGCCGAACCAATAGTCCTTTATACAGGAAGAGATGGATCAGGACATGATAGCAGGGTATGCATGCACCGCAGCTATGTCTTGGAGGTGCCGTATTAGTATATATAATAATGTGAGGAATATATATATATATATATATATATATATATATATATATATATATATATATACAAACACACACACACACACTATGATGTAATCTACTATGTAAGGAGTGTAGATTAAAATATATACTGTGATGTAATCAACTCAGTGAAATTGTAGATAAAAATGATTAATGAGATTTGATTGAATTAAGTAAGTGAATACTTAATCTTAAAGCTGTTAAAGCCTATTTCATATTAAAGATAAATGAACATGTATAATTATCATACGTATTATGTGGGAAATACAGGAAAATTATGTGGGATGGAATCATAATTGAAAATCTTAATTTGGGAGATAACTAGGTACGTTAGGCGTGCACACTAGATGAGCGGTGAGAATTCTCAAGCAAGAGACGAGAAGTTAACATACAAATAATAATTACTGAATCACACTTGTTAAGAACTTTCCATTTAAAAAAAATCTTTTACAATCGGGCTCTGACCCGTTTTCTTGTATATTCTCTTCTCTATTGTATCTTGTACCTCAGGTATCCAGTATCAGGGATGCGGGCATGGAATGTGGATATCTCAATGGGTTATAGCTTCTGGAGAGGAAGATTTTGTTAAACACTTCCATTCTGTTGAATCACACATCTATAGTATCTGCTTTCATTTAGGGCATGTCTCCCAGGATTGTAGTTATTTCATTCATATTCCAGAGATTGTAATTATTTATGTCAGTAGTGTTGATATTAGAAATAATTGATGGTAATGAGATATTTTAACTGGAGATTTATTTCAGTCCCATTTATTCTTGTTATATTTAGTTCAGCGGTGTTATGATGTTTCTTATTATTACTTAAGACCCAAAAAAATATTATTATGTGTGGAATTGAATGGGGGAAATTAAAGATTGTTAATATAATTAATTACGGTGGAGAGTTATATAAATTGAGGTTTAAATCGGATAAAGGATAACTTAAGGTTAGTATGAGTAGTAAAGAGGTCATTAATTACAGGAATAACCTTAGGATTTAATGGGATTAAACATAAGAGATGGAATGACGGGTTAAAATTGAATTAGGGATTATCGACAAATAAACCTAATTGAACATAATTTAATTTATAGAAATTCGGGAGTTATGAAGACATGGACTAGTAGTGTGAGGATGTTTACCTACTGAATTTATATGAGAAATAAATGATTACACTTCGAGAGATGAGGAAGATTGGTAATATAATTTGAGAAGTAAAGTCATAATCTGTAAATACGTAGGATAATAGAGATAAATATGTTACGTATGGAAATATTTATGTGGGTTGTCCGTGTGCCCTATTGTTATTATATATAAGTAGGATGAATACCTATATTATTTATTTTTGTGTGTATGACATACCTACACTTCTTGCTATCCGGGTGGAGGTTTCGCATTGTTGACGATCTTATCCCGATGAGTCCATTTGGGGGGATTGTACATTTGTACCCTGAGCATAGGACCTTGGGCATGTCCTATTGGTGTGAATGATAGTTTCGACGGTTGAATGGGAACATAGGTATGTGCATGAACCATTTGACTGGGGAGTATACTCGCCTCAAATATATTTTTTATTTTATTTATGGTTCTCGAGAGACGCCGAACCAATAATCCTTTATACAGGAAGAGATGGATCAGGACATGATAGCATAGTATGCATGCACCGTAGCTATGCTTTGGAGGTTCCGTATTAGTATATATAATAATGTGATGAATATATATATACACACACACACACTATGATGTAATCTATTATGTAAGGAGTGTAGATTAAAATATATACTGTGATGCAATCTACTTAGTGAAATTGTAGATAAAAATGATTAATGAGATTTGATTGAATTAATTAAGTGAATACTTAATCTTAAAGTTGTTAAAGCCTAGTTCATATTAAAGATAAATGAACATGTGCAATTATCATACGTATTATGTGGGAAATACAGGGAAATTATGTGGGATAAAATCATTATTAAAAACCTTAATTTGGGAGATGAGGAGGTACGCGTGCACACTAGATGAGCGGTGAGAATTCTCAAGCGAGAGACGAGAAGCTAACATGCACATAATAATTGCTTAATCGCACTTATTAAGCACTTGCTATTTTAAAAAAAAATCTTTTACAATCGGGCTCTGACCTGTTTCCTTGCATATTCTCTTCTCTATTGTTTCTTGTACATCAGGTATCCAGTATCAGGGATGCCAACATGGTATATAGATATCTCGATGGGTTATAGCTGTTGGAGAGGCAAATTTTATTTAAACACTTCCAATCTGTGGAATCACACATCTATAGTGTCTACTTTCATTTAGGGCATGTCGCCCAGGATTGTAGTTATTTCATTCCTATTCCATAGATTGTAATTATTTATGTCAATAGTGTTGATATTAGAAATAATTGATGGTAATGAGATATTTTAACTGGAGAGTTATTTCAGTCACATTTATTCTTGTTATATTTAGTTCAGCGGTGTTGTGATGTTTCTTATTATTACTGAAGACCCAAAAACTATTATTATGTGTGGAATTGAATGGGGGAAATTAACGAGTGTTAATTGAATTAAAAAAGGTGGAGAGTTATATAAATTGAGGTTTAAATCGGATAAAGGATAACTTAAGGTTAGTATGAGTAGTAAGAGGGTCATTAATTACCGTAATAACCTTAGGATTATATGGGATTAACCATAAGAGATGGAATGAATGGTTAAAATTGAATTAGGGATTATCGAGAAATAAACCTAATTGAAGATAATTTAATTCATAGAAATTCGGGAGTTATGAAGACATGAACTAGTAGTGTGAGGATGTTTACCGACTGAATTTATATGAGAAATAAATGATTACACTTCGAGAGATGAGGAAGATCGGTAATATAATTAAAAAGTATAGTCATAATCTGTAAATACGTAGGCTAATAGGGATAAATATGTTACGTATGGAAATATTTATATGGGTTGTCCGTGTGACCTATTGTTATTATTTATAAGTAGGGTGAATACCTATATTCTTTATTGTTGTGTGTATGACATACCTACACTGCTTGCTATTGAGGTGGAGGTTTCGCGTTGTTGACGATCTTATCCCCATGAGACCATTTGGGGGGATTTTACATTTGTACCCTGAGCATAGGACCTTGGACACGTCCTATCGGTGTGAATGATAGTTTTGACGATTGAATGGGAACAGAGGTATGTGCATGAACCATTTAACTCGGGATTATGCTCGCCTCAAATATATTTGTTATTATTTTTACGGTTCTTGAGAGACGCTGAACCAATAGTCCTTTATACAGGAAGAGATGGATCAGGACATGATAGCAGAGTATGCATGCACTGCAGCTATGTCTTGGAGGTGCCGTATTAGTATATATAATAATGTGATGAATATATATATACACACACACACACACACACACTATGATGTAATCTATTGTGTAAGGAGTGTAGATTAAAATATATACTGTGATGCAATCTACTCAGTGAAATTGTAGATACAAATGATTAATGAGATTCGATTGAATTAAGTAAGTGAATACTTAATCTTAAAGCTGCTAACGCCTAGTTCATATTAAAGAGAAATGAACATGTGTAATTATCATACGTATTATGTGGGAAATACGGGGAAATTATGTGGGATAGAATCATAATTAAAAACCTTAATTTGGGAGATGATGAGGTACGTTGGGAGTGAACACTAGATGAGCGGTGGCACCACCACCTCCTCCTCGGCGATTTGACGAACCACCCTTTCCCCGAGATACCCGAAATGGCCGAACTCATGCGCCAGTAAATGCCTCATCCGCGCATTCACCCCGGTCGCCCCCATATCCTGAATGGCTGTCCCTCAAGGATAGAAGGTCACCTGAAAATCCCCAAGCAGGCATGAGTCAATACAAGATCAAAAGGTGCAAAAACCAAGACTGAAAAGGAAAGGACCTTACCCTACCACTGGTCAGGTCATTCAAGACCTGACGAATCGCCTCCAGGGAGAGAGATCCCTTCGACTGCCAGTTGGCCTTACGCCATCAATACAATCGGCAAAAGTCCCCAACAGTGTCGTCCTTCAGAGAAATCAGCGGGGTGTTGCACCCAATCACCTCATAGAACCACGTCTGAAAGCAAAAATAGGCGTATAAGGAAAATGCGAGGGCATGAAAGGAAAATGCGAGGGCATGAAAGGAAAATGCGAATGGATGAAATGAAAATGCGCAAATTAAAGGATACCTCAAGGAGATACGTGGCTCCAGTAAAAGTCTGTCGGCAGCACTGGCTGAATGCATCCAAAGAAGAATAAAGGGTCGCCAAGGTCAGACTCCCCCAATCATAGAAAGGGATGTTCAAAAACATCCTCAAGTACGGCAGAAACCACAAATGGACGACGTCGCCGCTCGACGCCACCATGAAACCTCCCAGCACCAACAAGATGAAAAACCGGGCCATCTGCCTCACCTGCAACCCGTCTTCCACATCAATCTCTCTGCTCAACAGAACATCCTTCAGCAAGGACAGCCGAATAGAATCTCCAGAAACTATCATCCTCACATCACCAAGTGCCGCATGCACCGCCTCCGGCCTTACCCATAAGGAGCGATCCACCTCTATCTGCTCCCCGTCACAATCCATCCCCAGCAGTTACTGCACATCTATGGGAGTCACCGTCATCTCCCCGAAGACAAAATGGAATGTGTGGGTACTGTCCCACCACCTCTCCCCCAAAGCGCACAGGACCGCTGTCAAACTCGGCATCTCATCCAGCGCAGACGCCAACCTCCCAAAACCCGCTGATGATACCATCCAGCACACCACGGGTGGAAGCTGCTCCCAAACATCCTTAAGCCCCGTCGTCCCACGGGTATGCATGTCCTTCAAAGAGATATCAGACTGGAAAAAGGAAAAATCTCATCAAAAGTCAAGAAAGAAAGAAAAATCACCCAAAAGGCCAGAAGTCAGGTTACTTACATAACCGCCGAGAATCACTCTCGAAGAGCGATGATGCGATGGCTCCCGCAGCAAGGTTCGCTCGTCCGCAACCGGCTAAATTGCATCGAAAGCATTCTCGTTCCCCAAAGCAAGGGGCACCCTGTCCCTCCAATCCACATTCGCCCAGTCATCAACGGTTAACCACTCCTAGTGGACTGCGATGCTCACAAAGGCGGCCATTTCTTAAAGATCAGAACGTTAGAACAATTCGCAGAGAGAAATTACAGAAAGGGAGAAAGCAAGAAGCTGTGAAAAATGAAGGGGATTCGCCCCCTTTATATAGGATGCCAAGCGCCATGATGATCGACACCACCCCACTCCATACCGATCGACACTGATTCTTCACCTTCCCGAGGTAGTCCAAAAGTCCGTGCCACTGTCGAATGGCACCCCTCAGTCTATGCCGGCCGGCACCTCCTTAAAATTTCGTACAGAAATTCCTGGAAAATGCCAGAAAATCCTGAAAAATCCTTAGAAAATTCCTAAAAATTCCAAGAAGGATTTAGAACGTTTTCATTAAGAAAATTTTGCGCTCCTTCAAGAGAAACCTCTTTTTCCCCCACGGAACCCTCAAAATCCAAGCGAATGACCTCTCGAGCGATGCGCCTGGACCACTTAATCACCTCCTCAGTAGAGTTTTCAACCTCAAACCGGTTATCTCCCCAACAATCAGCTCCTCCGCTCAAATCAAAGACACAAAGCCTCTCCCAGCCATCGACTACCCGGTGCGAAATAATATCGCATGGTACTTGTTCCCAACAGAATTCAAAAGAATCACTCGCCCTAGGCAATCTCTCCCAAAGGACGATCCAAATCTTCCCCAGCTTATTCATCGTTCCCCAGCAGAACCTCAAATCCAATTCTTACCCCCAGTGGAACTATTTTCTTTTCCCAAAGAAATGCAACCACTCTTAGGTCAGAATTGACCTCGGTCTTGGATCGTCACTTGAGTTAGGTCAGAATTGACCTCGCTCCTCGGTCGTCACCACTCTTGGGTCGGAATTGGTCCCGGTCTTGGATCGTCACCTAAGTTAGGTCAGAATTGACCTCGGTCCTCGGTCCTCGGTCGTCACCACTCTTGGGTCAGAATTGACCCCGGTCTTGGATCGTCACCTGAGTTAGGTCAGAATTGACCTCGGTCCTCGATCGTCACCACTCTTGGGTCAAAATCGACCCCAGTCTTGGATCGTCACCTGAGTTAGGTCAGAATTGACCTCGGTCCTCGGTCATCACCGCTCTTGGGTCAAAATCGACCCCGATCTTTGATCGTCACCTGAGTTAGGTCAGAATTGACATTGGTCCTCGGTCGTCACCACTCTTGGGTCAGAATTGACCCCGGTCTTGGATCGTCACCTGAGTTAGGTTAGAATTGACCTCGGTCCTCGATCGTCACCACTCTTGGGTCAAAATCGACCCCCGTCTTGGATCGTCACCTGAGTTAGGTCAGAATTGACCTCGTTCCTCGGTCGTCACCGCTCTTGGGTCAGAATCGACCCCGATCTTTGATCGTCACCTGAGTTAGGTCAGAATTGACATTGGTCCTCGGTCGTCACCACTCTTGGGTCAGAATTGACCCCAGTATTGGATCGTCACCTGAGTTAGGTTAGAATTGACCTCGGTCCTCTGTCGTCACCATTCTTGGGTCAGAATTTTCCCTCGTCTTGGATCGTCACCCGAGTTAGGTCAGAATTGACCTCGATCCTTGGTTGTCACCACTCTTAGGTCGGAATTGGCCCCGATCTTGGATCGTCACCCAAGTTAGGTCAGAATTGACCTCAGTCCTTGGTCGTCACCACTCTTGGGTCAGAATTGACCCCGGTCTTGGATCATCACCTGAGTTAGGTCAGAATTGACCTCGATCCTCGGTCGTCACAACTCTTAGGTCCTCAGAACTGACCTCAACCCTCTGAATTAGTCATCCTCGCTCCTTAGGTCCTCAGAACTGACCTCGACCCTCTGAATTGGTCATACCATGCACACTCCTTCGATCCTCAGAATCGGCATCGACCCCCTGAATCGGTCATACTCCCTCAAAGGCATCATGTGGTGTCTATTCAATGGTCATCATTGGTTCCAAACTCACCCATCGAGGGGCTCTGTAGACACCTCATTCTGTTACCGCCTGACTCCCCTTAGGTCCCTAGTACCTCCACTCATCATCGCAAACCCAGGTCATGTCCCGAGCACTGACCTGAAAGCCATCGGGCACTCCCCGACTCAGTTTGACCCAAAAGTCAAACTCTTCATCTCGATCGATACTGAATGAATCTTCGAAGGTAACTAAATACCCTTTCCAATGGTTTACCCTGTGTGCAATTCTGACTTACCATGCGGACGAACGGTCCATTTGCGTCCGAAGCCCAACCTAGGGCCACCGGGCTCTCCCGGGTTCTTTTTGACCTAAGTCAACTCTTTAGCTCAACCGAGGCTGAATGAATCTTCAAAGGGCCCTGAATACCCTTTCTAATGGTCTGCCCCGTGCGCGATTCTGACTTTTCATACGGACGAACAATCCGTTTGACTCTTGGAAGCCACCGAGCGCTTCCTAGGACCGATTGACAAAAGTCAACTCTCCAAACTAGGTCAAACTCTTTGGAATGTCAAAGTACATCTCCTAAAATTTCCAATGGTATGCCCCGTGCACGATTCGGATTTACCATGCGGACGAACGATCTGTTTCCGTCCGCACGATTCCCCGTCCAATAGACCGACAAACGCTTTCGAGTCATATTTGACCCAAAGTCAACTCCCGAACCCGAGAGAGGTCCAAGGATTTTCGAAGGTCTCCAAATTATCTTTCCAATGGTATGCCCCGTGCATGATTCTGACCAACGGTTTGCCCTCGTCGGCCAATTTTCCGAAAAAGCCTAAAGCACACTGCCAAATGGCAGGTCCCAGACCCTGCCTATCGGCACCTGCCGATAGGTAGTTCCCTGGTAATGCCGATCGGCAGTCCCCTGGGGCTATAAAAGGAGGTCTTCACCTCATTTGCAAGGAGATCCCAGATCTGATAAAAATCCCTCCCAACGAGTCCCAGAAACCTCTCTCGAAGGCAGCGTGATTTCAACTTCCAAATCCTCTTTTTACTCCCACTTTTCATCATACCTTTCATCAAATTTGGTGAATTAAACACTCTCGATCATCATTCAAAGTGCAAGGTCTTCTCTCCAACATTCAAGATCAAGCTCAAGATCTTCAAGAAGGTCCAACTTTCTCAAACTCTATCCTAAATTATCTTGAGTTCCCAATAACTTGTTTTCTTACTTAGCACCATTATTATCTCATCTCACACATCCTAATATACTTTTTATTTAGTATTACCGCACATCTCCTATTTTCATATAAATAAAACCCAAAAAAACAAGAAAAAGAGGGTTTGCTCATAAATTCCAAATGGGATTCTCACGCTTTTTCCACACTTTTCTCACAACTAAAACACTTTTTCTACACACACACACACATTTACAAACAAGAGACTTCTCCATTTGGATTTATGGGATAAACCCCACCCCTCATTTTGTATGCGAACTACGTGGACTTTGATGCCTTTATAGGCTATGTAGGCGTCTCGGGGTAAAACCCGAGACTCGAGTCCTTTTCTCACTTTTTCTCTTATTTTCTATCTTCTCTTTATCTCATTTTCTATTATATTCTATATATTTGTTCTTAGTAACGTATTACCCCATATGCGTTATCGTTCCATTATAACGATCAATGTAGGGGTAATCGCGTAAATCTTATTTTTCTAATATTATTCTTACATCTTCCTGTGGATGACTCGCTTTATCTTTTCTATGATACAAGTCGAGGATTCCTACCTCCATTCTATATATACACATGCACACATATCACGGGGGGAAATATAAAGGAAAATAGAAAATATTCATGAGAGACCGAAAGTGCGGAATGGGTGCCTAACACCTTCCCATTTCGTAACTAAGCCTCCGAACCCTTCTTGAATCATTTTGGTATCGCACGTACCAGTATGTCTTTGGATGCCATCCTTCGGGGCGGCTCCCCCTTTTCTTTTGTCTGTTTTGAGTAAAATAGACTGGCGACCCTGAATCTATCTACATTTCACACCTCACAAATCGGCGTCGGCCAAAGCGCTCTCCCGAGAGGGACGCGCGGGACCCGAAGGATCCTTTCCCTCCACGTCGAGGATCTGGGATGGCCACAGTCGTATTAGTGTGTGTGTGTGTGTGTGTGTATATATATATATATATATATATATATATATATATATATATATATAGAGAGAGAGAGAGAGAGAGAGAGAGAGAGAGAGAGAGAGGATATCATGAGGACCTCTGTTTGCATACCGCTGGCGTGGACCAATTTTGATAAAATAGTAAAAAAAATATTTTTGACCTAATTTTGTTTATATAGTTTTTAAACATTTCAGTAGGGCCATATAAAAAAATCAACTCAAAATGAATTTTTTTACTATTTTAAAAAAATCGGTCAAACTTTATCAGTTTTTAACAACTTAAAAACTGACAAAGTTTGACCAATATTTTTAAAATAGCAAAAAAATCATTTTGAGCTGATTGTTTTTTTATGGCCATTGAAATGTTTAAAAATCATAAAAAAATCAGCCCAAAAATATGTTTTTTACTATTTTATAAAAATGGTCCTCATTCAGGATCCTCAAAATGAGACCTCACTTGATCCTTTCTCTCTCTCTATATATATACACACACACACACACACACACACACACACACACACACACACACACACACACACTATGATGTAATCTATTGTTTAAGGAGTGTAGATTAAAATATATACTGTGATGTAATCTATTGTGTGAAATTGTAGATAAAAATGAATAATGAGATTTGATTGAATTAAGTAAGTGAATACTTAATCTTAAAACTGTTAAAGCTGAGTTCATATTAAAGAGAAATGAACATGTGTAATTATCATACGTATTATGTGGGAAGTATGAGGAAATTATATAGGATAGAATCATAATTGAAAACCTTAATTTGGGAGATGATGAGGTACGTTAGGCGTGCACACTAGATGAGCGGTGAGAATTCCCAAGCGAGAGCCGAGAAGCTAACATGCACATAATAATTGCTTAACCGCACTTGTTTAACACTTGCTATTTAAAAAAAATCTTTTACCACCAATCTCTGACCCTTTTCCTTGCATATTCTCTTCTCTATTGTATCTTGTACATCAGGTATCCAGAATCAAGGATGCCGCCATGGAATATAGATTTCTCGACGGGTTATAGCTGCTAGAGATGCAGATTTTGTTTAAACACTTCCATTTTATTGAATCACACTTCTATAGTGTTTACTTTCATTTAGGGCACGTCGCCCAGGATTGTAGTTATTTCATTCCTATTCCAGAGATTGTAATTATTTATGCCAGTAGATAATTGATGGTAATGAGATATTTTAACTGGAGAGTTGTTTCAGTCACATTTATTCTTGTTATATTTAGTTCAACGGTGTTGTGATGTTTCTTATTATTACTTAAGACCCGAAAAAATATTATTATGTGTGGAATTGAATGGGGGAAATTAAAGAGTGTTAATATAATTAATTACGGTGGAGAGTTATATAAATTGAGGTTTAAATCGGATAAAGGATAACTTAAGGTTAATATGAGTAGTAAGAGGGCCATTAATTACAGGAATAACCTTAGGATTTAATGGGATTAACCATAAGAGATGGAATGACGGGTTAAAATTGAATTAGGGATTATCGAGAAATAAACCTAATTGAACATAATTTAATTCATAGAAATTCGGGAGTTATGAAGACATGGACTAGTAGTGTGAGGATGTTTACCTACTGAATTTATATTAGAAATAAATGATTACAGTTCGAGAGATGAGGAAGATTGGTAATATAATTTGAGAAGTAAAGTCATAATCTGTAAATACGTAGGATAATAGAGATAAATATGTTACGTATGTAAATATTTATATGGGTTGTCCGTGTGCCCTATTGTTACTATATATAAGTAGGGTGGATACCTATATTATTTATTTTTGTGTGTATGACATACCTACACTGGTTGCTATCGGGGTGGAGGTTTCGCGTTGTTGACGATCTTATCCCGATGAGCCCATTTGGGGGGATTTTACATTTGTACCCTGAGCATAGGACCTTGGACACATCCTATCGGTGTGAATGATAGTTTCGATGGTTGAATGGGAACATATTTATGTGCAGTAACCATTTGACTGGGTAGTATGCTCGCCTCAAATATATGTGTTATCTTATTTATGGTTTGTGAGAGAAACCGAACCAATAGTCCTTTGCACAATGAGAGATGGATCAGGACATGATAGTAGAGTATGCATACACCGCAGCTGTGTCTGGCTGGTGCTGTATTAGTGTGTATATATATATATATATATATATATACAAACACACACACACACACTCTGATGTAATCTATTGTGTAAGGTGTGTAGATTAAAATATATACTATGATGTAATTTACTATGTGAAATTGTAGATAAAATTGAATAATGACATTTGATTGAATTAACTAAGTGAATACTTAATCTACACGCTGTTAAAGCCTTGTTCATATTAAATAGAAATGAACATGTGTAATTATCATACGTATTATGTGGGAAATATGAGGAAATTATGTGGGATAGAATCATAATTGAAGACCTTAATTTGGGAGATGATGAGGTACGTTAGGCGTGCACACTAGATGAGCAGTGAGAATTCTCAAGAAAGAGCCGAAAAGCTAACATGAACATAATAATTTCTTAATCACACTTGTTAAGTACTTGCTATTTAAAAAAAAAAATCTTTTACCATCGGGCTCTGACCCGTTTCCTTGCATATTATCTTCTCCATTGTATCTTATACATCAAGTATCCAGTATCAGGGATGCCGACATGGAATACGGATATCTTGACGGGTTATAGCTGCTGGAGAGGGAGATTTCGTTTAAACACTTCCATTTTGTTGAATCATACATCTATAGTGTCTACTTTCATTTAAGGCATGTCTCCCAGGATTGTAGTTATTTCATTCCTATTCTAGAGATTTTAATTATTTATGTGAGTAGTGTCGATATTTGAAATAATTGATGGTAATGAGATATTTTAACAGGAGAGTTATTTCAGTCACATTTATTCTTGTTATATTTAGTTCAACGGTGTTGTGATGTTTCTTATTATTACTTAAGACCCGAAAAAATATTTTTATGTGTGGAATTGAATGGGGTAAATTAACGAATGATAATTGAATTAATTACAGTGGAGAGTTATATAAATTGAGGTTTAAATCGGATAAAGGATAACTTAAGGTTAGTATGAGTAGTAAGAGGGTCATTAATTACCGGAATAACCTTAGGATTATATGGGATTGGCCATAAGAGATGGAATGAAGGGTTAAAATTGAATTAGAGATTATCGAGAAATAAACCTAATTGAAGATAATTTAATTCATAGAAATTCGGGAGTTATGAAGACATGAACTAGTAGTGTGAGGATGTTTACCTACTGAATTTATATGAGAAATAAATGATTACACTTCGAGAGATGAGGAAGATCGGTAATATAATTAAAAAGTAAAGTCATAATCTGTAAATACGTAGGATAATAGAGATAAATATGTTACGTATGGAAATATTTATATGGGTTGTCCGTGTGCCCTATTTTTACTAGATATAAGTAGGGTGAATACCTATATTATTTATTTTTGTGTGTATGACATACCTACACTGCTTGCTATCGGGGTGGTGGTTTCGCGCTGTTAACGATCTTATCCCGATGAGCCCATTTGGGGGGATTTTACATTTTTACCCCAAGCATAGGACCTTGGACAAGTGCTATCGGTGTGAATGATACTTTCGATGGTTGAATGGGAACATAGATATGTGCATGACCCATTTGGATGGAGAGTATGATCGCCTCCAATATATGTGTTATGTTATTTTTGGTTCGTGAGAGACGCTAATCCAATAGTCCTTTATACAGGGAGAGATGTATTAGGACATGATAGCATAGTCTGCATGCACTACAGCTGTGTTTGGGAGGTGCCGTATTAGTATATATAATAATGTGATGAATATATATATACTATGATGTAATCTACTGTGAGAGGAGTGTAGGTTAAAATATATATTGTAATGTAATCTACTGTGTGAAATTGTAGATAGAAATGAATAACGAGATTTGATTGAATTCAGTAAGTGAATCCTTAATCTTAAAGCTGTTAAAGCCTAGTTTATATTACAGAGAAATGAAAATGTGTATTTATCATACGTATTATGTGGTAAATACGGGGAAATGATGTGGGACAGAATCATTACTGAAAACCTTAATTTTGGAGATGATAAGGTACGTTAGGCATTCACTCTAAATGAGAGGTGTGAATTCTCAAGCGACAGCCGAGAAGCTAACATGTAGATAATAATTACTTAATTGCACTTATTAAGCACTTTCTATTAAAAAAATCTTTTTACAATCAAGCTCTGACCCGTTTCCTTGCACATTCTATTCTCTATTGTATCTTGTACATTAGGTATCCTGTATCAGGGATACCGACATGGAATATGGATATCTAGATGGGTTATAGCTGTTGGAGAGTCAGATTTTGTTTATACGCTTCCATTATGTTGAATCACACATCTATAGTGTCTACTTTCATTTAGGGCATGTCGCCCAGGATTCTAGTTATTTCATTCCTATTCTAGAGATTGCAATTATTTATGTCAGTACTGTTGATATTAGAAATAATTAATGGTAAGGAAATATTTTAACTAGAGTGTTATTCTAGTCACATTTATTCTTGTTATATTTAGTTCGGTTGTGTTGTGCTGTTTCTTATTATTATTCTGTATTGTGGAATGGTGTTAATTAAATTAAACTGGATTTTTTTACACTAGCTTAATTAATTATTAGGTGAATTAATAAAGAAATTATTTTTTGACAGTGATCCCGGGAATGAACCAACTGGATATTTTGATTTAATTTAATAAAGGACTAATAACCTGGTATTTAATTAGGCGGGGTGTCACAGAAGGTTAAAAAAGGTAAAAAGAAGAAAAAGCAAAAATGGAAGAACAAGAAGAAAGACCATGAAGTTGTTGGTTCTTCCAATTCTAATCCTCAACAACCCAAAAATAAATCACTTTTCTTGAATAAAGGGTGCTTCATGTGTAAAGGTCTGCATATGGTGAAGAATTTGAAGGAGAAATTAATCGTGTTGGTTACTAAAGGCATTATTGAGAAAGTTGTTAGAGAGACCCATGTTAATCTTATTCAAATTCTCAATGTCATTCATAGAGAAGAAATTCCATCTAGTGGAACAGGGTTGATGTATGCTTAAATTAAGATTGACGATGTGATCATTCAGGAAATGGTCAACATCAGAGACACTATGATCCCAAAGTGCAGCGATTAAAGTTATCATTGGTGGGTGATAGTAGGAGAATCAAGGCTGTTAATTCGAGGTGAAACCACTGGGTGGGATGACGAAGGATGCCACATATTTCATGGTAATAGCTTTGGATAATTTTCAAGTCATTCTCGGCTTGCAATTTTTCTATAAGGCAAAAGTTTCGATGATTTTCCATTTTTGAGGGCTTGTTCCTAATGGATATGTCCCATCTTTTTTTTGTTATCATGTAGAAAGGGAAATAATGGAGTTGAGATGTGCTCAGCAATACAAGTGAAATATGGTCTTCAAAAGGGAGATATGATGTATTTGGCACTACTTCTTGAGGAAAGTGATTATGTTCTAGATAGGATACCGAAACTGGTAAAGGTTGTGAAGGAGGAGTTTAAAGACTTTATGCCTATCAAACTGCCTAAGAAATAACCACCTTATGGGTATGTGGACCATATAATTAAATTTTTGATAACAGTGAAACCTCCTTAAATAGATCCTCATTATATTTCTCTGACAAAATTAGTAGAATTAAGAAGGCAATTGATAGAAATACTGAAGGCTGATCAGATTCAGCCTTCAAAGGCGCCTTATGGGGCACCTATTCTATTTCAAAAGAAAAATAATGATCTAATGCGGATGTGTGGAGACTATCATGCATTTAACAAGGTCGTGATGAAGAGAAACTATATGATTCCAATTGTGGTTGAGTTGTTCGATCGTTTGGGGAAGGCCATGTACTTAACAAAGATGGATCTCCATTCAGGATACTACAAGATATGGATTTCATAAGGGGATGAGGAAAAAGTAACATATGTTACTCTGTATGGTTCACTTAAGTACTTAATGATGCCTTTTGTCTTAACTATTGCTTCTAAAACTTTTTGCACTTTAATGAACAATGTGTTTCAGTAGTATTTGGATGATTTCATTATGATATACATTGATGATATAGTTGTTTATAGTAACATTTTGGAGGATCATGTTGGGCACCTTTGTTTGGACCTAAAAAAGTAAAGGGATGTGAGTTTGCACTTGAAGATGGAGAAATGCGAGTTTGGGAAAAAGAAAATTATATTCCTTCTCCATTTGATTTCAAAAGGCATGGTAAAGATGGAACTAAAAAATGTGCAGGCCATTGATGATTGGCCAACTCCCTTCAGATTGACCGAATTGAGAAGTTTTCTTAGATTATACAACTTTTTAAGAAAGTTCGTTAAGGGTTTTTCAAAGAAGGTGGAGTGTCTTACAGATCTTTTGAAGAAGGATCATGCTTGGAACTGGACTCATAAATCTTTTGACTAGTTGTCCAATTTAAGACTTCCTAATTTTGATAAGCCTTTTGAATTCCACACTGATGCATCAGATTTTGCATTAGGTGGAGTACTAGTACAAGATGGTCATCCATTGGCATTTCTAAGCCAGAAGTTTAATGATTCTAAAAGGTGTATATGTGCGTGAAAAAGAAATGACGGTAGTTGTTCATTGTATTCATACTCACTAAAAGAAAAATACCCATTTATAAAGCTAAAAAAAATTTAAAGACATTTATTACAAAAATGTCATTTAAAGTTTGATATTGTTATTAATACGACATTTATAATATAAAATGTCATTTTATACACATGAGTATTATCCTTTATGACTGTTGAAATATAAATATCATATTTGATTATAGATATTATGACATTTTTTAAGAGTTTCAAACCTAAATATACATATCATGACCCTTTTTTTCTCCTCCAAAATTTAGAAGCGGAGTTTTCCCCTAACTTTTTGTCTTTTACCCGCTCCCTCCAAACTTTTGGTTTTACCCGCTCACGTTTCTCCTCTCCATTATCCTCACGACTCTCCTCTCCATTCTCTCTCAAGATGGTCTCCCTCTCCCTATGCTCTCCATTCTATTTTCTGGTTCGTTTTCTCTCTCCATTCTTTGGTATGTTTTCCCCCCCCAAACTTTTGGTGTCACGTATGACTTTCGTAATTGTTACACAAAGCATTGGAATGGTTGTGATTGCATGCTAATCATTGGAATGGTCGTGCACAATTGAAAGAAATTCTTGAAATAGTTAGATTGAAATTTTACGGACTAAGATTAACTATTTCAATCTAACTCCATTGGAATGGATGAGACTTTGCATTCAAATATATCGCATCAATTGGAATAATTTCTTATAGTAAAGAAACATATTTTGCATAACCTGCACTAGAGTAATCGAGAATTAATGCGTTTCAAGAAACCGAATTCTTCTCTATTATTACTATTACTAATCGAATCTTCCTTACAAGGAAACATGAATGAAGTTAATATGCATTTAAATCTCAAATCAATAAGGATGTTTCCCCTTTCAAGATTAATGTAACTATCTTTAGGAGTTTGGTTCTTAAGCCTTCTTCACTGTATGTGTAGTCCATTAAATAAATGCCTTTTGCCTTATTTTACCAATGAACTCAATTAAAAATTTTCATTTACTAATATCCTCAATAGTTATTAGATTGGAGAAGTAATTAGAAATGGTAGAGGATTCTAAGGACTATATTTAAGTCTTAATAAAAACATTGAGTTTGACCCAAATGCTAAAGCTAAATTATGGGTATTATAGTATAGTTACTTGTAATTAGAAAATACATCACAACTGATCATATGGACAATAATTTGTTGTGACTTTCTTATTTTCCATCTGTTGTGACTTTCATATTTTCCATTTTTCATCTATTGAGTTTTAAACAACAACCCTTCTCTTTTTACATTCACATCTATTATGACTTTCATATTTTCCATTTTTTTTCACTCTGTTAGAAGCATTTTTAATTCGGATTTATTGTCATTTTTCAAGAAATCGTATAGAAAAATTGCATTTTAGATTTAATTCGGATTTATTGTCATTTTTCAAGAAATCTTATTGAAAAGTTAAATTTTAGATTTAATCAGATCAAAGACTCTTTGTATTGACTTAACTACACATAATCATGTAGCTATTGTTATGCTTGAATATTGATGTGATCTTGACTTTAAAAACCCAAATAACACCGTGTGATCCTATGTTTTATGATTAGAATTAAAAATGAGAGTCGTTAATAATAAGGTTCTACTTGAATAGGTTATAACCTCCATAATATATTCTCGTTATTTTTATTTAATTATGATTTACTCCACTAAATAATTGTAATTCCCTCTAAATTAGTAAAATTGATCATTTATTATAGTAATAATTTATTGTAGTGATTAAGTTTTCATAGATTAGGTTTACACCTGTTGTTCGATTATGTTTTTGTACTCTGTTTCTCTCCCGCTATGTTCTAAATGGTCATGTTGTATAAAGCTTGGCATCTAGATATGATAAAATGGTTTCAACACTGTCATTTTGATTAACGAGTTGGTGTGTCTTCTAATTGAAACGCTACCATTTTGTTTTACTGATTGGCCAAGTACTGGTAGATTAGGTTCTATCAAGCTAAAGGTTCAAAAGTCATCTAATGACGTAAGAGGAAAGTTAAATTAGGTCATATCAAATTTTGGATTCGTCCACAAGCATTGTCGGTTTAATTACTAAGCTACAGTGTCTTCTCAATGAAATGTTGCCATTTTTTGTTACTAGTATTGTGTTCTTATTGGACAATTACTGTTAATATGGAAGATTATGTTGTAATAAGTGTTTTTTGATAGATCGGTTATAAAGCTCATTCAACACTTCCATCTTGGATGATCATTTTTTAATGGATCCAATTGTTGACATTTTTCGTTCTCATTTTCTCCCCCACCTCGGCTCTTGTTTTTATCCACAAAACCAATTTCGTATTGACGAAATATTTTTTAATAAGTTATATAATGGTAATTTATCATAAATTATGATTAAATCACAAGGATTTTGGGGTATGTCAAATCTGATTAATTGTATCACACCACTATACAACACATATTGGGTATCACATACATTTATTAGGTTGCCTTAATATTCCTAGGAGATAAAATATAGTAGGGGTGGCTGTTTTTCTCTCACGCATATATGGTTTAAAAGTTACAATTTTCTCGATAGAATGATTTTTTCCTTTTTAAAGATTTGGTTTGATTTGAGTTTAGGTGTAGAAGGTAATGGATTTGATTTTGAAATATTCATCTTATATGATATTGTGACAATTGATTTTAGTTCATTCTGAATTTGAATCGATCTATAAAATATTAATCGACAAATGATATTAATCAATAAACATTTTATTTATCTTTCTGTGAAGACATTTATATATCGTAATATTTTTTTTAAATTACAAACAGTTTATGGTGAATTGAAGACATATCTTATTTCGCTCACCGTGGTTTGAAGCTTTCATTAACTTCTTAAGCTTTCAACTATTCTTAATTATTTATTTAATCTTGCATTAACTTATTGTCGTTCTATTTTTGTTCTTGACGTGAATTGATTACAAATATTCATCCACAAGGGTTCTACTAGGGTTTAATTATTTTTTCATTGTATTTTATTGGTGATGAAACGTGGTAGTGAACTTAGAAGTTAACAATTTTTTTATCTCCTTGATCTATGAAATCAATACTTTCCACATTAACCCAGGATAAAAGTATAGTTTCGTTGATCTTAGTATTAAAATTTATGTCAGTGATCTTAATTACCTCATATAGGACAACCATTCGACGTTATTAGGCATTAGGGATAATAATCAGGTTGTGCTACTTTGGGTTCAAGTAGTAGTTTTTAGCAGCAATAAATCTGAAATAAGCTTAATTAATGGATTGTGTCAACTGTCGTGTCATGATAGGGTTGTCTAAAAGATTTTTGGATTTTTTAGTAAAACGAAAACGTGTTGTTGTGTAAAAGAATTTCACCTCGTCATTGCCTTTTGTTTGATTTGGAATGTTTTACATAAAAATTATTACTTATTTTTGTCTTTACATATGATTATGCACCTCTGAATCTGGAGTTAAAATGCATCCATTATGTAAGTTATCATTGGTTATAAAGTTAACGCATCTCGGCGGTGTTAGTATTACATCATTAATAATATTATTTATGACTTAAACTACGATGAGTCGTATAAAACACATGCACACTTTTCGAGTTAGAAAATGAAAAATTAATATTATTTGAGGATTGTGTTATTTTATACAGAAATCACATTTGTACAACTAATATTTAAAATCTTATTATAGGTAAAATTTAAAAAATATGAACAGACAAGGCGTGAATGTCTATGCATATATTATCAAACGAGTACTTGCAAGGGGTTGAATATTTTCTTAAAGTTGCAGAGAGGATTGTTGTAAATAGTTAAGTTGTACAGTGTCCATGTACATCATGTGAAAATTACTTTAAATGGAGCTTTATAGACACCACATTCTAGGAACCCCGAAGCATCTGCTTAGGTCCCTAGCACTTTGCCAGTCACCATAAAACCTAGATCATACTTTGAGTACTGATTTAGAGGCCATCGAATCCTCCCAATCCCCGTTTGACAGCCAGTCAACCTTCTTATTTGAGTGACAGCTCATTGGATCTTCAAAGGGACATGAATCCCCTTTCCAAGGGTCCGCCCTGTGCGCGAATCGGCCTTACAGTTCGGAGGAACGGACTATTTTCCCTCAAAAGATAATTCAGAGGCCATTGGGCTCTCTCGGGATCTATTTGACTCACATCAACTCTCCAACTCGAATGAGACTGAATGAATCTTCGAAAGACTCTAAATACTCTTTTTCATGGTTCACCTCGTGGGTAAATTAGATTTACGGTATGGAGGAACGACATGTTTTACTCCGAAGGGTCACTGGGCATTTTTTAGCCTCGTTTGACCTTAGTCAACCAATCGAACTGAGAAATATCATTGTAATCTCGAAGGGCCCTACATAACCTTTCCAACGGTCCACCCCATGCACGAATTAACCTTTCAGTTCGGAAGAACAATCTGGTTCCCTCTTATCCAAAAAACTGATTGGCGCTTTCGAGCCCCGTTTGGCCATAGTCAATTCCCTAAACTGGGAGAGTCTTAATGGATTCTTAAAGGTCTCTGAATACCGTTTCCAATAGTTCATCCCATGCACGATATGGAATTACGGACTACGTTTTACAACTATTTTTTCAAAAAAATCTGCAGTAAACTACCGAATGGAAAATCCGTTTTCCTGCCTATCGGCAGTGTGTCTAGGGTTTCCTTTCAATAAGAAGGACAAGGATAATTCCAATCATTATCCTCTTCACCCTATATAAGGAGATCATCAACTCACTTTGAAAGGCACCTCAGAAACATCCCTATCAGTGATCTCAACAATATTCTCTCAAAGTCAGTGTGGTTTCCATATTGAAACGTCTCCCCCACATTCCATTTCCATTCTCTCCTTACCTAATCCCCCTCACTCGCCTCCTACCACTTCCATACACTTGAAAGATCATTTATTCAACCATCAAGATCAACTTTAAAGATTCAAAAGAAGGTCCAAATTTTTCTCTCTTTCTTTAAATTCTCTTATTTTTGCATTAGTTACTTAATTCTTATTTTAGCATCCCATTTGATTTGATCACACATGTTAATATCCAACTCCGTTATTAGTAGTATTTCACATTATATATTCTATAAAAAAAAAGAAAAATAAGAAAAGACGATTTTCTTGTAAATTCCAAACGGGGATTCTCACAACATTTTCTCACACTAAAATATCCTTTTTCCACACACACACATATGAGATTCGTCCCTGGTTGGATTTATAGGATAAACCCCACCCCTTATTATATGCGAATCACGTGGACTTCGATGCCTTTCTAGGCTGCACATGTCTCTCGAGTAAAATATGATATTCGAGTCATCCTCTGTTATTTTTGTTCATATATTATTTTCATATATTATATTTGTGATTCATGCTATCGTTTTGTCCAACGTATACCATCATTCTTCCATAATGATCGGTGACCCGACAAACTCACTATAATATTTTGATTACTATTTTGGGAACACTCCTAAGGATGACCTCACTCCATCTTTATCCATGAAGAGAGTCGAGTAATTACACTCTCCATCACGCACACACTTCACGGAGTTATTAAGGAGAAGAATAACATATGTCCATGAGAGATTGAAAGAGTGAGATGGGTTTCTAACACCTTCCCATTCCGTAAATTTGTCCCCTAATCCTTGAACTAATTGGTTTTGCAAGAACCAGTATGTCTTTGATGTTGTTCTCTCGAGGCGATAACATTTTTTTTGCTTATTTTGTGGAAAATAGACTGGAGACTCTATATCTATACAATACCCAAACATCACCCCAATTGACGATGACCGAAGAATCCCGAGGAAGGGTGATAAACCCCCTAATCACCCCCACCCCCCGCGTGCGTGCCAATTAAGAGAGGTATGGACATAGTGGTGACTCCCCAGAGGAAAATTTTAAGTGGAATAGACTCTATTTTTACATAGGTGTTCTTATTGTCTGCATGTGTTCATATGTGCGTTTCTGTATGTTCCCCTTTTCCTTATTACTTCTTATATATATCTATATCATGTATATATCACTTCTCACTCACTCTTCACTTCACACACTTATAAATACCACACATGTACACCACACACTAACTACACCTATAGGATCACTTATACCCATAGGCTTCACACACCTCCACTTATCACACTTTATATTATTACTATAGTACTTCTTGTACCCATCATGCCAAATAAAAGACACTCTCTCCATAATATAGTATTTAAGAATCATGCTAAATCACCAAGAGCATTGCTAAATGGACCAAAATTTTATCCCGTACTGGGGGGTCACTTTGTGATGGGCGCTAGTCTTGCGGGTCGAAGTTATCCTAAGAAATATGACTCTCACCTTCCATTGGCCTAGTACCTTCAGCGTATATCAAATGGTTCCCCTCGTATCATACTTATTGACCGAACTCGGGATGAGAGGTATATAACAGAGAACTTGTTCATACACATCTGAGTATATCGAATTCTCTCTCACACATACTGTCCCCATGAGGTATATAGTGAGGCAGTTCATGAACACTTAGGTATATCAAATATCTTCACATACAAATTGCCCTAAAAAGCAAGAAGTATATCATGGAAGTCATGCCAAAGGTGGAATCCTAACACTTTCATAATAAACTGCATAAACCTCATATAGGCATCAAATTTAGGGCACTCATATTTAGTTTTCCGATTGCTACGCGAAACTCTGCCGAAATGCCGGGTCGTCATGCCGCCCAAATTTTTGCGCCATTTCGTCATTTTTCAAAACAGGACCCTGTCCATGAGCCTGGAAACAAGTCAAACCATGTCTTAAATATTTTTTAAACCCAACTTTCCTAGGCTCGGGTCCTGTTCGATATTTTTTGCATTTGGGTAAACCTGATACAAGTGAAAACATATTAATATTAATAATAATAATAATAATAATAATAATAATAATAATAATAATAATAATAATAATAATAATAATAATAATAATAATAATACAACAACTACTACTACTACTACTACTACTACTACTACTACTACTACTACTACTACTACTACTACTACTACTACTACTACTACTACTACTACTACTACTAATAATAATAATAATAATAATAATAATAATAATAATGCTGAGATTCTTTTCTGATTTTTTCCCTTCTTTTTTTCTCGAAAAATTGAAATGCCAAAAATATTTTTCCTCCTTTTATTAAAAGTACCAAAAAAAAAATTCCTCCTTTTATCCAAAATACCAAATACGTTTTTCCTCCTTTTATCAAAAATACCAAAAACATTTCTCCTCCTTTTATCAAAAATGCCAAAAACATTTTTCCTCCTTTTCAAAAATCCCAAAAAATAATAATTCTTTCTTCCCGCTATCAAAAATAAATTCGAACCATTTTTTCCTTCTCTGGTCGATTGTATACCCAATTTTTGGTATGTTTCCTATTGGCTTCGGTCTTTCATCAAACCACCCCGTGGCCCCGCCAGTACCTCTGCTACTTCATCCGAGTTCGAAATCTACCTTCATAGCTCTTTATGGAAAATACCGACCCAACATCGAACGTGCATCCTGATTTGATGGCAGTCTTAGTCCAACTCAGTGCCAAGATTGACAACCTTCAAATCGACATCCATGAGATGTAGCGAAACCAGGTCCAAGTTCCCGAAGAACCTAAAGTTCTCTTTCCTCGTGCCATGGGTCCACCCACTCCCGAGCCTGACTGGGTCCCTGAAGAATATCAGCATGCTTCGCCTACCAATGGGGCACCTCCAGCTTAGCTCCCTATGCCGAACCTTTCCTAGCTAGGGGCTAACCTGCCAGTGCCATTTGATCCTAAGGAGGAACAACTGAAAAAGGTCAAGGAAAACCTCAAATTACTCTCCAAGAAAATCGACCAAGTCAGTATATCTGGGAAAGACATGGAATACACTCATATGTCTCCCTTTCCTAAAGCAAGATTGTCAGAGAAGTTCTAGATGTTAGTGATTCATATCGAATATTGCATTTAATTACCCTCGAACCTATGCATTTTAGCCCCCTCGGGTACCATAATTGTTATAATTATGCTCGATAACCATACAACCTCTATTTTATATGCTAACATGCCATATGAGGTATTATTGAGCTTTTATAGGTGTTACGGTGCTTAGTATGAAGTTTGAGCACATTTTGGTTAAGTTTCGTCGCAATTCGCACGTGTAGACACCTCATTCTGTTACCCCCTAACTCTCCTTAGGTCCCTAGTACCTCCATCATCACTATAAATCCTGGTCACGTCCCGAGTACTAACCTGCAAGCCATCGGGCACTCCCCAGCTCAGTTTGACCCAAAAGTCAAACTCTTTATCTCGATCGAGACTGAGTGAATCTTCAAAGGTCACTAAATACCCTTTCCAATGGTCCACCCTGTGCGTGATTCTGACTTACCATGCGGACGAACGATCCGTTTGCGTCCGAAGCCCAACCTAGAGGCCACCGGGTGCTCCCGGGATCTATTTGACCTAAGTCAACTCTTCAGCTCGACCGAGGTTGAATTAATCTTCGAAGGTCACTGAAAACCCTTTCCAACGGTCCATCCCGTGCACGATTCCGACTTTCCATGTGGACGAATGATCCGTCTGACTCCGAGAGGTCACTGAATGCTTCTCGGGCCCGGTTGACCAAAGTCAACTCCCCGAACTGGGTCAAACTCTTTAGAATGTCAAATTACATCTCCTAAACTTTCTAACGGTCCTCCCCATGCATAATTCGGACCTACCATGCGGATGAACGATCCATTTGCGTCCGAATGATCCCTTATCCAACGGACCGACAAACGCTTCCGAGCCACATTTGACCCAAAGTCAACTCCCGAACTCGAGAGAGGTCCAAAGGACTTTCGAAGGTCTGTGAAATACCTTCCCAACGGTATGCATCGTGCGCGATTCTGACCAACGGTTTGCCCTCGGCGGCCAATTTTCTGAAAAATCCTGAAGCGCACTGCCAAATGACAGGTCCCAGACCCTGCCTATCGGCACCTGCCGATAGGTAGTGGCATGGAAATGCCGATCGGAAGACCCCTGGGCCTATAAAAGGAGGTCTTGGCCTAATTTTCAAGGGAGCTCAGATGAGAAGCAAAATCACTCTCAGAAAAACCCCAGAAATCTCTCTCAAAGGCAGCGTGATTCCAACTTCCAAATCCCATTTTCACTTCCACTTTTCATCATCCCTTCCATCAAACTTGATGAATTAACCACGCTCCATCATCACCCAAGTGAAAGGACTTGTTTTCAACATTCAAGATCAAGCTCAAAGTCTCCAAGAAGGTCCATCTTTCTCACCTTTCTCTTCAAATCTTCTTAAATTTGCAATAACTTGTTTTCTTACTTAGCATTATTATTATCTCATCTCACACACCCTAAATATACTTTTTATTTAGTATTATTGCACATCTCTTATTTTCATATAAATAAAACCCAAAAAATAAGAAAAATAGGGTTTGCTCATAAATTTCAAATAGGGATTCTCACACTTTTTCCACACTCTTCTCACAACTAAAACACTTTTTCTACACACACACACACACACACACACACACACATACTCACAAATAAGAGATCCCCATTTGGATTTATGGGATAAACCCCACCCCTCATTTTGTATGCGAACTACATGGACTTTGACGCCTTTATAGGCTACATAGGCGTCTCGGGGTAAAACCCGAGACTCGAGTCCTTTTCCAACTTTTTCTCTTATTTTCTATCTCCTCTTTATCTCATTTTCTATCATATTCAATATATTCGTTCTTAGTGGCGTATTATTCCACATGCGTTATCGTTCCCTTATAACGATCAACGCAAGGGTAATCGCGCAAATCCTATTTTTTATATTAATCTCACATTCCTACGAATGACTCGCTTTATCTTTTCCATGATTCAAGTCGAGGATTCCTACCTCCATTCTATATATACACATGCACACATATCATGGGGGGAAATATAGAGGAAAATAGCAAATATCCATGAGAGATCGAAAGGGCGGAATGGGTGCCTAACACCTTCCCATTTCGTAACTAAGCCTCCGAACCCTTCTCGAATCATTTTGGTTTCGGACGCACCAGTATGTCTTTGGATGCCATCCTTCGGGGTGGATTCCCCTTTTTCTTTTGTCTATTTTGAGTAAAATAGACTGGCGACTCTAAATCTCTCTACATTCTCCTGAGAGGGGGATGCGCGGGACCCAAAGGATTCCTTCTCCCTCCGCGACGGGGATCGGGGATGGCCACAGTGGCGACTCTGCTGGGGATATGTGTTATATTTTTAGGGCTTGACTCTGTTTACATGGATGCTATATTTATTTATATTTCCCCCATATCTTCCTATCCCCCTTTCTCACATGTGTATCCCATGCTTATGCTTCTATTCGCACACTTGTAGAAAATTCTCCATGTACACTTCACACCACGTGCACCTAGGATCACATGTATATCCCCATGTTGCACGCATCACCCATCCATACTTGGTGTACCTTTTGGGGTACTTGTACTTGGCTCCCTGTTTTGGCCTAATCAAGAAAGGCATTCTCATCATAAGATACTAATAAGAGAATCATGCATGATTCACACGATATCAACAAAGAGCATTGCTATTTACCAAATTTAACCCAGTAACTGGAGGGTCACTTCGTGATGGGCGCTGGTCCGGCAGGTCGCAGTTTGCCTAAGCGATATGACTCTCACCTTTCATTGGCCAAGTACCTTCGACGTATATCGAACGGTTCCCCCACATCGTACCGCTTGATCGAAGTCATGATGGGAGGTATATCGCAGGGAATTCGTTCACGTACGCCGAGTATATCGAATTCGCTCTCACACGTATCATCCCCACGAGGTATATGGTGAGGCAATTCACGTACACTCAGGTATATCAAATGGCTTGTCCACACATACCGATTGCCCACAAGAGCAAGACGTATATCGTGGAAGTCACGCCAAAGGGGGGAACCCATGCCGATTCACCCAACCAACTGTATACCCTCATATAGGTGTCAAACCTAGGACACGCACTTTAGATTGCCGGTTTCAACCCGAAACTCTGTCGAAATTCCGAGTCGGCCTGCCTTCCAATTTTCGCACATTTTTGAAAAAAATGGGACCCTGTCTGCGAGCCTGGTTACAAGTCCAAACGTAGCTTTGCATATATTAAGACCCCCCACTTTTCCAGGCTCGAGTCCCGTCCGGCATTGCATTTAGGAGAATTAAATACAAGTGAGAACATAATAATCATGCTGAGTTTCTTCTCCAAAAAAAAAGTCCAAAAACATTTCTCCCCTCCTTTATTAAAAAAACAAAAAACAAAAACATTTCTCCCTTCTTTATTAAAAATACAAAAAAAATTCTCCCTTCTTTATTAAAAATCCAAAAACATTTCTCCCTTCTTTATCAAAAATCTAAAAATAGTTTATTCCTTTTTTTCTCAAAAATAAATCTCATCCTACGCCTTCTCAGGTCGATCGCACGCCCTTGGCTTGGCTCCTTATTGCCTTCGGTCTTCAATAAAATCACCCTAGAGTTTCATCCGCTCCTCTACTACTTCTTCCGAGTCCGGAATCCATCCATCTTCCATGGAGAATGCAAATCAACCATCAGTCATACAACCGGATCTGCCGACAATCCTAGCTCAGCTCGTGGCCAAGATTGATAACCTCCAAGCTGAGGTTCGAGAAATGCAACGAAACCAAGTCCCTATTCCTCAAGAGCCCGAGGCCCTGTTCCCTCGTGCTATGGGTCCACCTGAGCCTATCTGGGTCCCAAAAGAATATCAGCACACTCCACGTGCCCCTCCTGCTAATGGGTCGCCTCCTGCCCAGCTTCCAATGCCAAACATTGCCCAGCCTATGGCTAACATGCCTGTGGTTGCTGATCCAAAAGAGGAGTTAAATAAAGTCAAAGAGAATATCAAGATGCTCACTAAGAAGTTTGACCAAGTCAGGATCTCTGGGAATTACATGGACTACACCCATATGTCTCCTTATCCTAAAGCAAGGTTACTCGAGAAGTTCAAGATGCCAAATATCGAGAAATTCGGATGGAGTGGACCCCCAATTGTTCATCTTCGCAGTTATCATCATTCCATGATTCTCCTAGGGGCTTATGAAGAGGTGATGGCCCAATTGTTTCAGCAAACTTTGAAGGATAGTGCCCTCCGATGGTTTTTATCTCTTGAGGAATCCAAAATCCATAACTAGGAGGATGTAGCCCGAGAATTCATGTCGTAGTACAAATACAACAAAGAGCTCGAGGTCACCCGCCATGATTTAGATTTGCTTAAACAAAACTCTGGAGAATCCGTCAGTAACTTTATAGCCCGATGGAGGGAAAAAGCAGCTACCATGACCGATCGGCCATCTGAGGAAGAACAAGTCAACATAGTGAAGAATAATTTCTTGCCCCATGTTCGAGCAACCATGGGAGGACAGTACTAACCCCACTTTCGAGCTCCCAGAGAAGCAGGAATAGAAATCGAGGAAAGTCTTACCAAGATAGAAGTTGAACCGAAGAAGGTGTCCAGACAGTTCACCCCTTGAAAGTATGACAAGCCTGCCAATGCTACAGTCTCAACCATCAACAACATCTCTCAACCAATCGCATCATGGGCACCAGAAAGTCGCCCTGCCCCCATCCGAAGGGAATACACTGAGCTTCATGCTCCCCTCTCCAAAGTTTACCAAGCCCTGTTAAGCCGAAACCTGATTAAGCCTTTGGATCCACGTCCATTGCCAAATCCACTCCCAAGAAACTTCAAGATCGACGCTCATTGTGCCTTCCACCAAACAGCTGGCCATACCACCGACCAATGCTTTCACCTTCGGAACATGATCCAAGATCTCATTGATCGGGGTACCATCGCCCCACCAGCCAATCACTACGCACAACCCACTCCCAAATCACACCAATGCCATCTTCTTGGAAGAAAACCTGAATTTCAATCCATCAACCCAAATCACACCCCTATACCCTCCTAGACCTCTTCAAATTTTCCCATATTTCCTCCTACACCCTACTAGCCTCGCTGATCAAGCACTGTCACTCCTTACCAGAGCATGCATCACTGTTCGTACCCGTTCTGAAAGTGGAAGTATGGAATTGTCAGAGGTATTAAATCAACTCCTAGCGTTCAGGCTGAAATTACCCCCACAGATGATTATCGATTGCCAGAGGTTCAACGCGATGTTTTTGAAAGCACAAAAATAGGCCCGAGAATCAGATAGTTGGGTGGTACCAACCGATGAAGTCAGCTTAGAGGATGTTGTCCATATCATGGCGAAAAAACTCAGGCAAACCAACAACATTTGCAGTATCACCGGGTTACTTGACACTTTGAAGCTACAAGGGCGCTTGGTCCCTTGAATCACACATATCCCCACAGAATGGGAAGGCCTATATGAGGAATCCATTAAAGTTGTGGAATGCATTGAATTCACGAAGGAAAACATGATTGTTTCCACCGGATGGGGGGAAGAATTCGAAGATTCAAATGAAGAACAAGCTTCAGGAAGAACTGGCCCAGTAGCCGACATATATGGGATGATATCATTTGAAGAACTACTTGGAGAAATAGACAGGGTCACAGAACAACCTGAGATTGACGAGGAAACTGGATTTAAGTTTTTCCCTTCTTCAGTAAATCACATGACCAGATCTGGGAGACATTACCAAGTTCCAAGCTCGCTACCAGCAAATGACAATGGGAAGGGCGCTGAAAACCTTCCTATGCCAGAAATGACCCTCGAGAAGAGAAAGATCCTCGACCAACTAAAGAAAACTCAAGCTAACATCACTCTATGTGGGCTTTTCATGTCTTCCCAGCTGCACAGAAATGATTTAATCAAGATGCTCACAGGACCCATAGTTCCTCCTTCTACCACACCAGAAGATGCGGTAAATTTGGTCGGGTCCTTGACCTCCACCCGAATGCTATCATTTTCTGAAGAAGAAATCCCAGAATTGGGTCGAATCACAATCATGCACTCAATATCTCCATCGAAGTTATGGGGAAGGTTTTACCGCTTTCGCTCATTGATAATGGATCCACTTTAAATGTCTGCCCACTGAGAACCTTCAAATGTTTAGGCCTAAAAGAAAGTGACCTCGCTCTAACCTCCGCTGTCGTGCGTGCCTACGATAATACCCGTCGGGAGGTGATGGGATACATAAAACTTGTAATAGGGGTTGGACCTATAAATCCTGTCGTCAAATTCCAAGTCATTGATATCTCGGCCTATTTCAACCTGTTGCTCGGACGACCCTGGATCCACAGTATAAAAGGTGTCACTTCCTCATTCCATCAGAAATTGAAGTTCTTCGCCGATGGGCGAGTCATCACCATTTTGGACGACGATGAAAATGCCGAGAGTGCAAGCACCAGCGGTCCAATCCTTGAGATACAGCATGGGTCAAATGATATGCTCCTATCAGGATTCTGAGTTGAGCCATCCCTACTCCCAGCAGGGGACGGTTTCAAAGAAAGGGTTTGTCCAGAATATGACCCTCATGGCAATGTCAATGTGATTCAGATGTTCAGAAACATGCACTTCATACCCGGAATGGGGCTAGGGAAAAGGAAGCAAGTAATACTTGAGCCCATCGAACTAAAGAAAGCTTTCCCTCCTTACGGCTTGGGATATATCCCATCAGAACCAGAGCTCAGAATGATCCGCCAGACTCGATCAGAGAGAGGGTTAGACCGCGTCCAAACTATCTCGGGAGACTCTTTAAATGGACGATTCATCAAAGAGGGCGAGGATTTCCCCTTTTGCGATTTTCCAGAACCATGGTACGATCACACAGACAAGAAGATGAAACCTGGAATGGAGATCTTTTTCCAAGATAGCTACCCATGGGCCAAAAGTTTCCCACACCGCGTACAACCTCTCATCAAAAATATCGAGGGACTGAGAAAAGTGATTCCGAAGATTCCTTCAACTTGCAGACACTGGGGCTGGCACATTACATGGTTCACTCAGGCACTACATCAATAGACCCATCCCGTCTGATCAAAGCTGCTGATACACCTATCCTCAACTGGCATGCTGCGCCAGTTCTACCTCTTGAAATCTCCCCTAACCCCAATGTTTACCCTGTTTATTCTTCTGTTGTCTATCTTGGCTCAAATGTAATCGAGACCTCTTTCGATGAGGTTCTCAATGCGGTTTTTCCTATCAATGAAATAAACGAAGATTTTGAGTATCATGTTGTGCCTTACATTAATTGTTTAAATTCTAATCAAACTTTTGATGATGATGATTTTGCAAATGAATAATTCTTAACTGATTTAAATAATGTTAATTACAAACAACATAACCGCGTTCAAGTTAATGAAGAAGAGACCGTTATTATTAATCTCGATTCTAGTAGCCAACTGCGCGAGATTAGGATAGGGGACACCCTTGACGAACATGAGCGTGCACAACTCGAAGAATTGCTGAGAGAATTTGTGAATGTCTTCAGATGGTCCTACGACGATATGCCCGGTATTGATCCTGAAAAGGCTCAGCATGAGATCCCCACTCTCCCAGAGTATAATTCGATTAAACAAAAGTTAAGAAAGCTTCGTACCGAATGGTCACTCAAGGTCAAAGAAGAGGTGGTCAAACAGTTGAATGTGGGTTTCATTCGAGTGATCGAATATCCCACGTGGCTAGCCAACATTGTACCTGTACCGAAATTAGGAGGAAAGGTTCGAATCTGTGTGGATTACCGAGATTTAAACAAAGCCTCCCCAAAGGATGATTATTCGCTACCCAACATCGACATGATCATGGACAACACAGCCAGTCATGATCTCAAGTCATTCGTCGACGGGTTTGCCGGATACAACCAAATCAAGATGCACCCCAACCACCAAGAGAAAACCGCATTCATCACCCATGGGAGACCTTTTGCTACACCGTTATGCCATTCGGCCTCAAGAATGCTGGGGATACATACCAAAGGGCTGCCACAACTATCCTGCACGATCTGATTCTCAAAGAGGTCGAGGTTTACACGGATGATATGATTATCAAGTCCAAAACTAGAGAAGGTCATGCTCCTGCTCTCCGAAAGTTCTTCGAACGACTGTGGCAGTATCAGATGAGACTCAATCCATATAAATACGTCTTCGATGTCACAAAGGGAAAACTTTTAGGATTCATGGTCAGTGAGAAGGGGATAGAAGCAGATCCCGCCAAGCTGAAGGCCATACTTGAGATGCCACCACCCCGAACAGAGAAAGAAGTTCGAGGTTTTCTTGGGAAATTACAATATATCAGTCGGTTCATCAGCCAGCTAACCTCCACCTGCGAACCTATCTTCAAGCTCCTCCGAAAGGATTCAACCAAGGTTTGGAATGAGGCCTGCCAAGAAGTTTTTGACCGAATCAAACAATATCTGAACCAACCTCCAGTTCTCATGCCACCGCAGCCTGGTCTCCCTTTGCTCCTATACCTAACCATAACCGACACTGCAGCTGGGACTTTGCTAGCCCAGTACCTCGAAAACCCCCGCAAAGAAGGAGCCATCTATTATACCAATCGCAAATTGACCGGGTATGAGGTCAACTACGCTGCTTTAGAAAAGGCATGTGTCGCCCTTGTCTGGGTCACCCAAAAATTGCGACACTACATGCTCGCCTTCCCCATTAAGCTCGCATCCTGACTAGATCCCATCAAATACCTTCTCTAGAAACCCGCCTAATCCAGCTAAATGTCTCGATGGTTGATGCTCCTAACCGAGTTCGATATCATGTACGTCACACAGAAATCTGTTAAAGGAAGAGCCATCTCTGACTACCACGCTGACTACCCTGTAGAAGAAACTGATGTCTGGATCGCCGAATTCCCAGATGAAAATGTCCTCTGCACCACTCAAGATTGCCTCAGATGGAAAATTTTCTTTGATGGCACTGCCAACAAAAAGGGATATGGCATTAGGATACTTCTGGTCGCCCCAGATGACTCCCACACTCCCATCGCCATAAAATTGGATTTCCCTTGCACCAACAACATGACAGAATACTAGGCATGCATAGTGGGCCTCAAGGTCGCTCTCAAGAAAGGTATTCAATACCTTGATGTCTACGGGGATTCTACCCTCATCATCGGTCAAGTACTCAGAAAGTGAAAAGTCAAGGACGAAAAGCTCCAAACCTTTCATGCCCAATTAGAAGAGTTAGCCTCCTAATTCTGAGATATCACCTTCTATTACCTACCCCGAGCAAAGAATAACCTAGCCGATGCCCTCGTTGCCTTGGCCTCCATGGTCGACATGCCCGAGGGAATAACAATGAACCCCTTTCTAGTACAAAAGAAAGACAAACCGACACATTGCTAACATATTGATCTTGTCTCCACAGAAGACCCCAAACTAGCCGATTGCTGGTACTATGATATTTGGTGCCTCCTCAGGTATGGTAGGTATCCCGAGGGTTCCAACAAGAATGAATGAGCTACCCTCCGAAGGTTGGCCGCCAAGTACATCATCTGTCATAAAGCACTACTCAAGAGGAATTTCGATGGAACTCATTTGCACTATATTGCAGGGGCAGACATTGAGAAGATAATGCAGAAAATCCACAGCGGGGAATGCGAACCCCACATGAACGGTCACATGCTTGCTAAGAAGATCATCCGACAGGGCTACTATTGGACCACCATGGCCCAGGATTACACCGCCTATGTTCGAAGATGCCCTAAATGCCAACAGTTCTCCAACCTCCAACACCTACCTTCACGAGAATTATACAACATGACTTCTCCCTGGCCGTTCTCCACCTGGGGTATCGACATCATAGGGAAGGTTACGCTAAAGGCATCAAATGGGCATGAGTTCATCCTAGTTGCCATTGATTACTTCACCAAATGGATCAAAGCTGAGTCATACGCTGTATTAAATGCCAAGAAGGTGGCCAAATTCATCAAGAAAAATATTATCTGCCGATATAGGGTCCCACACGAGCTAGTGTCAGATAACGGGTTACACTCTGAGGCAGAAGTCCCAGAAGTTGTCAACGAGTATGGGATTGAGAGACACAAATCTTCTCCCTACCGACCTCAGACCTATGGTGTAGTTGAAGCCACCAATAAAAACCTTAAAGCCATCATCAGTAAGATGACCGAAAGTTATAGGTATTGGGCCGATCGGATCCCGTACGCCCTCTGGGGCTATCGAACCTCAATCCAAACCTCTACTGGGGCTACCCCTTACTCCCTGGTCTACGGCATGGACGCAGTCCTACCCGTGGAGCTGGAAATACCCTCACTATGCGTCATACTCAAAAGCAAGGTTAGTGAAGAAGACTGGTGCCAAAATCATCTTGATGAGCTATCCCTTCTAGATGAAAGAAGATTAAAAGATCTTTATCACATACAGGGATACCATCGTCGAATAGCGCAATCATTCAACAAGAGAGTCAAGGACCGCGGTGTCCGGGAGGGGGATTTAGCCCTCAAGGAGATGATAGAACCCATCTGGGACCCCAGAGGAAAATTCAAGCCCAATTAGAGTGGCCCTTACATTGTGAAGAAGATCTTATCTGGCGGTGCTGCCATGCTCACTGACCTAGATGGGGAAGAGATGGCTCGTCCAGTCAATCCGGACCGTCTCATGAAATTCTACTCCTAGTCCGAAATCTCGGCGTGCTACGACTATTCTCAACCCCTTTCTATTCTAAAAAAAACTCTTCATTTCCCTCTACCTAGAACTACGTGGGCTTGATTCTCTACAAAAACTATTTTAAAACTTTTTCAAAAAACCCCAGAGGTACGTAGGCAGCTCATACTCCTCACATGAGTGCGGCCCTTTTCTTTTTCACAAAAATATATTCTTTTCTTATCTCCGAGAATGACAGCTTCTTCTAAACATCTACTTGAACAAAAGGATTATGCATGCCTTAGCAATCGGTATAGATAATTCAAAATACAAAATTTATCGAAAGGCACAGCCGGATGATTAGAAACTTGCTTATTTCATTAATAAGAAACTACAGTACGGATTACATAAGAAAAAGGAACGGATAACTCCCTTCCCCCTATTACCATAAAAGCCAGATAAAATCCCCCACATCTGTTACATAAATAAACTCCCCAGGAGTCCTACCCACAACTACCCGAAGAGCCTGCACCCTCATCATCTACATCCTCAGGACCCCAAGTTTCCCCTGCCTAAATAGAGTGTCGCAAACATTCCATGGATCGATGAGCCTTAACCATCTTCGAAAAGACCACAACACCCCCTTCCATGGAGTCAGATAAAATAAGCCACCTTTGACCAGTCTCTACTACCAACATCTTGATAACTACTTTCCTCCACAACCACCTCATATAATCTTTAGGGACATGCCAAACCTTCCCGACAGACTGAGAGGGACGGGTCAATGGATGCCGATTCTCCCATAAAGATCCAAGCAACAGACGCAAGCGCTCAGTCAAATCTTCTACCGAAAAGAAATTTGAGGTCCGAAGGGGCACGACCTGCGCCCAGCCAAATAGGCGCAAAAGCCACCAAGGGAAATAAAAAGAGGTCTGTCTGAGACCAACCAGCCGCACATTTGAATACTCTCATAGCTCCAGAATAGGCTGCAACTGTCCCCACCAAGGAACTGACCAATATAGCCCACGAGCCCCATACTCCCCAAACCAATTCTCCCAGTTCTCAACATACAGGCCAACACGGATAAAGTAGCGTGAAAATAAGTTGGGTACAACCGACAAAGGATATTCTGGAGGAGTTGGCAAGCAGAATCTTTCAGACAACCATATGAACAGCATCACAGGGCTACCCCTCAAAAAGTCAGAACGACCTTCTCTCCAGGCATCCAGGCCATTCAGAGTCTCCGCCAATATCACCACCGCAGGATTGCGACGGTATGACATCCATGAAGTAATGTCTGTAAGTTGTGGGTCCACTCGCACCTCCCCAGTCACCAACAATAATTTTGAAACTAGGCCCAAAACAATGGCTCCAGCATAACCAGCATCACCTACTTCCCGCAAATGCATGGACTGCAACACCGCCGGGAGGGAGATCATTCCTCCAGAAACTAACGATCTAGCTGCCGAAGGCGAGATATGAAGAAGCCCGACCAAGAAATCCCTAGGAGAGCGGGAAAATTCGGGTAAATCCGCAGCAACACTGGGACTCACACCTAGTATGGCAAAAAATTCCTCGTAGGTAGGACAAACTTCTTCCAACCCAAAGCGGAATACATGGTCTTCGAGGTACCCGAATTGTACTGCTGCCATCAGCATATTCCACTCAATAGGTCGATTACGCCACAAGGAAACTCGGTGCATGTTGAAAGCATCATAGTCGACATTATATGAGCACATAGCTTCCAAGGCTTCGAGGTAATTGACAAACTCAATGCTACCAGGGAGAGCCATTTTGCAAGACTAAGAAATAGTAGGCAGGCAGATGAACATGCAAAGGTGTGATGAAAACACTCCACCCTTCCCCTCTTTTTATACTTGAGAACTCTCACAAAAGACATAATCCCTGCAGAAATTGAAGGAAATCCTACCCCACAAGGTACTAAAGGCTGAAGAGGGTACCAATCAAAGCTTTCAATTGATAGGACTGGACTGAACTGTCGATAGGCAGGCCAGGGTGCTTACCGATCGGCAACCCCCCCCCCCCCCCCCATTTTTGGAAATTTCCTCCTTTCCTCTTTTTTCAAATCTGAAAACTCAATGAAAATAAATTGATATTCTCAAAAGAATTTCAAGAATCCTGTTTTCTCCTTGTGGGATTCCCCTTTTTAAATAAAACAGCTTTCCTTTGAAAAATTCCAAAATACTCCTGTTTTACGATCTTAGTAGCAAATTAAAAAGAGCATGTGCATGCATTCATTCATCATTAAAATAAAAGATAGTAAAAAAAAACTACATTGCATATATCTGTTTTCTGTATTACATCATTTTTGCAGCAAATAAAAGAAAAAGGCAAAAACAACGGAACTCAGCCCGAACCAATTCTCTCTCTCTATTTCTCTCTCTCTCTCTCTCTCAAGAGCTTCCACCCCTCCGACGTGCTCTCTTCCCCCTACGGCGAGACGACGCACCCCCACTACCTGAGCCAGAGTCTTCCCCGGACTAGGCTAACGGCACCAAGAAAGAAGGAACAGGGACAGCATCCCGAATGATGATATCAAATCTCTGATGTCTCTCAGCCAAGTGGTCGACACCCGGATTTGTTGCAAGGAAAAGGCAGAATCAGTATCAAGCAAAAGAAATCAAAAAGAGGAAAAGGATTGAAAGGTTTACCGTAGGACGAAGGACCTCCTCTGTTAAGCCCATCTCATCCGGATCCATCGCGAGGGGACGGTGCAGCATCGGTACTATCCCTCCATCATCCCTTCGGATGTTGTACGAAGGAGTGTGCAGCCGAACAAAAGGGACCTCCGATGTCACCGCCGCCGCAGGTGCCGACGGACCAACACCACTGTGGGAAGACCCCACCGCCTGACTCGAACCAGCAGGATGGAAAGGCAAGGCATCATGTATGCTGGGCGCCATCAACCAGCTCGTCACAAAATCCATGTAGTCATACGGCGCCTCCGTATCAGTGTACAACGCATAGGACTCGCCAATCATCGCTGTGATCCTCTCATCCTCCGACAGCTGTCGCTCCCACCTCATAGACGCAGGAGGCTGTGCGGGTGGCACCACCACCTCCTCCTCGACAATCTGACGAATCACCCTCTCCCTGAGGTACCAGGAATGGCCGAGCTCATGCGCCAACAAACACCTCATCTGCGTATTCATCCTAGTTATCCCCGTATCCTGAATGACTCTCCCCCAAGGATAAAAAGTCACCTAAAAATCCCCAAGCATACATGAGTGAATACAAGATCAGAAGGTGCAAAAACGAAGACTGAAAAGGAAAGGACCTTACTCGACCACTGGTCAGGTCATTCAAGACCTGATGCACCGCCTCCAGGGAAAGAGATCCCTTCGACTGTCGGTTGGCCTTACACCATCGATATAGTCGGTAGAAGTCCCAACGGTGTCGTCCTTCAGAGCAATCAGCGGAGTGTTGCACCCAATCACCTCATAGAACCACGTCTGAATTCACGAGCAAAAAGAGGCGCATAAGGAAAATGCGAATGCATGAAAGGAAAATGCGAATGCATGAAATGAAAATGCGCAAAGTAAAGAATACCTCAAGGAGATACGTGGCTCCAGTAAAAGTCTGCCAGCAGCACCGGCTGAATGTGTCCAAAGAAGAGTAAAGGGTCTCCAAGGTCAGACTCCCCCAATCATAGAAAGGGATGTTCGAAAACATCCTCAAGTACGGAAGAAACCACAAATGGACGACGTCGCCGCTCGATGCCACCATGAAACCTCCCAACACCAACAAGATAAATAACCGGGCCATCTGCCTCACTTGCAACCCGTCCTCCACATCAACCACCCTGCTCAGCAAAACATCCTTCAGCAAGGACAGCCGGATAGAATCTCCAGAAACTATCCTCATCACATCACCAAGTGCCGCATGCACCGCCTCCGGCCTCACCCTCAAGGAGCGATCCACCTCTATCTTCTCCCCATCACAATCCAGCCCCAACAGTTGCTGCACATCTATGGGAGTCACAGTCATCTCCCCGAAGCCAAAATGAAAGGTGTGGGTAGTGTCCCACCACCTCTCCCCCAAGGCACACAAAACTGCTGTCGAATAAAGCGTCTCATCCAGCGCAGCCGCCAATCTCCCAAAGCCCGCTGATGATACCATCCAGCACACCACGGGTGGAAGATGCTCCCATACATCCTTAAACCCCGTCGTCCCGCGGGCACGCATGTTCTTCAAATTACTATTCGAGTGGCAAAAGGAAAAATTCAGTCAAAGGTCAAGAAAAAGGAAAAATCACCCAAAAAGAAAGGAATGCCAAAGGTCAGGTTACTTACATAATCGCCGGGAATCACTCTCGAAGAGAGATGACGGGACGGCTCCCATAGCAAGGTCCGCTCATCCGCAACCAGCTCGAATGCATCGAAGGCATTCTCGTTCCCCAAAGCAAGGGGCACCCTGTCCCTCCAATCCACATTCGCCCAGTCATCAACGGTCAACCACTCCCGGTGGACAGTGGTTCTCACAAAGGCGGCCATTTCTTGAAGATCAGAATGTTAAAAAAATTCGCAGAGAGAAATCGCAGAAAGAGAGAAGGCAAGAAGATGTGAAAAATGAAGGGGATTCTCCCCCTTTATATAGGATGCCAAGCGCCATGCCGATCGGCACCTCCGCCCTTCATACCGATCGGCACTGACTCCTCACCTTCCCAAGGTAGTCCAAAAGTCCGTGCCACTGCTGAATGACACACCTTAGTCTATGGCGACCGGCACCCCCCTTAAAATTTCGTACAGAAATCCCCAAAAAATAGTAGAAAGCCTCGAAAAATCCTCAAAAAATCCCAAGAGGGATTTAGAACATTTTCATCAAGAAAATATTCGCACTCCTTCAGGAAAAACCTCTTTTTCCCTAGAAGAACCCCCAAAATCCAAGAGAATAACCTCTCGAGCAATGCGCCCGGACCACCTAATTACCTCCTCAGCAGAGTTCACGACCTCAAACCGGTTATCTCCCCAACAATCATCTCCTCCGCTCAAATCAAAGACACAAAGCCCCCCAGCCATCGGCTACCCAGTGTGAAACAATATCGCATGGTATTTTTCCCAGCAGATTTCAGAAGAATCACTCGCCCCAGGTGATCTCTACCAAAGGACGATCCAAATCTTCTCCAACTCATTCATCGATCCCCAGCGGAACCTTAAATCCAATTCTTATCCCCAGTGGAACTCTTTTCTTTTCCCAAAGGAAATTCAATCACTCTTGGGTCAGAATTGACCCCGGTCTTGGATCGTCACCTGAGTTAGGTCAGAATTGACCTCGTTCCTCGGTCGTCACCACTCTTGGGTCAGAATTGGCCCCAGTCTTGGATCGTCACCTGAGTTAGGTCAGAATTGACCTTGATCCTCGGTCTTCACCACTCTTGGGTCAGAATTAGCCCCGATCTTGGATCATCACCTGAGTTAGGTCAGAATTGACCTCGGTCCTCGGTCGTCACCACTCTTGGGTCAGAATTGACCCCGGTCTTGGACCGTCACCTGAGTTATGTCAGAATTGATTTCGGTCCTCGATCGTCACCACTCTTGGGTTAGAATTGGCCCCGGTCTTGGATCGTCACCTGAGTTAGGTCAGAATTGACCTTGATCCTCGGTCGTCACCACTCTTGGGTCAGAATTGACCCCGGTCTTGGATCGTCACATGAGTCAGGTCAGAATTGACCTCGGTCCTCAGACGTCACCACTCTTAGGTCCTCAAAATCAACCTCGACCCTCTGAATCGGTCATCCTCGCTTCCTTAGGTCCTCAAGACCGGCCTCGATCCTTTAAACTAGGCATTATCCGGTGTCTAATCGACGGCTATCATTTGTTCCAAACTTACCCATTGAGGGGCTCTGTAGACACCTCATTCTGTTACCCCTAACTCTCCTTAGGGCCCTAGTACCTCCATTCATCACTGTAAACCCTGGTCACATCCCGAGTACTGACCTGAAAGCCATCGGGCACTCCCTGGCTCAGTTTGACCTAAAAGTCAAACTCTTTTTCTCGACCGAGACTGAATGAATCTTCAAAGGGCACTGAATACCCTTTCCAACGGTCTGACCCGTGCATGATTCTAACTTACCATGCGTACGAACGATCCGTTTGCGTCCGAAGCCCAACCTAGAGGCCACCGGGCGCTCCCGGGATTTGTTTGACCTAAGTCAACTCTTCATCTCAACTGAGGCTGAATGAATCTTTGAAGGGCACTGAAAACCCTTTCCAACGGTCCATCCCGTGCACGATTACGACTTTCCATGCGGACGAATGATCCGTCTGACTCCGAGAGGTCACCGAATGCTTCTCGGGCCCAGTTGACCAAAGTCAACTCCCCGAACTGGGTCAAAATCTTTGGAATGTCGAAGTACATCTCCTAACCTTTCTAACAGTCCACCCCATGCATAATTCGGACCTACCATGCGGACGAACAATCCATTTGTGTCCGAATGATCCCCCGTCCAGCGGACCGACAAATGCTTCCGAGCCACATTTGACCAGAAGTCAACTCCCGAACTCGGGAGCGATTCAAAGGACTTTCGAAGGTCTCTGAAATACCTTCCCAATGGTATGCCTCGTACGCGATTCTAACCAACGGTTTGCCCTCGGCGGCCAATTTTCCGAAAAAGCCTGAAGCGCACTGCCAAATGGCAGGTCCCAGACCCTGCCTATCGGCACCTGCCGATAGTTAGTGGCATGGAAATGCCAATCGGAAGACCCCTGGGTCTATAAAAGGAGGCCTTGGCCTAATTTTCAAGGGAGGTCAGATGAGAAGCAAAATCACTCTCAGAAAAACCCCAGAAATCTCTCTCGAAGGCAGCGTGATTCCAACTTCCAAATCCCTTTTTCACTTCCACTTTTCATCATCCCTTCCATCAAACTTGATGAATTAACCACCCTCCATCATCACCTAAGTGAAAGGGCTTCTTTTCAACATTCAAGATCAAGCTCAAAGTCTCCAAGAAGGTCCATCTTTCTCACCTTTCTCTTCAAATCTTCTTAAATTTACAATAACTTGTTTTCTTACTTAGCATTTTTATTATCTCATCTCACACACCCTAAATATACTTTTTTTAGTATTATTGCACATCTCTTATTTTTATATAAATAAAACCCAAAAAACAAGAAAAAGAGGGTTTGCTCATAAATTCCAAATAGGTATTCTCACACTTTTTCCACACTTTTTCTACACACACACACACATACTCACAAATAAGAGATCCCCATTTGGATTTATGGGATAAACCCCACCCCTCATTTTGTATGCGAACTACGTGGACTTTGATTCCTTTATAGGCTACGTAGGCGTCTCAGGGTAAAACTCGAGACTCGAGTCCTTTTCCAACTTTTTCTCTTATTTTCTATCTCCTCTTTATCTCATTTTCTATCATATTCTATATATTCGTTCTTAGTGGCGTATTATTCCACATGCGTTATCGTTCCCTTATAACGATCAATGCAAGGGTAATCGCGCAAATCCTATTTTCTATATTAATCTCACATTCCTATGGATGACTCTCTTTATCTGTTCCATGATACAAGTCGAGGATTCCTACCTCCATTCTATATATACACATGCACACATATCACTGGGGGAAATATAGAGGAAAATAGGAAATATCCATGAGAGACCGAAAGGGCGGAAGGGTGCCTAACACCTTCCCATTTCGTAACTAAGCCTCCGAACCCTTCTCGAATCATTTTGGTTTCACACGCACCAGCATGTCTTCGGATGCCAACCTTCGGGGTGGCTTCGCCTTTTTCTTTTATATGTTTTGAATAAAATAGACTGGCGACTCTAAATATCTCCACATTCTCACAGCTCACAAATCGACGCCGGTCGAAGCTCTCTCCCAAGAGGGGGACGCGCGGGACCCGAAGGATTCCTTCTCCCTCGACGACGGGGATCGGGGATGGCCACAGCACGTTCGGGGGAATTTTAGTAATTTTACACTTCAGGATTTTTGCCTGAAGTATTCACGAAAGTTGTAGCCCTCGGACTAAGCTTCGTGTGGCCATAGACGATGCTTGTATCGGAGTCCGAACGAAATAAACACGGATCTTTAATCGAAAAGAATTATAAGAGATTCATTAACAATTTCATAATTCCACCCATGTCCCATTTCTCTATTATAACAAATCCTATAATTCCTTCCATGTCCCTAAAACATTTTTTGCAGCAAATGGAATGGCGATTCGGGTTTTGGCTCAGGTTTTGGGTCCATACCAAATTCGGGACTTTCATCCCAAATTGAAGCTTCAGTCGCGTGTGGATATAGTTGCAGATCAATTGGCTCGAGTTTTTGGAGTACCCATTTTGACCATTTCCAAGCTTTGGCCAACAATGGTGGGTTTTGGTTTCTACAAGTGGGTCTTGATTTTTTTTTGTTAGATGCGTTGGATTTGTAACAGATTGGGTCTTGCAAATTGGGCTTGGACCATCCACGGAGGTCATATCTCGGTTTGGGCATAATCGCACTTGGATCTCGGCCATGGTGGATTTTTTGTACAAAGTGGGTGCTGCAGATTTGTGTGTGGGATGTCCAGTAACTCGCGGTTGACCGACGACTAACTCACGATCGACAACTATTTGGGTTTTTGTCGTGGAGTCAGACCAGTGTGCTTCCCCCCATTTGTGCGGTCAACCGACGTGAATGCCCGGTCGACTGGTGCTCTGATTTTGCCGAATCCTTTTGCTGCTATTCTTTCTTTTCAATTTTTTCATTTTCTTTTTCTTATTTCTTTTGTTGTTTAATTAAAACTTAACCCTTTTTATTTTTCTTTTATTAGTTAATTGTAACTTAGTATAAATAGCAAGTTTAGTTTATTTTTGTAACTCTCTTATTTTTTTAGTTCCTTTTCTCTCTTTAGACCTAGGTTAGAGAAATATTGGGGTTTATTTATGGAGACACCCCTCCCCTCATTTTGTGTTGGTTTTCCCCATTAATGTAAGTGCTACTTTACTATTCATTGTCTCCCTCTCTTATTTATGCTTTGTTCCTTTAATTTCCATGCTTGTTATTTATTTCTTGCCTAGATAATTATTAGTGTTAATTTAATTAGTGTGCTTTAATTAATTAGTTGCAATTTATTTAATGTCATTTAAGATGTTTAGGAGCTAGTTTAATCTAGGTTGTGTCGGATTGAACTCACTTCGGGTTGACGGGTTACTTTGCTTTGGTGATGGAGTTTTATGTGTTTATTTCGAGTGGATTGTCCTAGTTATTATGCCTAGGCGATTTAATTGGGTATATCATGTATGCTCCAAATTTATGACCTTGCATGCGTAATTTTTGGGATATTTTTTTACGCCAAAATCATATTAGCCTTTTATATAAATTTAGGGGTGTGATAACTTTTTATTTAATTAATTGACGGAACGAGACTCAATCTTAATAATTCTTGAGCCCATGTAACCATTTTATACTAATTAACTCGGGTGAGGGGCATTCGACGCAACCTATAGTTTTTATTTGCTTTGTTAATTTTAGTTTAAATACACTCGCCTAGTATAATCTTTCCCTTTTTGCATCTTTTCCTTTTTGTTTATAATTATCTTTTACACTTTTATTTTAGTAATATTAAATCAATTAAATTCTAGCATCTTGTCTTTATGGATTTGATACCCGGACTGGCCGCTATACTCCCTTAAAAGAGTGTAGTCATAGTTTATGTTTTTGTATAGAGTTGGTGGGCCGAATATAACAAACGACTGACATCGGTGCCGTGACACCGCTACAAAACCCTTATCTATCAAATGGTGCCGTTGCTGGGGACTTTTTGTTTTAGAATTTATTTGATTTAGTATTTCATAGTATTTTCTTTCTATTTGTATTTTTTGCCTAACAGTTTTGTAGGACTTCTACATTTGAGCGCTAAGAAACGCTTGAATTTTTCCCGCGCGCATTTACTTTGTGGAATTCTTTGCTTCGATCCATTTTTAGGGTAAGCATGTCTTATTCCAATCCTTTCGGTAATCATTACGATAATTCTCAAAATCCTCGCAATCCTTTGACTTTTGGTCAATACTTAGAGTCCCAAAAAATTTCAAATTCAAAAATGACTTTGGGCAAGTATTACAAAAGTCAAGCTTTGGAGTGCGTGTATTTTGAGGAGGAGGATGATAACGATTTTGGGCCTCTAATTCCTTATAATAAGAATTTTGAAACAAATTGCAATAGCTTTCAAAATTCTTATAATAATGAGCTTAAGTATAGTTTCGATAATAATTTCCAAACTTCTCATTTCCAAGAATTCGCGCCTCGACCCATGACTTTCGGTGAGGGATTGCGCATGCTTGAAAATGAGAAACTTGAAAATCGTTATCGGGAAGAAAATATTTTTGGGAGCATGAATTCGATTTATTATTTGAATCTGACGACGATTTTTCTTTCGAGACTTTTGAAGTCGAGGAATGTTTTGAACCAAATGAGGTTTTTGTGCCTACTTTGGAACAAACCATTGTTGACTTTGCCCATTACATAATAGATATTGAAAGTGAGGATGAAATGGAAGTAATATCCATTTTCAATGAAATGATTTCTTCCTTGGCCCCCAAAGAAGAACATTTCATTGAAAATGATCTAATTTCCTTCGAAACTCAATCTTCAGGCGATGATGACTCATCTCTTGAGTTTGAATTTCTTTCCTCCCCATTTTCATTTTCTGTTATCACACCGTGACAAGTACCCGATGAATTGGTTCTGAACTTTAATGTGTTAAACATTTTCACCGATGAGGAGTACCTTCTCGAGTCGCCTTCCATGATCGCATCTTTGCCTTCATGTGCGCCCCCTCACATTCCAATTTCAAAATACTTGGGAGAAAATTTAATTTTTTTGTACCTCTTGTGTTTTTGTCACCCGTCTTATCCAAATCCCCCATCCTCCCTCCAAAATTTTTAATTGGGGATGGTTAATTTCTTACGCCTTACACATGCCTTCCGTTGTTCAAATGGAAATATTATTTTTCGGGAGGCATGCATGAGAGGGAGGGTCCACCGTGGATCTTTCAAAGCCAAATCTTATTCTAGGTGGACCCTCAAAAATTTCAACTTCTAGTTTATAGTTAATTAAAAGTTAAAATTGTAGGTTGTAAATAGTTAGTTGTTATTTTCTTTATTTTTCTTCTTTATTATTACTTATAGTCAAGTGTAATTAGTTAAAAATTTTATTCTTTCTTTTTGTTATGCTTTGGTACTAACATGTTTTATAGAATCTTTAGAGTTGTACTTTTCGGAGATGGCTCCATTATGGATAATATCTTTTCCTCTCTTTAACTTGGTTCTTAATTTATAATGAGGACAATGTCAGGTTTTAAGTTAGGGGGTGTGGGATATTCTATCCATTCCTTAGTTGTTTCTTTGATTTGATTATATGTTATTCCCAAGCATGCTTTTCTTGTAAAAAAAAAATCAAAAGAATTTTCTTTCTTTTTTCTCCGTTGTTGGGCATTTTGCCTTTGCTTCCGATGATAAATTTTAGTAATTGCCCAATCCAATAGACAACTCAATTATGCACGTTCTCGATTTTGGAAGTTATTAGACTTTAATCCTCAATCATTGATATTATGAATAACTTCATGAATTAAACTTTAATCCCATGAGCACATGTGCCTTTATTATTTTATTGATTTGGTTTAAGATTTTTATAACTCGGTAATCTTTTGTTGCATTGTATATACTTACACCGAGTGACTTTTCGGCTTTTCTTCGTTTGTGAGTGTATACACTATTTTTTCCTCTTTGAAAAGGTTGAATTCGTTGGTAATCTCACTATTCTTTCATTTGATCGTTCATTAATTGAGTTCATATATGAAATGTATTACTTGAGCATGATTTTCAAAGTTTGTTTTGACTCGAGAATTGCGTAAACTTTAGGAAATGATCATAGGCCATCTTTGTTATATCACCCATATTGACCTTGACCTCACCTTAAATGTTTTCTATCGTTAACCCCTTTGAGCCTAAATATTATACTTTCGTTTCATAACCCAAAGTTCCCATAACCAACTCCGAATTGGAGTTATATACCATATGTATTACCTTCCATACCTTTGTTTGGAATATTACTTGGGATTGAATGATGTTGGGTTGTGGTTGCAATTTATGCATATGAGAGTGTGAAAAGTAAAGAAAAGAAAGTGTAGTGAAAAAGAAAAAGAAAAAGAAGAAAACAAAAGAAAAAGTGAGAAAAAGAAGAAAAGAAAAGAAAGAGAAATTTGTATATGTTGTGTATAGTGTTCAATAAGCTTTGATTACTCTCCCCATTTGTATATCTAATGCCTTTTATGGAAGTTGTTTGTCCAATTTTTGATATTGCCCGCATTCTTCCCATTATTCCAAGTTTTCTTTTCGAAAACTTTGAATCCTTACATACATATCCTTCATTTCATACCCTACCCAAACCTACATTATAACCCTATCAAGTCCTATGTGATCTTAGGGTGCATTTAATTTAAAAGTTAAAATAGTTTCGATAATCTGTGAAAATGCATTTCGGGTCCTTTAATGTGTGGTATCTTTCATTGACATTACAATTTTGAATTTCATATGTAGCGTTTTTCATTTGTGACATGTGTCCGACCTAGTTTCCATTTACATTTACTCTTTATGCCCACATGTTCCGTGTGTTAACTCCCTGTTTCGAGTGAATTCACTTGATGAGTGTAATGCCCGTGAGGATTGATTATACGCTTGCTTTAATTTTTATCCAGTTAATTTAAGTTTTTGCCAAATCAAACTTTGCATGTGCTCGCTCCCCTCCCACGTTTTAAGGTTTCAATTCTATGAGGTTCATTCTATAATGTTAATAATATGAACTTTCATTTGAATTCGTTCATTATTCTAAATCCTTTTCATTATTTTTGGGCTTGTCGCATGTGATTGGGCATATTTTGAGGAAACCATTTGATATTTGTGGGTTTCATCCCTGAAAACCCTCACGAGACAACACTCGTCCACTAGGGTAACCTAGGGGTTTAACGGTTTATTTCATATGCTGAATGCAATCGTGTTCCCTACGGAATTGGCATTTATATTTTGATGCATATATACATGTTGTGTTTTTCTTATAGTTCTTCTTGATTTGAATTTCATTGTTAGGGACTAGCAATGTGTAAGTTAGGGGGTGTGATTTGTGTCAAATATTTCATTTAATTACCCTCTAACCTATGCATTTTAGCCCCCTCGGGTACCGTAATTGCTATAATTATGCTCGATAACAAGACAATGGAACGATGAATGTGCAAAGGCATTCCTGGAGTTGAAGAAGTACCTTGGATCACCACTATTACTTTCTTGACTAATGTTGGGAGAAAAGTCGTATCTGTATTTGGCGGTATCTGAGTCCGCAGTTAGCTCTGCGTTGATTATGAAGGAAAATGGAGTTCAAAAGATAATTTATTACACCAGCAAAGCTTTCCGGGGAGCATAAGTAAGATATCCCAAACTGGAGAAATTAGCACTGGCTTTCATTAAAGCTAGTAGACAAATGAAGCCATTCTTTCAAGCCCACACTATAGTGATCTACACTAATATGCCATTAAGACATGCTTTGCACAAACTAGATAAATCTGGAAGATTGATGTATTGGGATGTGGAGTTGGGTGAATATGACCTTATGTATGAACCAAGGACTTCTTTAAAAGGCCAAGTTATGGCTGATTTTATTGTAGAATTAACTTATCCAGAGGTCCTCGAGCAGCAAGGGACTCTAGTCAAGGAACATACAGGAGTCGGTAGACCAACTAAAGATGCACCCGACCAACCCCAAATAGGAAAAACTCTAGAAAAAGACTAACCAGAACCATTTAGTGGAGTACAGGAGATAAAGAATAAATATGAAGAGGAGAAAGATAAAATCTTCCATCAAGGGACTCTAACAAACCAAATGTTTGACTGCAATATCCCCATACGCAGTTTGTACATCGACGGATCATCTTGTGCAACCGGATGTGGAGCTGGAATCATTCTCAATACCCCAGATGAACTAGACATAAAGTACGCTCTACGTTTCCAATTTCAAGCCTCCAATAATGAAGAAGAGTATGAAGCTGTGATTGTTTGTCTAAATCTAGCTAAATTATTGAATGCTAAGCAAGTTGTGGTGTACCACGATTCATAGTTAGTTGTAAATCAAGTGTTGAGTTTATATGGAGCAAAAGGAGAAATGACGACCAGATATTTGGCTAAAACCTTATAAGTAATTTCCACCTTGCTAGGAGTTCAAATGGTTCAGATTCCAAGATTAGAGAATGCCGGGGCATATGCACTTCCTCGGTTAGCTTCAGCAACCAGAACGGAGATACAAATAACTATTCCTATTGAGTTACTTGCTAATAGGATCATTGATGAAGATATGATGGTCAACTTTATTGCAGTTGATATGGGTCCATCTTAGATGGACCCCATAAGAGTATATATTGAAGATGGGATTCTTTTAAATTATCTACTTGAAACTAAGAGGCTGAAATACAAAGCTTCAAGGTATGCACTAGATGATGATGTGATATACAGAAGAGGATTAACTGTCGGTCTACAATGATGTGTGCATCCAACTGAGGTAAAGGATTTAATTGAATAAGTCCATGAAGGTTCCTGTGGAGCTCATGTAGCAGGAAGAATGTTGTTACAAAGAATACATACGCAAGGATACCACTCGCCAACCATGAGAGAAGATTGTGTAGATTTTGCTAAGAAATATGACAACTACCAGAGGTTTTATAGCATACGTAAGGTTCCCCAAGCTCACTTAACACCAATCACTTCACATTAGCCTTTTTCCGTGTGGGGAATTGACTTGGTCGTGCCCCTACCAACCACCCGAGGAAGGTTCAAGTACCTGGTTGTAGCTGTTGATTATTTTACAAAATGGGTGGAAGCTGAACCATTGATTGATATGTCTTATGAAAAGGTTTATCAATTCATCTGGAAAAGTATATGCAGGTATGGCTTACCTTATGCCTTTATAACTGGTCATGGTATACAATTTGATAATAAATAATTCTCTGCTTATTGCGCCCAATCTAATGTCTAAAGAATCCACTCTGCTCCTGGCCATCCTCAAAACAACGACCAAACGGAGGTAATTAATAGAACTTTACTGAACAAGATGAAGAAAAGGTTGGAAAATGAAAAATGAAATTAGATCAATGAGCTACATTTAGTCCTGTGGGCTTACCAAGCAACTTCCAGAACAGCTACTGGAGAAACCCCCTACCTATTGGCACTTGGTACTGAAGTTGTGATCCCTGTTGAGATAGGTTTACCTATGCATAGAGTTCTTAACTTTAATACACCAATTAGAGATTTGATGAGAAGGTTGGATTTAGACATGCTAGAAGAAGTCCATGAAGATGCATCTTTAAGGAACGCAACTTATCAACAAAGGATTGCACATTTCTATAACAAGAGGGTCATGCCGAGCAACTTAAGGGAGGGAGATTACGTTTTGAAGAAGGTTATTCAAAAAAGTAATAAGGTGGAAGCCAATTGGCATGGGGAGTATCGTGTTACTGCAGTTATTCGACCAGGCACGTATAGGATTGAGACTTTGGAAAGGGAAGGGTTCAAAAACCCATTGCACTCAGTTCACTTCAATATTAATGAGAACATGACTTTATGAAACATTATTATTTTGTTGTTTTCTTTTTCGCAGTAGTAGTGTTATGCACTTGTAACATTATGATAATTATAAATACACCAACAAAGTTGATCTGCAAGAACAAAAACTACCAACAATGTTGGTCGTTATCCACAAAGGCCACCAAAAAATTTGGTCGGCATCAGTAAAACCACAAACAAAGTTGGTCGGTATCCACAAAGGCCACCAACAAAGTTGGTCGGTATCAACAAAAACCACCAACAATGTTGGTCGATATCCACAAAGGCCGCGAAAAAAGTTGGTCGGTATCCACAACGGCCACCGATAAAGTTGGTCGGCATCAATAAAACCACCAACAAAGTTGGATGGTATCAAACTCATAAAACCATGCAAGGCAAAATTATAAGTCCCAAATGCTTGGTTAATAAAGACCCGGATGACAAATGTTCATCTAAACTGGGCTAAAAGAAGGAAAAATGTTCTACTCACGCCTAGGAACCAAGGTAACTAGTGTAATTACCATAAAGTTTAGGTACATTAGTAGAACCATGGTGAAGCATCGGTAATTGGTATAAAACTTATGATAATCCCAAGAATATCAATAGAACTGGTGAAAAAATAGAGATTAACTACAACTGTTGGTCCATTCATAGTTAAAGACTAGAAAAACATTCACATACATTCAAAGATTAACCAAGAGTTGATCCATTCACAAAATAAGCTTTTCATTAAATTTAAATGATTACATATTGCTGCTTAAATATGAAGAAAGAAAATACAAAAATTTATTCTATAAGACGCTTTCCTTCAGCTTTAGAAAAAAGATTCATGGCAGATGGAGGATCATCTAAAGTAAAAGGATAATTGATTAAGTTAAGATCTTGAAGCATCCTAGTATTGCTGATACTAGGACGATCAAGAAAATGAGGAGGACAAATGATCTCAAGCTCGTCATGCAATTCGTAATCCCCCAAGTACTTAGAAATCAAACATTGAGGAGCACGATGAACAGGTACCCAATTAACATCCAACTTAAATGGAAGATTATCAAGCTGCAGCAAGCCTGGATCATTCCAATCCCATATAGAGTCATTCTTATCCACCTTTAGTACAGTTAAAGCATTAATCCAACCCCATTTTTAGGATTCATTTTGGGCCTGTTGGAGTCTATCATCATAATATCCCAAAGCTTCATTATAACCACCCATCCGAAATTCTCTGGGTTTCTTATGAAATTTGAAAGTTAGTCTATCAACCTGCGATTGCAGCTTCTTCAGTGCCCCATACTTAGCCTCCAGTTGAGAAGATTGAGCAAATAGTTGCTCAGATAAAGTTTGTAGCTTTTGAGACATTTGAGAAATAGCTAGGTCCTTTGATTTTAATTATACTGCTTGGTTGGTAAGGTCCTATTGGGTCCTAAGTTCCTCGGCTACCCCTATTTCTATCTCAGGAAGAAGAGGCAGACTTAATGTTTTTCAAGGCCTCGAATTCATCTCTCAATGTCGTGTTCTCAGTTTCTAAAAAGGAAGGACCTTTATCGGTACTAACAATAATAGCTCCAGAGGAAGACTTCAAAAGATTCAACTCATTCCTTAAATTACTATTCTCCTCTTCCAGGAGCATGGCAATGGTCCTAGTTTCTTTAATTTCAATCTTAAATAAAGCTTCCTTCGTATTATAAACAGAGACAAACCTATTAAAGCCTTGACCTTCATTCAAACTTTGATACTTCTGCTCATAGATCGGATGCAGCAACACAGTGGATTCCTTATACTGCTCTTGAAGTTCTCTTATTATTTCATAATAGGCAACATTATTTTCTACCGCCCAATCAAGTAAGTACTTTAAATATTTATAAGATTCTTTCACTTGCTCTGAAGCATCATCACTGAGCAATAGGGTAACTTCTTCATCAGACAAGTCCATATGGCTATCTTTGAAAAAATATTGCATTTCCGCAGTATCTCGATATCATGGGAAGATAATTGTTCCATCTTCTCAATAAACTACCAAGAAGAAATAATCACCAATCAAAAACAAAAATGGAGAACATATGTAATCAACAAGAGATAGAAAGGAGAAACAAAAGGATCTTTTATTAATAACAAAGAGTTCAAGTACAATCAAAACAAAGAAAAAAGAAACAACAAAAGTAAAAAATAAAAAAACCGAACAACATTACACCTTCTCCCTATCACTCTCAACCTTCTTGCTCTTCTCAGAAGAAGGGGCTGCAGGTTGGAGTTACTCAGTTTTCTTAGCTAGAGGAACATAAGACTCAGGGACTTTATATTATTTGGCAGCAGATTCAAGCACAATTGAAGACTCATCAGAAGAAGCTTCATCTTCAACCTCTTCCTTAATGACTGGAGGAGGCCCATGAATATACCTCTGAAAATGTTTGGAGTATCCGTTTTTGTTTAACTCTTGAAGGGCAGTAACCCAACCACCTCTGAACCATTTTTGCCTCACATACTCAATTTGAGCAAAATCAGCATAAACGACTTTGTTCCAGCCCTTGTCCCAATCATCACTGAAGTAAGCCTTCACAGCAAACTTTATCTTGGCTCTAGCGGAAGACACAAGCTCTTCAGCAGCCTTTGACATGCGCTCAGCTTCCTCTTTCTGGCACACAATTTCCCTTTCCTTGCGCTCAACTTCATCTTTCTAACGCATAACTTCATCTTTCTAGAGCTCAGCCTCCCTGGACCTGTGCTCAGCTTCAAGGGAATTTGTATCAGAAGTTAGATGAGCAGTTTCAAATGTCTTCAATTTCTCAGCCCAAGTGCTCCTCTCAGTCTCCAAGGCTTGCTGAGATTCAAGAAAACACATTTTTAAACCAAACAAAGCTTCCTCCATTTCATTCGAAGAAGAAGCCTTGATCGCATCATCTTTCTCCAACATATTATTGAAATGTACTAATAACTACAAATAATGAAGATTAAAGTGATCATATGAACAATGTAAAGGACAAATAAACCAAGACAATGGAAATTAGTTACTGATGCAAGGTTCTGAGCAACCAATTTAGAGACCATTGTTGTGGGAAGTTGGGCATCCACCCCCTATGATCGGAAAGAGTACCAGACCTGATAAACCTCCTAGCTAAACCAGGAGTAATGGTTGTGGGAGGAACAACATCAATAGAGGGTAGATCAACCAAGGACAGTTGATCGATCACTTGGTCGACTTACTTCTCTGTAAGCCCTCTCCTAAGTCTCCTTAGAGGAACTTCAACCTCTTTGGGATATACATCTTTAGGAGCCGGGGCCATGGGAGCTAGATCTTTAGGGGGTGGAAATTTTGGGGCTGAGGACTTCATAACATCCCCAATTATATTCTTAGCTCCCTCAGCAGATGATTGGGAGCTAGGTGCGACACCAACATAAAGATCAGGAAACTTCCTCTTCTTCATAACTTCAGATAAAGGAGTATCAGAATCAATAGCAGACTCTGCATCAAGATCAGTCACCAGAGCAGGAGATGCAACAGGTCTGGCAATAAAAGAGGAAATGGTGTTTTTGTACTAGAGCAGATAGGAAGAAGACCTCACGTGCGCCTTAGCAACTACTTTGTGAAGTCCCCAGATAAAATTCAACTCTTTCAAATTTACTTCGTTCTCCCTAGGGCACTTTCTTTTTTTCTCAACTGCAAAACAATTTATAAAACAACAGTTAGTATGACATTTTATCAAATATAAACATGGTAGATTTACTAAAACACAAAAAAACCTATTCCATTGCCAAAGAGAGGACATCTAGGTCCTTGGTATTTATCATTGCCAACTAAAGGGGCGTGTTGCCAATTTTTTACAACTACCCCATGATCAAAATACTCCATATTAGAATCAAGGAGATTAACTACCAAAGCTTTACTAACAGTCCTAGTTTTCAAATAAAACATGGTATCGTTACTTACCCACTTAAAAAAAACATGATTTCTGAAATCCCTAGATGGGTTCCATGAATTTTATTTAACTTATGAACTCCATTAACAACTCTCCATGTGTTTGGAGCTACTCTTGCAAGTACAATGTCAAATTATTGACAAAACTCTAAACACAAGAGATTGGGAGGAAATGTGAAACCACATTCAGCAATAAAGATATAGGGGAACCAATGACCCTCAGCAAGAGAGAAAAAATCAGAAGGAAAAGTGGGATGCTCTAACAAAACCCAAGATGGAATGTTAAAATCAGTTCTGAACTTATCAAGTGACTCGATAAAGTAAACCATGATGAAGAAAACAAAGAAGGAAAGAAGAAAGATTCTTACAAAGATTTAAGGATTTAGCAAGAATTGAAGATAAAAAAGAAAACGATTGCACAAAAGCAAAGGAAGTAAGAGGTAAAGAATGATCGGAGTATTTACTTCCCTTTTTATAAGATGCATCGGAAACTGGACCAAGTAATGATTAAAGCGAACGACGGTTGGATTTATGACGGCTAACAAATGAAAAGACAAAGATACCCCAAAAGTATTCGCAAAAATTCAAAATATTTACAAAATTTCCATTCGCGCTCAAAAACTATCAAATGAATAAAATTCATAAGTCTGGAAGCTCTGCAATCAACCAAACGGCCTGATCTACTGCCAAAGCATAATATTCCACACTTTAGCACAAAATTCAAGTATGAAACATTAGGGGCTTCTGTTGATACCAAAATTTACCATCCTATATGGACTAATTACAAGATGGCACGTGTCATCCTACGTGGTACGTATCCAATTTAGCATGATAGAGAAGCCCGACCAACATAGTTAACTGACCAACTGGGAAACTCGACCAACGTTGTTGACGACCAACTGGTAATCTTGACCAACAGTCAAAAAGTCATTCTATACAGCCAACTAAGCGCCAACATGCTTACTGCCTATATTGCCTATGAAGCGACAACGTTCATATAATTAATTCTCATTATGTATTAATGTAAGTGCCTAACAAATAAAGTCATTCCATCCTTTCACATGACAATGATCAAGACCCCCTGCGGCTATAAATACATTGTATCACCCTTATTGTAGGGGATCGAAAAATAACTCAAGGCAGGCAATACATAAAAGTGGACGTAGGCCATTCCATTGGGCCGAACCACTTTAAAAACTTTTCTTGTGTCTTGTTTGTTTTACTTAATTTATCTGTGACCAATTAATTAGGATTACTCTAGTTTTTTGCATCAACACACATAGCCATTTTTTATCTAGAAATTTAGTGAAAGGGTATTCAAATTTTAATTAAGTTTGTGGGCGATAGAAAAAATCACGGAATTATCTGAGTGATCGCCTTTGCAAAAATGTTCTCCTAATGGTCTACCTAGTTGATTGGTTTTAAATTTAATGATAGCTAGGGTAGCACACAATGGTAAGAGAGTGAGTCGGGTGATGAAATCCCTTATCGTGAATGATCGGGTGTAAGTCTTAGTAATTTAATTCATCATACCATTCGAAAATAAATATGCGAGAATAAAATCACACAAGATCACGTAATCACACAAAAAAATTGACTCGCTAACAGGAGAGGCGCGAGGGTTTAGAAATGTACCTCCCACGATTTTTACGCCGTGGGATGATGAACAATTTGAGTCGACTGGGGGGAGATCACACCTATCTCAATCGGCCCCGGGAGTACTACCGACCCAAGGTAGAGAGGGTTATTTTCCTCACCTTTGGATGCCCTCTCTCTACTTTGTCCGGTTTCCCTATCACGCTTTTCTTCCCAATTAATTATTACAAATTAAAATGAAAAATAAATGGTGTCTCTAACCACCGCAATATAAGCCATGAAAAGAATAGTCCTACTACAAGCCTTTTAAAGTAATGAAAAATGGTACGAAAATGAAAAATACAAAGGAATCACAAAATGGATCCTCTCAAGTGCTTCAAGCTCCAAAGATTGGCAACGACGCCATTTGATTGAGTGAACATTTATGTATGCGTCGTTGCTTGAAAGCTCCTTTAATCCAAAATCTCATTTACCTACAAAAATATATAATAAACTAGAATATAGTGGTAAGTGAGGTATCAATCCAAATCTAATAGTGAATCATACAAAAGAGGCATGCAATTCATTTGTTTATTTTCTTTTTATATTTTTGTTTGGTTTTGGGACACTAAACAGAATCATGTAGGATATTTTAATGGGAAATGGTTCGGGTCGAAGTCAGGTTTTCAAATGGGTTTGGTTTCCTAGTTTGGGTGGATCGTTTTGGTGTGGTTTTGGGTTAGTGGGTTGAATCAGGTATGGGTTGTGATGGGTTGGGGAGGTTGAAATCGAGCTCAGGTTAAGGGGTGTCAGGTTGTGGAGTGGATCAGCTAGCAAGGGTCGCCGGCGGGTCCCGGGTTAGGGTCGAGTTTCATGGGCGCCTGGGTTTCAATCGACAGCAGCGGGTTAGGTTAAGGGTTGATGCTGGGGGTGATGACGGGTTTGGTCGCGACTTCATTTTGAGTTTTATTTCTTGGTGGGTATAAGGTATGGTGGATGGTGGAGAGATGAGAGAGAGGAAAGTGTGTTATGGAGGTTGTAGGAGAGATAGTGAGTTGTTGGGGAAGATGATGAGTGTGGGTATGTTTGTGTGTGGTGAGGTGTAGAGTAAGAATGGCGTGTGTGGGATTTGTGGTGTGTGTGTGGTGTATGGTATTAAGGTGTGAAATGTGTAGGTTAGTATGTGTGTGTGTTTAATTTGATCCGAAAAAATAAAATTAAGACCCAACTAAAAAAATAAAAATCTAATTAAAATGTTAACCTAATAAAAACTAAATATTTACAAGGCTAAAAGAAATTATAATAAAAATAAAGAAATATAAAATCAAAAATTAAATTCCTAGTCTAAAAAATAAAAGACTCAAAATAAAGTAATACTTATAAACCTAACTTAATAAAATAAGAAATAACAAAACTAAACTAATACTATAAACAAAAAATCAAATAAAAATAAAAATTAAATAAACTAAAACGTGCACCTACAAAAAAATAAAAATAATAAACACGCGTGACACACAAATATAAAAATTCCTAAGAATATATACATGACTCAAAAAAATATAAAATAAATTCTAAAATTTCAAAAACGAATCAATTAGAAATCTAAAAAAATCTAAAAGGCACAAACTAAACACACACGGGGCTTGAGAAAAGATTAGGACAGGACAGGGCTGGGTTAGGGTTACAAAATTTTGAGTTTAGCTCCATTATTTGTTGAAAATTCCTTGATTTAAGCATTTGAACTCCGCAACATGCATTTGACCTACAAAATAAACGTTATCGCACATAAGACCCATTTTGTCGAGAATTAGCAATTAAAAATTGTCCATTCGGGGTTAAAAATATACACTTTTGGGTTCCTATCAGTAATCCTGGTATTTGTTGGCGTTCTATTAAACAAACTTTCGTAGCTACTTCTTCTAACCACTCTGAAAATTTTAGCTCTTCATGAAGATAGCCGTGAAGGTGTATGGATAAGATCTTTAATTTAGCATATTCGTAGTTCTTGTCAATTTCCTTTTGTTATAGATATTCCAAGTACTATCTATGAAGATTATCCAACATGTATATCATAAATTAACAAAGGATTCATCAGAGGAGACAGAACCAATCACATTTTACCAAAGTTTTTCTTCACTCATGAGCTTCAGAAGAAAAATGAGATTGAAATCATGCAAGTTCGTTCAAGTGATAACCTAGATGATCTCTTCACAAAGTCACTACCAAAGGAAACATTTCAAAAGATTGTGTACGGGATTAGAATGCGTCGACTCCACCAATAGTGAAATTGAACATATCAATCAGGGGGAGCATCTTATCAGGGGGAGGATACAAGAAGATGTAATTTGGAACATATGTTCGTTGCACTCTTTTTCCTTTGATTAGGTTTTGTCCCACTAGGTTTTCCTAAAAAAGGTTTTAACGAGGGAACATTAAGCATGTCCAACACTAATTCATTGATCAGAATAGTTGTATTCTTTTTCCTTCACTTTGGTTTTTTCCCAATGGGTTTTTCCTTAGTAAGGTTTTAATAAGGAAACAATCAATGAATGGTGGAAATAGTGTACATCCAAGGGGGAGTGTTATAAAAGTTGTATTTTAAGGTGGATGTCCACTATAACACGTCCCATATTGGAAAAGTAGGCTTTTAGGATGCGATGACTTTAATTATAAATAAAGGGGTAACCCCCTCATTATCGACACACTAATTAATGAGAACTTTTCCTCTTTCTAAAATTCTCTTTGTGCCCTATTTCTCTTAACAAATAATTGATATATGGAAATCCTACAATAGGTCGTAAACATTTATAGGCCTCTATCACAAACCATTACTTAACATAAACATTCACGATATACTTAAAAAAATATTAATCACTAATCAATAATAAGATGTCAAATAACAATAGTCACGTACCTTGGATATAATCATCATAGGTTCCATTGTCGTATTAGAACACTTACAGGTATACATATTTGTAGCCTAATTAAGTGGCCATAGTTCTATTTTCCTATACTACCTACAACATGTTATCATTACTCGACTCCTAACCTTAGAAATAAATAATATAACAAAATTAATAAGATATAAGATGGATCAATGAAGGATAAGCTAAATATCTTGAACTAGGACTTTCCAAGTAAGAGTCTACAAATAACCCAAAAATTGAAGGATAATCCTTTGCAATAACATAGGAAATGAACTCAATTAGGATAATGTAATTTCCCGAACCCCACAATCCATAAGTAATCAAATGAAACCTCGACCAAGAGGCATTTGTCAACCTAAAAGGCCAATAAGTGAAAACCCGACCTATTTCTAGGCTTTTAAACATTAGTTAACCAAACCAAATTGTAGTTTGTGGTCCTTTAGGGCCTAGTATAACCTTCACTCACCAAATAATTTTTCTTAGATGTTTTGTTCACCATGCCATGATTTATGTCCATCTTTCCTCCCTTTTCCAATAAAATACTTTTCCACTATTTTGTCAAGTCTCTAGTCTTGCCTGAGATCTACATAGAATGCAACTATAGAAATAACCAAACTTTTAATTCTAAGAACAAAACAAGGATACATTAGAATAGACCGTTACCCCTTTACCATATCCATAAGTGCCAATTACAAGGTTGTAGTCAATCCTAGGATATTGATGGCTAATAAACTCAGTGTCCTAGCCATGATTCCCTAAAGAATATAAAGCATCACAAGAAGGATGTTAAGGTACAATATTGTATTGTCTTAAGTTCACGACCTTATATAAGGAATACGAACTATTTTTCCACATAAAATAATGTAATTTTTTAAAAGTTATAGTTTTCCCATAAAAAAGGTAAATTACATCAAACTCCCTGAGCTATCTCGAGTTTAAAAGGCATACCCCAACTAAAATACCTGACAAACTCACCCCCTAAACTATCAACCCATCTCAAAAAAACCCAAATGTCAAGTTTTTAGGATTAGAAATGACTGAAATATCCTTCCATAAACACCTTTCAAAATCAAACCCGCCATAATCAAATCAAATTCACTTGAAAAAGAACTAAAAGTTAAAGACCCACTAGAAAAAATGATAGATTTTGTCCTCCTTTTTTCCCAATCTCAAAAAACTAAACTAAGACAGATGAAAATGGAAAAAATCCATCGAAGATCTTTCTCTTCTATATTGTTGTTGCATTCCTCACACCCTTGTGTGGCGTTTTCCATCCCCGACCTTTTTGTATACACATATATATATATATATATATATATATATATATATATATATATATATATATGTGTGTGTGTGTGTGTGTGTGTGTGTGTGTGTGTGTGTGTGTGTGTATTTAGAGAGAGAGAGAGAGAGAGAGAGAGAACCAAAATAATGAAATTTTAATGAACCTAATAAGACATTTATATGAGTTTTGAAGAGAAAAACAAAAAAAAACTATTAGAAAACATCATAAGAATGATAAAAATATTAAGAACCCTAATTATTATAATCCCCTAAGTTAATCCCAAACGAAGAACAAATGATAATGACAATTGTTTGGCATTGGGCTAGCATTTATATAAGATGAAGAGTAATCGGTCATAGCCTAAATCTCAGGGATAGATCATATTTTAATACAATAATCAAATTTATTATCTCATCTAAACATATCATTGAAAATGGTTATGATTGAATAGTAAATGGATTAGGAGGAGAATCCCTTACCTACAAAACTTAATCTGAAGATATTACTTGGATGATAATTCTCCAATCAGATCTCACTTATGATCCCAATCCTAAATTACCCTCTAATTTCCTTTCAGAAAGACTCATCTCTCTTACACTCTATTATTAAATTATATTAACTAAAAAGTATGTAAATAGATTTTATTTATAGTGATGTATGGGGAAATTAGGTGTTTATGGAGTATGGTAAGGTTTAGATATGGCCCCATACATTTTTGAATTTATTTATGAAATATTGATGTAAATATGGTTCCATTGTATGATACAATGGTTACTGGCACACCATGAATTCTAAGATTCTCCTTAATTAATGATTTAGTCTACTATTTCATGGTGTATGGTCTATTCACAAAAAAAGTAAGAAAACTTAAGTTAAATGGACAAGTATCACTGGTGCCACATTTTTTGGGTTTTAAGGACCTAGCCTTGTGACAAGTGGTATCAGATCCAAAGGTTAGTCCACGAACAATGAGCTCAAGATTTGGAGTTAAGTCATGATCTTCTTCCATAATATCCTCCCACGGATTTTTTCCAAGTTTAAGAAATCTTTCTGTCATTGAAACTGCCTCACTATCTCTCAAAAAAGATTCACCAACTCACTTACCGCTTAGATTCTATATACGTAGCTCAACTGAATATGAGTAGCTCAACCGGATATGAGTAGCTTGCTAAAGTGGAGGTTATTACCCTTTGGGACCATGAAAACCCAAGAAAAAAACATGGATATGTTATCCTACCTCCATTACTAAAGTAGTAGAGACTAAAGTAGTTATATATACCTCTAATATTTATCGTATTATAGTATATAACTAAAATTGACAGCGGAACCCGATTACGACATTTATCGCTTCTACATAGAACCACGTGGACAATTTTAACTAATGTAATTAGTTAACAAAACTATTCATCTTTTTATATATTAAAGGAAGGGAGAGGAGAGGGTATGTTACAAATATGAAAATGCATGGGATGAAGTTAAAGGGCCTCTTTCATCTGATTTTTATCATATCTTTTAACTAACCCATAATTAACGTTTCCAGCCATTATATCTTTCAACCATTTGTTTTAGAGCTTTACTTTCACATTCTTATTTTATTTTCGGTGTCATGGTGTATTTATTTCATTTGTACCCATTTAATTTCTCATGACCACCGTAATATAGATCCTCTCGAATATGAAATTCTTTTTCATCTCTGCATTTCTCTTTATGTTTGTATATCAATATTTTACATCTTTAACGCTTTTTTTCTTCCATTGACTTCAATTCAGGTCTCTCTCTCTCTCTCTCTCTCTCTCTCTCACACACACACACACACACACACACATTTCCTGTTAAGCCTGTGTTTTTTATGTTTATATTTCTAAAGTTAATTCTTTCTAATTTTTAGAAAAGTAGTTCTCAACACCGTGTCCTTTTATTGTCAAGAACTACTTATTTATTTTCATATCAGGTGTTTGTTAATATGTCCCAATGATTCTAATTGCGTCTTCAAATTGAATCATTGGGTCTTCAATAATGCTAAGATCTATTTTAGATCTAAATTCTATTTTTATGCGCTTTTTTCTCCTCTTTCTTCCGTTTTAGCTCTGTTCATATATGCTCTACAACGTTTTTTGCATTTGTTTGTCTTTGTCTACATATTTTTGGAGGTTCATTGATATAATGAACTCTCTTTTACAACAAAATGTACAGACCTCCCCATTCCTATGTTTTGCACTTTATGGTGATATTGATTTTAAGTAGGTATAACCTAGATTATGAGTTGTTTCTTTTTTAGTAGGAAACCAATTTAATATATAAATTGAGTGTTTTTGCAATTGTACATCTCCGCACATGGACGATGCAACTCGATGTGCAAGTTTGGATAAAAATTCAAAAGATGATGGTTATTCACAAAAAAATACTCGATTAAATATGTCTTTTTCACTACAATAGAAAGTTGAAAATATGTAATGATACCTTCAAGTTTGTCCCTGCAAAACTGTTGGCTTTGTTAATATTGGAATTGAACGTGGAATGCAAAAGAATGCTTTTTTTTGTTGTTGATGTGGTTGGTTATGTTGAAGAATGTGATTCTTTATTTTTAGATTTTTATTAAAATTGATTATTGATAAGATAAATGTAGTGTTCATGTTGTTTGTATGTTTAATTGAATCGAGATGAATTTTGTTTTTTCTTTTATATCAAATTGTAATTTTTTATCCATGTGTTGGAATGTGTAGTTGATGTTTGTCTTAAAACATTATCTACTGATAAGCACCAAAAATTGTACATTTTATACCCCCAAATAGATATATATTAGTTGCTAATTCTCGGTAATTTGGCACTTATGTGCTTTATTGTGGATTTTGTAGGTCGAATGCATGTTGTGGTCTTCAAACACGTATTTTAAGGCAATTCTGCAGATTTTGGAGCTAATTACCCTTGTCCCGTATCCTAGCCTACCCTAAACCTACCCTAAACCTGTCCCGAACCGTGTGTGTTTAGTTTGTCCCATTTTATTTTATTTGTGTCATTTTATTTTTACGGGTTATTTTATTATTTTATTTTATTGAGTCATTATATATTTTAAGGATTTTTATATTTTTAGCGCGTCGTGTATCAGTTTTTTATATTTTCTTAGTTTCTGGATTAGTTTATTATTATTTCATTTTCTATTTTTATTTTTATTTTATTAGATTTTATTTTTATAGTTTTTATTTTAGTTATGTTTAGTTTTTTTAGAGTTTGTATAGTGTGTCGTGTCGTGTTATTTTTATTTTAGTTGATTTTTTTTTAGTATAGTTAAATTTTTATTTTTTTTATTTTTAGTTTAATTTTTTAGGGGTAATGAGTTAAACACACACTTAAACTCACCCACATCCTAACACCCTACACCTCACACACACACACACTAAGCCCCCACTAGTCATCTTCATCTTCCCCACCACACAACCCATCTCATCCTCTCTCTCTCTCTCCTCTCACCAAAACACAATTACAACCAATCCCATAAACCCACCTACTTACCCTCATCACCACCATAACCCAAAATCCGACGAGTCCCAGCCCCTTATGCCTCGAAACCCAGCCGAGCTCCGGCCACTGCGCCAATGAGACCCGCGATCCACATAACCCAACTGCGCCGGCGAGCCACAACTCGTTCCGGCCAGCCAAGCACCCAAGTCCACTCACATGTCCACACAGACCCTGTGCGACACAAACCCACATTACCCCATAACCCAAGCCCAGCTGCTACCCTACTCCACAACCTGCCGTCGAGGCCCCCCTTACAGCTATAATCGCAACCCCCACACCCGAGATCCTCACAGACCTTGTGCCTTACCTATCCAAACCGCCGGACACCGCGCCCTAGCCCACCTAGCCCCAATTTCAAACCCCATCGAACCCGCGACCCATGTCAACCTTGGCTCCAAAAAAACCCATTTCACCTTACCCGACCTCAAAGTCAACCCTCAAAACCCTTAAGCCATGATTTTTCTTCACCAGCCAACAAACAAACCAAAGCCAAAAAGACAAAGACAAAATGCCCACATGTCTAATAACCATTTAAACCCATTTTCCCAAACTACCCCCAACTAACTAATTTAACCCATATTCCCTAAATACCCCATAACCATATCAGATTTTGTCACCCTAATTCCCTCCCCCATGTACCTTCCTTACCTCACACCTTTGTCATGCACATGTGCACTTCTACTACCCAATTTACCCCCATGTGCACACCCCCCATTCTCTTGCACTCCCAAATACCCAAACTAACCCTTAACTCCATGCCTATTATAAAAAGAAGATGAATACCCCATTTAAGAAGTCTTTGATCATGTAGATAGAGAAAGAGAAAATTCTAGAGAGAGTTAGAGATAGTTTTAGTATAGAAAATAAATTAGGGTAAACACCATTTTGTAAATAGTTTTGTTTTATTATTTTGATTTTTGTTAGATAATTGTGAGGTTAAATTTTGTAAGAGATTTAATTGAGTTATTATTTAATTGCAAATCACTTGGATGCTCAATTGGAGGGATGTAAATTGCAAATTCAAGGATTGTAGTCCAATTTCACTCAAAGAGATTTGGTTTGGTTGTTCTTCTCTTCTACTTTATTTTATTAGCCTTTGATTGTTTGATTATCATGTTTAATATGATGTTAGTCTAAATCCCCATTCAAGGGGTGGGGGGAAACCCTTATTTGATGTTATTTTAATTTAATTAGTTTGATTACTTGAAAATTCCCTTTGAATGTTAATTTTGATCCCTCACCTTTAAATTTATGCCTCGAGAGAGGGTAAATGATTTTTGAGAGAAAATCAAAATTCTAAGTTATAATACCCATTTTAGATTCGAACTAGATATAGGGGTTTCTTAAGTGGGGTTTTATTACTTGAATTTCAATTCTAAAATTTATTTTCAAGATTTACATAAATTTTAATTGATCGATCCTAGCGGGTGATTAATTAAAAGGAGTGTACATCTATTCTTCTAGAGTTGTGGGGTGTTAAACTTAATTTTCTCAAAGATTAATATTAAAATTATACTTGCAATGAGAGTTGATTTCTAAGTTTGATATTAATTTGGGAGAATTCAATTAATTTTATTAATTAATTAGAATAGCTAAAATTTGTATTGTAATCCCACTCCTTGATTGTTCTCACATTTATTTACCTCATTTATCTCTTATTTTTGTGTTAGACTATATTTTTCATTTTAGTCACGTTTTAGTTTATAATTTGATCATCCATATAGTTTAGTGTTATTTCACTTCACCTCACCTAATTGTTTTGTTATTTTTAAAAGCTAAAAAAAATAGAAAAAGCAAAAGCCCAAAAAGAAAATAAAAATTGAATTGCAATTGAGTTTGTCTCTAGCTTACCTCCTTGATGTGGATTGATACCCTTACTTACCTCTACACTTGAGTTTGATGTTAGATTTTGTAGGTATTTTGAGGATTTTGATTAGAGGAGCTTTTCAAGCAACGACGAAAAATATACACCGAAAAGTTTTTTCTATCATCTACTATATATCCCAAATTTTTAGTTTTGATATAATTTTGAGTGGAATATAATTTTATTTATATTAAAAAATGAAATTGCGCCGGCACGTCGCGCGAATTTCATGCTAGTACTTACTCAAAGACGAAACACATATTACAAAGACTACAATTTAGTTCTTCATATTCACTAAAAAAAATCTCTCAAAACCTTGCACATCGTAGTTCTCTTAAGGTCAATGAACTATTGTGACATATGGGCCCCTTCTAAGAACTATGATTTTTTAAAAGAAGTGTTCTAGTTATATTCAAAAAATGAAAAGTTACTTCTAAATAAATAAAATTATTTTCGTATTATTATTATTATTATTATTATTATTATTATTATTATTATTATTATTATTATTATTATTATTATTATTATTATTATTATTATTATTATTATTATTATTATTATTATTATTATTATTATTATTATTATTATTATTATTATTATTATTATTATTATTATTATTATTATCATCATCATTGCGAATAGCTATATTCATACCTAAAAATATGTATGCTAAAAAATATGTAAGAAAAAAATAGTTGATCTATTATTATGAAAACAAAGCTTTTTTCCTCAAAATGCCATCGTTCTTTTTTAACATTCATAGAAAAAATTATTATTCTACTATTTTGAGAAGTAAATATAATATCATTTTTTAAATTATTATTAATTTTTTTTTATACAAACTCCATAGAAAACTGTTTCTATATATAAAAAAATATATTGTAAATGTTCTTTTTCCTTTTCCTTCCCTTTTCCTTTTCCTTTTATTTATTATTTATATTTCAAATTAATGTTTAGATAGTACTATGCGAAATAACTTTTATCTATACCAAAAAATAATTTGAAATTGCCTATTTCTTTTTCTTATATTATTTTTGTACTAGTTCCAAAATACTGAAAATAAGATTACATGATTAAATAGTAATTAAACAAAATAGTTTTAAATTTTTTTGGGCATTATTTAAAATTTTAAGATTATATGATTAAACAAAATAGTTTTAAGATTAAATTTGCTTGAGAGAGAGAGAGGGTCAGTTTTTAGAAATGGAAAATGATAGAGAGCAAAAATCATGTTTAAAACTATAGTTGGTTAATTTTAATTTAGTGGGGTATTTAATAAAAATTAATGTTTAAATTAAATTTTTCATTTGGCATCTTATTTGATTAATATACAAATTCAATAAATAATCCTTAAGTGAGTAAATAACATAAAGGGTAACTTGGGTATGGATTTTGAATTTTGTGAAAAGGATAGAGGTTTGACAAAGCAACAAATGGTTTTAAACATTTTGATTAGCAAACTATTAACCAAATCTAAATGATGGGAGAATATTATTATAAAACTAAATGATGGTAAAAAAAATCCCTAGTATTCGTTTTTCATTTGTCATTAATTATTCGTTTAACTTTGTGGTAATTGGATGTCATGTTTATTGATGTTTAATAGTTGAGGCCTATAAGTGAACTCAACCTAGTGTAAGCCGTAAATGAATTAAAATATCGCTAAGTGTGTGTGCATGGTGATACAGCTAGCCAACAACCTAATACAATAAGGGGTTCCCATGGTGAACTGGTATAAGAGCAATATGCTTTTAAAGTCTATAGTGCAAAATTAATGTACTCTTATTTGATTTATATATTGAGATTGGATACTCTAGTGATAACATTGAATCTTGCATCAATTAATCATGTAGCTTTATTTCATTTAGATATTGTCGGTGAGTGACTTGAACCATATTTTGTCATATCTTGGTCTGTTTGTCATCATCAATTGAGAACATATACCAATGGTTCCAAGCAGGTACTTACCATTACATGAATTTTTTTGTGTTAAAATGTGAATGTAACAAGATTTCTCTATCAACATAATTCTCTCAGTGGAAACAAAAACCATTGAAGAATGTATTTTTGACATGAGTTCTCGGTTTGTTACAAAACCCTAGCCGCCGTCGACCAAATTACACGGCCTTCGACCACGCAAACCCAAATCAGTCCTCCCCGCTACACCTTATAATGACTCATCACGCCAATGACCCCCCCATATCTCTCCCCTTGTTTCTCCCACCACAAAAATTGCCAAATACAATCATCATGGTGCCTATTACACCTCCAGCTGTATCGGTTGGTTAATTCAACCATCAACAACAAGATCCCAGGTCCAGCCCCACTTTGATGAAAACCTATAAGGATAAATTGATTAATTTATCTCCTATTAGTTAGATTGCCACTGTGTCTGAATCTACTGAAAACCACACTCAAGAATAACTCCAAGCAGTATATCTTTTATTCCCTTCTTAGGATAAAATTTCATCCGTTGAAGATTATGATTCGGAGGACGAATCGTTGGATGATGAAATGAATTTGGATAGTATTATTACAGTGCCCATTTTGAATCACGAACTTCAAATCCTCAGAAAAAAATGGGTAAGTTTTTATTGGGTAAGTTTTTATCCTTCCAAAGGCTTGCACTTCGCTTATCACGCTTGTGGAAATTACAAAATGGAATTTTTATTGTGGACAAGGGAAATAATTTTTTTCTTGTTAAGTTTTATTCCCCAAAATATTACACGTCCATAATTTCGGATGGTCCATGTTTTCTAGAGGACCATTATCTATCAGTGCAAAGATAGTAAAAGAAGTTTGCTCATCTATGACAACTATTAAACACATGAGCTTGTGTTTTCAAATTCACAAATTGCCAGTGGAATACTATGATATGAATATTTTACATCGTCTAACAATGTCCTTGGGAAAACCACTCAAGATTGACATCTATACTCAGTCGCTGGGACGGGCTCGGTATGCTTTAATCTGTGTGGAATGTAACATTGAAAAGTCGTTTCCATAGAAAATTAAGATTGGTCGTATCCTCCGATCTTTGGTTTTGAATTAAAAATTGAGATTTGTTTCTCATGTGGAATTATCGGCCATAATCTTCACAACTTTCCTCATAAGAAATCTACCGCTGCCCCTACTTCTGAACAACCTCTTCAGGAGCAACAATGGTGTATTGTTACACGACGTCCTCCCCATCGTGGGTATCGTTCCTTGAAGCCTGACACCTTAAATAATTCTAGTCATCATCCTGCTCATTTTGACCCAAATATTCTTATACCTTAAATTGATCTATTTGAGACACATACCACCAACTGATGTATTTAGAAACCAAAATATGATGTGTTGCCAAATTCTCAGAGCCAAACTGATGAGTGGAGTACACACCTTGAGGAGAGGAACCCATCAACCCCTTCGGTTCACTTCCACTGCAATAACACAAGCATATCAGACCGTATCGCGCAACCCATGGTTTCCTCCCCGATCACTACCTCCCAAGAGATTGAAGTCTCCACCATGTGTATCCCATTGTGCCCTCTTAAGGACACATGCCCAACTATGTGTGAAGTACTTGATTACCTTGATTCGTCAACTTGTCCTCATGTTTTTATATTAATCCCAACCATAGTACCTACTTCTCCTTAGACTATAATACTCCATTTTTTCTCTCCTCCGGCCAATAATGAAGTATGAGATCCAACTTCTGACCAATTGATCCTCGCTCCAACCACACACCACTCTGGAGTGCTTACTTACCGTGAGAAATCATACCACACACCCCACATTATTAACCTTCCCCCTCACCTCCAGAACCATCCCTCCCACTAGAATTCGAATTTTTAACCCCACAGTCTATCACTTCCCCGGTTCAATAGCTTTCGAGGTGCCCTACCCGACAGGGGTCAAACTCCATAATAAAATCGGCAGTTCCCACCCGAAAGAGACATCCTTACTCAAGAAGGTAGAGGAGGATGGATCCTACTTCCTCTCTTCACGACTTTAAAGCGATCCAACCATCATCCCCCAAGACCCCGCGTACTTTTCGCAGTCGATTAATTCAGGGTCCGGGTGATCACAGACGCACCATTGATTTACATGCTCCACAATCATCCCACCGCAAAAGATGGGTATTGTCCACCCAACCACATCCCCTTAAACGTATTTGTCTACAGCGATCAGGGGAGAAACTTGAGGCAAGCTCACCCATTTACACACCTCATGAAGATTCTACTTTGGAATGCTAGAGGGGCTGGTATGCCAAATTTTTCTACAGAACCCATGAAATTTTTTCATTCACATCAGCCTCAGATATTAGTTATCTTGGAAACTAGAATGGATGCTCAAAGATCAACGCATAACATTCATTCATTACATTACCTCAATCATGTCGTCTCTCCGGATCTTGGTCAATCAGGTGGGATTTGGGTTCTCTGGGATGAAGGTCTGATAGTTGCCCATGATGTCACCATTTCCAGTTGCTTCATTCATGTTCTCATTCAACATGACCATGTGATGGCTCCTACAAATTTTACTCCTATTTACATGCCACCCCAACCTGCTGAGAAAACCCAAACCCAGGTATGTAACTCCATTCACCACATCCACACTTCTGTCCAACATCCTTGGCTTCTTTTAGGAGATTTTAATGCTATTTTAGGCCAACATGAAAAACGGGGTGGGGGGTGGGGTGTCCGTTAAAAGCTACATGTGAATGACATCTTAAGAATTTTATTCATGCATGCAATATCTAAGATCTAGGGTTTACTGGGCCTAGTTTCACCTGGAAAGCCAATAGTGTTCTTGGGCACCATATTAGAAAGAGACTTGACCGGGGACTTGGTAATGAGAATTGAATGTCCTTGTACCCAGATACCCGAATTTTTCATTTTCCAAATGTTGGGTCTAACCACTGTCCACTATTGTTAGACACCCACCCTTCCCTCTCCAAAACCTCAACGCGGTTTATTTACTGCCCTGAGTGGGCATCCTATCTATCTTTTACTAACCTCTTACACTACCACTGGAATCTTTTGATCCAGGGATCATACGCTTTTTCCTTTTCTCATAAGGCGCAGTCTTTTAGTGTGGCTTCTCAGCATTGGAAGAAATCTATTTTTGGAATATTTCTCAATCAATATTTGCCTTACTACAGGAGATTCATAACCTCAGAATGTGTATTAACACTAATCTGGATCCCCTGTTTGTCTCCCGGGAGAACCACTTACAATCACACCTTATGCACTGCATGACTTTAGAATTCCAATACTGGCGCAATAAGAATAAGAATAAGTGCTTTCTAGACGGGGACCATAATACTAAACTTCTCCATGCTTCTGTCATGCAACACTGACGTAATAATTCGATTCCTACTATTTTCAATCCGAACACTGGATGGCATACCACTATCTAAGATATGCATGGTCAATTTCAACACTTATATAAGACCCTTTTTAGTACCACCAACCCCCCTCGTCCACCGTCTAAAGATAATTTTATACAAGTTAAATCTACTGACATTACTCGGTTACTGGAACCAATAACAGATGCAGAAATTTGGCAAAACCTGTGTACTATGGGGAAGAATAAGAGTTCGGGTGCATATGGGTTGACCTGCGAGTTTTTTAAAAGACATTGGGATATTGTGGGACCCTCTGTCCTTAATTTAGTTAAAGATTTTTTCACCTCTAGTCGACTACTCCATGCCCTTAATAAAACCCTTCTCATCTTTATCCCCAAAATTCCGCACCCTACTTAAATTATGCATTTTAGTCCAATCAGTTTATGTAATGTTTTTTATAAACTTATCTCTACGATCCTGGTAGCTCGCATGAGACCCATCCTTCAATATCTTGTGTCCCCTTATCAAAATGCCTTTATTACCTCTCATCATATTCAAGATAATATCTTGATCGCCCATAAGATTTTACATACAATACGTAAATCTAAATATATTAAAGGTAGTTGTGCCATTAAAATTGATCTATCTAAAGCCTATGATCAAATGTAATGGCCTTTTATCCAATGGGTTCTCCAAAACCATGGATTTCTAGTTGTTTGGATTGGATACCTTATGGAATTTATTTCTTCTACATCGTTCACCACGCTCATTAATGGCCATATGGGGTCCACTTTTTATCTAACTCGCAGACTTCACCAAGGGGATCCCCTCTCACCTTACTTATTTATTTTGGAGTTAGACGTCCTTCTACGACGTGTGGAGTCAGACTGTCTTTTAAATCCTATTCTTGGGCTTGCTTTTGCTGACGATTGTATTTTTTTCCTCCAACCTACGCTAGCTTTAGTGGCTCACTTCCATCATATTTTAACTACTTTTGGTTGTTTTTCGGGTCAAAATGTTAACAAGGACAAGTCTACAGTTACTTTCGGCCCTTCTACTCATTATGCCGTTAAACAATCTACCTTGCGCCACCTAGGAATTCATGGATCTCATGGGAAGGATAAATATCTTGGATTACCTCTTATTACAGTTCGAGTTACACGCCAAATGTTCTCTAGCCTTACAGACACTCTTGATTGGCGCTGACATGTGTGGTATAATAATTTCTTGTCCTATGTTGGTCGATCCACTTTAATTAATACAGTTTTTACTTCCCTTTTATCTTATTACATAGTCGCATATCCAATTCCTCCTCATATTCTTACTATGTTATCCAGGAAAATTAAATCATTTTTGTGGAATGCTTCCAAACTTTCTCATAAAACATTCATAGTTCCTTGGGATACGGTTACCCTTCCCAAACAATATGGTGGTTTGGGCATAAAAAACTTACACTCTTTAAATAAAGCGTACATGATATAAATGAAACATATATATATATATATATATATATATATATATATATATATATATATATATATATATATATATTTTTAAACAAATTTGTTGGCGTCTTATAGTAAGGCTACAGACTCGTTGTTCTGGAAAAAAAAATTCATCTTTAATCCCTTCCTTCTTCACTGGGATTAAATGGAGAATTGGTTCTGGATCTATTTCATTTGGTAATCATATTTGGCCCTGGGAGGATTATTTCAATCATCTTTACCCGCATATTCATCCTCATACGTTAGCTTCCCCTACATACGTTTATTTCTAATGGTAAGTGGGACATACCGGCTTTAGCTCAGTGGTTGTCATGGGATGATATTCATCGGATTCGTTATCTGTATGTTCCCTCTCAAGAATCATTTGATGTTCCGTATTGGTGGCCTAGTTCTAATGGTATTTTTACTCTTAAATTAACTTATCATTGGCTTCACATTCACCTATATGCCCTGCACATTCCTACGCTTCCTTGGAAGTATTTATGGAAAAGTAGCTTACCCCTTAAGCTTCTGTTTTTCCTGTGGTTTCTCATTCATAGAGCTTTACCAACTGCGGACTAGCTTTTTAATTATGATAAATTAACGACTCCTTTGTGCGCTCTTTATGAGATGGCTCACTATAATACATATATTTACTATGACTGTCATGCGTTGTTCCAACTCCGACACTCGACGCCTTTGTTGGACCTTAGTCCTACATCCATCTTTACTTCCCTCTCCTATATGCAGTCTACTGCTCAGGTTGCAGTTAATAAACTTCAACTATTTTTTCTTCTTTGGTTATTTGGATCACGTGCAATGAGGCGATCTTTCAACAGATACCCATAACTTTGTCATCTTTCAAGTCCACCTTATTTGAACGCCTTCGTAACTACTACCAGGCTCGTCAATCAATACAGCCCAGTATACCTCCCCCTCTTTTGCTTTTCCTATTTATTGGTCCAAACCTGTGCCTACATTTTTCAAATGTAATACAGATGGAGAAAAATCACATCTTACGGGTCATGCTGCAGGTGCTGAAATTACCTGCGATGCTTAAGGAAAGTTTGTATGTTCTTTTACCCACCATATAGGCTTTGCATCATCAATTCTAGCGGATATTTGGGCCATTAAAATTGGTTTGGATCTTTCTTCTACTCTGTGTATTACTTGAATTGAAGTGGAAACCGATTGTCAAATTGTCTTTAATATGATCCACAGGAACCGACCCCAGAATCCAAACCACATGAATTTGATCCAATCCATATGTGACAGCTTCCAGAGATTTTAACATGTTACCTTATGTTAATTATGTTTAAGGGAAGATAATGCTTGTGCTGATGTTCTTATTGCCCACTCGATTTCAACATTGTTTCACTCTACAGTGTATGTTCAGATTCTGTGTTTTTTACTTCCATCTTTCCTCCGCGATCTGAGTAATATCGCGGTGATACGTTTTGCAATTTGTAACATTACTTGTAAGATTTCTATAGTTTAATTTAATATTCTTTCTTCTGTAAAAAAAGGTTCAAGGCTGGTTCATAGCTTCATATCCTTTTATTAGTTGTGATATTGAGATATTAGGCTTTATGCACACATGGATTATTTGCAAAATCTATTTTTATGCTTTGAGTGATTGCATAATCATGTTTAAAAATATATAAAGATTTAAAACTTAAGGGATTTATTAATTAAAACCTTACACCTATTTCAAATTATACCTTATTGCACAAGAATATGCATAGTGCCATTTTCAATTGTGCATGTAGTTTTAATAAACATGGAAAACTTAACACATGTCTCTTAATGCAATATCTATCGTGTTCACAAATATAATCCAATACCGTGTGCATGACTACCTGTATTTTTTTTAAACGAAATACATATTAGATATTCCATTAAATAATAATCTAAAACATTGAGATTTTATCCTAGTTTTTTTAAGAGGTTTATTCATGTAATATATGTTAATTGTCTAGATATATACTCATATATTTCTTGGGAGTTTTTATATATGAGTGTTTCTATATCAACTGAAATAAAAATGTCACCTCGCATATTCAATTGCAATTATATCAACTGAAATTTTCTTACTATAAGTTTTTTAAAACGAGGTTTCTAAATATTAGAATTAGACCAAATTTGACTAAATTAAGATTGTTTCCTACCCCCCTCCCATATGAACTAGACTAATGTATACACACATTTAAAACGACACTTTAAATTCGGATCAGAACGGATTATTAGTACTCAAGTGCTAAAGTAGATATTTGCCTTTTGGATTTGTGTCTTCTATGAATTTTATATTTTTTTCTATAGATTTTACTTCACTTGGTCTACTTTTGTTAGATTGGTTTAGATAGTGTTTTGTCTGCTATAATTTGAGATCAATTTATATATTATGGTGTCATTCATACTTATTTTTATATATCTAGCTATAAATGATCAATTGTTAATAATTTTCTCCAAATCTATGCAATTCAAGTTGTACTTCAGTATAAAAAATACAGGGTAAACCTACCAAAGAACAATGATGGATAATTTTTTTATCATTTTTTTCATAACATCTTGGAGTTTTATGTGGATGATTTGTTCATCAAGTCGCACAAGAAAGAATCACAATCAAATGATCTGAGGAGGGTTTTCAATAGGTGTAGAAATACAAGTTAAAGATGAATCCACTCTAGTGTGACTTTGGTGTAACGAGCGAGAACTTCTTAGGATTTATGTTGGATCGATAAGATGTTCAGAAGGACTAAGAGAAGCAAAAGTCCATCCTCGACATGCCATATCAAATGACACAGAGGGATATAACAAGTTTCCTTGGAAATATTTGTTATTTGATAAGATTCGTTATAGGTTCTAAGATCACTCATTCACTGATGTGGCTTCTATGAAAGACCAACAAATTGAATAGGAGGAGGAACACCAGGATGACTTCAACAATCTTAAGATATTGCCCACTTCTCATCAAATGATGATTCCACATAATGATGAAATTCCTATGTTGATGTATCTTTCCTCCACTATAAGGTCCATCGGTGCACTGTTGTCATAAGAGTTTGATGGACAAGAGATACATATCTACTATATAATTATAATTATCCATGGTCCCGAGGTAAGGTATACTAGCATACAAAGGTACTATTTGGTGTTAGTTTTTGTATCTCAAAAGCTAAGACAGTGCATGCTATCTTTCACTGTTCATATAGTGACAAGATGCCATTTAATCATTTGTTTCTAGTGTGGAAAATTTTAATTGGTAGAGCAGCAAGGTGGTTCCTCATTATCTCTAAGTACTATCTAAAGTGTGTGGTCCCTCGCTTGATAAAGAGCCAAACCTATATAGAAATTTTATCCATCTTTACCTCAGCCTTATTAGTGACACCTCATGAAAATATACCAGGTAATGATTTACAAGACAATGTTTGTGAGGTAGATTTACAAGAATGGATTATGGAGTTTGATGGTTCATCTTCCAAGCGCAAAGGAGGAGCAAGATTTATCTTGTCTAAAGGAAAGGAATAGATGACTCTAACTTTTAAGTTGTAAGTCACTATTTAAATAATGATTCAGAGTATGAAGCATTGATTTTGGAGTTTCTCAAAGAGTTACAAAGAGGCATTCATTCCCTTTGCATCAATGGAGATTCTAGCTTTATGGCTAAGTAGGTGAATGATGAATACACAGTGAAGCACCTCGGTTTGGCACCTCATGGGACAATTATGTTGAGGTTGATATGGATATTTTACGAGGTCAAGATGGAGAGAAACCCTAGGGACATGATGTCATGTTGATGCCTACCCTACAATTACAGAGAAATTAGTCTTGGACGGTGGGTCTACAATAGTGGTGATCCATCGAAGAACTGAACATTCATATTGGATGTGATAGATGATACAGAAGTTGGAAATACGAGATGGCAAGATGAAATTTATAGACTTATCACAATACTTCCTTATTCAAGGAACATTGTACTATAAAAATCCTAGGGGCGCGTTGTCTAGATGTATGGATCTAGAGGAAGCCTGAGAAAAATTGAAGAAAAATTATGATAAACATAGTCATACCATTGAGTTGACCCTCTATGCAATAATTAGAGAGAGGGGTACTTTTCGCCAAAAATGATGCAAGTCGCAATACCAATGCAAAGAGAATGTACTAAGTGTCAAGTCTTCTTTCAACTAAATGTAACTTCATGGAAACTCAAATGGATTGGAGGCAAACGTACATTGATCTCATAAGAGATGGAGTTGTCTGAGATGAAAATAATATGTCATTATGGAGAAAACCCCTAAGATTTTATATTTTGGAAGATAATCTCTTTCAAATGAGGTATTTAAATACGCCATATGATGCATCACTAAGAAGGAAGCAGAGGAAGTCCTCAATAAAGATCATGATCTAGCTTAGGTTGGAGGATCCAAATTGTATGATCAACTCATGACACTTGGCTGTTATTGACTAATAATAAAAAAAAATCATCAGAGTTTACATGTAAATGAAAGACTTTCCATATTTATGGTAACCTTATTCATTCCCCATCAGTAGAACTCCATCAATTATCAATGTCATGTCCTGTTTCATAGTTGGGAATTTAACCTTGTGGTAAGATCAATCTACCCTATAGGGGAAATTATGGATTCTAATGGCAATTGAGTGCTTTACCAAAGGGTAAATGGCGTTACCATTAAAAAGAGAAACAAAATCTTTGGTGGAGAAGTTCATTTGAGAGAACATCCTTCATCGATCTATCATTCCTATGGTTATTCTACCAGATAATGGAACTCCGTTTATTAATAAGGAATTGGTAATGCTAACTACAAAATAATCGATCATCTACCATACTTCAACAGTGGATTCCCTAAAAGGCAACAGTGAAGTTGAAGTCATAAACAAGACCTTGGTCAATATTTTGGTGAAGATGATGGAAGAGTTTCTCGGTGCATGGGATGACAACTTGTTAATGATACGTTTGGCCTATGTAACAACCAATATGAAACCAATAGGCTACATAATATTTTCCTTAGTCAATAGACCTCAGGAAATTTTTCTAGTGGATGTAGAAGCACCTTCTTCTAGATATGCCTTACAAAGAAGCATGCTTCCACATAGTAAGATCAAGCAGTAGATGAACACATGGATAATCTGATAAGGCACTTCCACATCTAAACAAAATAACTTTCCAGATCTTATGAGAACTTGGTGAAACTATTTTTTTTTTATCAAATGTGAATTAGTGTTAAAAGTGGTTGTTAGTCACATTAGAGGACTACCTTGTCCAAATCTTGCAACAAATTAGGAAGGACTATATGTTATTAAGGAGGCAAATGATTCACGTTACAATTTGATCTAAAATATTGAGGATGATACACCATTCAAAGTTAACAACAAATGGTTAAAGGTTTGTTATGTATGAAACATATATAAATATTTTGTTCTTATTTTAAACTTAGAATTTGATAAAAACCATGTGCAAAGGTTGGATTACAGTTTATAATATATAGACAAGTGTTTAAGCAAGAAAAATGAGCAAAGTACACATAAAATCAAGAAAAAACTCTTTTTTTATCATTTGTAAATAGTTATAATGCAAACATTGCACTAATGCCTAGAAATTCATCAAAGAGAATATATCCTAAAAAGGAACCATAAATTTGGAGAATTCATGAAGCCCTCCCTAATTGAAGAGACAACATGAGAAGAAATTTCATTTTGATAATCGGTCATAACTGGGATGTTAAATTAATCTTCTGCCTTTTTCTTGAAGTTATCTTCATGCTTCTATTCATCTTAGACCAAAGCTTCGTCGGTCGCCTTTATAGTTTAATCATTCTCTTCAATATGTGGGGGGGGGGGGGGAGGGGGAAAGATCCCTTAACTTTTCCTTTTTAGTCTTCATGTCCCCCGCATTTTTGAGATATTGAGTGAAATAAGGCATCATGTGGGGGTCCTTAAGGTATTTCAAATAGTTGATGAGCCATGAAAAGTAAAAACCGTCCTTTCTTTGATCCTTTAGGTTCCTAAATGACAATTAAGGGTGGACTTTCATGGGAAGAAGTTTATGTGTTCAAGATTTGAAACAGCATGGTCGCAACATCTTGTAATCAATAAGCCTAAATCAAGCTATGGGGACTCAAACATTCGATGGTAAAAGTAACATGATGAGAAGAAAGTAGCCGATCCAACATGGTGCGAAGAGAGCCTTGAACACGGGCATCAATTTGAAGTTTTTATTGACCATATTCCATTGGTGAAACATTTGACATTGGATAACCATAAGCATGCTCACTTTTCCCCTATTTACACTATTTATTGAGCTATGATCACTTTGGTTGTATGACTCATCTTCATTAGGTTCAGTGGTGTATTAATAAACTTCCATTGCTTGAACAACCACATCAATATCTGTATGTTCCACCTGAGGTGCTTAAGGAAGGATATTTCTATCAAAGGCTATAAAATAGAGAGAGAAGAGTTAGTCAGAATTTCAATTCAATTCTTTTACCAGGAACATAGAACTATAAAAACAATGGCCAGTATAAACCCAAGTCTCTAAGCAAGTGTCTTTTTCAGAGAAACCATACCTAAGAAGGGTACATCACGAAGTAGTTGAAAATATTTAAGCCTTTCCAAACACTAAGAGTAAATAAACATGAAGGTAAGGTTTTTTGCTAAGGTTATGACCAAGTAAGGTAAATCACCAAGCAGGTGATAAAATTTAACCTTTTCAGTGAACATCACCCAATAAGAGAGAGTAAATCACGATATAGTTGAGGTTTTTTCACTATGTTCTATACAAGAAGGGTATAATACCAAGAAAACCATTTATACAAAAAAAAAATTAGGAAAAACAAAAGTTGCACAAAAATATAAGTTTACGAAACTACCTCATCAGCAACTGCAACATTGGCCAAAGGTGGGGAATCATCATATTCCTAGATTTGGCTAGATCTTCAGCCATTGGAGTTTCCTAAAGAGCCAAAATAATTTTCATCACTTGAGGAAGAACAAACTCCATCGAATAAGAAGCAACATTCACTAAAGGTAGATCAACCCCAGTCGAATGACCTATCAACTCCCTTTTTTCACTAACGGTACGCTAAAACACCACAATAGATAAACCTTATACTAAAGGTACATATGAGAAAAAATAATAAAGATAAAATTATATTTTTACAAGGTAAATACCTCAACATTAGTTTGATGAATGCGAGCAAAGTCATCCAGAGACACCACAGATGTTGGTATCACCATTAGGGAGTCTAATGATACAACGGGCCACACAAGATGATGAGTAAGTATTTCCTCATTCATAGACATATGAGGGCTAGCAAATCCACAGAGGGAGAAAAGTGAAGAATATCTTCAGTTCCCTATAACATGAAAAAATTTCACCATATATCAAATATGGTCACAAATCTAGGCCTTGACTAGGGACATGGGTCACGAACTTAGGTCGTGACCATTTTTGCTGGGACCAACAACTGTGGCCGTGGACATCATTTGTGACACTAAATGAGAGTCATGGTCTCTCTTATGGGACAATATTTAAACATGGGCACAAACCTAGGTCGTGACCATGTGTGGAATGATGTGGGACGATGTTAAAAATAGGTCACAGTCCAAATCCATTTAGGAAAAATATATATATATAGTTTATATTTAGGAAGTTCGCTCCCCCCCCCCCCCCCCCAAAAAAAAAAACTATATATTGAGCAACCAATTCATATAAAATTAAGTGATATTATAACCGTGGAGTTGATAGTCTAAAGTACCGTGTCATCCTAGTTCATTCATAAATTATAATAAACATTCATAAATCATAATAAATAACAAAATCGTAATTCAAACAAAACATTAATAAATAAAACTAAGCATTTATAAATCAGACTAAGGCACCAATATCATAATAGGATACAAATATGACTCTCGAGGTACAATAGAATACAAGTTATTACGAGTTACATTGGTCTCGTACGTGGTGTTCTTACCTTTTACGAGGTCGTTCGATTCTGTTTTGGGTTATCACCATCTATTGGCATTTTTTTAATCATAAGTCTAGATATTTGCAAATTTTTATCATATTCTCAAACAAAGAGTTCCGTGACTGCGCGATGATTTCCTCTGAGTTACATTAGTCTCCTGCGTAATGTTCGTGCCTTTAGTGGAGCCGTTCGGAGGTTATTTGGGATTTTTTCCCTTTAGAGGCATGTTTTTATGACTATGTACAGATATTTGTATATTTCCATCATATTCTCAAATTGGGAGTTCTGCAACTACATGGTCACTTTCTACGAGTTACATTTGTCTTTTGTGTGGTGTCCGTTCCTCTTACGGGCTCAATTAGTGGTTATTTTGGTTTTTTACCCCTTGTTTCATGTATTTTAGCTTAATTCTAGATATTTACAAATTTTCATCATATTCTCAAACCGAGAGTCCCGTGACTACGCGATCAGTTCCTACGAGATAGATTGGTCACGTACGAGGAGTTCTGTCTCCTACATGGCTATTTTGAGGGGTGTTATTTTTTGTTTTCCCCCTTTGGCGGTATGTTTTTAAGCCTAAGTCTATATATTTTCAAATTCTCATTGCATTCTCATATAGAGAGTCCAGTGACAACACGATCATCTCCTAAGAGTTGCCCATATGAGGTATTCGTGCCTCTTACGGGGTCGTCTGGGGGTTATTTTGAATTTTTCCCTATTGCGAAATGTTTTTAAGCATCAGTCTATATATTTCAAAAAATTTATCATATTCTCAAATTGAGAATCTCTTGACTATATAGTCAGTTCCTATGAGTTATATCAGTGCCGTGCAAGGTATTTGTGCCTCTTACAAGGCCGTTTATTGATTGTTTTGTTTTTTTGCCCTCTAGCAGAATATTTTCAAGCCTAAGTCTAGATACTTGAAAATTATCATCATATTCTCAAACTGGGAGTCCCATGATAATGCGGTTAGTTCCTACGAGTTGCATTGGTCCTGTAAGAGGTGTCTTCCTCTATTACCGAGTCGTTTAGGGGTTGTTTTGGGTTTTCATCCTCTAATAGAATATTTTTAATCCCTATTCTAGATACTTGTAAATTTTCATTATATTCTCAAAGTGGGAGTCTCGTTAGTATGCGGTCAGTTCCTACGAGTTTCATTAGTCCCATGAGACATGTTCGTGCCTCTTACGGGGTCGTTTTGAGGTTGTTTTGGTTTTCTCACTCTAGTGGCTAAGACTAAGTGTTGATATTTGCAAATTTTTATCATATTCTAAAATCGTGATTTTTCTGACTATGCGTTAAGTTCTTTTGAGTTACATTGGTCCCGTGAAAGGTGTTCGTGCCATTAATGGGTCCATTTCGGGATTGTTTTGGGTTTTTACTCTCCAATGGCATCTTTTTTAGACCAAGTCTAAATATTTGCATTTTTATCATATTCTCAAATCGGGAATCCCGTGACTACGCAGTGAGTTCTGACAAGTTACATTTGTACAGTGCAAAGTGTCCTTACCTCTTATGGGTCTATTTTGGGTTTTCATCATCTACCATCAGTTTTTTAGACTAGTTCAAGATATTTGATAGTTTCAATCACATTTTCAAATTAGGAGTCTCGTGACTACGTGACCAATTCCTAAGAGTTAGATGGTTCTCGTGCGAGTTGTTCGTGTCTCTTATGGGGCCATTTGGAGGGTATTTTGTGTTTTATCCCTCTGGTAGTATGTTTTTAGTCTAGGTCTAGGTATTTGTAAATTTTTGACACATTCTCAAACTAGGAGTCCCATGACTACGTAGTCAGTTTCCATGAGTTATGTTGGTCACATGTGAGGTGTTCATGCCAATTATGGGGCTGTTTGGGGGTTGTTTTTTCTTTTCACCCTATTGGGGCATATTTTTAAGACTAATCCTAGATATTTACAAATCTTTATCAGTTTCTCAAATTAGGAGTCCCGTGACTATGCGGTCAGCTGCTAGGAGTTACATTATTTTCGTGCGAGGTGCTTATGCCTCTTACCTGGCGGTTTGGTGGTTGTTTTGGGCTTTCATACTTTAGTCGTATATTTTTAATCCTAAGTCTAGATACTTGATTTTTTTTTATTATATTCAAAAATAAAGAGTCCCGTTAGTATGCGGTTAACTTTTACGAGTATTGGTCCCGTGTAAGGTATTCTTGCCTTTTATGGGGCCTTTTGGTGATTGTTTTGGTTATCGGCCTCTAGTGGCATGTTTTTAAGCCTGCCTATATATACAAAATTATATCCTATTATCAAACTAGGAGTTCCATGACTACGGGGTCAGTTCCTACGGGTTACATTATCCTGTACAAGGTGTTTTTGCCTCTCACGAGCCCATTTAGGGGTTATTTTAGGTTTTCACCCTCTAGCAACATATTTTTTAGCCTAAGTCTTTATTTTTTGCCTGTTTGGCATCATTATATACAAGTATGGTGCTTGTTTTGGGTTTTCTCGCGCTAGCTTTATGTTTTTAAACCTAAGTCTAGATAGTTTTAATTTTTTTTCATATTCCAATTGAATGTCTCATGACTAGGCGTTCAGTTCCAACGAGTCACACTGGTTTCATGCGAGGTGTTTATGTCTCTACAGAGCTCATTGGGGGGATGTTTTGGGTTTTTGCCTTATGAAGGAAAGTTTTTAAGCTTAGTCTAGATATTTTTAAATTTTCATTATATTTTCAAATCGAAATCCCATGTCTATGTGGTCATTTTTATGAGTTACATTTGTTTCCTGCGATGCTGAGGTGTTCCTATATTGTACTTGCAAATTTTAATTATATTATTAAAATGGGAATCTCGTGACTAGATGTTGAGTTCCTATGAGGTTCATTGTCCCCATGCGAGGTGTTCGTGCCTCTATTAGGTTCGTGAGGTTTCTATTTTTGGCATTTAACCGAATTTTTTAAGCCTAATTATAGATAATTGCAGATTTGTATCATTTTGTCAAACAAGGAGTCTTATCACTAGGTGGCCAGTTCCTTTGAGTAACATCGCTCCCGTGCGAGGTGTTCGTGCCTCTCACGAGGATGTTTGGAGGATTTTGTGTTTTCACACTCTAGCGGCATGTTTTTAAGCCTAAGTATATATATTTTATATTCTTAAAATGGGAATCCCGTGACTACGCATTCAGTTCCTACTAGTTACATTGGTCCCATATGAGGTCTCCATGCCTCTTAAGGGGCTATTTGGGGTTTTCGCCCTCTTCTGTCTTGATTCTAATCATGTCTACATTTTTGTAAATTTTCTTCATTTTCTCAAACTGGGAGTCTTGTGACTCGCGTTCAGTTCCTACAAGTTACATTGGTCCCATGTAAGGTGTTTGTGCCTCTTACAGGGCCATTTAGGTTGTTGTTTTGGATTTTTCCCCTCTAGGGGCATGTTTTTAAGACTATGTTTAGATATTTGCAAATTTTAGTCATATTCACAAACTAGGAATCCTATGAATAAACTATCAGTTCCTACGAATACATTGGTCCCGTGAGAGGTGTTCATGTCTCTTACAGGGCTATTAAGGGGTCGTTTTAGGTTTTCTCCCTATAGTGGCATGTTATTAAGCCCAAGTCTATATATTTTCAATTTTTTGTTATATTCTCAAACTGCGAGTCTCGTGACTACATGGTCAGTTCCTACGAGTTATTTCAATTTTTTTTATCATATTCTCAAATTGGGAGTCCTGGAACTATGTTGTCAGTTCTACGAGTTACATTTGTCCCATTTGAGGTGTTAGTGCCTCTGACAGGGTTGTTTTGGGTTTTCGCCCTATAGCGGCATATTGTTAAGACTAAGGCTAAATATTTGCAAATTTTTGTCACATTCTCAAATCTGGAATCCTGTGTCTGTGCGGTTTGTTCCTACGAGTTACATTAGTCACGTTGGAGGTATTCCTATCTCTTTTGGGGCCGTTTGGAGGATGTTTTAGGTTTTTTCCCTACTTCGGCATGTTTCTAAGCCTAAGTCTAGATATTTGTAAATTTAGTTATATTTTTAAATCGAGAGTTGACTATGGGATGAGGTCTTATGAGTTATAATTATTCCCTGCGAGGTATCAATGCCTTTCATGGAGCCGTTTAGGGACTATTTTAGGTTTTCACCTTCCAACTGCATGTTTTTAAGCTTAAGTTTAGTTATGTTCAAATTTTCATCAGATTCTCGAAGTGGGAGTCCCATGACTATGCGATCAGTTCCTTTGATTTACATCTGTTCTGTGGAGGTGTCTGTGCCTCAAACGGGGCCATTTGGGGGTTATTTTGACTATAGCGGCATGTTTTTAATCCCAAGTCTAGATATTTGAAATTTTTTATCAAATTATCAAATAGGGATTTCCACGACTACACATTCAGGTCCTACGAGTTACATTGGTCCCATGTGAGGTGTCCATGCCTTTTATGTGGCTGTTTAGGGAAATTTTGGGTTTTCACTCTATAGTGGCATTTTTAAGCATAAGTCTTGCACTACAAAAAAAATTGCTTTTTACTACGGAAGCTTTTGAGACGGCTTAAATTGTAGTCTCTAAAACATACATTTTGAGACGGATAAAAATAACCGTCTCAAATACTAATATTATTTAAGACGGAATGTGCTACCTGTCTTATAAAGTGAATCTAATGAGACGACATATTAAGAGCCGTCTCAAATCCTCCACCTTACGAGACGGATAAAAAAATTCACTTTCCCACCTTGACGTTTTTAACTCCCGCCTTTGTGCATAGAAATGTAACCTTATACATAGAAAACAAAAAGGAAAAGAAGAAGTAAAGCAAAAGCTAAGCAAGCATCTCGTTTCTCTGCCCGGAAAAAATGTCACCCACCTCGTTCTCCCTTACCGTCGTCGCTCTCCCTAGACTTGTTCACTGCCATTGTCGCTCGCCCTAATCTCTGCCCTACCCTCACCGCTGGTAAGTGGTGTTCCTTTTTCTGTTAGTTGGGGTGAGATTATGGTGGTGTAGGTTGCTAGCTAGTTAGGGTTTCAACAATTGGGGTTAAGTGTTGAGATTTTATGGTGGAAGACATCAAATTAGTTTTCTTATATGTTGATTGTCATTTTTCTTGTTGGGTTGTTATTAAAATGAAAGTAAAAGTAATGGAAAAGTAGTTTGATGTCTTGTTGATGTAATTAGTTGGTTATTGGTGTAGTTGGAGGTTTTTTTTATAGTACAAATTGCTTATAATAATAGAATAGTAATTTTTTCTACATTATATCATAATTATGATTTTTCAATGGCAATTGTATGTTTTTCATTGATGGGTATTTGACAGAGGAATTACATATGTTCATTGATATTTAAATATTTGATTTAATCCCAGGAATTCAAGTTATAGTATCCTCGAATTGATACGGCGAAAAGGTAAAGTAATTCTTAGTTATTGGTTAATATTATTGGATTGATTTGTAGTGGTGTTAGGAGGTTGAGGGTAAGCCAATTAAAAACCCGGATTGTGAATTGGTTGTTGTAGTATAGTTTTAAGATTAATATATGATAATATTTATATACTTGTTTGTATGAATTTTAGTTAGAATTATTGATATGTTTGTTTGTGTTAATTAATTCATATCCTTTGGAAGTAGTTTATGCCATTAATTTGATTTACTATGTGATATGATTTTATTTTGTGATATATGTCATGGACCTAATTACTTCAAATATGCATCACCATTGAAAAAATTATCAATGTTATCCAAGTATTTCATAGGAATATGAAGCACGAACAAAGATACGGGTGTCGTGTCCGACATGACACGGACACACCGACATAACAAATGTTTAAAAAAATTGGACACGACACAGCGACATAAATTGACCCCATAAAGAAGTTTTTTTTTAAATTCCACCACATTTTCATGCTTAAAGCAGTACTTATATCCTTTAAATTCCTTATCTCTAGCCCTCCTACACTGATTGTCCTTGTGATTGCTTCCCATTTACACCATTGGTATCTCTGATCTCCATTGGTAGAACTCAAAAAGAACCTTGCCATTAGACTATGCAGTCTGGTAATTACTACCTTAGGAGGACACATAAAAGATAAGAGGTATAATTGCATAGAGACTAACACTGATTTTATAAGCACAAGTTTACTTCCAGAAGAAAGACATTTTGCTTTCCAACCAATAAGCTTTGTTCTAAATTTTTGGACCATTCCTTCATAGTAATTAATCTTCTTTCTACCACTATATAGAAGGCATCCAAGATAAGATATAGGACCATTTTTAATTTTCATTCTAGTAGACTGCCTCAGAAATGATAAAGCACATGGTTTGATCTTATTTAATACTTCTAGATAACTTTTGGAGGTACTTATCAACTACCCTGAGACACTCTCATAGGAACTCAAAACATTCATAAGCTTCTTCATTTTTCTTCTCATGCCTGAGCTAAAAATGATCAACTCGTTAGGAAAAGCTAGATAATTGAATATTGGACCTCCTATAGGCATTTTATAACCAACATAAGAGGACTGCAAAGCAAGGTTGTGAAGGTTTCTTGAAAGAGCATATGCCATAACTCTATCATATGCTTTTGGCATGTCTATCTTCATCATCATATTCCCTCCTATATTTTTTGAGTTGATTCTAGCCATACATTCTTGATCAAGCGCCACATTATCACTAATTGCTCTACCTTTAATAAAACATGATTGCATAGGGGAGATGATAGAAGGAAGGAAGTGAGATATCATGTCATTTAAGATTCTAGAAAAGATCTTGTTACAACCCATGACTGATGAGTCTACTGGCAAACCGACAACGCCTTATGATTTTGGTTCTGGGCATTTAAATCTTGATCAGGCAATGGACCCCGGTCTTGTTTATGATATTACTAACGATGATTATGTCAACTTCTTATGCTCAATTGGATATGGTTCAAAGACCATACAGGTTATTACAAGAACCCCAGTGAGTTGCCCCAAGAAAATGCCTATGCCCGAGAATTTGAACTACCCATCGATTACAGCGTTGTTTTCAAGCTCAGCGAAAGTGGAATCGAGCAAGACACTGATTCGGACTGTGACGAATGTGGGTCTAGAGAATTCGGTTTACAGAGTGAATGTTGAGGCCCCCAAGGGAGTGACCGTAATGGAAGAGAGATGCTAGAAGGTCCTATGAAAGCTGGTGGAGTAGGAATGATACTGGTCAATGGAATGTCAAACGAAGAAGGTCTAGTGGGGGACGCTCATATTCTTCCGGCGTGTGTGGTTGGTTCCGACGAAGGGGATTCAATTAAATCATACGTTACATCTTCTCCACTAGCAACTGCAAGCATTAATTTCCTGGGCACAACGATTGGAATTAAACCAGCACCCGTGGTAGCTTCATTTTCAGGGAGAGGACCAAACGGGATGACTCCTGAGATATTGATGCCAGACTTAATAGCTAAGGGAGTAAACATATTAGCTGCTTGGACTGATGTTGTTGGTCCAATTGGCTTAGATTCCGACTCTTGTATAACTGAATTCAATATACTTTCAGGTACTTCCATGTCTTGCCCTCATATAAGTGGAGTAGCGGCTTTGCTTAAATTCGCTCATCCAGATTGGAGCCCGGCGGCTATTAGATCTGCAATGATGACCATCGGCAGAATTGTGGACAATAGTTTACAACCCATGACTGATGAGTCTACTGGAAAAACGACAACGCCTTATGATTTTGGTTCTGGGCATTTAAATCTTGATCAGGCAATGGACCTCGGTCTTATTTATGATATTACTAACGATGATTATGTCAACTTCTTATGCTCAATTGGATATGGTTCAAAGACCATACAGGTTATTACAAGAACCCCAGTGAATTACCCCAAGAAAATTCCTATGACCGAGAATTTGAACTACTCATCGATTACAGCATTGTTTTCAAGCTCAGCGAAAGTGGAATCGAGCAAGACACTGATTCGGACTGTGACGAATGTTGGTCCGGCGAATTCGGTTTACAGAGTGAATGTTGAGGCCCCCAAGGGAGTGACTGTGACGGTGAAACAGGGGAAATTAGTGTTCTTGGAGAAAGTTAGGAAGCTGAGTTACTTCGTGACCATAAAGATGGATAGCAAGAATCTGGTGTTGAGTGACACGGGTGCTGTGTTCGGGTCACTGTCTTGGATAGACGGAAAGCATGTGGTTCGGAGCCCCATTGTGGTGACTCAAAGGGATCCGTTGTAATCCGTTCAATCGTGTGAATCGGACGCTAGTGAGTAGTAGTTAACTAATGGGTGAGAGTTTGATGGACGAATGGGCTATCTTGTATGGTATAGTACAACTTTGCTACACTAGCATACGGTTTTTGTGTGTTCGTTGCTGCTTAGTTTTGAGGGGCTCCTTTCCTTTTTCCCCAGAACTGTACTTTTTATTTTGCTTGTTTCCCTATTAATCTCATATTGTATAATATATTTATAGATGTTACTTGAAAAAAAAAAACTTCTGTATACTAAATGGTCTAAGATCATTTAAGGATTGAGGGTGTTATATCTTTAGAATTAGAAATATTTTTGTTGTTGTACATATCTTAGGAAGACTGTTTCCTACAAAGAAGAACTGGACTCCATTCAGAATATCATCTTTTATGTCCTCCCAAAAAAGAATTGGAAGAAGTAGCCATTAAAACCATCCACCCCTGGATTACTCTGAGCATTTAATCCTTTAACAACTTTCTCTACTTCATCCATTGTTGGCCATTTGATTATAGAGGCATTCATATCTTCATTAATCAACATTGGAATAGCTTCCATCACTTTATTTTGGCCAGTTGCATCCATAATTTCTTCATCTTGAAATTGTTTAGAGAATTATTCTAGTGCTGCAGTTGGATCCTCCATGACCTGTCACTTTCTCACAGCAATTCAGCCTTTGATGAGGGCTTATTTGCAGCCCCTCTAATATAAAAAATTCAGCATCAATATAACAATACCAACTCATACATAACTCGACTGACCGAGACCAAAATATAACAAGTAAAACTCACCAAGTAAAATGTCGGTTAGAGATCATTTTAGGCACAAAAAAAACTAGAGATCCCATTCTTACGTTTTGTTTTTTCATTTATATCCCCTTACTCTTTTGTAACTTTAGAGAGAAAGTTAACCCAAGAATCACAAAGGCCTTAAAGGATGTTGGTTTGTTGAATTCCTGAAATAAGTATATACACAAAAACACAAGTTTTTGTGGGTTTACAAATCTCAAAAAAGGGTATGATTTTTTTTCTTCAATATCAGCTCTAGGCTTTAATTTATCTGTTCCATTTATCGATTGATTCTATATTCACTGTTAGTTTCAGCTCGAAATTTTAAGCATTGATTTTCGTTTCACTATTTTGGAATGACCTGTTCACCACCCGCAGCCACCACCTCTGCCACCACAAGTGGCGGAAGCTCCTTGAGAGAATAATTTAGTTAGGCCTGCCATCGGGGCCACTGCCATCGGGCCCACCTCGAATGAATGGGCTTCCCTCACCTCGAATGAATGGGCCTACCTCACCTCTTTGATTTCAAAGCAGGAGCTGCTGAAGCAGTAAAGCAGAATTGCGCCCCTGTTGCGCACTTTTGCGCTCAATTGTGACAATCGCGCTCAACTGTGCACGCTGCAGAAGCACTTTTACACGCTTTGAACACTTGGATAGATTGTTTTAAAGGCCTGATTGACTTCTGCCTTCATTAAGGTGAAGGCTAATAATTTTGTACGGAAAGGTACCCTTTTAATTAGTCCATCATGATTGAGTCCTAAATGTGAAGTTTATATATTTTAGAGGGCATATAATTGACTCATGTAGCTTTAGCTATAGGTGTAATGACTAATCTAGATAGATTGTTTTAAAGACCTGTTTACACCCCAGAAGAATTCAAGAAAATATTTTCTCGATATTTTGCAAAATAACTATACGTGGATATAAGGGTGCAAGAAAATATAAATGCATGGAGTTTAAAGCATGTTTTATTAGAATTTGTTTGTCTCCATATATAGGATAAGAATATGTTTTTCCAATGATGAACTTCATGCCGAATTTTTCAATAAGCCTTTAAAAAAGTCTTGGATAGAATACATGACTGAATCATGAGAATACATGTTCGTTCTTTTAGGCCTATATCTAGTTGTGTTGTTATTTATTATGCACTTCTTCAAATGTCGATCTTAGCTGGTACTCGGTATGGTGGGTGGGCTTAGTTGCTTTATTACTTCGTAAATCGGTTATGGGGCATTTCATTACTCTTTTTGTGGCTGTTTTATTATTATAAGTATATTATTTCAGTCTTTAAGTCAGGTCATTGGTTCAGTTTTTAATCAGTCCGTTAAGTGTTAAATAGTTAAATCAACTTGGTTTTTAGTGTTTGTTCTTATTTTATATTTATATAATCATGACATCTTTGGAGCTGGTTTTTGTATGGGTTTTAAACAAATATTGTCCAAATATCCAAATCAAGTTAATGTTTCTTGACTTTTTCAGAACCATAGCTAATTGCGTTTTGTATCCCATTTATTGCAGGAAGTTTACTATCTTACGAGGACTTGTTATACTTATAGTTGAGCCGTTTATCGTTGGATCTTTTGCATCTATTCTCTCGAACAAAGACCTTGTCGCTTATGTCCTCTTTGGTCTTGCTCTCAACCACAATCAGGGGTGAGACATATTCAAGTTAAATTTTGTTCATTATGTTGTCCAACGGTAAAAGGAATCGTAATGTGTTTATTTATTTATATTAGTTGTTTAGAAAATTGTGGATATTTCTGTCGTTGTTTTTGAGTTAATTTTTATTTTAAACAGGTTGGTTTTCATGAATAAATAAAGGAAACTCTGCCGATTTTTTTAAAAATATTAAGTATTTTTAAAAGCAAATAATACGAAGATATACAAATTTGATAAGGTTTTTAAAGATTGTCATCTATAGGAACTATTAAAAAAAATACTTCTTTGTTTAAGGTAACTGACACTTAATAAATTTATTGCAGGTGAAAACCCTTTGTGGACAAGGCAAGATATTTGAGTCGTTTTGCTGGAGGTCGTATGCCTGAAGATTGCTAGTTTACTTTGCGTACATCATTTTATGTTAGGGATAGATGGTCTTTTATGTATTTTTTCTAATGAGATGAGTGAAATTGTATAGAGAGATCTATGTTGGACACAATGTTTAAATTGTGTATTTTTTCTTTGTATGAACTTTAATTATAATTGAATGGAAAATTATATATTATATGTTGAAATTGGATGCAAAATATGTCATATTGTTTTTAAGAGGTTTTGTTTATAATTATATAGAGTATATTAAGGAATGGATGAAATTTTAATTTTGGTGCTAAAATTATTAAAGACCGCTTCTTTGTCGTCTCAAAAGGGTTCCATAAATGGGGATTTTTTGAGACGGTTAATTTATCGTCTCAAAAAACTCTTTGGGGACGTATGTTGGTGTCTCTAAAAAAAACATTAAAAGACGGATTTTTTGCCGTCTCAAAAGGGTCTTGTAAGCAGTGACCTTTTGAGACGGCGTATTTCCCGTCTCAAAAGAACTTTTTGAGACGGCTTTTGCGTCAGAAAAAGCTTTTAAAATGGGGGTCTAATACTACGCTCATTTGCCGTCTCAAATGGCGTCACAAAAGGCTTTTGAGACGGCTAGAGGACTTTTTGAGACAGTTGGAGCACCGTAGTAAAAAGCAATTTTTTTTGTAGTGTTGATATTTGCAAATTTTAATCATATTTTTAAATCCAGACTCCCATGACTACACTGTCAATTCCTATGAGTTACATTAGTCACGAGCGAGGTGTCCGTTCCTCTTATAGGGTCATTTGATGGTTTTTTGGGGTCCTCACCCACCCGTGGCATGTTTTTAAGCCTATATCTAAATATTTTCAAATACTCATGATATTAACAAATCAAGAGTATCATGGTAATACGCCCAATTCCAATGAGTTACATTGGCCCCATGCGAGGTGTTCGCGCCTCTAACGAGACCGTTTGCGGACTGTTTTAGGTTTTTTTCCTCTAACGGCAATTTTTAAGCCTAAGTTTATATTTGCATAAATTTTCATCATACTCTCAAACCGAGAGTCTTGTGACTATGTATTTAGTTTTTACCAGTTACATTGGTCTCGTGGGAGGTAGTCATGCCTTTTATCGGGTCATTTGAGAGTTGTTTTGTTTTTCCCTATAGCAGCATGTTTATAAGCCAGTGTCTAGATATTTTCAAATTTTCATCATACTCTCAAATCGGTAATCCGTTGATGATGCGGTCAGTTTTAACGAGTTACATTTTTCATGAGCGAGGTCTTGTGCCTCTTACGGGCCTTTTGGTGGTTGTTTTGGGTTTTTTCCCTCTAGCGACATGCTTTTAAGTCTAAGTCTAGATATTGTCATATTTTTGTCATTTATTTCAATGAGTAGTCCCGTGAATATGAGGTTAGTTCCTACTAGTTAGATTAGCCGCGTCTGAGGTGTGTGTGCCCCTTAGGGGGCTGTTTTGTTTTTTCTACGCTAGCAACATATTTTTAAGCCTAACTCTAGACATTTTGACATTTTCGTAATATTCTAAAACTGGGAGTCTCATAACTACGCGTTCAGCTCCTACGAATTATATTCGTCACATGCGAGGTGTTCGTGCCTCTTATAATTTGGGGATTATTTTGAGTTTTCGCTCTATAGCGGCATGTTTTTACGCTTAAGCCAAAATATTTGCAAATTTTCAATATATTCTCAAACCAAGAATCTTGTGACCATGATGTGAGTTCTTATGAGTTATATTGGTCCCGCTTGAGGTGTTCTTGTCTCTTATGGGGACGTTTAAGGATGGTTTAGGGTTTTCTCCTTATAGTAACATGTTTTTGGGCCAACGTATAACTATTTTCCAATTTTTGTTATATTCAAAAATCGAGTGTCCCGTGACTCTACGATTAGTTTCTAAGAGTTTTATTGGTCTCATGCGAGGTGTTCATGACTCTCACAAAGTCATTTGGGGGATGTTTGGGGGTTTCTCCCTCTTGTGGCATATTTTTAAGAATAAGTCTTGATATTTGTAAATTTTATTCATCTTCTCAAACTGAGACTTACGTGACTACACAGTCATTTCTTACTAGTTACATTGATCCTCTGCTAGGTGTTCCTATTATGGGGCCATCTAGATGGTTGTTTTGGGTCATCGCCCTCTACCAACATGTTTTAAGCATAAGTCTAGATATTTGTAAAATTTTAACATATTTTCAAAATGGTACTCCTTTTACTAGGCAACCAGTTCCTACAAATTACATTGGCCACGTGCAAGGGGTGGGTTTGTGTCACTTACAGGGTCGTTTAGATGGTTATTTTTTATTTTTTCCCTACAACGACATATTTTTAGGGCAAATTCTTGATATTTTTAAATTTTCATCATATTTTTAAATTGAGAATCCATTGATTACGTGGTCAGTTCTGCGAGTTACATTGATCTCGTGTGAGGTGTTTGTGCCTCTAACGGGGTCATTTGGTGACTGTTTAGGTTTTCATCCTCTAGCAGTGTGTTTTTAAAACTAAGTTTTGATACTTTCACATTTTCATCATATTCTTAAAATGAGAGTCAACTGACTATACACTGAGTTCCCACAAGGTTCAATGGGCCCGAACGAGGTGTTCATACCTCTAATGAGATCATTTGGTGGTTGTTTTTGATTTGGGGCATCTAGTTCTATATTTTAAGCATAATTCTAGATATTTTCAAATTTTCATAATATTACTGATTAGGAGCCCCGTGGCTATGCGGCCAGTTCCAATGAGTTACATTGATCCCGTGCGAGGTATTCGCGCCTCTCACGGGACGATTTTAAGGCTATTTTGAGTTATCTCACTCTTCAGTCGTGTTTTTAAGCCCAAGTCTACATATTTACAGATGTTTTTATATTATCAAACCAATAGTCTCGTGCCTATGAAGTCAGTTCCTATGAGTTAAATTGGACTCGTGCAAGGTGTCCGTGCCTCTTACGGTCTATTTGGGTATGTTTTGGGTTTTCACCCTCTAGCCGCATGTTTTAAAGCCTAAATCTAGATATTTATAAATTTTCTTCATATTCTCAAACTGGAAGTCCCCGTGACTACAAATCAGTTCATACGAGTTATATTGTTCCCATGCAAGATGTCGGGCTTATTATGGGGCCGTTTGGTTGTTTTTTTTTAGGTTTTCCCTCTCTAGTAGCATGTTTTATGCATAAGTCTAGATATTTTCAAATTTTCGTCATATTCTTAAAACGGGAATCACGTGACTACGTTGTTAGTTCCAACCATTTACGTTGGTGGTAAGAGGTGTTTGTGCCTCTTACAGGGCCATTAAGTGGTTGTTTAGGGTATTTTCCCTCTATTGGCATGTCTAAATATCTGTAAAATTTCATCATACTCGCAAATCGAGAGTCTCGTGACTATGCAGTCAATTCCTATGAGTTACATTGGTCCTGTGCGAGGTGGTCATGCCTCTTATGGGAATGTTTGGGGTTGTTTTGGATTTTAGCCCTATAGTGACTTGTTTTTAAGAATCCCATGATTGAGAATTAAGAATCCCATGACTACGAGGTCTATTCAGATGAGTGATTTTGGTCTTGTGCGAGGTGTTTGTGCCTTTAACAGGGCTATTTGGGGGTTATTTTATTTTTTTCCCCTCTAGCAGCATGTTTTTATGTCTAAGTCTAGATATTTGCACATTTTCATCATATTTTCAAACTGGGAGTGTCGTGACTATAAGGCCAGTACCTATGAGTTATATTGGTCCCGTGCAAGGTGTCCCTCTTATCGGGGTTGTTTGGGGATTTTGGGGTTTTTCACTCCTTAAAGTCATGTTTTTAACCCCAAGTCTAGATATTTTCATATTTTCATCATATTCAGAAATCGAGTGTCACTTGATGATTTGGTCAGTTCTTATGAGTTACATTAATCCCGTGTGAGGTGTTCGTGCCTCTCACGTGGCCGTTTGGAGATTGTTTATAGTTTTCTCCCTATAGTGGCATGTTTTTATGCCTAAGTCTAGATATTTACAAATTTTCATTATATTCTTGAGCCGATATTTGCATGACTACACTATCAGTACCTACGAGTTACATTGATTCGTGTGAGGTGCTCATGCCTCGAACAGGTCCATTTGGGGGTAGTTTTGGGTTTTTGCCCTATCACGACATATTTTTTCCCTAACCTTAGATATATGCAAATTTTCGTTATATTCTTAAATCAGAATCATGTGATTATGTAGTTAGTCCTATGAGTTACATTTATCCCACATGTGGTGTTCATGTCGCTTACGGGGCCATCTGAGGGTACTTTTGGTTTTCTACCCTTTAGTAGCATGTTTTTAAGCGAGTCAAAATATTTTCAAATTTTCATCATATTCTTAAAATGGATGTCCTGTGACAACGCATTCACTTCTTATGAGTTACATTTGTTCCTTGCGAGGTATATGTGCCTCTTACGAGCCATTTTGGGGGATGTTTTGGGCCATTGCCTATAATGGCATGTATTTAAGCCTAAGTCTCGATATTTATAAATTTTTACATCTTCTCAAACTGGGAGTCTCGTGACTATGCGGTGAGTTCCTACGAGTTACATTGGTCCCATGCAAGGTGTTCGGGCTTCTTACGGTGCCGTTTGTGTGGCTATTTTGTAGTTTTAGCCCCTAGCGGCATGTTTTTAAGCCTAAGCCCAGATATTTGCAAATTTTTGTCATGTTCTCAAACCAGGAGTCCTGTTACAAAGAGGTCAGTTCCTATGAGATATATTTAACCCATGCGAGGTGTTCGTGCCTCTTATGGGCCCATTCTGTGGTTGTTTTTAATATAAGGTCTAGATATATTCAAAATTACATCATATTCTCAAACTGAGAGTCATTTGACTACATGATGAGTTCCAACAAGTTACATTAGTCCCGTACGGGGTGCCCGTGCCTTTTAACGGGTCGTTTAGGGATTGTTTTGGATTTTTGTCCTTTAGCGGCATGTTGTTAAGACTAAGTATAGATATTTCCAAATTTTCATCATATTATCAAATCAGGAATTCCATGACTACACGGTTTGTTCCTTTGAGTTACATTGGTCTCATGTGAGGTGTTTGTGCCTCTTACCGAGCCGTTTGGTGGCTGTTTTGGGATTTCACCCTTAGCAGCATGTTTTTAATCCCAAGTTTAGATACTTTTAAATTTTCATCATATTCTTAAAACGGGAGTCTCATGACTATGCATTCAGTTCCTACGAGTTTCATTTGTCCCATGCGAGGTGTTCTTGCCTCTAATGGGGCCATTTTGTGGTCATTTTCGGTATCTTGTGGTATGTTTTTAAACCTAATTCTATATATTTATGAATTTTCATCATATTCTCAAACAAGGAGTCGTATCATTACACGGTCAGTTTCTATAAGTTATATTGGTCCCTAGGAGGTAATCATGCCTTACACCGGGCCATTTTGAGGTCGTTTAGGGTTTTCGCACTCTAGCAGTATATTTTTATGCTCGAGTCTAAATATTTGTATACTTTCATCATTACCTCAAACCTAGAGTCCCGTGACTATGCATTCAGTTCCTGCGAGTTACACTAGTTCCGTGCGAGGCGTTCGTCCCTCTAACAGTGCTGCTTGGGGTGGTTTTGGATTTTCACCCTCAAGTGTCATGTTTTTAAGCCTAAGTCAAGATATTTGGATATTTTAGTCATATTATTAAACCGAAAGTCTCTTAACTAAGTGACTATTTCCTACGAGTTACATTGGTCCTTGCGAGATGTTCATTCCTCTAATAGGGCCCCTTGGGTTCTATTTTGGGTTTTCTCCCTATAAAGGCATGTTTTCATACCTAAGTCTAGATATTTATAAATTTTCATCACATTCTCAAACTTTGTATTCGGTGACTACACTTTGAGTTCCTAAGAGTTACATTGCTCTCATGTGTGGCGTGTGTGTCTCTAGAAGGGTCGTTTAGATGATGTTTGGGGGTTTTCGCCCTACACCGGCATGTTTTTAAGCCTAAATCTAGACATTTATAAATTTTTATTATATTCTCAAACTAGGAGTCTCATTACTATGCGATACATTCCTATGAGTTACATTGGTCCTGTGCAATGTGTTCGTGCCTCTCACGGAGCCGTTCAGGGGATCTTTTCAATTTTGTCCCTCTAACAACTTCTTTTTAAGCCTAAGTCTAGATATTATAATATTTTTGTCATGTTCTTAAATCGGGAGTCTTGTGACTCTAAGATCAGTTTCAATTAGTAACATTGGTCCCATGAGAGGTGTTTGTGCCTCTTACGGGGGCATTCAGGGGATGTTTTGGATTTTTACCTATAGTGGCATATTTTTAATCCTTACTCTATATATTTGCAAATTTTCATCATATTATCAAACTGGAGACTCGATACTATGGGGTCAATTACTACGAGTTACATTGATTCCGTGCAAGGTGTTCGTGTCTCTTACGGGGCCATCTGGGTTCTTTTGGGCTTTTGCCCTCTAGTGGCATATTTTCAGGCCTATGCCTAGATAGTTCTAAATTTTCATCATATTTTCAAACCAGGAGTTCCATAACTACGCGGTTAGTTCCAACGAGTTACATTGGTTTCGTGTGAGGTGTTTATGCCTCTTACGGGGCCATTATGTGGCTATTTTGGGTTTCTTCTCTCTAACGGTATGTTTTTAAGTCTAAGTCTAGATGTTTTCAAATTTCTATCATATTCACAAACTAAGAGTCCCCATGACTATACAGTCATTTCCAAAGAGTTACATTGGTCTTGTGCGGGATGCCCGTGCCCCTTGCAGGGCCCTTTTGGGGGATATTTTGGGGTTTTGTCCTCTAGTGTCATATTTTTAAGCCTAAGTCTGTATATGTGTAAATTTTTGTTATATTATGAAACTAAGAGTCCCATTACTATGCATTCGGTTCCTATAATTTACATTGGTTCCGTACGAGGTGGTCGTGCCTCTTATGTGGTTGTTTGGGGGATGTTTTGGGTTTTTGCTCTGTAGCATCATGTTTATAAGCCTATGTCTTGATATTTATAGACTTTCATAATGTTCTCAAGCCGAGAATACCATGACTATGCAGTCAGTTCCTACGAGTTACATTGGTCTCTTGCGAGGTGTTTGGGCCTCTCACATGACCGTTTGGGGGTTATTTTTAATTTTTTCCCCAACTGCGGCATGTTTTTTAGTGTGAGTTTGGATATTTGTATATTTTTATCATATTACCAAACCAAGAGTCATTTGACTATGTGGTCAGTTCCTATGAATTACATTGGTCCTGTGCCATCCTCGTTAATTCATAAATCATTATAAACATTCATAATTCAAACTGAACATTAATAAATCAAACTAAAGTGACAATATGGAACCGATATCATAATAGGATACAAATAGGATTATTATTGGCCAATATAATAATGTGATAAAAATAGTATTATCAAGGGTAAAATAATATTTTGATTCTCAATCATCCTCTAAATCAACTAAAAGATCCTTCAAATTAGGGTTGTCTTTAAGAGAAGTGTGGAACTCTTTTGGAGCCTCTAATGCATCTACTTGAGCAGTCGTACCCTTTGATGCATGCATAACAATGGACCAATTATCGTCGTTTATTCACCTTGAGTAGAATACCTTCGTCACATTCTGAAAGGAACAAATAAAAGTCTCATCGAGTATAGGATATTTACTCTTTATCTTTGATAAATCTACAATGATAAGTTTTAAGTCAAGATAAACTATTCAATCATCCATAGTGTCCTCCACCTTCACACAATCATAATAGAATACGGTTTGTGTGAAATCTAAATAATCAATTTCCAAGATTTATTGGACAATACAATAATAGGTTAGAAATGTATCTTTTAGAATCTTTATCACTTTTTCTAGAAATACAGGTAGTCAAGGAAGAAATTGAAATTCCGCTATTTGGCATAAAAAAATTCCTTACATGGATATGAAACGGAATCAAAAACGTTGGTAAGGAATTTCTTAAACTCTTTCGCAAGAAATGTGGGACCTTTTGTTATGCGTGCAAGCCTTTAAGAGACGTCGCCTCTTTTCATAAGATGAATTTATTAACAATTTGTATTAGGGAATTTTTCATCACACATGAATAAATATCCACACACACAAGAGGTGGAAATTAACTATTTTGATATTCATGCCCTAAAATTATCTGTCATGCAATTATGCCTCTGATTTTGGGCACTTTAATTATCGTACTTCCTAAAGATAAATTGTAGAGTTTAGATCCTAGGATAAATAATACATACAATCAAACTAGAATAATTACATTAATTATCTAGGTGTTTACTCTATCCAATCTTCAACTTCATCTTTCGATTCAAAGACGTAATGAGCTACTTGCTCATATTATAAATTAGTGAATGTCACATATCTAGGGTTACCAAAAGGCAATTCATCCTCAAACCCATCAGGTTGCTCGATCACTAATTCTTCACGAGGATTGAATCTCCCTAATTATTGTTCTACCATATGGTCCAGAGCATATAGAGATGATTCCACAGTTATATATTCTTTAGGAATTGACACTCCAATATACAGTTTATTCTTAATGTAATCTTTGAAGGTTTTCATCAAGCGCTTTAATGAATACATTCAACGATACCTAAAAGGACCACAAAACAAAGCCTCATCTCATAAATGCACAAGTAGGTGGATGATAATATCAAAGAACGATGAAGGAAAATATTTCTCTAATACATCAACTGCCTCCACTAAAGCTGATTTTGCATCTTTATTATGCTTTCTATTCATCAATTTTCAACAAATTAGGGTAAACACAAAATCATTTGCATAATTTCCTAGCGGATAACCTCATTCTCGGATATGAATTCCAAAACAATAGAGGGATTAATTGAATGATGGCGTGCCATTCACGAGGCTCGAACTGCTTCAGGTTAATTCTGTGGTATATTAGTACCCTGTGCAAATTATCAGAATAATTAATCAGACTCTTTAAGTTAACAACGTGTCTAAGAGGATCTTTTTCTCAATAGTAGTCAAAGTGAATATAGACGTGGGGATATAAATTCTTCATGCACTAGGATCATTTTGCAATCAGAATTTCTTCTTTATTTTCATCTTCTGTAGCTCACGGCATGCCTGCTCTCCATATTTTGAATGAGATCCTCCTAGACATGTTTCTATCAGATGTTTACCAATATTCTTTTTCATGGGCATCACATGAATTACATTCCTTACACGATAATGTTTCCAACATGGAAATCCAAATAATATTAATAATCTAGACTATGGTTTTGTTTTACAAGGGTCGTTCGGATCCTCCCTGGTTTTATTCCCCAAGCTTATAATATGAGAGTGTTTTATTACATATGTATTCCCCTTTACATGATTTTCAGATATTCAATTACTCTCACGCATTCACTCTTTCTATTATAGGAAATTCAATAAATAAACTTCAAAATTCAATTCACCTTGATTAATAGGATAATTCATTCAAATTATTCAACATAACTGAGAAAGTGGATTATATGGATTAATTTGTATCTTAGGCCAAACATGCATAAATTCAAATTTTATCAGATTTTATCTTCAATTAATTTAGTGTGCATGCAATGATGAAGTCAAAATTAAATAATCCAAACAAATCATGCAAACGAGTTAAGAAGCAAGGAAAAATCCCCTTCGGGAAAAACTTTTATTTTTAGCACTATAGAAGAATTGACAGACAGTAGATCGTTTACTGACTACTTATCTCACTGATTATAATGCACAGTTCTTCAAGTCTTCTACAGTAACAACATAGTCCAACTGCGCATACAAGAAGCAGTATTCTCTCGATATCCATCGATCAGCCTTCTTCTTCATTAGTAGAGCCTCGACTTCATAAATCATCTGTATAGATAAACTCTATAAGTGTTTTGGAACAAGAATTTTTTCTTCTTGATTTGGTAAAGTGATCTTTAAATTTCTAAGAAGTTTTGATGAAAAACTATAGAGTTTACTACAAAAGGAACTTTAAAAGGGCTTGAAAATGTTTCAAACGAGTTTTTTTTAACTCTAACCCCGCATCTTTAAATATAAGGAAGTTAGTTAAAAAAAGATAAACATTAGATAATTTGATCATATTTGATTAAAAAAACAAAAAATCACTATGGTTTCTAACGTTCGAACGATATGGTACCTCGTTCGAACGTCGTACATTTTTTCATTTGAACATGTTTCTGACGACACTTCGAATGATATTATAGTGTTTATTGCTTTAGTTCTCTTTAGATCATGGGAAAATTAGTTCTAACTATGTACCCAATGTCATTTGAACGACTTCGAACGAGACTTCGAAAGACATTCTAGAACTGACCAAAAGGCGCCGTCCCAGATTTCGTTCGAACGATGGAATATTGTTATAACGACACTTTGTAACTCGTTCAAATGACATGCTAATTTCATTCTAACGAGTTGGTAAGATTTTCAAAATTTTCTTTTAAAAATATTTAAAAACATTTTTAAATGCAAAGTCTTAAAAAAATAAACCCCTCAAAAAATTAAAGTCTTTTACCAAACTACCTCATAACTCTTCTGAGGTAAAGTTGTGACGAACAATCTTCAATCTTGTAAATATCATCAACATCTTGTCTTCAAATATGTGGAAGCAGTCATGAAAGTGAAGTAGTGTAACGAGATAATCCAAATAAAAAATAATTGATTAATTTTAAAACTTGCTCTTATGAATCTCCCCCTTAGGTTATTCCAGTTCAAAACACAAATTGAAGCCAAATTGACCCCTAAATACTAATACAACTAATGCCCTCCCAAATCAAGAAATGAAAATTCATAAATGTATATGTTTATAATTGAAAAGTCTTCAACTTATGAGTTCCATGAAATCACCATCAAGGTGGAAGAGACCTACGCATATGAGACAAAAGAACCGGAAATGCTTACTAGATTTAAATAAAAATATAAACAAATCTCCCCCTCAATTTGTTCTCCCCCTTTTATGTTCGTAATAGAAAAAAGAGTATACTCTAAACATGAATAATAAGCATCACATGAATAATCAAGATATCATCACAAAAATAAACAATAATGTACATGTAATGATAATCCAAAAAGGCAATATGTGTTTACCCCCTACTATTTTTGACGTTTTCCAAAATTTTCAAGTATAAGGTATAAAAAGTATATATATATATATATATATATATATATATGTGTGTGTGTGTGTGTGTGTGTGTGTGTACAAAAATAAATAGTCATGATGGAATAACACTAAAATACCCGAATTGTGAAAACAGAATGAAATTGTTTGAACATTTTCCATAGGCAAATCAATATAAGCATTCATAACATAGGTGCACGAAGTAATGATACACTTCTAAATAAAGAACTCAAAGTCTACCTTAGGTGTAAAACAGTGAACTTAAATGAAATTTACTCGACTTATGCAATATGTCATGAATATGAAAGATTCTCAAAACAAAAAAGCCAAACTATTTAATGTTTTTCAAAAAAGTCCGTTGTGCAAACCCATTGATCTTGCACTTTATAACTCCCTTAAAATCTCACATATATAAGAATCCACTCTCAAATATTTTGAAGAAATCATAATTCTCATTTGTAGCGAAGCATCAATAAATGTAAAATAAATATCTTTGGAACTTTTATTTTTGTGTGCTTTAATATTTTTAGTCTCTTTTTGCAAATTGTGACTTTTATTGCAAAGAATATTTCATTCTTTTGTAGCCCCTTTCCATTGCTTAACATATATAAATATTTTCCGATAAAACAAATCCGATCATTGGTTCTTACAATTCACAACTTATCTCCTTTTACAATTGGTTCGTTATTAAGCAGAATTGAGATGAGAACGTCATATTCAACACAAGATAATCGAGTACAATGTTTAAAAATTATGTACGCGTGTGTAACATAGGTGACAAAGAGTCTAACTTTAGAGAGTAATCATTAATGATCAACAAAATATTATCCACGCATTATTAAGCACACTAACAAATCAAAGCCATGTCTCAAATTAATATGAAAACATCACGTGAATGGATTGAATGCAGGGGTGATCGAAATATCTTAAATGTTCTAACATATATGGTGAAAAACCAAAATACAAAAATCTTTTTGTCTTTTTCAAGAAATTTAAAAAAAAAATCATGTTTTTCCAAAAAAATCTTTTTTGATTTTTTAGCTTTTTCCAAAAAACGAAAAATATGTTGGGAATTTAACAAAATATATAAAAAAGAAAGACATATGAATACAATGAGAATAGAATATAGCAATTGGAATGAAAAATATAATCATGAAAAATATCCTATACTAGTTAAAGTACCCCAACTCAATCAACAAAGCAAATACCCAAAGACTACGTAAGATCCTCGAATCTAGGTGCATCGAAAGGTTTCATGAAAATATTGGCTAATTGACGTTCGATGCTCACAAAGCTCAAGGACATGACCTTGTACTCAATGAGATCACAAATAAAATGCTCAAGTATCCTAATGTGATTTTTGCAAAAATATTGGACCCGATTATGGGATATATGAATCACACTCGTATTATCACTAGAAATAGTCATTGTGCCTTTTGAAATTCCATAATCTTCCAGCATTTTCTTCATCCGTAAGATTTACATGTGACAACTTTCGACGGATATATACTCAGACTCTGCATGGAGTTTTTCTTCTTGTTCAACCACTAGACAAGAGCACTCCCAAACTAAAAACACCCACCCGAGGTTCTCCTACAACCATCAAAATCCCCATCCCAATCAGCATCCAAATAGGCGGACACATGGTCATCGGTATCAAAGGAAGACCAAATACCAAAGAAAAGAGTGTCACTCATGTATTTGATGGTACATTTAAGTGCAATAAGTGAGACTCTTTTGAGGACTCCAGGTATCGCCCATAGATTCCAATGCTAAAGGCAATGTCAGGATGACAAGTTGTCAAGTAGAGAAGACTACTTATGATGATCTTATAAAAGGTTTGCTCTACATCCTTCCCTAAAGTGCATTTTATAACTTAGTAGATGAACTCATAGGAGTGTGTGATTTTTTCTTAGAGTCTAAACTGAATTTCTTCACTAAATCCCCAGCATATTTGGATTACAATATGAATCCTTGACCTGACGTAACTGGAGACCTAAGAAGAATGTAAGCTCACAAATCACGCTTATTTCAAAAATTTTTCGTAATATCCTCCTCAAAAGTGTGATCATGCCGAGAGGATGCAGATCAAAATACTATGTCCTTAACATGGATTTGGGCAACCAAGATAGCACCACTCTTTCTCCTCATAAACAATGTCTTATCGACTCCCCCTCTCTTGAAGCCCTAAGCTAAAAGATAGGAAGTAGGCCTCTCATACCATGCACGGGGTGCTTGATTCAAACTATATAGGGCCTTCTTAAGATAAAAGACGTGTCTTAGGTGAAATGGGTCTTCAAATACCTTAGGTTGTTCCACATAAACTTCCCCCTACAGAATGTCATTTAAAAATCCACTCTTGACATTCATTTTATATAACTTGGACTGCAGATGACATGCTATGGAGATAAGTAAGTGGACGGGATCAAGCCTAGAAAAAAGAGAGAATGTCTCATCAATGTCTACACCCTCAATATGTGTGTAGCCTTTAATGACCAACCTATATGGTACCATTATCATCGAGCTTAGGCATGTAAATTCACTTATTACATATCACATTAGTCTCGCTAAATCAAGGAACTAACTCCTAGACATCGTTCTTGAGGAACTGAAGAAACTCATCTTGCATAGTGAATATCCAATGCTCATCCCTAAATCATTTGTTCATATTTTTGAACTCGACTAAGGAGGTGTTGAAAAGGCAGCTAATCACATTCTCAAGTTGAGTGTGAGTCTTGACGCCTAGTGTGGGATCACTAAATATGGCATAAGGGTTATGACTCCTTCGAACCCAAGCAAGTGGATCCTCTAAATCAAGACTGATGTCCATCGGGGTTATATGAGTAAGGATGGGATCATCACTAGGGGATGCATCATCCTCACACTAGGGGATAGGGTCAATAGACATCGGTGACTCATCGTCTCTAATTAAGACATTAATTAACTCCATAGCATTAGATATTGCAAGGTTAAACACACTCTAAGCCGTACTAGATGATGAATAACCTAAAAATATCCCCTCGTCTCTTTGAGATTTGAAGTTTCCTAAGTGCTCTCTATCTCTTAAGAAGTATCAAGTCCTCCCAAAGGCACGAAAATATGATAGGTGAGGCTTTTTACCTATCCATGACTCATATGGTGTATGTGGCGTGTGTGGATGAAGATATACCCTATTCACCGTGTAGCATGTGATACTCACTACCTCTGCCCAAAAATGTTTAGGCATATTTCTCCAATAAAGCATGGATCTATCCATTTCTTGTATCGTTCGATTCTTCCTCTCAACTATCCCATTTTATTAAGGAGTACGAATGACCAAAATCTCTTGTTTGATGCCCACCCCATCACAATAGCTATCCATACAGGATTCTTTAAATTCAATGTTGTTGTCGCTACACATCCGATTAATAGTGACACCGTGTTATTTTTATTGTACATAGCACTTGGTTGTTCGAAACTTAGCCGCATCGGACTTTTTCTTGATAAACCCCACAATAGTATATCTCAAAAAGTCATCGACCATCACAAGAATGTATATCTTTCCACCTAATATCTACGAGTGATTAGGATCCATAAGATCCATGTGAATTAACCCCAAAACATGTGTGGTGGTAAGGGTAATCAACTTCCAATGGGGACTTTGAATTTGTTTTTCTTATTAGAAAGGTCCACAAATTGAGGAAATTGGTTTCCCAATTGATGGTAAGCCATAAACTAAGTTTTTTTTCACTAATATATTAATATCTCTAAAGTTCACATGACCTAGTTATTAATGCCAAAGGTCCATAGAGGAGACCGTGGCATTGCTGAACATAAAGAATGACTTGACCACAATCCCATTACAATTATCGTCTGTCCTCATTCCTTAATATAATAGTTCACCGGATTGATCATATATGTTACACTCAGACCAATCAAGCATTATTATAAAGTTTACATTGCACATTTTGCCGATGCTAATTAAGTTTTCTTTCAAACCTTTTACGTACAACATATTGTCTAGCTTTGGAAATTTGGGTATCTCAATAAATACACGTCCTAAAATACTAGACCTACTCCCATCTCCAAAAATGACTTTTCCTTTCTTTTGATCCTTAAGGTTGGAAAAAAATGTTATGTCATTGGTTATGTACCTAGAGAAACCACTATTAAAATACCATTGGAAAGTATTTTGAACCTTGAGAGCAACGTGGATAACAAGGGATTTTTTCTAGATTAGGTACCCAAGTGGAGGTAAACTTTTGTCTGCCCTTATCATTGTTGACTCTAGTCGTAGCATCAAAAGCGTTTTCAATCGGCATAGGCATCCATTAAAATTCTTCCATTAAGCTTTGAGAAATAACAACTAAGAACTCAACTTTCTCTCTAAGACTAGCAAAGTTGCTATAGCGATGTGAGGGAGTATGTATACATTTAGTTATACCTAACTTCTAGCAAAACTCTTGAAGGTCACCTCTTTTTTTGTAAAAACTGCAAATATAGACTTATTTGGGTTTACCTTGGTTAGATTTTTTAGTTTGAAATCCTTTTATGGTTTAGTTTGAGGCCCACAAGGATCTATCACAAAATTAGGAACCTATTTTGGTGCGTCGTGGGAAGTTGATGCACTATCATAACCTATTCCTCACATCTCCCAAAAACCTAAAGTGGTATTGAGGAGCATCTTTCCAACCTTCGTCGATGTATCGTCTATAGTAACCTTGACCTCCCATGCACATTCTATATCCTTTTTGAGTTAGGATACAAGGGCTTCCTAGCCTTCAAGGATTCTTGAAGATCTCTCATAAAACTAGCCACTTTATTGGTCAAGTCACCATTTTCTCTTTCAACTAAAATGACTCTTTCTCCCAAAGAATCTCTCACCAAGGACTCACTATATCTTGATTCTCTCAACTCCTTCTTTAAATATAAAACTCTAAGCGTTAAACCTTTATTGTATTTCTTCATTTTAAAGGACTCGGTGTAAAGCTCGACATAAGCACGTTGAAAGTAACTCTTGATTCCTTCTTCTTTATTCTCATCAGAGTCATTTCAAAAAGACTTTCCATAATAAGGACGAATGGGAAATAAGCACACTCTGAGAGCACAGTACAATGGAGAGTTGTACTGCCTTTGAGAAGAATGAATCACTCTCGACAAGGAATCTATTGATCCTCTCCCAATTGGTGGGACCGTAGGTGAAATAATTTACTTCACGAGCGAGTCCTCACTCTCTTTGAAATGACAAGACTCACTGTTGAGGTCATCATGTTTAGCACTTTTTTTATCAGCATGAGGTGTACGATATGTACTAACATGACTTGATATAAATACGGTAAAGTTATGTTCATGCGGTGATTCATCCTCGGAATTCATCGAATTCACATCGATCTCACTAAGCGCGGCATTGAAGGTAGCTTTACCTTTGCTATGTCTCTTTAATCTCGTAGCACACTCGTGAGCTTTATGACCTTTACCCTTGAACTCATGACATCTTTCATCATCATTCTTAAGGTAATATTTTCTTTCTTTTTAAAATTCTTCTTACCCAATTTATATTTTTCGTCTTTCTCAAAACTCTTATTTTCTTTGGAAGTATTTTCTTTTCAGAGTTTGCAAAATTTTTGATTTTTTTTGTAAAAATGGATAAATCATTCAAATAAAAATTATGCTCGAAGTCAGACGACCCTTCTTGTTTCTTTTTAGATTGAACTTTTAATGCAATTCCTTTTTCCTTAGAGTTAATATTTTGGGGAAACATGTCAATTTCATAAGTTCAAAGGTCTCCTACGAGTTCTTCTAACCTAAGAGTATCTAATATACCCAACAAATTAATCAAAGTAACCTTAGGAATAAAACGCGTTGAAAGAGATCTAAAATCTTTTTAACTACACATATGTTAGGAATTTTCTCACCTAAATTAAAACTAGAGTTTACGATATTGAATAATTGGACATAAAATTCATTGAAAGAGTCAGACTCGAGCATGATAAAAGTCTTAAACTGTGTGATGAGGTTATAAAGCATAAAATATTTCCCAGTGTTGGTACCCTCGTGAGTGAATTAGAGGATATCCCACGCTTCCTTGGATGTGGTGCAAGTCATGATGCGACAAAACTCGTCAGGAGTGAAAGCTATAGAAATGGAACTCAAACCACATGTGATAAACTTGCTCAATTTAAAATCGTTTTATATCCAAGCAGAGATAGGTTTCGGACCTATGAAATTTCCATTGGTCACTGTGGGTGATGTCCACCCTTTTTCACAAACAAGATAGACTCTTTCATCAATAAATTTGAAATAAGATCTCATGCTAGCTTTTAGTAAGCATAATTTACCCATCTAAAACAAGCATCATATTATACAAATTATCCATAAAATCCAAATTTTAAGGATCAAATAAAAACTTAGTTTAACCTACTCTGTTACCAATTTGAGAAAGCGAATTTTGTGGATTGATTTATATCTTAGGCCAAACACACACAAATTCAAATTTTAGCAAATTTTATCTGAAATTAATTTATTGTGCATGCAATGATGAAGTCAAAATTAAACAAGCCAAACTAAGCATGAAAATATGTGAAGCAATAAGGAAAAATAACTTTCGAGAAAAACCATTATTTTTTCTCGCTAAACGACACTAGACGACTTATAGACGACTTATCTCACTAAGTATATTGAGCAGTTCTTTATGTCTTCTACAACAGCAGTACAGTCAAGCACTGCACACATGAAGAAGTCTTCCCTCAGTATCCAGTGATCAGTCTTCTTCCTTACCAGTAAAGCCTCAACTACACAAATAAGCCATAGAGATGAAACCTATAAGTTTTTTTTTAATAAGAATGGGTTCTTCTTGATTTGTTAAAGTGAACTCTAAATTTCCAAGGGTTTTGGATGAAAAATGGTAGAGTTTGATCACAAAAAGAACTTTAAAAGGGCTTGAAAAGGTTTTGAAAAAGTTTTTATAACTCTAACCCCACAACTCTCTATATAAGGAAGTTTGTTACAAAAATATAAACATTAGAGATTTGGATCAGATTTGATTAAAAACTAAAAACTCGCGCGCTCGTTCGAACGACTTGGTACCTCATTCGAATGGCATACCTTTTTTCGTTCGAGCATGTTTCCAATGACACTTCAAACGACATTCTAGTGCTTATGTATTTAGATCTCGTTCCATCATGGGAAAATTCATTCTAATGATTTACCCAATGAAACTTCAAATGAAATTTGGTTTGAACACTGGAATCTCATTCTAGCGACACTGTGTAACACATTTAAATAACATGCCAATTTCGTTCTGATGAGTCAGAGAGATTTTCAAAATTGTCTTTTAAAAACATTTTAAAATGTAAACTTTTAAAAAATAAACCCGGGAAAAATTATTCTTTTACCAAACTACCTCATAACTCTTCTCGAATAAAGTTGTGATGAACTATCTTCAATCTTGAAAATGTCATCAATTTCTTGTCTTCGAATACGTGGAAGAAATCACGAAGGTGCAGTGGTGTAATGGGATAAGATAAATGAAAAGCAATTGAGCAATTACAAAATTTGATCTTACAATAACCTATACTCAAATTAAACAACTTAAACTTAAATTTATGTTGCATACACTAAAATTGTCAACAAATGACCTAAAATAACATCAATAAAGAAAATATTACAACTTATTCTCAAATTAAACATTATACATGGCCTAGTCTTGACCAAGTGATAAAATAATGATGAAAGTATTTCAACATGTTTTCTTATTTGTTATTAACATGCACAAGTATTTCTCCACAATAATTGTATTTTTCATCAACCATTATCTGAGCCTCCCCCATTTAAATTATGCGTCCAATATTTTATTATTTTTCCCGTGTAAATTGTAATTATATGAAAACCTTGCGATTTGGATCATTAAATTATGGGCTTTTATCTATATTATATTATTCTTTGGCCTTAGTGGTAATAATTGGAAATTTTTGGGAGAATTTGGAGATTTTAATAAATTGTGTGCATCGAACCATAATAGAGATCGTTCAAATGAGGTCATTATTCCGTTCGAACGAGAAGATTGTTGGTTCAAGCGAGAATCGCATGTCGTTCGAAGTTGGGTTCTACTGAGGATCTAACGAGATGTCACTACATAAGGTTTTCCTACCGCGTTAGAAGGTCATTCGATGAGAGATCGAATAAGATTGAGATCTCATTCAAAAGAGGTCCCGTTATTGTTAGAAGGACCTATTCAAAAAAATTTAGATCGATTTTCCCCACGTGTTGTCGCATTTTGAACCCTTGGATCGATGATGTGTCAACTCTCGGTGAGCCCAAATGACCTAAAATCAAGATTTAGGTATTGGGGATTGGTTTTTAAGTGGGTTTGAGGGTTCATTTGTGTGGGAAGAGGAAGATATGTGGAGAAGTTCTTTCTCCACCAAAACTCATCTGATTTCCCCTTTCTCTCTCTCTACTTTCAAGGATATTTCATCTTCCCGAAGCCTCATCCACCATATCTCCACTTTATTCCACCATATTATAATAGCATTTCACCATATATAAGCCTTATACACCCATTTCCTCCATTGTTTGGTAGAGTTATGAATTTACAGAGTTGTTTTTAGCCTTTAGAGAAGAAGGAATAAAACTTTATAGAGTCTTGAAGGGGTTTTTTTGCTTAGAGCTTTGATGGAAAATGCTTATGGAGCCAGGTAACCTCCTTGATGCCACCTTAGGAGGTGGGGGTTCTCCACCACCTTATTCTTCATCCACCATTTTTGGAGCTCCATTTGAGGTCAGAAAGCTTTACTCTTAGTTTAAGACTATATTTTGCACATTATTAGTCTTGTAGATAGAATGGTTAGAGTAGAAGGCATACATAAGTTAAGAAGAGGACTTGTTATGGTTTTATGTAAATGATTTATAAATGCTTTCAAAGGTTTGAGAAAAATACTTTGATTCAAGAATGTTGAAAAAATTAAGTCTTTTATGAAGTTTGGTATTAAACTTTTTCTGGAATAAAATGTTTTAAAAAATACATTTATCTTGATAAAGATATTTTGGGTGAAGAACTGTGTTTTAAAGTTTCTTGCAAAAATGAAGATTTTAGAAACTTGGACATTTGTTTAGGTTTTGAAGAATAAAAATGTCCTCTAGTCTTGAAAAATGTATTTGTTTTTCAAGTATTATGGGAAGTCTTGAATAAATCATCTGTTAAGATCATTTTCTTGAATTTTTAGACTTAAAATCCATCTTCCCAGGCATTTAAACTTGTAGTATTGTGGTGATAAGCACATAAACAAGTATAATAGGTTTTTAATGACTTGTAACTTGGAATAAAGAAAATAGAAATGTCAACTCTTAAGGTGTGTGAAAAGGGTGTTGAAAATGTGAAAAGTGTAAGGTTTCAAGACTATGTGTATTAACAAAGGAAAATGGTGTTTTTTTACAAATTAGTCTTCAAACGTTCAATGATTTCTTAAAGAAAGAAAGTGATGAAATAAAAAGATTGCCATCTTGAGAAGTATATTACTCTAAAAGTGTTAATGAGTTAAAAACACTTAAGAAGTTAATGTGGGTGACTTAATGGTGCTTTTAAAAATAACACTTGTGAAAATAGAGAAAAGGACAAGTTTGGAAACAAATGGGTAAATGGTAATTTAATGTAATGTGGAACATTTTATAAATAGACAACCTAACTTGAATGAATTAATAAATAGTTCGATAAAGCATAAAGTGGATAGGAAATGTGAAAATTGATTAATGTCCATAAGTAAAGCAATGTTAATACGTATTCTCTAAATGGAAGTTAAGAAACCTAAAGAGGTATAACCCATAAATAACACAAGGGTGTGTTTATGAAAGGGTTTCAAAGGAAAAATAAGTATTTTGTGTCACGGCGTTTGTGTTGAAAGGGCGATTTTCAATGAAAATACTAACGTGAATTGGTATGAATAAAATGAGTAATTTTGGTTAAAGAAGTTTTTTTTCCTCAAACAAATTGTATTTATTTAAGTATTTAACCGGGTGTGATAAATCAAAGAATAAATGTAAGTAAAGGGGAGTTCGTTTATAAGATTAAGGTGAATTAATAGGGATAAGTAACTTTTTGGAGATAAAAACGGTTTCATGCATGTAGTGTGCATATATATATATATATATATAAGGTGGCTACATGTTTACATAGATATAATATGTTACAGTCTCCTTTTTGCTGTTCGGTTCTATATTGCATTCTTGTAATTTCCCACTAGGCATTTGGCTCATACTCTCATCTTTGTTAGGGTAGGTTGGGTGAGGTTCCATATTTTAAGAGTGCCGCACCGATAAGTATTCTTTTTATTTTACTTTAGTATCTCTATATTCTTGGATTCCGGGATGCTTCCCATGGGTCCCTCACGTAATTTGATTTAAATTTGAATTACATGTTAAACAAGTGAAAACATTATGTAGGTTATTTCATTGCATTTCACACCTAAAGTTAGGTTCGGATTAGGTTAACTATAGGTAACACATGAATCCCGACCGGGGCGCTACAAAGGGTATCAGAGCTCTACGTTTAAGGTTCCTTTTGTGAGTGATGTGGTGAGGTCGGTAGTAGATCTTTCGACATCGATGTTGGTTTTGGGCCAGTCACACTAGATTGGTGATGGTTTTGATTCGTGTTCTCAATAGTAGAGTCAAAGATATTAGCAGAATGGGTAATTAATTGCTAAGTGGCATACGACCAAATAAGTTATCATTAATCTCTTCCCCACTTCTAATTTTGATATGTTGGTAAATTGTGAGTGTCTGTATGAGCCAATGGTGGCGACACCGCAGTTTTTAATGTCAGGTGCTGGTGAGTCACCCTTGATGATATGGTAGGTTTGTTGAGATATTGATAGGGATTAATGACATCAATTGAATTAGATACACGATATGATTAAATTCAATCATGGAGATTATATGAATAGATCTTCATGCCTAAGCAGTGTTGATTGTGATAAGGATGCATTAAGTTTTGGGGTGCTGTACTTTCTGATACTTAATAATGATGATGTAATTAGGCAAATTCGATACTTGGGGTAGTATCACGTCGTAAGATAATTGGTGATTCAATAGATGTGAGGAGTCGTGTTGGTCAACACTTATGAATGTGTACTCAGTTTGAGTCAGTAAAATACTATTGTTGTAAGTACGTGTCATGGTGATTTTTGAATGAAATTTGTACTTCGTAAGGTGTGATGAGAGTTACAGGAAAATTGCAGTAAGTTTGTTACATATGCAACAATGATAGTTGAGGAGACTTAGGAGTGAACTCTAGATATTCTTCCATGTTAGGGTTTTAGAAAATATGATGCTACTTTGAGGGATAGGATCTTTAGTGGTGTCGGTGATGCAGACGTAGAAGTTTATAGGTTGTAGGTGACGTCTTGTATCCTGCTAGAATCTTTATTAATGGCAGGCTGTAATTTGGTATGTGGCTTATGATAATACCCATTTGGAAGGGAAATGAGTTTATTATCTAAGCGTAAGGGACAAAATTAGTCGCCTAAGTAATGGTTGGATGCGAGGTAGTTCCAGACTAAATATGGTTTAAAGGAGTCTTTGAATGTCAGTATGACTAGTTATGTGTGGCTTCATTGGTAATAGCAATCGACTTATTCTGATATCTTAAGGTGCTTAATATGTAAAGGCTTGTAGACTAGTATCTTTGCGACCGCCTAGTAATCATGATGTGGGTATTGAGAAATTTTTAAAGTGTACCTACGATGAGAAAGTTATGGATGATGAAATCTTGTCGAGTTTTGAGGACTTTTACGTGGAATATGTTTGGTGTCCTTAGAAAACTAGTTAAGTCGAGTATAAAGAAGTGCTAGTGCCCTAGTGATGATCGTATTGAAGGTCAGGTAATGATCTCAGGTTGTTGGTCAAGATTTAAAAGAGTTGAATAGTATATGTATCGGGTGTCATCATCAGAATTGGAACAGATTGGTGATGTAACCTTCTAAAAAATTGAAATCTTGTGTCGTGAGTGGACGTGATGTTTGGTGTCATGGAATAACTATTATAGGCATCATGAAACTTAATTTTGAGGACTACTAGGAAATGTATTCGGGACTTAGATTGACGATGTCATATTAGGGACCTGACAATGGCACCCAAGAGGGGATATCGAAGCATGGTTAGGGTGTTGACGTGTGTCAACAGCATAAGATGGAATAGCCCTAGCGAGGTAGGGACTACTTCTTGGCAGGTGAAGATATGAGAAATCAGACACATGCGACCCTCGAACATCATATCAAGTGTTGAATGAATGTAAAGCAAGTAATAAAGTAAAGAACACAAAATATAGAGTGGGCCGGCTATAAAAATGAGCCTTCATCCACTTTGGTGCCTTACTCTCATTATATATGTAGGGTAAAACATGTTTACAATGCCATGTGAGGTGTAAAAAAGAGATAATATAGGAGAATACATGTAACTGCCTAGATAAATGACTATAGATGTGCTTGCCTAAGATAGATCCAGCTGTGGCTAGGGGGAAGTCCCCAGGTAAGGTTATATTTAGAGAGAGATGAAAGTTTGGCAGGGCTTCGCCAAGTATTTCCTCTTTTCCTCCCCTAATTATGAGGTGAGCATCTCTATTTATAGGAGATATAAAGGTGGTGTCACGTATTTTGTACACGTTATGTATGGATAAGTCTGAAGAATGTAGGATCCTTCTAGAATAGGGGTTGCGGCCTATTTAAAACCAGATGATAGACAGTCTAGAGGGTGCCATGACCTGTTTGAGCCCAGGGGACAGATAAGTGTTGAAGAGGGTGTCGCGACCTGTTTGAGACCAGGCAGTGGCCAAGTATTGAAGAAGGGGTCCTGGCCTGTTTATGCCCAGGCAGTGGCAAAGTATCCAAGGCTTGTGAGTACAAGGCCTATTAAATGTAGAGGGTTGCGACCTGTCTGCTCCCAAGCAGCGAACCATTAATACCTTCGTTGTTGTAGTGACTATATTTATGCATATCAATAATCCCCCAAGTCGTAGTACCAAGAGGTGGAAATTTGGGGTTACGGATGAATTACATGACTATCGCTGATACTGTTGAGTGATGTTTCACCTTCCCGTGACCTCTTATATAAATAGGATCTGGATGTGGCCTTAATTACCTTTTCTAAACTTTTGAGAGAAAATTCAAAGCCAACCTCTATCATTTTTCCCTTTGAGTTTTTCGACGAGTTTTTTGTTATATTTTCAAGGCATTTTGCTGATAGTGCACAGTGGTTCGAGGAAGAGTTAAAGCTATTTCCCAACTTTCATCGATTTCCTGGTAATCTTCCAACTAATTTAATTGTTTTCTACCCAAATTTTTGGAATATTGTTATTTCTAATCCACATATTGTTGATTCCAATATGTTTCTAATCACACCTCAATCGACTTGCAATGTGTTTGTTTGTTATTGTACGACTGAGTTTTGGATATAGAAATGAACAATTTAATTTCTGGGTAGATAGAGTTTTTGGTAATTGATGAGGATGTTGAGATATGTCGGGTATTTGGGTAATTTTAGGTACTTGGGTTAGACTGTGGTATGGGAATTTTGAATTTTTGGGATCAATCCACACCCTATCCCCATTTCGAACATGTTATTTGGGAAGGAATATCGTGAACGTATTCTTGATGTTCTTGGCCAAAACCCTAAAAAAATGAGTTTTCAATCCTTGAGCCTATGAGATTAAAACATTTACCTATTTACGTAGTTGTCCACAACCAACAATGTGATTTCGCTATTTTGCTGTTTTGTCGTGGCTCTATATCATCACTTGTAGTTAGAATTCCCCCAGGCTGCAGTTTTAGGTCTTTGAACTGAATGGTTGTAGACTTTAATTATAGAATCAACTAGTTGCGACTTGTAAGACGTACTAGCTTTCTAGGCCTTGGCTTCTTAACTTACATGTTTTATATTTTTTGCTGCGACTGTATAGCCTTGTGTTTATCACTCCTCTTAGTTGTAGTCTGTATCTTTGAGTTGAAAAATCTACTTTGTTGTTCACCATTTTAGAATTCAATTGGCTACAACCTTAATTCAATGAAATCTATCGCGGACTCTAAGAGACTCTCCTTCCCATACTGGTTGCGCACCTTACAACGAAGCCTCTATGATTTTCAGGTTTGCTACGGCCCTATGATTTAGAACCCTCAAGAGTTTCTAGAAGACTTACGGAAAACTCACTTCATTATTTCTCCTCCTAAAATTCCTTCTATAAGTCCTTTGAAGACTATTAGATCTTTCTTGCTTAAGGACTCCCCCAACTGCTTCACTATTGATTCTGACTCTGCGGATTCCTTAAATTATAGGAATACTGGTGAGGCTATAGCTATGAAGGAGGATTCAAATTATAGCAACCATCCTCCTGCTAAATTGGAGGCCATGGCAAGTGGACCTTTTTACACTAGGAATGAGACAATTATCCCTTCTAATAGAACTAAGACAGTTCTTGTAGATATAAATGTCCATTGTATTATGGCCAATGAGTGGATTAGTCAAGTTTCCATAGCGTTTGAATTTCCCAATGGAGTTATAGTTTCCACTCCGGTAGCGAAGCAAAAATCATGCTCTATTGTTCCTAATATTGGGGTTTGCTTCCTTTTTCATGCCTTCGCCTATGGGTTGCGGCTACCAGTGCCAGTTCCCACCAGGAGAATCTTCAGTGCCATGAACTTGGCACCATCCCAATTAGAGCCAAATGGATGGAGGTCTATACTTTCCTCGCTCGTGCTTTGGAAGGAAAAGTGTAAGGACATAATTTTTTAAATGTACAGGGTAGAATCTAGGAATTTTCTATTTTCCCTAGATCATAGTATGTATGTCTAATACCGCTATATTTGGTACGTCAGCATGATCATCCACGACGGCCTTGATCCGAATCCATTCATCCATCATCTTTACACGTGCATCATGCTTCATTCAACATTATGCTCAATCGTTCCCACTACTCCACTACGCAATATTGGTAAAATGATTTATTGGAGTTGTTTATATTTTCATAAATATTTGGGAATTTTTTAGAAAATATTTTTTGAAGTATGAAATATTTTTTATCGATAGAAAAAAAATTCCAAGTGTAAAAGTAGAGTGCCTCAGTCGACGAGCTCGTTCAAACGAGTTTGCACTGTCGTTCGAGCGAGATAAGCATCTCGTGCGATGTCATTTGAACGACAAGTGTCCTTTGTTCAAGCGAGATGCCTATCTCTTTTAAGCGACGCAACTGCCTCGATTTTTGTATAAATACCAGTGTGCATTCTACACGTTTTCCCAAGTCTTTTACGCACCAGTTTCTACGTTTTCACAACCCAAAAAACAGACTTCACTTTTTTAAGGTTTTATACCTTTTTTGATTCACAAATCCATTCCCATATATTTATGTGAATCTTTAAACCTTCAACATGATTGTTTACTCATCTGGAGTAACTTGTGGGGAGAACTCTACAACCGAAGAGCTGTGTGCTATTATGGAGGGATTCCTTACGTAGTAACTTGTGGAGAATCCATTTCTCTTCTTTATTGCTGACCACCTGGAGTTCTAGCGGGAGATTCCAGCCGAGAGATCGAAACGAATGCCTGAGGGTATTTTGTATGTCACAGTTATTTTCATTGTAATCCGTATAACCATTTTTACAAATTATAGTGAAAATAAAAAGGTTTTGCCCCTTTGGGGGATTTTTCCTAAAAAAAATTATTTTATCCTGCATGCTTTATTTTATTTGATAAATCATCTAGATGCATGTTTTAGGGTTTAACCAAAATTTTGGATTAATTAAAATTGGATTTTATTTGAGAAGTCGCAATATTTCCGCTGTAGCGATTCTACAAATTGGTATCAGATCATGTTGCACTAAGTTATTGTGTTTTGTTCCTATTTTTCACAAAAATGTCTTTTGATGGTTTTGATGATCTTCGATGTCAAATTTTTGAAAAATTTAATTGGAAAATTCACACGAACTCTTGTTTTAAATCTTTTATTGAAAACGACTCTGAGAGGTGTCCTTGTTGTGAGGGTGTTGGTCACACATTAGATGAGTGTGCCACAAATTTAAAGAAGAAATTGAATAAACCGGCATCTCGTGTTTCAACCCTTCATGATAGTGATTCGGAAGAAGAAGTCCTTTATGCTTCTAGACGAGAGCTTCCCACCCATGTGATTAGTGATGATAGTGAGGGTGATGTGAGTGAGGATAAACGTGTAGATGAGCGTGACTTGCAAACTGCTTTCAATGAACTTTATGTTGAATGTTTAAAAATAAAGAAAGAAAATTTGAAATTGAAAAAATAATGATGTTTTAGTTGAAGAACTTAGGGCACATGAGAAAATTTTGAGAGAGAAGCCTGAGTACGTCGAGGGTGAGAGAGATAGTCTTAGAGGGTTGATGGAGACTATGAAAAAGGAGATTTTAGAGTTTGAGGATTCTAGACGTGTACTTGAATCTAGGATAAGTGAATTTGAGGTGAAATTGAAAGATTCAAGTAAAATGAAATTTTATTTGGATTCTAGGTCTGAAAAGCTTGATAAGATTTTAGGCACCATCAAGATAAAAAAGGATAGGTGTGGGATTGGTCTTGAAAAATATGTTGCACCTATTCCCACACGTGTGAGAGAGCCTCCTAGGATTGTTAAGAAAGAGCCACCTAAGTTTGTTAGGAAAAAGCCCCTAGGAACATCGTGAAAGAACCTCCTAGATTTATTAGGAGAGAGCCACCTAGGCAAATTCGGAGAGAGAAACCGAGAAATTTGAAGACAGGGCCACCTTTAGGTAACACTCACTGCCCGATTTACACTTGAACACATTGCGGTAGGCAAGGCCATCTTAGGCGTTTCTGCTACAAGATTTTGAATGGACCTAGAAAACATAAAAATAGAGTCACACCGGTTCCCAAAACGCCCACACATCAATTTGGGTTAGAAAATCGGATTTAATGGATTATGGTTTATTTGTCCACGATTCCCGTTTGCTTGAACGTGATTCACCCCATGTGAAATCTTTTGGTTGATTGTGTTGGATGTTTGTCATACACGAGTTTTGGTTTCATGATGTATATTTGCTAGTGTCATAACATGTACTTTTGAAAAATACAAAACGATTTTCTTTTTATAAAAATTTTAAAAAAGCACAAAAAAAATTTGTATTTTGTTTACACCTTTTATGGATGAGCATTTAAGATAATATAGTCACAAATTTCATTCCATTTATTCTTGTGACTATTTTATAGTGTTTTGAGACAATAGGTCAATTCATCCATGTGCTTTATAATGTTTGGAGTCATTGAGATGTAATTAGTTGTTACTTCTACATGTTTGACTCATGATACCTTTATTGCACACATGCATGGATTTTTTTTATTATTGTGATTGTCTTATCACATGTTGGTTGGGTGTTTTCACTTCAATCCTGTCCTTAAAACGAACCAAGCGCGATAAAACAAGATAATAAAAGTGTTCACCTTTGAACCATGTTTGTGAGGTTTTGTGTGCTTTGTTTGAAAATGGTGAAGGGCTACGAAATATTATCATTTATGCTTTACGATTAAGCCGCCGTTTAATTGGACCTAAAAAATTGAGGAATTTTAGTATCCGGGGTCTAAATAAATTCAAAAGAGTTTGAAAAAATATAAATGCAATAAAAATAAATTCATGCCAATTATGGGCCAACTAGGTTTTTGCACCAATTCTCCAAAGTTTGAGATTTTAGTTTATACACATCTAAAAGAAAATATATATGAGGGTCTTTGGATGGAGAATTAAAACGGGTTTGCACGTCCTTAAAAGTCCTGAAAAAGCGCTGCTTTGGACGTTATTCGTGTGGAAATCATTTAGACTTTGATTCGTTGATTTGCATAAGACAATGTCATCTAAATTTAACAATTTTTACACCTAAGGATAATTTTGATGTTCATTCGTTAGGGGTACACGCATGCATCATGCACATATGATTGATTGAGTTTATTTACCTATCGAATGTGTTCACACCCATACATTCCATTCCATGACTTGGTTGTTTTAGTTTAAATCCATGGTGTGATTTTTGGTATCTTATTTTTTTATGAAAATTTTGAAAAATCAAAAATAGTTTGTGAATGTTTTTGGGACATACCTTTGCATGCGCGTTGATTGATTCATATTTTCTATGAATTTTAATCGTGACACTCCATGTTTTGATTGTTTCTTCTAACTGTCTATCTGGGGACATCATAAAAAGGGGGAGAAAGAATTATCATGTTATGGGGGAGTTTTTGCATTATGGGGGAGATTTGATTTATTAATAATTAACTCTTATATCATTTCAAACTCGATGCGTCACGAAGGTTTTTGCTTTTTCTCATGTGTGGAGGTACAAAAATTGATGATCATTATGTTTCACACCCTGATGAGAAAATATTTGAGAGTTGCTGAAGAGCTGAAGTTTTGAAGATGTTGAAGTTTGATTGACGACATGTCATTTAGTATTCTCAGTTTCAGGGTTTAATGGGGATATTATCTAGTATGTCATTTGATAGCATAATTCGGATTTTTATGTATGTACCGACATAGACATAAGGGGAGATTTGTAAGGACATAATTTTATAATTGTTCGGGGTAGAATCCAGGAATTTTCTATTTTCCCTAGATCATAGTATGTATGTCTGATAGCGCTACATTTGGCACGTCAACACGATCATCCACAACGGCCTTGATCTGAATCCATACATCCATCATCTTCACACGTGCATCATGCTTTATGCAACGTTTTGATCAACCGTTCCCACTACTCCACTACGCAATAATGGTAAAATGATTTATTGGAGTTGTTTATATTTGCATAAATATTTTGGAATTTTTTAGAAGATATTTTTTAAAGTCTGAAATATTTTTTATCGAAAGCAGAAATTTTTCTAAATGTAGAAAAAGAGTGCCTCGATCGACGAGCTCGTTCAAATGAGTTTGCACTGTCATTCGAGCGAGATAAGCATCTCGTACGATGTCGTTTAAATGACACGTGTCCTTCATTCGAGCGAGATGCCTATCTCGTTCGAGCGATGTCGTCGCCTCAATTTTTGTATAAATACCAGTATGCATTCTACACATTTTCCCAAGTCTTTTATGCACCAATTTCTACGTTTTCACAGCCCAAAAAATAGACTTCACTTTTTTTAAGGTTTTATACATTTTTTAATTCACAAATCCATTCCTATATATTTGTGTGAAACTTTAAACCTTCAATATGATTGTTTACTCATCTGGAGTAACTTGTGGGAGAACTCTACAATCAGAGAGCTGCGTGTTATTGTGGAGGGAGTCCTTACGGAGTAACTTGTGGAGAAGCCATTTCTCTTCTTCATTGCTGACCACCAGGAGTTCTTGCGGGAGATTCCAGCCGAGACATCGAAACCAATGCCTGAGGGTATTTCGTATGACACACTTATTTTCATTGTAATCCGTGTAACCTCTTTTACAAATTATAGTGAAAATAAAAAGGTTTTGCCCCTTCGGGGGATTTTTCCTGAATTTTTTTGTTTTATCCCGCATGCTTTATTTTATTTGATAAATCATCTAGATGCGTGTTTTAGGATTAAACTAAAATTTGGGATTAATTAAAATTGGATTTTATTTGAGAAGTCGCAATATTTTTATTGTAGAGATTCTACAAAAAGTTTAGCAGAGATATTACTCCCGCGGAGTTCTTCCATTTCTACAGACCAAAGGAGAACTCCATCAAGTTTGCCTGCTATTACTATTTTGCTCTTCGTAATAATGAAGAGTATTTGTATACTGAGAGGCCTTCCAGTGTGAAAATTAGGAAAGGCAAGTATTTCTATATCTCTGGAGAGGAATGGGTAATCCATCCAAAGGAGTCCGATAGAGAGAAATCATATAGAATGCCGCGGAAATGGGGACGTCCTTTAAAATAAGGTATTTTTTTACTGCGGCACATTCTTAACCTTTTCATTTCAATTTATTCTTTCCAGCTTCTATTCACACTACCTCTTTGATTTCTTATGTTGCGGTATATACTGATGTGTTGTGCAACCCTCGATGATCTAAAACTCAACAGTAGGGAAAAAAGAGAGTTGAGGAAGAGGCCAAATTTAGTGACACATCTAAATGATTCTCTGTCTTAGCCACTATAGAGAATTTCTACAAGTTTGGATATTTTCCCAGCAAGCATATTCCGTATAAAATGGTTGCGGAAGGTAATTTCACACCCTTCATTTATATATATATATATATATATATATATATATATATATATATATATATATATATATATATATATATATATATATATATATATATATACTAGGGTATGCCCGTGCCTAAAGGCACGCGGATAATTTTGAAAAACACAAAGTTGTGTCTTTGTGCGATGGTAAGTGTCTTCACCAAAAAATACGACTTGTCCCACCTATTCAATTTTAAAAAGTATACGTTGTTGTTTCGACCATACGTCATATTTAGTTCACAGCAATAATAATAGTCAATCTTGGACCACGTGCAAACATCATAATTTAAGTGAAAAAATTACAACACAACTAAGTGTAAATAATAATTTTTTTGTATATTGTAAGCGTAAATTTTCAAAGTATTGAATGATATAGATTTAAGTCATAAAGTTTCTTTTACAACACATGTTTCATTTTTTTAAATTGATTGTGTTAGATCTCACCTAGGGGTGGCAATTTTAGAAACGACATGGAACGGCACGAAATTGACCCAAAATTAACACGATGTTTCGTATTCGTGTCGTATTTTTTTACATGAAGTCGTGTCGTGTTATCGTGCTTTTTAGGCGTGAAATTTAAGAAATTCTTCTTTTCGTGTCGTGTTATTTTTTATTCGGGTCGTGTTCGTGTCAACTTAAAAAAAACACGAATTCGTGTCGTGTCGTGTCGTGTCGTGTCGGTCCAAAACCCGACCTGTTGACCCGAATTGCAACCCCTAATCTCACCTACAACCTGCACCCACTAAGCATCCTATCCCTATCTCACCTACCACCTACACCCACTAACTATTCTATCCCTAGCGTGCTTGCTGTACCAAGCTAGCAAACCTACGCCCAAAACACACATTTACACTCTTGAACATACCCAGTTACTGTAGTAGCTTATATAGCTATTGCTCTATATTCGGGGAAACAAAATGAAGGGAGGTGGTTTTGTTGTGAGGAGACATTCTTAAATAAAATAGCAGGGACAATTCTCATATTATCATTTTACAAAATATTTATTTACCATGAATGCCACCTCCACCGTACTGATCAAACCCAAAGAAGCAACACAGTAGAGACACCAAATACTTGGCGCACCAGAAAAAAAATATAAATAACATTTCTCTATCTATATAAAAACTGAAATGACTGGAACACCAAACATAAAAAATAGACATAGAGAACTGGAACACGAAAAATAATTCCTGAATGTATTCAGTGTTTTTTTTAATGTATTCAGATAGAACCGAATATAAGCACTCTTTTTGGTAAAAAAAATCAAAATGAAATATTGGGGGAAACAATCAAAAAAGACAAAAGTTCCTTGAAAAAGAGTAAGATCTGCCAATCAAACAACTATTTTTAAATGAACATACCCATTAAAGATAAGCTAAACAAACAAAATAAAAACCATATATAAGCAACTAAAACAAAATTTAGCAAATAATTTACTGGCATCTTCCATGGTTTGTGAAAGAGGTGGATCAACCACCACAAAGTTAGAACTCTACCTTACCAAATTAGAGATAAGCCAATATTTAAAACCATGTCTACATTGAAAATAACGTGTAATAATTTCCACTTGAATCTGACACTGAGTGTGTAAATGGGATATTGAGGGAACACACACTTACGGGTCTTGATTTGAGTCTTAAAAGGAGGACATTCCAAGAAGGGGGATAAAAAAAAATCATCCATAGGCAAAGTCCACCGCCCACCCAACACAAACCACAAAAGTGGAAACAAACCTGCGATTTTTTAGCCGAGGTTCTCTTCTCTTCACCCTCATCGTCGTTGCTTGCGTTTATCTTTGAACCCTACAAAAACTAAAAAATATACACAAAAAAACCTAAAAAACCATAAACTAACAACATGAGAGCTTCGATTTACTCCCCCGGTCAGAATAGTAGTTGGAGTTGTCTTCAGCCTGATCACGATGACCAAGTGTTAATCTAAACACCGGCCAAATGTCCAGTTGGGCTGGAAACAGTGGAGAATCCCCAAGCCCCACCTGTTGTGGGGAAACAATACCCACATATGGTAAATCCAAAATGAAAACCGTGTGGAAAAAATACCGTTGGTAAATGGAGACCTCTCGTGGGGAAACAATACCCAAAGACCTTTTATGGAGAAACAATACCAACAGACCTTTCGTGGTCGTTTAATGGTTGAATGGAGAGAGAGAGAGAGAGAGAGAGAGAGAGAGAGAGAGAGAGAGAGAGAAATGAGAGAGCGTGTACTTTAGCACAGTTCTAAAGTGTGAGCAGGTGAAAATCTGTGTGAGTAGGGAAATATCTAAAGTACCAAAACTTTCAAATTAAAGCAAAGCATTGTACTATTTTTAGAGCCACGCGTTGTACTTTAGCACAGTTTTGAGTGTTTGTTGACACTAAAGAAGCATGAGAAAATGAGACTATGAGAGGAAAGGTTTTTCTAAGTGTTCTTGTCTTACAAAAATATCCCTTGTATTTTAATTAAAGTAAATTTTTAAGAGTAAAAATGAGGGGACAAATAAATTTCAGTATGATAAAATTGTAAGTATAATTAGAGTATATAATGAGGACAAAAATAGCCTTGTTTTTGAATTTTTGAGTGTGAAAAAAAGAGGGGAACTCAAATACTTGGGGGGTAAAAGAGATAGTTCATGAAAAGCTTATATAGATGACATCATGAGTTAAACTTGTGACATACATAAGTTTTATACTTTATTAAATAGATATTCAACAATATATATATAGCCAGCAAGCATATTCAGCAATATATATATATATATATATATATATATATATATATATATTGCTAGAGACTCTTTTTCTAAACTTTGTTTTGATACAGGTGAGGAGATTTACCGCACACTTCTGGCCACTCAACTTGCAGAGGTGGATGAGGATGCAACTGTCCTCAATAATGCCTCTAAGAAGGGAATGAAAAGAAAAAGTTCCAGAAAAAGGGATGCAACTGTCCTCAATAATGCCTCAATTGTCCTCAATATCGCTTGGTGGAGGAAGACCATGAAGATTTTGGAGGAATACACCCTCCATAATCTGCTACGGGTAAGAATTGCTTCACTTTACGTCCTTTCACATCATTTTTCTGTATAGTATCCTTTATTCTAACATTTACAATATCAGGCTGCGGACGTTATCATTTCTCAGTGGCAAAAATATAAAGGACCATATAAAATGCATCAAATCGCGGCATCAGTTCATAACACTGATTTAGAAAATTCTCGGGCCTCTTCCTTTAAGGCAAGAAATAATTCATTAGTTGCGGCACTCGAACTGACCCATATTAACTTGGAGGCTACAATAAAAGATAAGGAAGAGGATGAATAGAACTTTTCCACGGCTACAAAATCCCTTCAAGTTGCTGAGGCCAATGCTATGGAGGTTGTCAGGCAGGCCACCAACTTTGAGAGCGCGCTTAACGAGTTTCAACAAAAATATGACCAACTGGAGCAGCGCAACACATCCTTACTCCGAAACTTATAAAAAATCCAAGGATTTCTTCCTTACGAAGAATAAAGCCTATCTCCGTGGCTTCCAGGAACTAAGGCACTGGGTGATGAAAAATTTTCTTGAATTAAAAGACCAAGTGATGTCCTGGAAGTTAGGCGATGCTGAACAAGATGAATGTGTGGATGATATTCGGGCTACTGCAAAGGCGAGGGCTAAATAATTAATGGATGAGGCTGTAATGGAGGTTGATGAGACTGAGACCGCAACTGATGTTGATGCTGAAGATGATGAAGATGATGCAACCTCTTGAACTTTTTAGTAATTTATGTGGTTCTTTAAACTGCCTATTTTGAAATTTCCACAGTATTGAACACTATTGTAACTATTGAGGGCTGCGACCATTTTGGGAAAGGTTGCAGTCCTTAATTGTTATTTGAATGCAAAATTTTGCATATTATTTATGTTGAATGATTGAATATCTCTTTTGAAAGAATATCCAAGGGTTTTGGCTTAAGAGGTCACGGCCCAAAATCTTTAATAACTCTGTAATATCTATCTGCTACAGCTATATTGAATTATGTTAACGCCATTGTAATAAAACTTAAGTGTTATAAGGACAAATTTCCAATCGAGTCAATTTGTAGTATTGGCTTAATTCCGAACAAAACGATTTAAGTCATAGGATAGAGTGTAAAGCGTATCCATCCAAGCCTGTGACCAGTTTTTGTTGAAGACGTAGCAAACCAAATTTTAAATCTTCATCATTGTCGAGTTTAGTGCCTCATTTCTACGTCAATAACAATTTGATTCCATAGTCTCCAAACAGTATGAATGTATTTATATATATATGAGACTCGAAATAGTTTAATGGGTGTTATTTTAGTCTAAAATGACTTCTTTTTTCAGAAAATATTTTAGAACTTTGTATTAAAGTTTTTGGGCTTAAAATGAAAATTTTGAAATTTTTGAATTTTCATTCGAAATGTCGTTTGAACGAGCATTCGAACGAGTTTTCTAATGACTCTGCCATTTGATCCCTATTTTATTGTTCGAATTTTTGTTCTCATTAACTCGTTCGACTGAGTTCTTCCAACGAATTTTTAGCCTATTTTCCCTTTGGATTCTCGTTCAAGCGATGTTGTTCGAACGATCGGGGAAAGTCGTTCAAACGACAGGGCGCGAGAAACTTAATTTTTTGGCAGCTTTTGGAAACTACCCACTAACCCACTTTTTGTACCTACTTTTAACCATTTCGTGGGAACATTTTTCATGAGAAATTTTTAGTGTTTCTAAGAGCTTAATAGATCACATACATCCTTACCAAAAGTTGCTTGGTGTATTTTGATGTCTAAATGACTTGATTTCATAAAAACACATACACCCATATGTTTTAGTTTATGTTCCAAGTTCCCTTATATATATTTGTTACTTGGAGAGTTTATTTGGCACCTGATTTTCTCTACTCCATCAAAGAAGAGATTTTGGGTTCTTCTCCACCCCAAAGGAGTTTGATTTCCATGTTACGGTGTCCCCTCTCGAAGAAAGGCTTCGCGTGAGGATGGCGGTGACCAAAAGCCTAATTGGTGGATTCCAATATTTCAGTGGAGTCTGGGGTTGTTGACTAGGCAGAGGTATTTACAAGAAGACGTGTCAAGGCTTGGACGGAGTCAAGTCGAGGAAGTAAGTCATATTTGTTGTAATTATAAAACCATACTTGGTGGACGCTAGGCAAGGGTCGTCTGAGGTTTTTTCCATTTGGGTTTTCCTCATACATCGTCGTGTAGTGGTTGTGATTTATTTTTTATCTTGCAAAAATCACTTAGAATGCATGCTTAGTTTAAGTAAGAGAAAATTGGGTTTAATCACATTTTAGTTTAATTTGGTACTAAATTAATTAGGGTGAATTTCAGATTAATTTAATTCAAGTCAAGATAATTTAATTTCAAAATTTTGGTTTGGCCTAAATAGAAAATGATTTAATAATTGTAGGAAAATTTTAGGACTTGGATTGATTTAATTTTGTTTAATTGAAAATTTATGTTGGAGTAATTTTATTTCACTTTTAGTTTAGTTTAATTTTAATTTGAAAGAGATTAAAATTTGTTTGTTATGTTGTATAGAATTCGAACCATCCTATTTCGCATTTAAGGTAATTTAATATTTTGAAAAAAGTTTAATTATTTGGGTGCTTCCTACATTTTCATATTGGTATCAGAGCTAGAGCGCTAATTTATTTCATTAAGATCCTTTTAGAATTTTTGGTTAAAAATGGAATTTTCCCCGTTTTCAAAATTTCCTGTTTTTGATGGTTCCAATTATGCATATTGGAAAGCGCGTATGAGATTGGAACTAAAGTCCATAGACGATAGGGTTTGGCAGTCAGTCGTTACCGGGTGGTCCCCAGCCACATGTTTGGTAGAAAATGAGCGTGTCCCAAAACCCGTTGAGCGTTGGAATGAGAACGAACTAAAATTAGCTAACTTTAATTCCAGAGGATTGAATGCCTTGTTTAGTGTAGCTACACCGGATGAATTATGTCGTATCATGATTTGTGAAACCACTAAATAAGCTTGGAATATATTACAACTCACTCACGAGGGAACTAGTGTCGTTAAGGCTTCGAAACTCCAAAACCTCATCACTCAATTTGAAACCATCAAAATTCTTGAAAATGAAACATTTGATGAATTTTATGCTAGACTATATGATATAGTTAATTCATCATTTAATTTAGGAGAGAAAATACCCGATGAACGTGTAGTAAATAAAATTTTAAGGTCTCTACCCGATAAATTTATCCCTAAAGTTACCATTTTAAATTCTTTACCCACCTTTCACTCTACCAACTTGAGGAGTTAGTAGGTGATTTGCGAACCAATGAACTTGATATGTTTCCCTCCAAATATGAAAAGAAAATAGATAACGGCATCGCTTTGAAATCCCTAAAGGTATAAAAATAAGTTATGGATGATGAAAGTGATAGTGACTCGGAGGATATGACTATGTTTGCTAGGAAGTTTCAAAAATTTCTTCAATTTAACAAAGATAATCTTAAAAATGATTATATGAAATTTGAAACATTTAAGCATGATAAGGACGAAAAGATTCCTACAACTTATAATGAAAATCTAAATATGGACGAGTCAAATAGGTGCGATGGTTGTCAGGGTTATGGCCATAGGGTGAGAGAGTGCCCTACTAAACTAAGAAGGGAGGGAAAACAACCAATTTCATACTATGCCACCCTTAGTGATGATATTGATAAGGAAGAGGTACCCTAATCCCCCATTGACCACAACTTTATCGCGTTCATGGCAAGTCATGCGAGCACCGATAATGAATTTTCTCATGAAGATATATATTTACGTGACTCTTCTGAGGCCTTTGTTTGTGAATCCCAAAAAGATGATGGTTATGAGAGTGGAGAAGAGAAATAGAGTGAAAGTGATGAAGAGTTTGATGAGAGTGAACTTCAAATTGTATTTAGAGAATTATATGAAGAATCTATTAATTAAAAATTCAAATTTGAAGTTAGAAGCTATTTTAAGGGAGCGTGTCGAGGTCGTTGATGACAGTGCTTTAGTGGAAGACCTTAGGACATGAGTGAGCTCTTCAAGAGAAGCTTGAGTAGTTAGAAGGATAAAGAGATAGTATTGGAGGTTTGATGGAGTCAATGAAAAAGGAGATTCTTGTGTTTGAAGAGAAGAAGGTTTTATTAGAGTCTAGGATTTTAGAGTTAGCAGAAAAATTAAAAGACTCTAGTGATGTCAATTTGATTTGGAATGTAGGTACGCTAATTAGATAAAATATTAGGAACCATCCAAGCCAAAAATGACACTTGTGGTTTGGACTTTGATTCTTGTAACGATTCCAATAATAAAGCCAAAACCAATGTTTTGAGAGAATCACCTAGGAAAGCTTCTAAAGGTCATTCCTTAGGTACTACTTTTCGACGTGTCTTTACTTGCTCACATTGTGGTCGAAAAGGTCATCTTAAAAAATTTTGTTTTGATCTTAAAAGAATTTCCAGGAAATCTAAGAGTAAAGTAACCGAGGTTGACAAGATAACCAAATCCCGATATTATCACTCTTCACTTGTATGGGTTAGGAGATCCGACTTAGTACCTTTACAAAATCGGGTTTATGATTCTCATTTGCTTGCACGTGAAACCTCCCATGCTAAATCCAAAGGTTAAATGCGTTAGCTTAGTTTCACATACTCTATCCTTTGTTCTTCATGCTATATGTTAATGTTAATTGTATGCTTGTTTGTCATTTTCTAGTCTATGCCTCATAATATATGCTTTGATAGATTTATGACTTGTTTAGTTTTTGTAGTATATTCTTTTCATTTTAGTTTGCATTAAATGAAAAATACAAAAAGTTTTTGTTTATCATTTGTATTTTATCTTTATGAGTATTTTAGGCTTAGTGAAAAATACAAAATGATTTTGTGTGTCTTTTGAGTAAATATTTTTGTGTGTTTGGTAAAAAATTTCAAAAACTCAAAAAAGTTTTTTTTTGTGTGTGTATTTTAGTTTGACACACCTTTTATGGCATATGTTTGTGTGAAATCTTATCATTTCTCTTCCATGTGGCTAGAACTTTTAAAATTTTCAATCCTTAAAATGTTCTTTGTTATGGTTACATGGAGTAGTTTAAGTTTGACTTGCTTAATGGATTCACTTTTATATGACTTTTCACACACATGCGCGAGCTCTTATGAATTTTAACTTCACATGTATATTTGAGCTTTGTGAGGTGTTCTCCTACCAACCTAGTCATATACATATCTTGTGACCTTGGAGGATTTGTGAATGTTAAATCCGTTGCACGTCATATTTGAGTGATAAAAAATAATATATGAATGTGCACGGGGAAGGGCTCCGAAAGGAAATATTATCCTTTGTGAGTAAGCCACTGTTTTTAATGGACGTAAAAGAAATACATGGTCCAAAGGCCTAAAATAATATGGCATTAAGAGAAAAAATTATTAGCCAATGCCTATTTTGTTTAGTTTGATATATTCATTCAAAAGTATTATATGCATATTTTGAGGGAGTTTTGATGGTATATCAATGGTTTTGCACAATGTACTTATTTCCTAGTTGCGCTACCATTGTCATGACTCTATTGGTTTTTAGAATCATCAACATGCTAGGATTTAATGCATTCTGTTTTATTTGTTCCTAGAGTTCAATTTATCTTGTCACATAAGGCTACATCTTAGTTGATAAAGTTTTGCAATCAAATGAGAACTCTGTGAACATGTTTAAGTTATTGGGTTTTAATTCATTGGTATCTAGTTCACACCCCTTCACTTCTGTTTCCATATGACACATGTATGCCATAAGAGTGTAGAAAACTTATGTTATTTTATTTTGTGTCATTTGTGTGTTTATATCTATATATGTGTGCTCCTGCATATTCTGTATCTATTGTGTATACACATATATGATATTTTTGTTTGTTTTTTAGTCTTTTCCATGCTTGCTAGTCCATTTATTCTTTTAATTCAAAATTGGTATCATTTAACTTTTTGCAAATTTTGATTAGGTGGAATACATTTTAGTTGGTATCAATTTTTTATCGCATCATAAGTTGGTATGTATTTATCTTTGTTGTGGATTAGTTTTTGTTATTGTTTCCCATAAGCTTTAATGTTCTTATCACTTTATGGACCATCATATTTTACTTGTTTTCCCACATTTTATATCCCTGGTGTAGTTTTAAGGGAGAGAAATAGTATATGCTTTAATTGGGGGAGAAATAATTAATGTTTTAATTCTTTATCCTTTGTCTATTCCTAAACAAAAGGGGGGAGAAATGGAATCTAAACCTTTAGTTTAGGAGATTAAACTTAGGGGGAGTCACGACCTTATTAGGTAGATCATATTTGATAAAGTGGGAGTATTAAGTTAGGGGTGGTATTTATTTAAATTGCATTTAATATTTTGATGTTCCCTATGTGTTTAATTATTTGCTTAAGTGTGCATGAATTATCCTTTTAGCAAGAAATTTTAAAGAGGCAAAGCACATCCTTGGGCCGTGTCAATAGCGTCTGTATTTTTTATTTTTTTTACGTGGGATGCTATGTCTAGACGAGCTTGACGGTCCTTTAGGATTTTTTATTTGGTTTTGTCCCGGAATAGCCAAAGGGGGAGATTTCTAAGGACAAATTTCCAATCGAGTCAATTTGTAATATTGTCTTAATTTCGGGCAAAACGATTTGAGTCATAGGATAGAGTGTAAAGTGTATCCATCCAAGCCTATGACGGGTTTGTGCTGATGGTGTAGCGACCAAGATTTTAAAGCTTCATAATTGCTGAGCTTAGTGCCTCATTTCTACGTCAATAACAATTGGATTCCATAGTCTCCAAAAGGTATGAATGCATTTATATATATATAAGAGACTTGGAATAGTTTAATGTGTGTAATTTTAGTCTAAAATGACTTTTTATTTTCAACAATATGTTTGAACTTTGTATTAAAGTTTTTGGGCTTAAAATAAAAATTTTGAAATTTCTGAATTTTCGTTCGAAGTGTCGTTCGAACGAGAATTCGAACGAGTTTTACAACGACTCTGCCATTTGATCCATGTTTATCATTTGAAGTTTCGTTCTAACGAGTTTTTCCAACGAATTTTTGGAGTATTTTACCTTTGGATTCTCGTTCGAACGACATGGGAAAGTCATTCGAATGACAGGGCGCGATAAACTTAATTTTTTGGCAGTTTTTGGAAACTACCCACTAACCCACTTTTTGTACATGCTTTTAACCATTTTGTGAGAACATTTTTCATGAGAACTTTTGAGTGTTTCTAAGAGCTTAAGAGAGTGCATACTTCCATACCAAAAGTTCCTTGGGGTGTTTTGATGTCTAAATGATTTGATTTCATAAAAAAATATACACCTATATATTTTAGTTTATGTTCCAAGTTTCCTTATATAAATTTGTTGCTTGGAGAGTTTATTTGGCACATGGTTTTCTCTACTCCATCAAAGAGGAGAATTTGGGTTCTTCTCCACCTCAAAAGGATTTTGTTTTGCGTGTTGCGGTGCCCCCACTCGAAGAAAGGATTCGCGTGAGGGTGACGGTGACCAAAAGCCTCATTGGTGGATTCCAAGATTCTGGTGGAGTCCGGGGTGGTATTTACAAGAAGACGCATCAAGGCTTGGGCAGAGGTATTTAATAACACTTTAGTTTAATTTGGTGCTAAATTAGTTAGGGTGAATTTTAGATTAATTTAATTCAAGTTAAAATAATTTAATTTAAAAATATTGGTTTGTCCTAACTAGAAAATGATTTAATTATTGTAGGCAAATTTTAGGACTTGGATTGAATTAATTTTGTTTAAGTGAAAATTTATACTAGAGTAATTGATGCAAGGGAAACTGAGTGTTCGTGTAGGGACACCGTCGTTCATTTCATCTCCCGCTCTACATGCAATCACCTAAGCTACAACTACACTTGGCAAGCAAACACACTGGTAAGTCACGTATCGTAAAAAATCCATAGAGAGTGATTGAATTTAATATTTTAATTGATTTATTATTTCAAGAATAAAAGTGTAAAAGGTTATATGGTTTGGCTTCAAAGAAAAGGAAAAAATTAAGAAGTTAACACTAAACAAAAATTAATAAAAACGAGAGTCGGGATCGCGTACCTGCCATGGGCTAAAAAACTCATAATTAGAATTTCGGTTGGAAAATATTTAATTGACCATTTTTAGTTAATCATAAACATCACATATTAAGGAATTTAATTCAAATTTGAGAGATTAAACATTTAACGGAAAATGATCTCACGTGGATTAAATTCGGAATATCACTATAAACACTAACATTGCGTGACAAAGAAACTTAAATGCATAATAATTCGAATTTAATACGCGAGGTTTCAATTAAATGCAATTTTAAACAAAACCTAACTTTCAGAGCTCGAAACCCATTAATGGCGGATACACGACCCAAGCCCTATTTAACTAAGGGCTAGGCATGAATAAACTGATATAACACTAACTAATCTACAACTAAACTAATTAAGCAAGAAATAAATAACTACAAATAATTATCTAGGCAAGAAATGGAATGACTTCAATGGAAATAAAGAAATAAAAGGAAATACAACTATATTAATAGAGAAGAAGATGAATAGTGTTACTTTCAAACCCAAATGGTGCAAACCCTAGAGAGAGAAGCTCCACCACCAAAAATCCCCTCCTCTAACCTAAAATGAATTATATGAAGTGTAAAAAATGATCTCCCCCTTAATACAATTCCTTTACCCCAAAATACCCCACCAAACCCACTTAAAAATAGATATTTGCGGACTTTCAGCCGAATCGATTCGCACCCTCCGAATCGATTCGCACCTGAAAGTGCTGAATTCTCAGCTTTGTCCAACTTTACGAAAAATGCCATAAATTCTTCGTTATAACTTGGAATTAGGCACGGTTGGAGGCAAAGCGAAGATAACTCAGAGGGCTACAACATCCAAGAAGATATTAGGCTAAAAAACTAAATTATGAAATAACTAAAATGCCCTTGAATGTGACCTTAAGTGTGATTTTGAAGATAAAACCATCCTAAAAATGCCATAACTCCCTCCTTACACATCCGAATGATACACCATCGGTGGCCACGTGAAGATAAATAAAAGGTATCGAACTTCCGTGAAGAGTTCAAGATCAAAATCTGAACGCTAAATTACTAAAATGCCCCTGAAGCTACAATATTCAACATCACTTTTCCCGAAAAGCGGCCAAACTTCACACTAAGCACTGAAATACCTACAAAATCTCAATTATACCTCGTATAGTATGTTAACATATAAAACAGAGATTGTCTGGTTAACGAGCATAGATATAGTCATTAAGGTACCCGAGGGGGCTAAAATGCAAAAGTATAAGGGGTGAAAAATAAAATATTCATGCTGAATCATACCCCCTAACTTACACATTGCTAGTCCCTATCAATGAAGTACAAATCAAGAAAAACTACAAGTAAACCAAAAAAGGGAAATATATACAAAAGTGATAAAATGCCACTTTCGTGGGCGAACGATTTCGTTTAACGTATGCAATAAGCCGTTAAACCCCTAGGTTACCCTAGTGGACGAGTGTTGTATCGTGAGGGTTTTCAGGGATGAAGCCCAAAAACATCACAGTTTCCTCAAAATATGCCCAATCACATGTGACAATCCCAACAATATGAAGAATACCTCAAACAGATTATTAGAAAAGTGAATGAATTCACACAAAAGTCTGTTGTTATTAACATTATAAAACAAACTTCATAGAATTGAAACTTTAAAAGTGGGAGGGGGGAGAGCACATGGAAAGCATGATTTGGCTAAAACTTAAATAAATTGGATAAGCATTAAAGCAAGCATCTATTCAATCCTCACGGGCATTACACTCAACAAATGAATTCACTATAAAAGTAGAGGTAATAAACAGGACATGCGGGCATAAAGAGTAAATGTAAATGGAAACTAGGTCGCGCACATGTCACAAATGAAGAATGCTATATAGGAAATAAAAACATGTAATCTCAATGAAAGATACTGCACATTAAAAGAGGCAAAATGCATTTTCAAAGATTATCAAACTATTTAAACTTTTAAATTGAAATTCACCTTTGGATCACATAGGACTTTATAGGCTTGTAATGTAGGTTTGGGGTTAAGGTACAAAATGAAAGGTATATGTACGGATTCAAAGTGTTCGGGGATGAAAACTCGGGATAATGGTAAATAGTATGCAATATCAAAAATTGGAAAACAAGTTCCAAAACAAGCATTAAATATGAAGTAGGAGAGAAAAAAGGGGTAATACCCCGTATTTTTATGCTATATTAATTTGGGGGATTTATTAAATTTAATGAGAGTGTATTATTTAATAAAAATTCGGAAATTAATTATGTTATAATTATTGACGTGACGCGAGTTAGTAATTATATGAAATTTTTGAATATTACTTATGAGCATAGTAATATATGATATTGATTATAGTAAATGTCACGAGTGAATGAAATGGCAGTTTTGGGAATTTTAGTCGGGACGCGCCCGTGTCGCGTCGGGATTAATTATTAAAATATAAAAGTGAATATTTTATAAGTTGTTCGTATGGTCGTTTTGAGTGCGCCAACGCATCCGGAAGGGTCGAGATAGTCAGAAAAGTGTACCCGGGGGTTTAGTTTGAGTCTCGGGGTGTTTTTAGGCCTAATTAGTGACCCGGGAGGACATTTTGGTCATTTTACAAAATAGAGTAAGTAAACCCACGAATTTTAGCAGCCTTTATCAGCTGGTTAAGTTAGCCTTTTAGGGTTAGAACCTACAAAATCCTAGAACGGCCATTAGAGAAGAGAGGAGAGACCTTTCAAGGAGATTCAAGGCCAAAACACCACCGTTTGCACCGCCGTCACCACCAACGCGTAGATCGCGAGGAGGAGAACGCAACCACACCAATACCAGCAGGAAACCAGACCTCTGAAATCCCAGGCAAGTGTTTAACTTGCGTATTTTCGTTGGTGCAATATTCATATTAGTTAGGAATGATTAGGAGTATAATCTATGGAAGAAAACCCCACTTTTTGATAGGAATTTGCATGTAGAAAAGATTAAAACCATATTCTAGAAGTCTTATATAATGTAGATGATTAACCCACGAATTTTGATGATTATGTAGAAGGAAATTCTGGAGAAAAACTGATTAGAATAGAAGTTAAGAAAACTTAGGGTTCTTGATGATTAGATGAGATTTTAGGTTGTTTAATCATGTTTAATGATGGTTATACGCATGCTTAACGTTAGAAACATCTGGTAATATGTTATTATGTTTGTGGTATAAGTTTTGGGACGATTAGGGTTGGAAAATATGAATTTGAATGAAGAATTTTGGTGAAACCCGCAACTGCAATTCTGCAGAATTTTCGCAGACCTGCTTGATCGATCGATCGACCCTAGAGCGTCGATCGATCGAAGGTTCGATCGATCGAGCCCCAGCCGTCGATCGATCGACCCTTCCTGGCAGCCTCTTATTTCCCCATGTTTAATTAGTTGAATTAATTTATCGTGGAATAATCCTTGGGCATATTAAATATAATGTTTTGGAATATAGGAGAGACCAGTAGGACATATGATTAAGTGTTGAGAACTTTATTATGAAATCATTATTGTGTTTTAGGGATAATTAATTAAGGAATGACGAACTACGTATTTCAAGTGAGGAATTACGACGAATACCTACGATAGTGAATAGATGTCTACCTACTGAATTTGTTACTTGGATGGATAGAACCCATGAGTGTTCCATAACTAGTGAGAAAACCCTTCGAGTTAAGGTTAGAGACGAAACCTTATGCGTAATACTAATAATGTAAAATTAAGGATAAATGTTGTAATTATGGGTAACGAGAGTGACCTATATTAATATGATGAAAGTATTATGTTTATATGATTGTGTGTGCATATATTATATACATGTGAAAAACGTACCCGCGCTACTTGCTATCCCTGAGGTTACCGCGCTGGGATGGTCTTATCCTGTGTTGCCTTACGGGGGATATTGATTCGTACCCTAGAAGATAGAAATCCTAGGTACAGGCTATCGAATCGGTAGTCACGGTCCTAAGAGATGCGAGGGTATGTGCTGACCTCTTGGACTTGGAAACTATACTTCGCCTCAATATTGTTTGTGTTTGTATTGATACAGTTCGAGAGTGATTCCGAACTTGTATTTTCCCTTAGTACGATTGATACGGGGATTGGATAGCAGAGTATGCCCGCACCATAATTTTTATGTGGGGTGCCATTAGAATATATATATTACACGAGTATTTAATATATATGAAGTTCTGAAACTTGGAACTACCTACTGTGATTTGGTAAGTAAGTCAGGTTTGATGAATCAGATTGGAAATACTTGTTTTATGAGAGTATATTATGACACTGGGAAACTTTATAAATTAATGAAGCTAAAACGAGAGTTGTGCTACACTTTGAAAGTACCCTTTTCACATGTTGACATTGTTCGGTTTTTAAAACTTATGAGTAAGTTAAAATAAACTAAATTATAGGGAAGGTTAGTATGATAATATGTTAAGTTAAACCATTTGGGGAAGGTTAGTACGATAGGCGTGCACACTAGAAGAGAGGTGAGAATTTCTCAAGAGAGTATCGAACTAATATGTTATTGCATTGGCCTGTATCAATTTAAATACTTGCTAAACTAATTTTAAATCATACACACTTTCGGGCTCTGACCCGTTTTATCTCTCCCTCTCCCCCTTGTATATATATATATGTATGTATTTCAGGTTCCCAGCCACAGGGGCGTCTTGCTTAGGATCTTTTGGAAGGAACGCGCTGCAGCTTAGGTGGGAGTTGCAGGTCTTTTGATTAGACGACTTCGTTCATTCAGATCCACTCCTAGCATTTTCATTCAGATGGGCATGTGTAGCCCTTTCCATTATTTCTTTATGTTGGGACATTGTTATTTCAGTTATTTCCTAGTTTGTTATTATGGGATTTTGTTCAGGACGGTTGTATTACTTTATTTTCTCGCATGTTGACGTTCGTTGATGAATGTTTTATATATTGGATTCTTTCGTTCCAGTTTATTGTGGTGTGAATCTTATTCATTGAGCTTTGTTAATAATTTAAATAAATCTTTTCTTTAAATAAAATTTGGAAGTTAATGTTAAAAATTGGTTTTGACACTTAGCTTAATTATTTAGGGTGTTTAATTGTAAAGTTTCTTTTTACGACAGTGATGCTAAGAATGAACCAAACTGTTCACCTTGATTTAATTTAATAAAGGAGTGATCGCCCGGTATTTAATTAGGCGGGGTGTCACAGGTGGTATCAGAGCATCGGGTTCTAGTGTCCTTAGGATCTGTACGGCTTATTTCGCTTTCAGCTTAACATTTTTGATATAGAGCCCTAATACTAGGAATGTTGTGTTCATCTCTACTTTGGGAATTCGTGCTTCTGCGATTTGTTTATTTGAATGATGAACTCATCCAAATTTACTTAAAATTTTCAGATGGATCATCGAGAAGAACTAGCTAATGCCGTTCAGGGAGTCAACGAGCAAAATCGACTTACACCTCAGATATCTCCAGAGAGCGTATCAACAGCCGAGTTTGCTGGTATTGTGGCACAGGTAGTTACCACTGCAGTCTTACAGTATCAAGAACGCAGCACACAGATTTTGAGGGGCAAAATATCTAGAGAGTATAGTCAGTCTGTCATGACTGGGAATAACAAGTGCGTAAAGATGCGAAGATCACAACCACAACCCCTTCAAGAACGTGAAAACCACAAAGGTAAAAAATTGTGTAAGGAAACCCGAAAGCGTCAGGGTCAACAAAATCGGGGGCAAGGTGAAGCCATGAAGAGGTGTTTCAAATGTGGTATGCATGGTCATGAACGTCGAACTTGTTCGGATCAGTCTGGGAAGGAACTTCAACCCAACCAGGGAGAACTTTCAGGACTCTGCTATAAATGTATACATCCGGGTCACAAGTGGAGGGATTGTCCTCACCTTGACATAGTTCTTCCGAAAATTTTTCATCAAGGTCAGCGAGATCAGGGAAAAAATGAGACTAGTCAACAATGTAGTGAAGTGAAGCAGTTTCGAGGGAGGTGCTTCCAATGTGGAAGACATGGCCATAGACGTCAGGATTGCTCAGAGAAGGATAGGGCCCCACGGACGGAAGGTGCTAGTAATGAACCTCAGAAGCCAGCTCCACCACCCTTTCCAACAGCCTCACTTCAGCAGAAATAGTTACAATACGGACGTGTCCATAACATCCACCAGGCAGTAGCTCCACAGGCACCACCCGCGATTGAGGGTATGTTTTCTATACATGAAACTATGGATCGAGTTTTGTTTGATATTGAGGCAATGTAGTACTTTATAGCTACTCATTTTGCGAATACCTTAGGGTTATTAGTCACAGCTGAGAGCACAGTGACGTGTGTAGACTCACCATTGGGGAGTGGGTCACTTATTTTCTTTACATGCCGGGGAGTGGGGTTAGAGATCGGTAGTCTGATATTACCTGCGTACATGTTAGTTTTAGACATGCATGAGCACGATGTTATTATTGGTATGGATTGGCTCGCAGCTTATAGAGCCATGATTGATTGCTTCGGTGGGAGCATTACTTTTGCCATTCCGGGGCAAGAGATGTTTGTAGTGGCGATGCCTGTCCCAGAGGGAGGCTCGACCACTCATTTGTATTACATAGAGGAGGATACCTCTAAGGAGGTTGTGATTCCTTTGGATTCGATCCCAGTTGTTAGGGAGTATTCCGACGTGTTTCAGGAGATACCAGGCCTACCCCCCAGTCGAGAGATAGACTTTGTTATAGACCTATTACCAGATACGAGATCTATAGCACGCGCACCGTACCGTATGGCTCTGGCAGAGATGCGAGAGCTATGAGATCAGATAGAGCAGCTGTTAGGTCAGGGCTTCATTCGCAGGAGTACCTCACCTTGGGGCGCTCCAGTTTTGTTTGTGAAAAAGAGAGATGGTTCACTGAGATTGTGTGTGGACTACCGGGAGTTGAACAAGGTCACGATACGGAATAAGTAACCGTTGCCTCGAATCGATGATCTGTTCCAACAACTGAGGGGAGCAACCTTCTTTTCGAAGATAGATCTGAGGTCGGGGTACCATCAGCTACGTATTAGGGAGCAGGATGTTTCGAAGACTGCTTTCTTGATGAGATATGGACCTTACGAGTTCAGAGTAATGCCATTCGGCCTCACTAATGCTCTAGCCGTGTTCATGGACTTAATGAACCGAGTATTCAGAGAGTTCTTGGATCAGTTTGTCATTATTTTCATAGATGACATCTTGATATATTTCCATTCCGAGGAGGAGCATGCCGAGCACTTGAGGCAGGTTCTTTAGACTTTACGAGAGCATCAGTTCTATGCTAAGTACGAGAAGTGTGGATTTTGGTTGCGAGAGTTCTTGGGCCTTGTTGTTTCTGAGTAGGGGATGGCAGTTGACCCGAGTAAGTGTCAGCGGTAAGGGAGTGGGGACAGCCCACGACACCGACAGAGGTGCGTAGTTTCTTGGGGTTAGCCGGATACTACAGGAGATTCATTCGGGGATTCTCCAAGATAGCGGGTCCATTGACGAATTTGACTCGCAAAAAGGGGTACCGTATGTTTGGGATGATGCTTGCCAATTAGCTTTCGACGAGCTGAAGGACAAGCTTACTTCAGCACCAGTCCTTGCTTTACCGAAATCGGGTGTGGAGTACCTGGTTTACACCGATGCGTCTTTACGGGGACTTGGAGGAGTACTCCAGCAGGAGGAGAAGGCTATAGCTTTTGCTTCCCGCAAGCTTAAGCCACCTGAGAAGAATTACCCCACCCATGACCTGGAGTTAGCGGCGGTCGTATTTGCATTGCGGATATGGGGACACTATCTATTGGGAGAGAAATTTCGTTTGTTCACAGACCATAAATCACTGCAGTACCTGTTCACTCAGCGAGAGCTGAATATGCGTCAGCGCAGGTGGTTAGAGTTTGTGAAAGACTATCAGTTCGATATACAGTATCATCCAGGGAAAGCCAATGTAGTTGCTGATGCGTTGAGCCGTAGACCGGTAGAGGATGTTGCGAACGTTTGGAGAGCTAAGTGGAAGGAGTTGGGTCACCAGGACGCAGTAGCCCGTTCTTTCATATCCGTTATGTCTGTCATGCCCGAGATTGTTACGAGGGTGATACAGACACAGACCACATACCCGTTTTGCCAGGGACAGATTGTGCGACTCCTAGCCGAGGGTGCTGAGTCCTATTCTGTTAGTTCTGATGGAGGTTTGCGGTTTAATGGGAGATTGGTGGTTCCAGAAGGGGCAGAGTTACGTCATGAAGTAATGACTCATTCTCATGGGTCCCGATTTGCAGTACATCCGGGAGGCGATAAGATGTACCAGGATATGAGGCGATAATACTGGTGGAGTGGGATGAAGGAGGACATTGCCGAGTTTGTGTCCAAGTGTTCTACCTATCAGCTGGTTAAGGTGGACCACCAGAAACCATCAGGATTGCTTCAGCCATTGGAAGTACCCGCGTGGAAGTGGGAGAGCATTTCCATGGACTTCATTACAGGGTTGCCTACATCACAGAGGGGCCACGATTCAATTTGGGTGATTGTAGACCGTTTGACCAAGGTGGCTCATTTTCTGCCGGTGTGTACAGACTATACCGCGGGTCAGTATGCTCAGTTGTTCATCGCTGAGATTGTCAGATTACACGGGGTGCCCCTAAATATTGTGTCCGATAGAGACAAGATTTTCGTGTCGCATTTTTGGGAAAGCTTTCAGGAGGCTATGGGTACTGAGTTGAGGTTGAGTTCAGCTTATCACCCACAGACAGATGGACAAACAGAGCATACTAATCAGATGTTAGAGGATATGCTACGCATGCATCTTCTTAATTTTGGAGGAGGTTGGGAGCCACATCTTCCACTGGTCGAGTTTGCTTATAATAACTCCTATCAGTTCACGATTGGCATGGCTCCATTTGAGGCTTTGTATGGCAGGCCTTGTCACTCCCCAACTTGTTGGCTTGAAGTGGGGGATAACAAGTTGTTAGGACCAGAGGTAATTCAGGAGACCTCTGTGAGGATTGAGATGATCAGGAGTCGCATTCGAGTAGCCCAAGACAGACAGAAGAGCTACGCCGATGCGAAACGGTTCTTCAGGGAGTTTAACGTGGGAGACCAAGTGTTACTGCATGTGTCTCCTATGAAAGGAGTGATGAGGTTCGGGAAGAAGGGAAAGTTGGCTCCGAGGTACGTGGGACCATTTCCTATCATTGAGAGGATCGGGCCAGTTGCATACAGATTGGGACTGCCAGAACATTTACATCGCATTCACGATGTATTTCACATCTCGTCGTTGAGACGATACCTTCGAGATGATATGGCCCATACTCACATCGCGATAGATGAGATCGATTTACAGCCTGATAGTTCTTACGAGGAGAGACCGGTGGCTATCCTAGACTATAGTGAGAGGAGATTGAGGTCGAAGATAGTTCCACTTGTGGGGGTCCAGTGGGAACATCATAATGTGGAGGAATCCACTTGGGAGCGCGAGGCAGATATACGCGAGAGATATCCAGATTTGTTCTTATCAGGTATGCCTTATTCTCCGAATTTCGGGACGAAATTCCGTTATTAGGGGGGAAGTATGTAATACCCCGTATTTTTATGCTATATTAATTTGGGGGATTTATTAAATTTAATGAGAGTGTATTATTTAATAAAAATCCGGAAATTAATTATGTTATAATTATTGACGTGACGTGAGTTAGTAATTATATGAAATTGTTGAATATTACTTATGAGCATAGTAATATATGATATCGATTATAGTAAATGTCACGAGTGAATGAAATGGCAGTTTTGGGAATTTTAGTCGGGACGCGCCCGTGTCGCGTCGGGATTAATTATTAAAATATAAAAGTGAATATTTTATAAGTTGTTCGTATGGTCGTTTTGAGTACGCCAACGCGTCCGGAAGGGTCGATATAGTCAGAAAAGTGTACCCGGGAGTTTAGTTTGAGTCTCGGGGTGTTTTTAGGCCTAATTAGTGACCCGGGAGGACATTTTGGTCATTTTACAAAATAGGGTAAGTAAACCCACGAATTTTAGCAGCCTTTATCAGCTGGTTAAGTTATCCTTTTAGGGTTAGAACCTACAAAATCCTAGAACGGCCATTAGAGAAGAGAGGAGAGACCTTTCAAGGAGATTCAAGGCCAAAACACCACCGTTTGCACCGCCGTCACCACCAACGCGTAGATCGCGAGGAGGAGAACGCAACCACACCAATACCAGCAGGAAACCAGACCTCTGAAATCCCAGGCAAGTGTTTAACTTGCGTATTTTTGTTGGTGCAATATTCATATTAGTTAGGAATGATTAGGAGTATAATCTATGGAAGAAAACCCCACTTTTTGATAGGAATTTGCATGTAGAAAAGATTAAAACCATATTCTGGAAGTCTTATATAATGTAGATGATTAACCCACGAATTTTGATGATTATGTAGAAGGAAATTCTGGAGAAAAACTGATTAGAATAGAAGTTAAGAAAACTTAGGGTTCTTGATGATTAGATGAGATTTTAGGTTGTTTAATCATGTTTAATGATGGTTATACGCATGCTTAACGTTAGAAACATCTGGTAATATGTTATTATGTTTGTGGTATAAGTTTTGGGACGATTAGGGTTGGAAAATATGAATTTGAATGAAGAATTTTGGTGAAACCCGCAACTGCAATTCTGCAGAATTTTCGCAGACCTGCTTGATCGATCGATCGACCCTAGAGCGTCGATCGATCGAAGGTTCGATCGATCGAGCCCCAGCCGTCGATCGATCGACCCTTCCTGGAAGCCTCTTATTTCCTCATGTTTAATTAGATGAATTAATTTATCGTGGAATAATCCTTGGGCATATTAAATATAATGTTTGGGGATATAGGAGAGACCAGTAGGACATATGATTAAGTGTTGAGAACTTTATTATGAAATGATTATTGTGTTTTAGGGATAATTAATTAAGGAATGACGAACTACGTATTTCAAGTGAGAAATTACGACGAATACCTACGATAGTGAATAGATGTCTACCTACTGAATTTGTTACTTGGATGGATAGAACCCATGAGTGTTCCATAACTAGTGAGAAAACCCTTCGAGTTAAGGTTAGAGACGAAACCTTATGCGTAATACTAATAATGTAAAATTAAGGATAAATGTTGTAATTATGGTTAACGAGAGTGACCTATATTAATATGATGAAAGTAGTATGTTTATATGATTGTGTGTGCATATATTATATACATGTGAAAAACGTACCCGCGCTACTTGCTATCCCTGAGGTTACCGCGCTGGGACGGTCTTATCCTGTGTTGCCTTACGGGGGATATTGATTCGTACCCTAGAAGATAGGAATCCTAGGTACAGGCTATCGAATCGGTAGTCACGGTCCTAAGAGACGCGAGGGTATGTGCTGACCTCTTGGACTTGGAAACTATACTTCGCCTCAATATTATTTGTGTTTGTATTGATACAGTTCGAGAGTCATTCCGAACTTGTATTTTCCCTTAGTACGATTGATACGGGGATTGGATAGCAGAGCATGCCCGCACCATAATTTTTATGTGGGGTGCCATTAGAATATATATATTACACGAGTATTTAATATATATGAAGTTCTGAAACTTGGAACTACCTACTGTGATTTGGTAAGTAAGTCAGGTTTGATGAATCAGATTGGAAATACTTGTTTTATGAGAGTATAATATGACACTGGGAAACTTTATAAATTAATGAAGCTAAAACGAGAGTTGTGCTACACTTTGAAAGTACCCTTTTCACACGTTGACATTGTTCGGTTTTTAAAACTTATGAGTAAGTTAAGATAAACTAAATTATTGGGAAGGTTAGTATGATAATATGTTAAGTTAAACCATTTGGGGAAGGTTAGTACGATAGGCGTGCACACTAGAAGAGAGGTGAGAATTTCTCAAGAGAGTGTCGCACTAATATGTTATTGCATTGGCCTGTATCAATTTAAATACTTGCTAAACTAATTTTAAATCATACACACTTTCGGGCTCTGACCCGTTTTATCTCTCCCTCTCCCCCTTGTATATATATATATATGTATGTATTTCAGGTGCCCAGCCACAGGGGCGTCTTGCTTAGGATCTTTTGGAAGAAACGCGCTGCAGCTTAGGTGGGAGTTGCAGGTCTTTTGGTTAGACGACATCGTTCATTCAGATCCACTCCTAGCATTTTCATTCAGATGGGCATGTGTAGCCCTTTCCATTATTTCTTTATGTTGGGACATTGTTATTTCAGTTATTTCCTAGTTCGTTATTATGGGATTTTGTTCAGGATGGATGCATTACTTTATTTTCTCGCATGTTGACGTTCGTTGATGAATGTTTTATATATTGGATTCTTTCGTTCCAGTTTATTGTTGTGTGAATCTTATTCATTGAGCTTTGTTAATAATTTAAATAAATCTTTTCTTTAAATAAAATTTGGAAGTTAATGTTAAAAATTGGTTTTGACACTTAGCTTAATTATTTAGGGTGTTTAATTGGAAAGTTTCTTTTTACGATAGTGATGATAAGAATGAACCAAACTGTTCACCTTGATTTAATTTAATAAAGGAGTGATCGCCCGGTATTTAATTAGGCGGGGTGTCACAAAAGGATTATTGAACACTATACAAAATATATACAACTTTCTCTTTCTTTTCTTTTTCTGCTTTTCTCATGTTTTCTTTTGTTTTCTTTTTTTTTTCTTTTCTTTTTCAGTTTCACTTCTTTCTTCACTTTTTCACTCTCACATGCTTAATTGCAATCACAAGACAATAATATCATTCAATCCCAAGTAACGTTCCAAACAAAGGTAAGGGAGGTAATATGTATGGTGTATAACTCCAATTTGGAGTTGGTTATGGAATTTTGGGTAATGGAATGAAATGCTAATATTTAGGCTCAAATGGGTTGACTAAGGAAACCATAAGGTAAGGTCAAGGCTAATATGGGAGATATAAAAAAGATTGCCTATGATCATTTTCTAAAGTTTATGCAATTCTTGAGTCAAAATAAACTTTGAAAATTATGCTCAAGTAATAGATTTCATATATGAACTCAATTAATGAACCATGAAATGAAAGAATAGTGAGATTACCAACGAAAGTAACGTTTTCAATGAGGAAAGAATAGTGTATACACTCTCAAACAATGAAAGGTACAAAGCTTACTCGGTGAAAGTATATACAATGCAATGAAAGATTGTCGACTTATAAAAATCTTAAACCAAATTAATATAGCAAGAAAAGCACATGTGCTCATGGGATAAAGTTTAATTCATGAAGTTATTCACAATATCAATGATATGAGGACTAAAGTCTAATAACTTCTAAAATCAAGAACATGCATCATTGAGTTGTCAATCGAATCGGGAAATTATTGAAATTTATCATCGAAAACAAGGCAAAATGCCTAACAAAAGAGAAAAAAGAAAAAAAAATATTTTTGAAAATTTCAATTTTTCACAAAAAGCATGCTTAGTAACTAAATGTGAGCAAATCCATGGACAAAACAAGGAAATGGATAAAGTATCCTACACCCCCTAACATAAATGTTGCATTGTCCTCAATGCACATTAAGAACACAACACCAAGAGAGGAAAAGAACGATATTACTCAAAATTGGAGATCATGAGTCCAATGAAATCTACAAAACAAGTTAGTACCGAGCATAGCAAAAATAAATAACAAAAAGTTAACTAATTACACTATACTAAATAAAAAGGAAAGAAAGAAAATTAAAAAGCTAACTATCTACAACCTACTATTTAGGCTTCACACTAACTATACAGTAGAAGTCTAAATAGTTGGGGGTCCACCCAAACAGGTATTTGACTTTGAAAGATCAACGGTTGAACCTCCAAAGCGAACATGCCTCCCAGAAAATAGGAATTCTGTTTGAATAACGGAAGGCATGTGTAAGGCGTAAGAAATGAACCATCGTCAATTAAAAATTTGAGAGGGACGATGGGAGATTTGGATAAAACGGGGGACAATACCACATTGATATCGGAAAAATGGAAATCACATCCCCAAGGTTCTTCAATTGGAAGGGGATGTGGGGCTAGTGCAAGTGAATAACCCATGAGATGAACCATCTCAAAATAATATTCCCATTCAAGAATCGGGTCAAAGTCCTCAAGAATTTTAACCGATTCCTGTGATAAATTTAATGGTTCGCTAATAGTAGGGAGTAAAGGAAAGGAAGGACCAACAACCTCAATACAATCGAAAGTGCTAAAGCTTGGCTCACTCTCAATTATTTCCTCATCAATAAAGGGTGGTAGTGAAATGCAAGTTTCAACCTCAACCCGATTTCATGAAGAAATGATCTCATCGAGTATGGCATCATTTGTCAAAAACCAATATTGAGAACTTTTGGATTGGTCATTGAATTCCTTAATCGTTAACTCATAATCAAACCCACAAGAAGACATAACATCTTCTTGTGCGGTTTGCTCATAGCTAATGGATACCCCACTTCTCAAATTTCCTCCCAAGAAGATGATTTATTCCTTGCAAAGTCTGGACTTTCACGTGCAAGACGCTCATACTCAAGAATTTGTAGGCATTCAATCATTGTCACTTTGAGAACTATTGTCAAAACCATTGAAGTCATCGAAAGAGTTATAGCGAGACATTTCAAAATAAGCTAATCAATAAAAGTGACAAGCGCCAAAATTTTAATTTCTCGAAACAATCTACCAAAAGTAAAAAAGAAAGGGAAAAATAAAGAATACAAATATGAATGAAAGAAATATTACGAAATAATCAAACAATTACAATCTAAAACACACTCCCCGGCAACGACGCCATTTTGATGCGAGGGAAACCGAGTGTTCTTGTAGGGACATTATCGTTGATTTCGGCTCCCGCTCTACATGAAAAAACCTAAGCTACAACTACAATTGACAAGCAAGCACAGTGGTAAGTTGGGTATCCTAAGAAATCCACAAGGAGTGATAGAATTTTATATTTTAATTGATTTATTATTTCAAGAATAAAAGTGTAAAAGGTGATATGGTTTGGCTTCAAAGAAAAGGAAAAAATTAAGAAGTTAACACTAAACAAAAATTAATAAAAACGAGAGTCGGTATCGCGTACCCGCCATGGGCTAAACAACTAATAATTAGAATTTTGGTTCGAAAATATTTAATTGATAATTTTTAGTTAATCATAAACATCACACAATAAGGAATTTAATCCAAATTTGCGAGATTAAACATTTAACGGAAAATGGTCACACGCGGATTAAATTCGGAATATCGCTATAAACACTAACATTGCGTGACAAAGAAATTTAAAAGCATAATAATTCGACTTTAATACGCGAGGTTTCAATTGAATGCAATTTTACACAAAACCTAAATTTCGAAGCTCGAAACCCATTAATGGCGGACACATGACCCAAATCCTATTTAACTAAGGGCTAGGCATGAATAAACTAATATAACACTAACTAATCTACAACTAAACTAATTAAGCAAGAAATAAATAACTACAACTAATAATCTAGGAAAGAAATGAAATGACATCAATCAAAATAAAGCAAGAGAGGGAAATACAGTTATATTAATGGAGAAGAAGATGAATAGTGTTACTTACAAACCCAAATGGAACAAACCGTAGAGAGAGAAGCTCCACCACCAAAATCCCCTCCTCTAACCTAAAATGAATTATATGAAGTGTAAAAAATGATCTCCCCCTTAATACAATTCTTTTACCAAAAAATTCCCCACCAAAACCCACTTAAAAATTGGGATTTGCGGACTTTCAGTCGAATCAATTCGCACCCTCCGAATCGATTCACATCTGACAGTGCTAAATTCTCAGTTGTGTCCAACTTTACGGAAAATGCCGTGACTTCTTCATTATAACTCAGAATTAGGCGCAGTCAGAGGCTGTGGGAAGATAACTTAGATGGATACAACGTCCAAGAAGACATTGGGCCAAAAACCAAATTATGAGATAACCAAAATTCCCTTGAATATGACCTTGAGTGTGATTTTGAAGATAAAAACATCCTAAGAATTCCATAAACCCTCATTACACATCGGAATCATGCACCGTCGCCACGAAAAGATAAATCGAAGGACTTCAACTTCCGTGAAGAGTTCGGGATTTAAATTCGATTGCTGAAATTACTAAAATTCCTCTGAAGCTGCAATATTCAACATAACTTTTCCCGAAAATTGACCTAACTTCACACCAAGCACCGAAATACCTAAAAAAGCTCAATTATACCTCATATAGCATGTTAACATATAAAACAGAGGTTGTCTAGTTAATGAGCATAAATATAGGAATTAAGGTACCCGAGGGGGCTAAATTGCTAAAGTATAAGGGGTGAAAAATACAATATTCGTGACGAATCAGTAATTTTATTCTACTTTTAGTATTATTTCGGGGCTTCCTACATTTTCAAATGTTGCATCTTTTACTGGCCAGCTTCTTGCAACTTTGAATGTTGCTTACGGCCATATTGAGACTACTGTCTTTACTTTAATGTGACAAGTCTTCGGCCACTTTGCAGAATTAATGACCTTTTAGGTCGTGGACTTTGATTAATACCTTCCATAATCTTGAATAATCTGCTCTTTGTTTTACTTGCATGCTCTTACAAAATTGAGAATAGGTTGCGGCTAGTGGGGCTGTCACATACATTTTTTTACGATAAATACAGGATTATTCGCGGATGATTAAGTCCTTGGCCATTGAAAACATAGGATTATTCGTGAATGATTAATTCATTGGACCATTCTAATAGATATAGGATTGTCCCTAGATTATTAAGTCTTTGGCCTTTTTGAATATATATAGGATTTTCCACAGACGATTAAGTCTGGCCCCTTCGAATAGATATAGGATTGTCAGCAGACGATTAAGTCTTTGGCCCCTTTGGGTTATTATGGGGCCTCCACAGGCTAGGTATTATGAAGCTTCCCCACGATATAATCGAATATATATCTAGACATCTCTGACTGGGTCTTATGAGCCCCCGTGTCTAATTAAAACATTCAAAAAATTTAGAACGGGGATTATGAGCCCGACTTTGCATTATGTGTGACTGCCAACCAAGGAAATCTTCTTAATAGACCTTTCCTCCCAAAATAAGAAAATAATCTCCAGGATAATTAGTCATCACGTTCTACTAAATATGTTTAAGACGAATGCCTTTCATTAGATTTCTAAGCAGGAAAGAAAATATTGATATATGACTAACAATTTACATTCATTCATGTAGATATATGCATATTTTGACTTTAACAAAACACAAGTCTTTGAGAGATAGCTACAAAAACTTCACAGATAGAGTTTAAAAAGAGGAAAATGTGAACAAATAGACAGTAAGGCTAGAATCTAGCGAGTAAGCCTCCCAGAAGTCGACTATATCCCCTAAGCATCTTTCAGGAATCAGATAAGCGCTCCCTTCCTGACAATTTCAATATCATTCTTCAAGGAGTGGCAATTGTTCGTGTCATGGCAATGATCATTGTGGAAATTGTACCATTTGTCCCGATCCCTCTTATGAGGAGGGGACATCAACTTCTCAGGACAATGGAGCAATTTGTCTTCCTGAATGAGCTCAAAAATGTCTTCAATTTGGTAAATCAATGGGGTGTAGGTCCCATAGCCTCTTTCTGGCTTTGGCTAGTCCAGCTTCCTCTTTTGAACTGTGGCAGTGCCATCACTGCTTCTGTCGTGACCTTTTTTATGGAAGTGAAGATTGTAGGTTATGTTGTTGCATCTTGTGTTGAGGTGAAGGCCACAACCTCCAATTTCATAACTCTCCGCATCAGGAAATTGACATGGTCCTAGAGTGTGGACTGACAGTCATACAGGTGATCAATGTTAGTCAGCAATTAGGAAATTTCTTAACTCCGCTCTGCGCTTATCTTTGAGTTTCCCTCCATGGCTTGTGCTGTGTTAGTCTTTTAGAAATATATATTCTAAGATCGACCAGACAATGGTGATAAGCCAAGGAATTCAGGAAAAACTAAGTATGATAATAGGTACGCAGAATTTTGTTATCCACAATGTTGTTCTACTGTGGCCATGGCCTAAGGCACATATGGAAGTACTGCCGCAGTGATATCAATGGGAATTTCCCATAACTAAGTCCAAGGACACAAGTCCAATTCCGCCAGGTGAACTGTAGAAGCTGTAAGGTCCATTTGCTTTAGTAATACTGTGTCATTCTGGCAATAAAATTGCTTGGCTTTCATCCCCCAAGTAGAAGTGTGGGTGATCCCAAAAATAGGCTTGAGATCCGAGATCAATTCATAGAATATACACAGAGTGTTCCTACCAGGTATTTACCAAGGTCAAAGAAGCTTTTAGGCATGAAAGTAGCACCAACTTGGTAATAATCCCTAGATCATAGGCGTAAAAGATAAAAATAAGTGAATAAAATTCTTCCCTAGTTACCCACATTTAGGAGACCACCACCTTTTATGTTTTTCAACACTGATTAGGTAAGGTAACATCATCGGGGTTTAGAAAAGGGACCTATGGTCACAGAAAGGAAGACCAACAACATATCTGATAAAGAATAAGCCCCTCATCGGATTGTACACAAATGCATCAAAAAGTGAAATCCTACCCATGGGGTCTTGACTTAGGGGTCCCCATAGATGAAATAAGGCATTGGGAACCCTAGATAAGGAGAACAAAGATAAAAATATCTCGTTCCCACAGACGGCACCAGATTGATGATAGGAGAACTCGAAAACATGTCGCTCTCGAACATCATATCAAGTGTAGAATGAATCTAAAGCAAGTAATAAAGGAAATAACATAAAATATAGAGTGGTTCGACTATAAAAATGAGCTTACATCCACTTTCGTGCCTTACTCTCGTCATATACGTAGTCTAATACAGATTTACAATGCCATGAGAGGCATTTAAAAGAGATAATGGAGGAGAATATAGGTAACTAGGTAGATAAATGACTAGAGATGTGGCCTGCCTGAGATAGATTCATATATGGTTGCGAAAATGGGGAAAGCCCATAAGTAGGGTAATCTCTAGAGAGAGATGAAATTTTGGCAAGGCTTCAAAAAGTATTCCTCTTTTCCTCCCTTAATTACGAGGTGGGCATCTCTATTTATAGGAAATATAAAGGTGGTGTCATGTATTTAGGACACGTGATATATGGATAATCTAAAGAATGTAGGATCCTTCTAAAAGTTGGACAAATGTTAAGTGTCCAATACATGAGTAGGGGCTGTGGCATGTTTGTACCCACACGACAGCTATTCTAGAGGATGTCGCAGCCTGTTTGAGCTCAGGTGGTGGATAAGTGTTGAACAGGGTGCCACAACCTGTTTGAGACCAGAAAGTGGATAAGTATTGAAGAAGGTTCCGCAGCCTATTTGTGCCTGGGCAGCGATCAAGTATCTAAGGCTTTTATGTACAAGGCCTAATAAATATAGAGGGTCGCGACCTATCTATTCCCAAGCAGCGGCCTGATGTTAATACTTCCACGGCTGTAGTGACTATATTTGTGCCTATCAGTAGGTCTTTCCAAACTGATATGGATTAGGAGATGTAGCCCTATGTGGTATTTAATACCCTTAGAATGCCAATGCGACCAGTGTGGTCGTCACGTAAGTTCAGTTTGGGTAGAACCTAGAAATAAGCTCGGTGATGACCTCGAGTTCGTGTAGATAAAGGTTACTATAACGTGAATGTGTTTATTAATGGGGTACTTCCTAAAGAGATTTTAGGATACTATCATGGTATGATAATGTCGATAATGGCCTATGTGTATTAGGTTGGTCACGACGTCTATAGAGAGATGGACAAAGTCGACATGGATAAAAGCATTAGTATTCGTCAGTTGGAGAGGCTCACGTACATCAAGGATGTAAGGAGGAAAATTTACCCTTAAGGAGGGTAGCCCAGTGTTTGACTTCCAAAAGGACAATAGGTTTGCATGTTGTTGTCATCTTGTGACGATGAATGGTTTGTGATCCGATTCATCATGGTTAGTGAGATTAGCTAGGTGTGTTGCTTGGTTAGGATCTAGTGAGAACATTCGGGAGGAGTCGTAAACTTTAAAGCGTGCGTCGTAGGTTCTCCTTTCGTAAATCATATTCCTTTGTGTGAGAATGGAATTTTTTTTTACATGAAAGTTCATTCTTTTTTATTCTTGTGTCTCTTTGAGTTTTGGTGATCAAGGATAGTGTTCCTCACAATTGTGGTGGCTCGAATTCGTACCAGGTTATGGAACGATGCAGTTTAGCTCAGTAGAATGCAATTGGACCTTGCATGGTTAATGTAGCTTGATAACTAGGTGTGACCTTGCCTAAGGTGTCCTTTACATTTCACAAAGTTCTGTGCATGGATGGTCGTGCTTTCAGCCACAGAGTTTACTCATGGTATCCATTCGCCTTAGAACTAGCGACCTTATGATTGGACGGCATGGGAGTCAGTGGCTCTCATTATAAAGAGTTGAATGATAACTTGAGGACATCTTATAGTGTTAAGACTGGATGAAATATAGTGCTAATTGTTATTTACCATGATGGGTGGATTGGTTAGTGCCTAGGAGAGTGTTCCCAAGTAGTACATTTAAGGTGACTCGTGTTCACGAAAGGGCCCTTTAAGAGGGTATTGGTTGAATGCATGATTTGGAATTTAGTATCATTTTACCCCAATTTGAGAGACTAGTAATACGATATTAGTATCAAGCATAAGCAAAGTTGTGTGGTCATGACGACTCGATAATTTTTGGAGATGCCCGACGTGTAGTCCTAGGATCTGAAATGGTTCTTGATAATGAATCAAGTGTTAGTTGTATTGTAATTGCACTTGGATGAGTATCGATCACTGAAGGTGTTTCCTAGTAGAGGCACTGGTATGCTTCGGGTATCAGCAAAGAAGCCTTAATAATTAATTGAGCATGGTCACCGAGTAAGTGGAGACTCAACGACTGTTAGGTTCCTTTGATGGGTATCCTGATGGTGAGCATTAGAACATGTTGCACGTTGAAATTTTTTGTGACAACCCCTGTGAGAGAGCGTGTGATGTCATCTTAGATATTAAGGATTTCTATGATTTAGTCTAGGAGGATTCTTATGACTTAGAGCAAGAATTGGTAAGTCCCATTAACATAAGGAATTGACGGATCGATAGTTTTGGGGACAAAATTTTCTGAGGAGGGAAGAATGTAATACCCGCGCCTTATATTTTATTATTTTTCACACGTAAATTATAATCATATGAAAACCTTAGGATTTGGATCACTAAATTTTGGGCTTTTGTCGACATTCGATTATTGTTTGGCATTGGTGGTAATTGTTGGAAATTATTAGGAGAATTTAGAGATTTTAGGAAATTGTGTGGATCGAACGAAAATAGAGATCGTTCAAACAAGGTCGTAATTTCGTTTGAATGAGAAGATTTTATTTCAAACGAAAATTGCATGTCATTCGAAGTTGGGTTCTAACGAGGACCTAAAGACATGTCACTGCACAAGGTTTACTTGCCCCCATTAGAAGGTCGTTTGATGAGATATCAAACAAGATTGAGATCTCATTCAAATGAGGTCCCATTCTCATTCGAACGACATGTCCAGAAACTTTCAGGTCGATTTCCCTTGTCTGGTGTTGTAAAGACATTGTCCGTCACAATTTAGTGTGTCGTATACCGCTATAAGTCGTCGAAGGATTGAGAAGCTCACATCTATAGAATACGGATCCGAATTTTAAGAAGACTTCAACATTCAAGACCAACAAAAGGAATTTCGGTGAGAAAGTATTTAAGTCCCTTTATGATTGACTTAAAAGTGTTGGGATAATTTTCGAAACGAGGTTTGAATATTTTTCTAAAATATTTTCTAAGTGTTGAGGCATTGTTTTTCGTCTAAATGAATTTTCCAAGATTAAAGGAAGATTTTTTTAAATAAAAAATTAAATTTATTTTTCACGATTTTTCTTGTTCGAACGACATGGGATCTCGTTCGAACGACGCGCTGACTTAACTTTTTTATATAAAGCGTGTTAAATCATTTCATTTTTGTAAAGGAGACCTAACAATTTTCAATACCAGTAATCTGCTAACAATGGAACACTTCGTCTTTTTCAATATTAGGCTCTAAAACCTTGTTTTTCAATTCACAAAACATCCCAATCCTTTAGTGAATTGTTTTGGAACCCAAAATACGATCTTGTTGATCTTACTCTTTGTACAGAGGATAAACTTACACTGGACTGAGGTCAATTAGGGAGTGATACGGTATTCCTGGGCTAAAGATAGGATTGCGGTTCTTGTGGGTTCGCTGCGTGTGGACTTACTACTGACGAAACCAACCCACAATAGTTGGTATTCCTGTGTCAAAAATCTATTTCATTGTAACCGTGTAAGTTGTGATTTACAATTATAGTGGAATAAAAAGTTTTGCCCATGTGGGGGATTTTTCCTCATATTGTGACTATTCTATAATTTGGTTTCCTCTGCATGCTTATTTCTTTATGATTTCATATAACTTAGATTCATGTGTTAGGACTGAATTAAAACTTGGGTTTCATTAAAAGTGGTTTGGTTGACACACAATTAAAATGGGTTTTATTTGAGAAGTCACATTTATTCCGCTGTAGTGCTCTCAGCTGTCGCGTTTTGGACCCTTGGATCGATGATATGTCAACTCTTGGTGACTCCAAATAATCTAAAATCGGGATTTAGTTTTTGGGGCTTGATTTTTAAGTGGGTTTATGGGTTCATTTGGGTGGTAAGAGGAAGATAGGAGGGGAAGTTCTTTCCCCACCAAAACTCATTTGATTTCCCTCTCTCTCTTTAGTTTCAAGGATATTTCATCTCCCCAAAGCCTCGTCCACCATATCTCCACCTTATGTCACCATAATTTACTAGTATTTCACCAAAAATAACCCTTGTTCACTCATTTACTCCATTGTTGGGTAGAGCTACGAATTTATGGAGTTGTTGGTGGGAGTTTTGAAGAATAAGAAGTAGAACTTTATGGGGTTTTGTTTGGAGCTTTCATGGGGAATGCTTATATAACTAGGAAACCTCCTTAAGTCCACCTTAGGAGGTGGAGGTTTCCATCACCTTCTTCTTCATCCACCATTTTCCACGCTCCATTTGAGGTGGAAAAGCTCTACTCTTAGTTTAAGACTATATTTTTCACATTACTAGTCTTGTAGCTAGAATTGTTAGAGTAGAATGAATACATCAGTTAAGAAAATGAGTTGTTAAGGTTTTGTGTAAATGCATACAAAGTTAAGAAGACGAGTTCTTAAGGTTTTGTGTAAATGGCTTATAAATGATTTCAAAGGTTTTGAGAAAAATACAATGATTCAAGAATGTTAAATAAATGATGTATTTTAAGAACTTTGACATTAAACATTTTATGGAATAAAATATTTTAAAAAAGATATCTATCTTGCTAAAGATATTTTGGGTTAACTATGTTTTAAAGTTTCTTACAAAAATGAAGAATTTATAAAGTTGGACATTAGTTTAGGTTTTGAAGAATAAAACCTTTAGTCTTGAAAAGTATATTTTTGCAACTATTATGGAATTTCATAATAAATCATGTGTTAGGCTCATTTTCTTGGATTTTTAGACATAAAATCCTTCTTCCCATGTATGTAAGCTTGTAGTATTTTGATGATAAGCACATAAACAAGTTTATTTGAGTTTTTAATTTATAATAATTTGGAAAAAATAAAATTGAAATTTGAGCTCTTAAGGTGTGTGACATGGGTATTGATAATGTGAAAAGTGTAAGGTTTTAAGACTACATGTGTTAACAAAGGAAAATGGTGTTTTTCTTATAAAGTAGTCTTTAAGCGTTCAATTATTTCTTAGAGAAAGAAAGTAATGAAATAAAAGGATTTTCAACTTGAGAAGTATATTAATCCAAAAGTGTTAAAGAAGTCTTAATGAGTTAAAAACACTCAAGAAGTTAGTGTGGTTATCTTAATGGTGTTTTTGGAAATAACACTTATGAAAATGGAGAAAATGATAAGTTTAGAAACAAATGGGTAAAATGATAATTTCATGTAAAGTGAAATATTTTTATGAAATAAAAATATTGAAAAAGGTGTTACACCATATTGTCCTAAATGAACTTGATTTTCAGGATAACAAAATCTAAAGGGTCCAAAGGACAAGAAATGATTATTTTAAAATGTAACACAAGTTGGGGTGAAACCCCAAAATTTGTCTTCGGTCGGTAAAGGAAAAGTGGAATAATGTGGACATTTGTAAAATGTTAAAACACATTAATAAGGATTCGGATAGAACAAGAATAATTAAGGAGGACCCAGAGCCCTAGGATGAAAGGCCAAAAATCACTAGCCAAGGCATACGGTAGCATAGATGGTGGTGTGGAACCCGTCAAAGTATGCGGATATTGGAAGATTCCGAGACAAAGATAATGAAAAAAGGAACATGTCAAGAAGTGGGTTGTGTGACGAATATGTGAAAGGAAAACCAAACTTGAATGAATTAATGAAGATCCCGATAAAGGATAAAGTGGAGAGGAAATGTAAAAACTGATTAATGTCCAAAAGTAAAGGAATGGTAATGCGTATGGGATAAATGGGAAGTTAAGCAACCTAAATAGGTTTAACCCATAATTAACACAAGGGTGTGTTTATGAATGGCTTTTATAGGAAAAATAAGTATTTTCTATAATGGCGGTTGCCTGTTATGAAACGGTGAGTTTCAATGAAAATACTAACGTGGATTAGTGATTAGGCTCAAATTCTCCCAAATTTATCCCATTAATTTAGGGACTTTTATCATCTCGAGTAATGAAAAATGAGTTGAATTATCATATTTCCTTTCTACTGACTCCTTCTAACAAGTACATCTAGTTTCGTGTATTTCTCATGAGTTTTGCAGGTATTTAAAGCATTGAGAAAGAAAGGAATTGGAAAAGCATTGAAAAATAATCACAGAAGGAAAATCAAAGGGCATTTTTGTAATTTTACAACCTTAGTTCGAAGGTGGGGACAATTGGAAAGTTTAAGATCTTTCAATTACAAGAACACTGTAAAAATGACAACTCAATCGAAGCTACGGTGAAGAAGTTACGAGCATTTGAAGATGAGAAAAGTCCTAAAAATATCCCTGCATGAATTTGGCAAGTGGTCCGAACCTCCCTGGAAAAGGGTCCGGACCGGTTCCCTAGCAAGTTTTGTATGAAAAATGGAGGCGATCCAGACCGTTTACTCAAAAAGGATTTGGTCCGCATGACTAAAAAGTTCTGAATAAAAAAGGGTTGCGATCCAGACCTTTTTCCAAAAAGGATCCGGACCGCCCTTGCCTAAAGTTCTGTTTGAAATAAAGGGGAGATCCGGACCACCTTGCCCGATGGGTCCGATCGCATTGGATTTTCTTGAATTTTCTTTTCTTTTTCTTAGAGTTTTAAGAGGGTGAATCTCTTGGAAATTTTGGAGCTATTTATGCTAGGTTGTTACATAATAATAGGAGTTCGATTTTTTTGGTTGCTAATTAGGAGTAGAGGGTTTTTGTAGCCAAAACCCCTAGTTTTTCAATAAGAAGCATTCCTGTAAGGATTGCACTTTAATTTCTTCAATACAAGTAATATTCTTCTTGTAATTTTTCAATAGCTAGTTTTTTTAATTGCTGGTTTGATTCTGCATCTCTATTTTCATCTATTTTCTTTAGAGTTGATGTTTTATTTCTTGAAAACCATGTTTTTCTTCAAGTTAATCATGTCCAGCTAATTTTCTAAGGGGTGGGATGCATGAATCCAACCCGATGTCTTTTACAAATGCTTAAAATTAATTTCTGAATTAAATAATTAATTAAATCGTGTTGTGTAGTGATCATAACCGTTGTAGAGATTTTGATCTTGTTTTCCCTAGGTAACCGGGATGCTTAAGAGTGCAACGCGCGTGTAGATACAACGACACCGCTTTATACTTACTCTTGATTATATATGATGTGGGCTTGAAACTCATATATATAATACTTTAGATTAATAAAGGTTGGGTTTTATCTTTTATTTCAATTTAAGATTTGGTTTTAACATTAGTAAGCAGACTAGGGTTGGAGGATTTCATCTTAACTTTCTTTCTTCTCATTTGAAACATTTTCATTCAAAAGTTCAGTTTCATAAGTAGTTTAAAAAGCATTTCATTCGTTAATTTCTTAGTTCAGTAGTTGATTTCCATATTCCTTTTAGTTGTAGTTATTTAACCTCCCAAATCATCTTTTCTGTTTCATCTGTAGAGTTAAGTTAGGATTCTCGTTCTTTCCATCGTCGTCACGATTTCATCGTCCTATTTCCCTGTGGAGATGATCGCGACTTACTGAGGTTATTACTAACGCGACAGGCTTACACTTGAGCCTATATCATCACAAACACTAGATACACATTTGTGTTCGTGTCAATTGCTATGAATAATAGGGGTAATTTCGGTGAAAGAAGGGTTTTTTTCTGAAACAAAGTTTATTTGTTTAACTATTTAACCGGGTGTGATAAATCAAGGAATAAATGTCAAGTTAGGTAAAAGAGAGTTCTTTTATAAGATTAAGTTGAATTAATCAGGATAAGTAACGTTTTTGGAATAAAATCAGTTCCATGCATGTAGTATATATATAAGGTGGTTGCATGTTCACGTAGATAAAGCATATTCAAGTCTTATTTCTTACATTCGATTCTATATTGCATTATTGTAATTTCTCGCTGGGCATTCGACTCATTCCCTCGTCTTTCTTACGGCAGGTTGGGTGGGGTTCTGTATTTTGAGAGCGTTGCACAGGTAAATATTCTTTTTATTTTACGTTAGTAGCTCTATATGGTTGCATTTAGGGAACGCTTCCCACGGGTCCCTCGTGTAGTTTTATTTAAATTGGAATCTCATGTTAAATAAGTGAAACATTAATTAAATAAAACTGGACTAGCAATATTTTGTAGGTCATTTCATTGCACTTCACACAATGCTTCAGTCAAATTCGGTTGACTATGAGTAACCCATATATCCAGGCGGGGGTGTTCCAAATGGTTTCAGTTATCTAGGTTCAAGATTCCTTTTGGGAGTGATATGGTGAGGTCGGTGGTGGATTTTTAAACGTCGGTGTTGGTTAGACCAGTCACGCTATATTGGTGATGATTTTAATACGTGATCTCGACGGTAGAGTACAAGAGGTTAGCACGATGGGTAATTAAATGCTAAGTGGCATATGGCCAAATGAGTCATCATTAATCACTTTCGTGCTTCTGATTTTGATAAGTTCGTTAATTGCGAGTGTATGTACGAGCCAATGGTTAGGACTCTGTAATTTTTAGTGTGAGGTGGTGGTGAGTCAACCCTTGATAACATGGGAGATTTATTGAGATGTCGACAGGGATTAATGACATCCATTGAATTAGATACATGAAATGAGTAAAGTCAATCGTGGAGATTAGGTGAATAGAGTATCATTCCTAATAAGTGTTGATTATGATAAGGATGCATTAAGTTTTGGGGTACGGTACTTTCGAATTTATAATGATGATGATGTAATTAGACAAATTCGATCCTTAGGGTAGTATTATGTCTAAGATAATTGATGATTCAGTTGACTTGAGTATTCGTGTTGGTCAACATTTAGGGATGTGTTCTCAGTCTCAGTCAGTAAAATCATACTGTTGTAGGTAAGTTTCTTAGTGATTTGTTGATTGAAAATTGTACCTCGCAAGGTGTGATGAGAGTTACGGGAAAATTGCGGTAAGTATGTTACGTATGCAACAATGATATTTGAGTAGACTTATGAGTGAACTCTAGATTGTCTTCCATGTTAGGTTTTTACAAAGTATGGTGCAACATTGAGGCATAAGATCTTTAGTTATATCAGTAATGCAGACCTAGAGGTTTATCGGTTGTAGGCGACCTCCTGTATCCTGCCATAATCTTTATTATTGTCAGTTTGTAATTTGGTATGTGGATTATGGTAACATCCATTTGGAAGGTGTGGCCATCCCCGGATATATCCCCTCGCGACGCGGCTGGAGAGGATGCTTATAGGTCTTGTGCGTCCCTCTAGGGAGAACTTCGGCCAGCGTCACTGAATGAGGTGAAAAATGTAGATAGATAGAGTCGCTAGTCTATTTTACTCAAAAAAAAGGGATCGATCCCGAAGGACAGCATCCAAAGACATACTGATACATATGAAACCAAAATGATTCAAAAAGGGTCCGGAGGCTAAGTTACGAAATGGGAAGGAGTTAGGCACCCATTCCTCCCTTGCGATCTCTCATGGGTTGTTGTTTTTTCCTTTATTTCCCCGTGATATGTGTGCATGTGTATACATAGTGGAGATAGGAATCATCGACTTGTATCACGGAAGAGATAAAGCGAGTCATCCATGGGAATGTTCCTCAAAAGTAATATTAGAAAATAGGATTTATGCGATTATCCTAGCGTATAGGGGAATGATAATGCATGTGGAATAATATGCCATTGAGAACCAAATATATATATATATATATATATATATATATATATATATATATAGAGAGAGAGAGAGAGAGAGAGAGATACATAGATATATAGAATTTGAGAGAATTAAGTATAAAGAATATAGAAAAATGGGAAAACAGTAGAAAAAGGATTCGAGTCTCTGGTTTTACCTCGAGACGCCTAAAGGCATCAAAGTCCACGTAGTTCGTATGCAAAACGAGGGGTGGGATTTATCCCATAAATCCAACCAGGGAGTTCTCTTGTATGTGTGTGTGTGTGCGTGTAAAAAAGTGTTTTAGTTGTGAGAAAAGTGTGAGCATTCCCGTTTTGAATTTCTGAGAAAATCTTTTTTTCTTAGATTTTTTGAGTTTTTATTTATGTGAAAATAAGAGATGTGCAATAATACTAAATAAAAAGTATATTTGGATATGTGAGATGAGAGAATAAAAGTGCTAAGTAACAAAACAAGTTAAAGAGAATTTAAGGAGAGAGTTGGAAGAGTTGGACCTTCTTGGAGATCGTGAGCTTGATCTTGGATGTTGGAGAGCAGCCCTTGCACTTAGATGATGATAGAGGGTACTTAATTCACCATGTTTGATGAAAAGGATGGTGAAAAGCGAAGGTTGGAAAGGGATTTGGATTTGGAAATTACGCTGAATTCGAGAGAGATTTTCTGGATTCGCTATAAGTGAGGTATTTCAGATCTGGGATATTTTTCAATGAGGTCAAGACCACCATTTTATAGGCCCAGGGCATTGCCAATTGGAATATCCCTAGTCCTACCAATCGGCAGATGCGTTTGGGCACACTGCCGATAGGCAGGGTCTGAGACCTATCGTTTGGCAGTCTCTTTCAGACTCCTTCAAAAAATTGGTCGTAGAGAACAAACCGTCGATCCTAATCATGCAAGGGGTAAACCATTGGAAAGGTAATTCAGATACCTTTGAAAGTCCTTTGGACCACTCCCGAGTTCGGAAGATGACTTTGGGTCAAATGTGGCTCTGAAGCGCTCATCGGTCCTTTGGACGGGGAAACTTCAAATGCAAACATATCATTTGTCCGTATGGTAAGTCAGAATTATGCACGGGGTGGAACCTTGGAAAAGGGTTTCAGTGACCTTTGAAGATTCATTCAGTCTCGGTCGAGATGAAGAGTTAACTTTTGTCAAATGGAGCCCGGGAGCTCCCGGTGGCCTCCTGATCGAGTTTTGAGGGAAAATGAGTCGTTCGTCCGCATGGTAAGTAAGAATCATGCACGGGATGGACCGTTGGAAAGGGGATTTAGTGAACTTTGAAGAATAATTCAATCTCGGTCGAGCTAAAGAGTTTTACTTTTTGGTCAAACGGAACCTGGGAGTGTCCGATGACCTCTAGGTTCGTACCCGGGGTATGACTTGGATTTGATATGATGAAAGGAGGTGCTAGGGACCTAAGGAGAGGTTAGGGGGGGTATTATAATGGGGTGTCTACAGAGCCCCTCGACGGGTGAGTTTGGAACAAATGATAGCCGTCGAATAGACACCACATGATTCCTTTGAAAGAGAATGACTGGGGGGTTGAGGTTGATTCTGAGGACCTAAGGATGAGAACGACCAATTCTATGGGTCGAAGCCAATTATGAGGGCTTGGAGATAAGGGTGACCAATTCTGCGGGCTTGAAGGAACATGCTAGGGATGGTCTTAAAGGAAGTGATGACCAAAGCAATGATGGGGGTGACCAATTCAGCCGGTCGAAGCCACTTTTGCGGGCTTCAGTTGAGATGACCAATTCTGCGGGTCGAAGCCAATTCTGTGGGCTTAAGGTGAGATGACCAATTCTGAGGTTCGAAGCCAATTATGTGGGCTTAAGGTGACGATCCAAGATTAAGGTCAATTCTAACCTAAGATAGGTGACGATCGAGGACCGAGTTTAATTCTGACCTAGCTAAGGTGATGATCCAAGACCGAGGTCAATTCTGACCTAAAGAGAGGTAACGACCAAGGACCGAGGTCAATTCTTAACCTAACTAAGATGATGATCTAAGATCGAGGTCAATTCTTACCTAAGAGGGGTGACGACCGAGGACTGAGGTCAATTTTGACCTAACTAAGGTGACGATCCAAGACCGAGGTCAATACTGACCTAAGAGAGGTGATGGCCAAGGACCAAGGTCAATTCTGACCTAACTAAGGTGACGATCCAAGATCAAGGTCAATTCTGACCTAAGAGAGGTGACGACCAAGGACCGAGGTCAATTATGACCTAACTAAGGTGACGATCCAAGACCGAGGTCAATTCTGACCTAAGAGAGGTGTACATTTCCTTCGGGAAAATCCAGGATTTTGCTGGGGATAAAGATTGGATTTTGGGATCTACTGGGGAATAACAAATGAGCTGGGGAAAATTTAGAGCGTCCTTTGGAGACATTGATGGGGAGAATGATTCCCTATAATTCCATCGGGGAAATTACCTCGTGATTTTGTTTTGAGCTGGGGAGCCGATTACTGGGGAAATCCTTGTGTCTTTTGGAGACTTTGCGGAGAAAAGGAAAATTTGATGTTGTAAACTCCTCTGGGGAAGTGATTAGTTGGTCCAGGTATTGGACGTATTGCTCGGGGAGGTTTGAGACCTTTGGGGTATAGGAGGCGATCCTGGGAGAAGATTCACTAGGCTTTTGAGAGTTTCGTCGGGGAAATAGGGGTTCCGCTAGATGGAGTGCAAAATTTCATTGGTGAAGATGTTCTAAATCTTTCCTGAGGTTTTTAGGAATTTTCTAAGGATTTTTCAGCGTTTTCTGATATTTTTGGGGTTTTTTGTACGAAGTGTAGTTGAGGCAGATTCCCTTCCTTTTTCATAGCTTCTTGCCTTCTCTCTTTCTGCGATTTTCCTCTACGAATCGTTCTAGAATTCCGGAATCTAAAAAATGGCCGCTTTTGTGAGCACTGCTATACACAGGTATTGGTTGAGTGTTGATGACTGGGAGAACATGGAATGGAGGGCCAGGGCGCCTCTTGCTTTGGGGAGCGAGAACTCCTTTGATGCGTTCGAGTCGGTTGCAGATGAGCGAACCCTACTGCGGGAGCCGGAGCCATCACGTCATCGCTCTTCGAGGGTGGTGAAAACTAGCGTTTATGTAAGTAAAATTGACCTTTGGCATTCCTTTTTTGTGTTTTCCTCTTTTCTTAGATTTTGACAAGGTTTTTCTCTTTTGGCAGTCTGATGTTTCTTTGAAGAACATGCGTTCCCGCGGAATGACGGGGCTTAAGGATATCTAGGAGCATCTTTCGCCTGTGGTTCATTGGGTGGTATCATCAGTAGGTTTTGGAAGGTTGGCGTCTGCATTGGATGAGATGCCTCATTCGACATCGGTCTTGTGCGCTCTAGGGGAGAGATGGTGGGACACTTCCCACACCTTCCATTTTGGCTTCGAGGAGATGATTGTGACTCCCATAGATGTGTTGCAACTACTGGGGCTAGATTGTGATGGGGAACAGATACAGGTGGATCGCTCCCTGTGAGTGAGATCAGAGGCGGTGCGGGCGGCGCTCGGTCATGTGGGGAGGATAGTATCTGAGGATTCCATTCGGTTGTCCCTGTTCAAGGATATTTTATTGGGTAGGGTGGTCGACATGGAGGACAGGATACAGGTGAGTCAGATGGCCCGATTGTTTATCTTGCTAGCGTTGGGGGGCTTTAAGGTGGTGTCTGTGGTTCTTGTCGTACTTGAGAGTGTTTTTGAACATCCCTTTATATGATTGGGAGAGCTTGACTTTGGCAACCCTCTATTATTCTCTTGATGCATTCAGCTAGTGCTGCCGGCATATTTTTATTGGAGCCATGTACCTTCTTAAGATATTATTTAATTTGCGCATTTTCCTTTCATGCATTCGTACGTTCCTTATGCGCCTCATTTTTTATTGCAAGTTCTTATCTTTGGCAGACGTGGTTCTATGAGGTGATTGGGTGTAATATACAGCTGATCGCTCTGAAGGATGAGACTGTTGGGGACTTCTGCCGATTGTATCGACGGCGCAGGGCTAATCGACAGTCGAGGGGATCTCTTTCTATGGAGGTAGTGCATCAGGTCTGGAATGGCCTGACTAGTGATAGGGTAAGAATTTTCCTTCCTTAGTTATGTTCTTTGTATGCTGTGATTTTGTATTGGATTATACTTGCTTGGGATTTTCAGGTGACCTTTTACCCTTGGGGGATTGCTATTCAGGACACGGGGTTGACTGGGGTGATCGCACAACTGTGACGCTTACTGGCGCATGAGTTTGTCCACTCTTGGTATCTCGGGGAAAGAGTGGTTAGACAAATTACTGAGGAGGAGGTGGTGGTTCCACCTGCGCGGCCTCCTATGTCTATGAGGCGGGAGCGTGAGCGGCTGCTACTAAAGGATGCGAAGATCGTGGCGATGATTAGTGAGTCCCACCTATTGTACACTGATACGGGTACGTCGTATGATTACATAGACTTTGTGATGAGCTGGATGATGGCGCCCAGCATATATGATGCCTTGCCTTTCCCTCCTGCGGGCTCGAGTCGACCGGTGGGTCCTCCCACAATGGTGGTGGTCCATCGACGTCTGCGGAGACGGCGACTTCGAAGGTTCCCTTCGTATGGTTGCATAACCCTTCATACAACATTCGATGGGCTGATGGAGGGATAGTGACTATGCTGCATCGTCCCCATGCTATGGATCCGGAGGAGTTGAGCTTAATAGAGGAGGTCCTTCGCCCTGAGGTATACCTTTATGTTCCTCTCTTTCTTTCTTTTTGATTTTTTTCTGCTTTGATACCAATTCTTCCTTTTCTTGCAGCAAGTTCGGGTGTCGACCACTTGGTTGAGGGATATCAAAGACTGGATATCTTTTGTGACAGCCCATATTCAGGATGCGGTCCTAATTCCTTCTTGCCTGGTGTCGGTTACTTCGTCTAGGGAAGAGTGGATCGGGTAGCAGTGGTGCGTCGTCTCATTATAGGGGGAAGAGAGCGCATCGCAGGGGCGAAGTTTAGGTTAGAGGGAGAGAGAGAAAGTGTGGGTTCAGGCTGTGTCAGATTGTTTTTTTCTTTTCTTTATTTCCTATAAAAATTTATGTAACAGAGAAAAATATATGTATGCAATGAAATGGGTTTTTTTATTATCTTTTGTTAATGATGAACGAATGCATGCACATGTGCTTTTTACTTTGCTGCTGAGGCCGTAAAAAGAGATATTTTTAGGATTTTGAAGGAAAGTTTTAAAGGTAAGAAATTATATAAGATGAGAAGGGGATTTTTGAAATTCTATTGAGAATATCAATTTTTTTTTTCTGATTTTGACAAAAAAGGAAAATTTCCAAAAGTAAGGGGTTGTCGATCGGCAAGCCCCTTGTCCTGCCTATCGGTAATCAAGTCCAATCCCATCAATTAAAAACCTTGATTATTAGCCTCTTCAGCCTTTGGTTCCTTATGGGGAAGGATTACCTCTGATTTCTGCAGGGGTAATGTCTTTTGTGAGGGTTTGCAAGTATAAAAAGGGTGTAAGGGTGGAGTATTTCCATCACACCTTCACATTTTTATTTTCCCCCATTCTCACTTGCTTACTATTTCTTAATATTATAAGATGGCTCTCCCTGGTAGCATTTAGTTTGCTAACTACCTCAAAGACCTGGAAGCAATTTTGGTACCCCGAATACCATGTATTTCTCTTTGGGTTGGATGAGGTTTGTCTTACCTACGAAGAGTTTTCTACCATGCTGGGGATAAATCTCAGCATTGCTGCAGCTTTACCTAAATTTTCCCGTTCTCCCAGGGATTTGTTGGCCGGTCTTCTTTGTATTTCACCTTCAGCGGAAAGACCACTTGTCATTGGAGCAATGATCTCCCTTTTGGAGGTGTTACAATCCATCCATTTGCATACGCGGAGCCGTTGTTCTGGGATTGGTTTCAAAATTGCTCCTGGTGACTGGTGAACTGCTAATGGACCCACAACTTACAGCCGTTACTTCATGGATGTCATGCCATTGCAATCATGTGATGGTGATACTGGAGGAGACTTTAAATGGCCTGGATGCCTAGCGAGAAGGTCATTATGACTTTTTGAGGGGTAGCACCATGATGTTTTTATGTGGTTGTCTGAAAAACTTCGTCTGGTGAATCCTCTAGAAAATCCTTTGTCGGTTGTACCCAAATTCTTCTCGCGTCATCTCATTAGTGTTGGCTTGGATATTGAGAGATGGGAGAACTAGTTTGTGGAGCATGGGGCTCTAAATCGGTACTAGTCAGTGCCTTGGTGGGGGATAATTGCTGCCTATTATGGAGCTAGGAGAATATACATACGTTCGGCTAGTTGGTCTCAGACAGACCTCTTTCTATTTATCTTGGCCACTACTCTGCCAATTTGGCTGGGAGAAGGTCATGCCACCACCTCGGACACTAGATTTCTTTCTAGTAAAAGATTTGACTGAGCGTCTGCGCATGTGTCTTGGCTCTTTATGGGAGATTCGACGTCCGTCGACCCGTCCCTCTCAGTCTGTTGGGAGAGTTTGGCACATCCCTGGGTATTATATGAAGTGGTTGTGAAGAGAGTAGTTAGCAAGATGTTGGAAGTGGAGACTGGACAAAGATGGTTTGCCTTATTTAATACCATGGAAGGAGGTATTGTGGTTTTTCTGAAGCTGGTTCGAGCTTATCGATCAATGGAACGTGTGTGGCACTCTATTCAGGTAGGGGAACTTGGGGACCCCAGGATGTAGATGATGATGACGGAGCAGACTCCTCTGGTAGCTGTGAGTAGGACTATTGGAGATTTTATTTTGTATTGGGAAATACGTTTGGGAATGTATTTGGCTTAGAAGGTAGGGGAGGGAATTATCAGTTCCTTTTCTTATGTAATTGTACCGTAATTTCTTATTAGTGAAATAAACAAGTTTTTGATCATCCAGCTGTGCATTTTTTATGACTTTTGTATTTTGAATTATCTATACCGATCGCTAAGGCATACATAATCCTTTTGTTCAAGTATATGTTAGAAATGAACTGTCATTCTCGGAGATAAAAAAAATAGTTTTTTATGAAAAAGAAAGGGTAGTGCTCATGTAAAATGTGTGAGCTGCCTACGTACCTCTCGGGTTTTGAAATTTTTTTAATTTGCTTGAAAATTATTTTTACAGAGAATCAGGCCCACGTAGTTTTGGGTAGAGGAAAATGAAGTTTTTTTTAGAATAGAAGGGAGATGAGAAGAGTCGTAGGACGCCGAGATTTCGAACTAGAGGTAGAATTTCTTGAGACGGTCCAGGTTGACTAGACGAGCCATATCTTTTCCATCTAGGTCGGTGAGCATGGCGGCACCGCCGGACAAGATCTTCTTGACAATGTATAGGCCGCTCCAATTGGGGTTGAATTTCCCTCTGGGGTCCCAGATGGGTTCTATTATTTCTTTGAGGGCTAAATCCCCCTCTCGGACAATGCGGTCCTTGACTTTCTTATTAATTGATCGGGCTATTTGGCGATGGTACCCTTGTAAGTGGTATAAAGCTTTCAATCTCCTTTCATCTAGGAGGGTCATCCCGTCTAGACGACTTTGGCACCAGTCTTCTTCATTGACCTTGCTTTTAAGCATGACGCGCAATGAGGGTATTTCTAGCTCCACGGGTAGGACTGCTTCCATGCCGTAGACTAGAGAGTAAGGGTATCCCCAATAGAGGTTAGGATTGAGGTACGGTATCCCCAGGGGGCGTAAGGAATTCGGTCGGACCAATCTCGACAGCTTTCGATCATCTTAGTGATGATGGCTTTGAGGTTATTGTCGGCAGCTTCAACTGCACCATTGGTCTGAGGTCGGTAGTGAGAAGATTTGTGTCTCTGAATCCCATACTCGCTGACAACTTCTATAACTTCTGCCTCAAAATGCAACCCGTTGTCTGATACTAGCTCGTGCGGGACCCCATATCGGTAGATGATGTTTTTCTTGATGAATTTGGCCACTTTCTTGGCATTTAATACTGCGTATGACTCAACTTCGACCCATTTTGTGAAGTAATCAATGGCAAATATGATGAACTCATGCCCGAGTGTAACCTTCCCTATGATGTCGATACCCAGGTGGAGAATGGTCAGGGGGAAGTCATGTTGTATAATTCACGCGGAGGCAGATGCTGAAGATTGGAGAACTGTTGGCATTTGAGGCATCTCCGAACATAGGCGGTGCAATCCTAGGTCATGGTGGTCTAGTAGTATACTTATCGGATGATCTTCTTGGAAAGCATGTGACCGTTCATGTGGGTCCCACATTCCCCACTGTGGATTCTCTGCATTACCTCTCCAATGTCAGCCCCGCGATGCAGTGTAGATAGGTTCCATCAAAGTTTCTCTTAAATAGTGCTTTATGATAGATGATGTACTGGGCGGCCAATCTTCGGAGGGTCGCTCAGTCTTTCTTATTGAAACCCTCGGGATACTTACCATATTTGAGGAGGTTCCAGATATCATAGTACCAATAATTGGCTAGCTTGGGATCTTCTACGATGACGAGATTAATGTGGTAGTAGTGGGTAGGTTTATCTTTCTTTTGAACTAGGAAGGGGGTCATTGTTATTCCTTCGGGCATGTAGACTATAGAGGCCAAGGTAGCAAGGGCATCAACTAGGTTATTCTTTGCTCGAGGTAGGTAATGGAAGGTGATATCTTGGAATTGGGAGGATAGTTCTTCTAAGTGGGCATGGAAGGGTTGGAGTTTCTTATCCTTGGCTTTCCATTTTTTGAGAACTTGATCGGTGATGAGGGCGGAATCCATGTAGACATCTAGGTATTGAATACCTTTCTTGAGAGAAACTTTGAGGCCTACCGTTCATGCCTCGTATTCAGTCATGTTGGTGGTGCAAGGGAAATCCAATTTAATGGAGATGGGAGTCATCTGGGGCAATCAGAAGTATCCCAATGCCATATCCTTTTTTGTTGGCAGCGCCATCAAAGAACATTTTCCACCATAGATTGTCCTGGTAGTGTAGAGGATGTTTTCATTTGGGAATTCAGAGATCCAGACATTAACTTCATCCATGGGGTAATCAGCGAGGTAGTCATATATGGCTCTTCCTTTCATGGCTTTCTGCATGATGTACACGATATCAAACTTGGCTAGGAGCATCAACCGTCGGGCCATTCGACTGGATAAAGCGGGTTTCTTAAGCAGGTATTTTATGGGTCCATTCAGGATACAAGTTTGATGGGGAAGGCGAGCATGTAGTGCCGCAACTTTTGGGTGACCCGGACAAGCACGATACATACCTTTTCCAAAGCAGTGTAGTTGACTTCGTATCTGGCCAATTTTTGACTAGCATAATAGATGTCTCTTTCTTTGCGGTAATCTTTAAGGTATTGGGCTAGCAAAGCCCCAACTGCAGTGTCGATTGTGGTTAGGTATAGGAGCAAAGGGAGACCAGGATGTGGTGGCATGAGTACCGAGGGTTGGGTCAGATATTTCTTAATTCGGTCAAAATCTTCTTGGCAAGCCTCGTTCCAAACCTTGGTTGAATCCTTTCAGAGTAGTTTAAAAATGGGTTCGTAGATGGAGGTTAACTGGTTGATGAACCAGATGATGTATTGAAATTTCCCAAGGAAACCTCAGACTTCTTTCTCCATTCAGGGAGGTGGCATCTCAAGATGTCTTTTAGCTTGGCAGGATCTACTTTTATCCCTTTCTCACTAACCATGAACCCCAAGAGTTTTCCCTTTATAACCTCAACGATGCATTTATGTGGATTGAGTCTCATCTGATACTGTCTCAGTCGTTCGAAGAACTTTCAGAGAGAGGGGACATGTCCTTCTCTAGTCTTGTATTTGATAATCATATCATCCACATAGACCTCAGCTTCTTTGTGAATCAGATCATGCAGGATGGTTGTGGAAACCCTCTGGTAGGTAGCCCCAGCGTTCTTGAGACCAAATGGCATGACCGTGTAGAAAAAGGTTCCCCATGGGGTGATGAATGCAGTTTTTTCTTAGTGATCAGGGTGCATTTTGATTTGGTTGTATCCGACAAACCCGTCGATGAATGACTTAAGAGCATGACTGGCTGTGTTGTCCACGATCATGTCGATATTAGGTAGAGGATAATCATCTTTTGGAGTGGCTTTGTTCAAGTCCCGGTAGTCTACACACATCTAAACCATCCCTCCTGATTTCGGCTTAGGCACTATGTTGGCCAGCCAAGTGGGATATTCGATCACGTGAATAAAGCCTATATATAGTTGTTTGACCACCTCTTCTTTGACTCTGATCGACCATTTAGTGTGGATCTTTCTCAAGATTTGTTTAGCCGGCTTATAATCTGGAAGAGTGGGGATCTCATGTTGAGTTATTTCGGGGTCAATGGCAGGCATATCGTCATAGGACCATGTGAAGACATCCACAAATTCCTTTAGCAATTCTTCGAGTTGTGCACGCTCATGCTCATCGAGGGTAGCCCCTATCCTAATCTCGCGATGTTGCCTACTAGAACCGAGGTTAATCATAACATTCTCTTATTTATTAACTTGAACACGGTTATGTTGTTTATTATTAACCTTATTTAGATCAGTTAAGAATTATTCATTTGCAAAATCATCATCATCAAAAGTTTGATTAGAATCAAAACAGTTAATGTAAGGCACGACAAGATACTCAAAATTTTCGTTTATTTCATTGATAGGAAGAATAGCATTGACAACCTCATCAAAGGAGGACTCGGTTACATTTGAGCAAGGATAGACAACAGAAGAAAACATAGGGTAAACATTGGGATTGGGGGGATTTCAACAGGTAGAACTGGTGCAGCATGCCATTTGAGGAGAGGTGTATCAGCAGCTTTAATCAGGTGGGATGGATCCAGTGATGTAGTGCTTGAGTGAACCTGTAGAGTGTCAGCCCCAGTGTTTGTAAGTTGAATGAGTCCTTGGAGTCACTTTCCTCATAATCTTCGGTATCTTTGATGAGCAGTTGTACACGATGTTGGGAACTTTCAGCCCATGGGTAGCTATCTTGGAAAAAGATCTCCATTACGAGTTTCATTTTCTTGTTTGTATGGTCATACCATGGTTCCGGAAAGCCACAAAAGGGGAAGTCTTGACCCTCTTTGATGAATCGTCCGTTCAAGGTGTAATGACCCCACTTTTATGTGCTCATATGTATATAGTTTTTTTTACACTCATGTGTTACTTATTATCTTATAAATGTTGTATTATTAGATATGTGATGTTATTGGCTATCAATATAACAAACCCCATTTTGAAATATGAAGAATCAATCGTAAATAGGATGAAATCGAAGTCTTATGACATATCTTAAGGTATATAATAAGTTTTGCGGTAAAAATATAATTTTATGAAACTTTAGGGACTAAAATAAAAATACAAAAAGGGCCATTTTGTAAATAAAATATTTTCAAGCACCTCTAAGAAATATTGAAAATATATAGTGTGAAATTACCAAAATACCCTTCATGTGTGAAATGACCCTTATACCCTTATCACCTTTCCACCACGTGCTGGTCACCTCCACCTTACACATGTCATCTTCAGAGAGAAAGCTAAAACACTTGTCATCATTTGGTGATGTTAGACTGCAAGACCACCCCGAAATGTGACACCCAAATGATGACTTGCCACCGTAAAGCTTGATATTCTAGACACATGTCAACACCGTAAGACTTTTGGAAACCTATAAATAGGTCCTTAAGGTTCATTTGAAACTCACACCAATTCCTTGATAATTATAGTAAGAAAGAGTGATAGAAAGCATGGGAAATATCTTAAGAAGGAGTTCTATAATTTCGAAGAAATAATTCATTTTGTAGGTATGATTTTATTTAAATGTTATAATTCATTTTTGTAGTTTTAATTTCGTATTTTATAGCTTTACTTAGTAGTTATGCTGGTAAAATACACTAAAGACTTTACTAATCAAAACTTAAAATTTGGAAATAATCTAAAATGATTTTATTTTCAAAATATGTCAACTTGTTTGAAAAATATATATATATATAGTCTTTTTAAAATGATTTTTGTAAGCAATTGCTCGTATTATGGAATCTCATTTATGTAATTCCAAAGTCAGTCGCGGTGAAATTCTGTCTAGTTGAGATGGTATTTAAGCGGTGCCCCTGTGACCCTCCATCTCTACTGGGAATAAATCCGGAAATGTTCTGTCTAGATGAGATGGTATTTAAGTGGTGCCCCTGTGACCCTCCATCTCTACTGGGAACCGACTGATTAGGAAGAACTATGAATTGAAATTCTTTAAATGCGATGAATGAATATTAAAAATTGAGAAAATGGTTTTAGTAACCTTTTTCAGCAAGATATTTTAGGATTAAAACACAATATTTAGAATTGGGCTTTATTTAGAATACATAATTAAACATTTATTATATTTATTAGATTAACGTGTGATCCAAGACTCAATATCTATATTTTCGAGCCTCTATTTTAGGTGAGTACTCTGACATTCCTTGTGTATTTTGATTATATGATATTATGCAAACTATATATATTTTGTAAACTTTTTTTATTCTCAAAATTCATGTGATACCGATGACTGATTCAATTGTGACATGTTTATATTTGTCCATATAAACATACCGATTAAAATGATTATTGAAAAGGATATTGAATATTGAAATTATGATTCGGCCTAAGGGACCTCTTTACTGACTGACCTTCCCAGCTGGGTTATCGCTGGTGTGCCCTAAATAAGGCGTTGTGACGAACTAGTTCGATTGACCCTCAACTACCGGGGTATAATATGGTAGAAGAATACGGTATTAGAGTGTACTTGGCCATCAAAATGATATGATTGAAAGAAAAAGATATCACATTTGATTTGTTGCATTCTTCTTATTCCGAGCTATCCAATTGAGATATATATAATTTCATTTCAAAATTATATCTATTTGCTGCAAGTTCCTCTCCATATATGTATATGCCTTCTCTTTTGACTTGAATAGGTATCTATATTCTGAAAACCTTGGAATGTCGGGAGATTAAATCTTATTCATCTTTTTAGCTGACGTTGTATAAATAACGATTTTTCAGGAAATAATTAGACGGGAGGATGGAGTGTAGAAGGACTATGTTGAAGATCTAGCTTTTGTTATAATTTTAAATATAACGTTTGTTTTTAGGAGATAGAGCATGTTTGGCTCTTTAGTAATAAGTTTTTAATTTTGGCATAAGTTGTAATCCGTTCATACTTTAATATACATGAAGTTCCCTTTTAGAAAGCTCTGATGACATAATTCCATTTTTTTCAATAGTTTACGATTCATGACCATGTGAATGTATTTCCATTGCATTTATTTTAAGAAATATTTTAAGCCCATAACATTGAATGCCTTGGTGGCATGTCAAGACACTCATTCCCTACTACTATTGGGTTAGGGTCGTGACAGAGGTGGTATAAGAGCATAGGTTATGAACCCGTAGACTACTGAACATAGGTTTCGAACGTTATAGATTTCATGTTTCAATCCTTAGGAGATAGTATTAAATATCTGATTTATGTGATAACCTTCCCTATGTGTTATATTATTTATAACTGGTATTTTACTTTTCAATCTTGATATAGTATAGTAGATCTTACGTTTTTCCATGACAGTAGAAAATGACCAAGAAAAGATCATCTATGAGAACTAGTGATTCGAGTATTGAAGGACTGAAAGGTGCATACAAGGCGATCGAAAGTCTAGCAAAGATTGTGGAGCACCAAGTAAATAATGGAGTACCAAGGAATCCTGAACTAAGTAAATGTACTATTGAACAGTTCAAGAAGTTGATTCCTCCATCTTTTAAAGGTACTCCTAACCCCACTGAAGCAGAAAGTTGGGTGATGCAAATAGAAAAGATACTCGATGTTCTTAAGTGTACTGATGAAAAAAGAGTATCATTTGGAATGTTTATGTTAGAAGGTGAAGCCAAACATTGGTGGAGAATGACTAAGAGAATATACGAGGAAAGGAATAATCCCATAGGTTGGAATGATTTCCTAGCGGTATTCTACGAGAAATACTTTCCTGAAACGGTACAAGACCAAAAAGCAGCCGACTTCATGAGTTTAGTTCAAGGAAATATGACGGTTAGTCAATACGAGGCGAAGTTTACCGAGTTATCCCGTTTTGCACCTCATGTTTTGATAACTGATACTTTAAAGGCCAAGAAGTTTGAACGTGGGTTAAGTTAGAACATTCTTAGTCGAATTTCCATCCTAAAGTTGACATCATATACTAACGTGATGACTAGAGCAACGATAGCTGAGAAGGACAGTGAAGAATATAATCAGATTAAAGAAGGGAAGAGGAAGTTTGGGGAACAAAGAGGAAGGAACCCCAATAATAAACCCTTTAGGACTATACCCAATACAGGGCGAACTTTTGTGAATAAACCCTTTAATGTTGATAGATGCCAACGGTGTGGTAATATTCATAGAGGGCAACCATGTTACCTGGAAACAGGAAATTTCTTTGGGTGTGGCCAAAAGGGACATAGAATGAGAGATTGCCCTAACAAAGGGAAGGCGTCAACAAAGACTTTTAATGATAATAAAGATCATGGCAGACAAGGTAAAATTTCTAATCTTTCTGATGCAAGGGCTTCTAATGCAATAGTGTCAGGTATACTTTCTATATGTGCACAGCCTTTTCAAGTTTTAATAGATCCTGGTTCTACCCATTTATTTGTGTCTTTACGCTTCGTTAATCGCTTTCCTAATATTCCCGAACCCTTAAATCATAACATCCACGTTTTTACTCCTTCTGGTGATTTATTGACGGGTACATTAGTATATAAATCTTGCCCTATAGATGTTAGTAGTCATAAACTATATGTCGATTTGATAGTTTTAGACATAAGAGATTTTGAAGTCATTTTGGGGATGGATTGGTTAGCATCATATCATGCTAATGTAGATTGTTTTGAGAAGAGAGTTACTTTCCAAATTCCTAACCAACCAAAATTCAGTTTTGAAGGAACTGGCGTCCTATCTCCCATGTGTATTCTCTATGCAATGCAAGCCTATAGTTTTCTTAAGAAAGGATGTCAAGGATTTCTTGCAAGTGTTATTGATTTACAAATGAAGGATCCTAGTTTAGAAGAGATCCCTATAGCAAAACATTTTCCAGATGTTTTTCTGGATGGTTTACCCAGTCTACCTCCTAGTAGAGAAATAGAGTTTACGATTGACCTTCTTCCTGGAGCCATACCAATTTCAAAATCACCTTATCACATGTCACCTTTAGAATTAAGGGAATTAAAAGTTCAATTACAAGATCTATTAGACAAGGGTTTTATTAGACCAAGTATATCCCCTTGGGGTGCTCCGGTGTTATTTGTTAAAAAGAAGGATGTGACGATGAGGTTATGTATAGATTATCGTGAACTGAAAAAAGTAACCATTAATAATAAATACCCCTTACCTCGTATAGATGATTTGTTTGACCAACTACAAGGTGCGCAAGTATTTTCTAAGATTGACCTTAGGTCAGGATATCACCAATTGAAGATTAAGGAAGATGATATTTCGAAATCAGCTTTTCGTACTAGATATGGTCACTATGAATTTCTTGTGATGCCATTTGGACTTACTAATGCACCAACCGTTTTTATGGATATGATGAATAGAGTGTTTAGGAAATATTTGGATCAATGTGTGGTTGTTTTCATTGATGACATCCTTATTTATTCCAAGAGTATTGAAGAACACGAGAAGCATTTAGAGATAGTATTACAAATCCTTAGGAAGGAGAAATTATATGCAAAATTAAAGAACTGTGAGTTTTGGTTGCCTAGCGTTTCTTTTCTAGGACATGTTATTTGCAAAGAGGGACTGTCGGTTGACCCTCAAAAGATCGAGGCTATACTAGATTGGCCTAGACCAACTAATGTAACAGAGATTCGTAGTTTCCTTGGATTAGCATGTTATTATCGAAGATTTGTTGAAGGATTTTCTAGCATTGCCAAACCTCTATCCAGGTTAACACAAAAGAAGGTAAAATATGAATGGTCTGAGGAAGTTGAGAATAGTTTCCAAGAACTTAAGAATCGATTAGTAACTACCCCAATTTTGACTATTCCTTCAGGGACAGGAGGATTGGTGATTTACAGTGATGCTTCAAAAAATGGTTTGGGATGTGTGCTAATGCAAAATGGGAAAGTAGTAGCTTATGCCTCGAGACAATTAAAACCACATGAACAGAATTATCTAACCCATGACTTTGAATTAGCTGCTATAATTTTTGCTCTTAAGATTTCGAGACACTATTTATATGGTGAGACTTGTGAGATTTATACCGATCATAATAGTTTCAAATATATATTTACTCAGAAATAATTGAACATGAGACAAAGGAGGTGGTTAGAATTGATGAAGGATTATGATTTAAATATTCATTATCACCCATGGAAAGCAAATGTAGTAGCTGATGCTTTAAGTAGGAAGTCTACAACAAATTTAGCATGTCTCATTACAAATCAGGAACCTTTGTTAGCAGATTTGAGAAGTATGGAAATAGATGTACGTATTTATAGCAAAGGAGGAATAATCGCAACCTTAGAAGTACAACCCACGTTGATGGAAAGGATCAAAATGTAACACCCCGTACTTTTGTGCCTTTAATATTTAATTAATTCGGGATTTTAAATTACTGGTGTGTTGTAATTTTAATTGAATTAATTATGACTATATATATATTTAAATTTTAATCGAGGAATAAATGGTTAATGTTAATAAAAATTTATTTACTAAGTGAATAGTAATAATTTAATTACGTCGTTTCGGGTATTAATGACGGGGTACGCATTTATCACAGCCGGGAGTCGGTATAGACTAAATGGGGTGTGAGATAAGGATTTTTATAAATTAATTCGTATGTCAATTCTGACTGCGCGGTTGAGTCCGGATGGGTCGAGATAGTCAGAAAAGAGTACCCGGGGGTAGTAATTGGGTCTCGGGGTATTTTTGGGCATAGCCGGGCCCACACGGAGTGAGTTGGACCACTTTAATTAAGCACATTAGGTGAAAAACGGGATTAAGGGTTTTTAACCTAATGGGGAGATTAGGAAAAGGAGCAGCCAACATTATTCTAACCTAGGGTTTGAGAGGGAGATTGGGGGAAAACAATCAAAAGGCAAATTGGAGGTTATTGGAGCCAAATTAAGGGATGTCGACGACGGATCAGACCCTACGAACAATTCCAGGCAAGTGGTTAACTGTTTTTACTTATAAATTGTGATATCCAATTCATATTTTAATGATGTGTATACTAAAATCCGTTTTGGGTGTAAATGTGTACAAAATGGGGTTTTTGTTTATGGGACACTCGAATGAGATTCAAAGTAAGATTTAGATAGGTGATTGATATCTGAATATATATATATATATGATTTGGACGAAAATTTCAGAACATAAAAGAGTGGAAATTGAATCTGGAATTTGGGATTTAAAACAGATAACTAAATTTTATGGTGTAAGACCCATTTCGAAAATTATGAGATAATTAGAGAAGTTGATTATCTTAATGGTCTCTATGTTTGGATAGGATGTGGATTAACCATGTGTAGATGTTGGAATGATGTAATTAGAGGTTTAAATTCTGGTTTAGAAACCTTGAGGTTCGTTAATGGTGGAAAACAAGGGGGAGGCAGACCTGTAACGAAGGGGTCGATCGATCGATCGGAGGCATCGATCGATCGATGGTGGGAAATTTTGCCCAGTTCGGCCTGGGTGAGTTATAAGGGGAAACTAATTTATAAATTAAGTTTCCATATATTTATTAGTGATAAATAATTATGAAACAAATATTCCTAGTAATTATGGGAAAGAGTAATTGGGACTACGATGAATTTATGTGGGACATTTAATGGATAAAATTGAGAGACTTTATTCCAAAATAGTGATGTACGGATCAAGTGAGTAAATCCGGGTATATTGGTAAAGCGACCCAAGGTAGTGAATTAAGTTTGGAGATAAACTAAATAATTTTGAGTCGGGATATAGACTCGGGAAATATTAAGTTGCGGGCCAAGTAAGTGAGTCCGGGGACAACGGTTGAGTGACACCAAGTTATTAAATTAATAAGAGTGATAATTAATTTAAAAAGAGTCGGATTGTAGACTCGGGTAGAATTAAATTAATAAAGGTGTTAATTAGTTTAATTAAAGTCGGCTTGTAGACTCGGGTATGATTAAATTAAGGGGTGGGATAATTAGTTTAATCAGGATCGGATTGTAGACTCGTTAAGGGTACTTAGTAATTAATGTGATAATTAATTATATTAGAGTCGGACCACAGACTCGGAATTTGGGTTGATTAATTAATTTGTTAGCTAATTTGATTAGTGTCGGGCGATAGACTCGGGGAAGTATTAAATTAAAATGTGGGTTAATTAATTTAAGGAGAGTTGGACTATAGACTCGGGGAAAGTATTATATTAATTAAGGTGTTAATTAATTATATTAGAGTCGGACCATAGACTCAGGAAGAGGATAAGTTATTAAGTGAGAAAATTAATTACATTTGAGTCGGGCCACAGACTCAGAAACTTACAGGCAGTGTATGGGATTTTGAGTACACGGTAAAGCCGGGGTTATTAATATATATATATATATATATATATATATATATATATATATATATTCGGTGTAGTGGTAGTATATATATATACTTGTATGTATTGTGTGTGACATTAAATTACAGGCAGTGTGCGGGAGTTTGAGTACACGGTAAAAAACAGGGGTTCATAATATATATATACGGGTAGTGATAGTATATATATATGTGTATATATTGTGTGTGATAGTAAATATCAGTGACTAGATATTTATTCAATTTAAATACTCTAATGCTATCAAGGGAGGTTACGCGATGTGGGTGAATCCCCTAGCTTGAGGAGTAGGGCGAGTATATCCCCAGGTCATAGCGTCCGGTATATATGGGTGAGAGATTTATCTCACTTTCAGGGAAGGAATATGACCGCCTCCACTTCGTTATATTTTAGTCCAAGTTGGTGAACGATTCTAACTTGGGGAAACTAGGTTTTGCCAGCACACCTAGTGAGATAGCATTTTAGAGGGAATCATCCGATGAGGGTATACTCGGAAGGATGGATACGCGTATGATATATGTGTGGATGTTAGTAAAGGTACGTATAATATAGTAGTAAATATTATATGTAGGTGATAATAGAGTGCGTGATGTATTTACCTTATATAACTCGGGTTACAGTTATATGTTGTTAATTAATGAGAAAGCAATTAAGTTAATTATTGGTGGAAATAATACAGTGTTTGACGTATGTACTTTATATAACTTGTGACACGGTTATATGTGATTATTTAAGAGGAATTAATTAAGTTAATGGTGAAATAACTTAAAATTCAAGAATCATTATACTCGGGTTAGAGTAGTATGGCAAGGGAAGGTTATACCAAGACTAGTTGGACGGGGTAGCACAAATAGGAGGGGTTAAGGTAACCGGTAGGTGTGCACAATAGTGGAGGGGTGAGAATGTCTCCAAGGGAGTGTGACACTAACTTAAATATGAAGCGCATTCATGCATTTTAAATTACTGCAGTTAATTCACTTGCTTAATATTTTCAAAATATTTTAGGTTCTAACCCTTGCTATAAAACTATTTTCAAAACCTTTTAGGTGTCCAGCCACAGGGACGCCAGGATTGATATTCTATTCCAGGGACACGGAGCTGCGACATATGTGGATGCTAGCAGGAGTTTGGATTAGACGCATCATTCATTCATTCCTAGAGTAGGAATCTTGTATCAGTTTCAGTTTTATTTAGGGCTTGTCGCCCAGACTTCTCGGTACAGTTTTCAGATGTTGAATATTTGTATTTGAATTATTTCTTTGGTGGCCGGTGATTTATTTGGCATGTTGTGTATTTATGATTCAGTTCTTTTTCATTCAGTTGTGTGAATGGTTTATATATTCCGCATGTACTGTTTTGGTTTTATTAAAAAGTTAAAATTGGCACCAGTTTTTTTTTAATACTAGGTGGTTAGTAAGTTTTAAAAAGTTTTCGACAGTGATGCTAAGGATGATCCAACTGGGATTCCTGATTTAATTTGGTATAGGACTGATCACCCAGTATTTTATTAGGAGGGGTGTCACAGATGGTATCAGAGCATCAGGTTCTAGTGTCCTTAGGATCTGTGCGGCTTTTCACGTTTCTGCTTGACAATCTTTGATATAGAGCCCTATTATAGGATTGTTGTATTCTCATACGTATGCGCATATACGTTCTTCCGCGAAATTGATATTTGAGAGTGAACTCATACAAAATTCCATTCTCATTCCAGATGATGCTCAGGAGAGAGAGAGCAGCTAAGGCAGCAGGGGGAGATGAGACGAAGGAGGCTCGTTAGGAGCAAGAGATACCGTAGCAACAGCCAGGGATGAATTTGGCGGCATAGGTCACTGAAATAGTAGCACAGGCAGTTGGAGCAACGGTGGTCACAACGGCAGGGTACTTTCCACGGGATCAGCCACAAGTGTTAGTGGCGTCGGATGTTCAGACTCATACAGGGTCGTCGGGGTGGAAACAATAAAGAGAGGTTATTTTAGCGGGAACCCACCAGAGTTGCGAGGGGGTTCAGGTGTAGTACTAGCGTGTCAAGGAAGAGAGGTATCCAGCGTCACCTACGCATGGGAGATTGCGATGGGGTGCGGAAGTAAAGGCTAACCACTTTTAGTTAGTGGGAGTGGTGCTACAGTGGTGGGAGTCAATCACCACAGTTGAGGAAAGGGACACACTAGCTACTGCCGAGTTTTGGGGGCGGTTCGACTGTAAGTATTTTTCCTTCAGTGGTTGAGATCGAAAGGAGGAGAAAATTTTGTGAGGTGACTCAAAGGGAGGCCGTTTAGTGGCCGATTATGAGGAAGATTTCACTCGTTGGCAAATAATTTTACCGGATGATGGTAAGCTAGGAAAAGAGAAAGAAAGCAAAGTTTATGGATGGGTTAGTCTGGAGAATCAGACAACATTTAATTGAAAATTCCGCATTAGTAGATTATACTGATGTCATTAACGCAACACTCCGACACTGTCGGGAATATCGCTTCCACGCGAAAGAAAGCGGGAGGAGAGTGGGGATTAGCCAATCGGATGAGGCAGAAAGGAACAATACCAGTGAGGTATCCCAGCAGCAGACTGGGGGAGATCAAGGGCAGGATTTTTGGTAGGGGAATTATGCCACACGATCTAGAACTGGAGGCTACCGGCGGGATGGCCAGGAATTTCAACAAGGTTGGCATGGAAGGGATCAGTGGCAGGGTGAACATATTAGAAAATGTTTCGTTTGGGAAAAAGCGAGACACATGAAGAGATATTGCCTTAAGCAAGGCGGGAGTCAACTACAGGACGAGGTCCTGGATGTACAACCACTAAAGCAAATCACGGGTGCATTCGGGCAGGGAGAAGCTGCTCCGAAAATCGAGAACCAGCTGTTGCAGCTGGAGTATAGAAGTAATTATTTTACCCTAGGGGCATGGGGTATATTGTTGAGTGACAAAGAGGATGTCACAGTATAAGACTTATTTTTACTAGAATTCGCAAGTGAGTCAAACTTAGTGGGTGCGTTGGCGGTAGCAGCCATAGCATGTGGGAAAACTTTTTCGTAGGATAGCGGAGTTCCTTAGTGTCCTTCATGAGAGAGTGGAGGCGTACACTGAGTGATTGGTTGATTAGGCAAGGAATTTCTACTTTCGAGAATTATGGGAGTAGGGTTGATAATACTTTTAAACATCGTCTGGATAGCGATGGAATTTAACTATTGTGAATAGTGGAGTTAAATTTTGGTGTTCGTGACACCAGGGTATGATTGGTACTAGGTATCACCTGAGAGGGCGTATAGCCTATATATATGTGGGTATATATGTTGTATTCCGTGGTGCAATAGCACATAGTGAGGTTTGGTGTTCTCACATTTTATCCCGGTAAATGGGGATGTGTACTGAAGTGAATCAGGGTGGTTAAATTTATTTTCGAGCAAAGAGCGATAGCTCGGGGTTTATTTTATGCAAGGACTAGTGGTAGTAAGGGCGCGGTATTTCATGTTGTCTTCGGTACCATAAGGGTAAGCATATATACTTTTACGTTGAGAGACAAGTATTTATGGGGAGATGGTTGGACGTAGCATGGGTGGAGTACCCGGGCAGTAACTATATAGGTATATATATATATATATATATATATATATATATATATATATATATATATATATATAGGTAATATGATTACGAGTTCGAAGTTATATTACGGGTTACGACTAGCACAGTCGGGTAACTTTCGTGCGGTACAGCGCGGGGATAGGGTGTATGGGCACCCGGGTTAATTAAGGCAAAAATTCTGTGCGGATAAGCACGGGTATAGGGTGTATGGGTGCCCTGACAAGGTTTAAAATGCATGCTTGTGTAACGTGTGTTTAGAGGCGGATGTGATAGATATAGCGGGCTTGGAGGCACTTGACTAGTGAGTAATATGTGAATACTGGATCACTACGTTTATCTTAATTTCGAGGACGGAATTCCTTTGTAAGTGGGGAAGTATGTAACACCCCGTACTTTTGTGCATTTAATATTTAATTAATTCGGGATTTTAAATTACTGGTGTGTTGTAATTTTAATTGAATTAATTATGACTATATATATATTTAAATATTAATCGAGGAATAAATGGTTAATGTTTAGGGAAATTTATTTACTAAGTGAATAGTAATAATTTAATTACGTCGTTTCGGGTATTAATGACGGGGTACGCATTTATCACAGCCGGGAGTCGGTATAGACTAAATGGGGTGTGAGATAAGGATTTTTATAAATTAATTCGGATGTCAATTTTGACTGCGCGGTTGAGTCCGGATGGGTCGAGATAGTCAGAAAAGAGTACTCGGGGGTAGTAATTGGATCTCGGGGTATTTTTGGGCATAGCCGGGCCCACACGGAGTGAGTTGGGCCACTTTAATTAAGCCCATTAGGTGAAAAACGGGATTAAGGGTTTTTAACCTAATGGGGAGATTAGGAAAAGGAGCAGCCAACATTATTATAACCTAGGGTTTGAGAGGGAGATTGGGGGAAAACAATCAAAAGGCAAATTGGAGGTTATTGGAGCCAAATTAAGGGATGTCGACGACGGATCAGACCCTACGAACAATTCCAGGCAAGTGGTTAACTGTTTTTACCTTTAAATTGTGATATCCAATTCATATTTTAGTGATGTGTATACTAAAATCCGTTTTGGGTGTAAATGGGTACAAAATGGGGTTTTTGTTTATGGGACACTTGAATGAGATTCAAAGTAAGATTTAGATAGGTGATTGATATCTGAATATATATATATGATTTGGACGAAAATTTCAGAACATAAAAGAGTGGAAATTGAATCTGGAATTTGGGATTTAAAACAGATAACTAAATTTTATGGTGTAAGACCCATTTCGAAAATTATGAGATAATTAGAGAAGTTGATTATCTTAATGGTCTTTATGTTTGGATAGGATGTGGATTAACCATGTTTAGATGTTGGAATGATGTAATTAGAGGTTTAAATTCTGGTTTAGAAACCTTGAGGTTCGTTAATGGTGGAAAACAAGGGGGAGGTAGACCTGTAACGAAGGGGTCGATCGATCGATCGGGGGCATCGATCGATCGATGGTGGGAAATTTTGCCCAGTTCGGCCTGGGTGAGTTATAAGGGGAAATTAATTTATAAATTAAGTTTCCATATATTTATTAGTGATAAATAATTATGAAACAAATATTCCTAGTAAATATGGGAAAGAGTAATTGGGACTAGGATGAATTTATGTGGGACATTTAATGGATAAAATTGAGAGACTTTATTCCAAAATAGTGATTTACGGATCAAGCGAGTAAATCCGGGTATATTGGTAAAGCGACCCAAGGTAGTGAATTAAGTTTGGAGATAAACTAAATAATTTTGAGTCGGGATATAGACTCGGGAAATATTAAGTTGCAGGCCAAGTAAGTGAGTCCGGGGACAACGGTTGAGTGACACCAAGTTATTAAATTAATAAGAGTGATAATTAATTTAAAAAGAGTCGGATTGTAGACTCGGGTAGAATTAAATTAATAAAGGTGTTAATTAGTTTAATTAAAGTCGGTTTGTAGACTCGGGTATGATTAAATTAAGGGGTGGGATAATTAGTTTAATCAGGATCGGATTTTAGACTCGTGAAGGGTACTTATTAATTAATGTGATAATTAATTATATTAGAGTCGGACCACAGACTCGGAATTTGGGTTGATTAATTAATTTTTTAGCTAATTTGATTAGAGTCGGGCAATAGACTCGGGGAGGTATTAAATTAAAATGTGTGTTAATTAATTTAAGGAGAGTTGGACCATAGACTCGGGGAAAGTATTATATTAATTAAGGTGTTAATTAATTATATTAGAGTCGGACCATAGACTCGGGCAGAGGATAAGTTATTAAGTGAGAAAATTAATTACATTTGAGTCGGGCCACAGACTCAGAAACTTACAGGCAGTGTATGGGATTTTGAGTACACGGTAAAGCCGGGGTTATTAATATATATATATATATATATATATATATATATATACGGTGTAGTGGTAATATATATATATATATACTTGTATGTATTGTGTGTGACATTAAATTATAGGCAGTGTGTGGGAGTTTGAGTACACGGTAAAAACCAGGGGTTCATAATATATATATACGGGTAGTGATAGTATATATATATGTGTATATATTGTGTGTGATAGTAAATATCAGTGACTAGATATTTATTCAATTTAAATACTCTAATGCTATCAAGGGAGGTTGCGCGATGTGGGTGAACCCCTAGCTTGAGGAGTAGGGCGAGTATATCCCCAGGTCATAGCGTCTGGTATATATGCATGAGAGATTTATCTCACTTTCAGGGAAGGAATATGACCGCCTCCACTTCGTTATATTTTAGTCCAAGTTGGTGAGCGATTCTAACTTGGGGAAACTAGGTTTTGCGAGCGCACCTAGTGAGATAGCATTTTAGAGGGAATCATCCGATGAGGGTATACTCGGAAGGATAGATACGCGTATGATATATGTGTGGATGTTAGTAAAGGTACGTATAATATATTAGTAAATATTATATGTAGGTGATAATACAGTGCGTGATGTATTTACCTTATTTAACTCGGGTTACAGTTATATGTTGTTAATTAATGAGAAAGTAATTAAGTTAATTATTGGTGGAAATAATACAGTGTTTGACGTATGTACTTTATATAACTTGTGACACGGTTATATGTGATTATTTAAGAGGAATTAATTAAGTTAATGGTGAAATAACTTAAAATTCAAGAATCATTATACTCGGGTTAGAGTAGTATGGCAAGGGAAGGTTATACCAAGACTAGTTGGACGGTGTAGCACAACTAGGAGGGGTTAAGGTAACCGGTAGGTGTGCACAATAGTGGAGGGGTGAGAATGTCCCCAAGGGAGTTCGACACTAACTTAAATATGAAGCGCATTCATGCATTTTAAATTACTGCAGTTAATTCACTTGCTTAATATTTTCAAAATGTTTTGGGTTCTAACCCTTGCTATAAAACTATTTTCAAAACCTTTTAGGTGTCCAGCCACAGGGACGCCAGGATTGATATTCTATTCCAGGGACACGGAGCTGCGGCATATGTGGATGCTAGCAGGAGTTTGGATTAGACGCATCATTCATTCATTCCTAGAGTAGGAATCTTGTATCAGTTTCAGTTTTATTAAGGGCTTGTCGCCCAGACTTCTCGGTACAGTTTTCAGATGTTGAATATTTGTATTTGAATATTTCTTTGGTGGCCGGTGATTTATTCGGCATGTTGTGTATTTATGATTCAGTTCTTTTTCATTCAGTTGTGTGAATGGTTTATATATTCCGCATGTACTGTTTTGGTTTTATTAAAAAGTTAAAATTGGCACCAGTTTGTTTTGAATACTAGGTGGTTAGTAAGTTTTAAAAAGTTTTCGACAGTGATGCTAAGGATGATCCAACTGGGATTCCTGTTTTAATTTGGTATAGGACTGATCACCCGGTATTTTATTAGGCGGGGTGTCACACAAAATTGCACAATTAAATGACCCACAGCTGAAGAAGATCAGAGAAGAGGTTATTGAAGGGAAGAGATTTGAATTTGCGATACGGGATTATATATTGAGGTTTGGAAATAGAGTGTGTGTTCCATGTGATGCCCAACTAAAGAAACAAATTTTGGAGGAAACTCATTGCTCGAGATTTACATTTCATCCTGGAAATACCAAGATGTATAGAGATCTTCGAGAAGTGTTTTGGTGGAATAATATGAAAAGGGAGATAGCAGAATTTGTATCTCACTGTTTGGTTTGTCAACAAGTAAAAGCTGAACATCAGGAACCATCAGGATTATTACAACCTCTACCTATCCTTGAATGGAAATGGGAGCATATTACCATGGATTTTGTGATAGATTTACCAAGGAGTTCAAGTGGTAATGATTCTATTTGGGTAATTATTGATAGGTTAACTAAATCTGCTCTTTTTCTTGCCATTAAAATTACCCATTCATTAGAAAAGTTAGCCAAGTTATATGCGCGGGAAATTATTAGGCTTCATGGAACCCCAATTTCAATTATTTCTAATCGTGACCCTAGATTCGTTTCTCGCTTTTGGAAAAGCCTACAAGAAGCCATGGGAACAAAATTGAATTTCAGCACCGCTTTTCATCCTCAAACAGATGGACAATCTGAGAGAACCATTCAAACCTTAGAGGATATGCTTAGGGCCTGTGTACTTGATTTGAAGGGGAATTGGGATGATCATTTACCATTAGTGGAGTTTGCCTATAATAATAGTCATCAAGCAACTATTCAAATGGCTCCATATGAAGCACTATACGGTAGAAGGTGTCGTTCTCCTGCATGTTGGGTAGAAGTTGGAGAAAGAAAACTGTTGGGACCAGAATTGATTCAGATCATAACAGAGAAAGTGAAATTAATACAAGACCGACTTCGAATTGCTCAAAGCCGTCAAAAGAGTTATTTTGACAATCAACACCAACAGTTAGAATTTCAAAAAGGAGATTATGTGTTCTTACGAGTATCGCCTTCAAAAGGAGTAATACGATTCGATAAGAAAGGGAAGTTGAGCCCAAGATACATAGGACCTTTTGAAATCCTTGAAAAGATAGGAGCTGTTGCGTATAGAATAGCCTTACCACCTGAACTCTCTAGTGTACATAATGTGTTTCACGTATCAATGGTAAAGAAATATGTCCCAGATCCAACACATATCTTAAGTCACGAACATCTTCAAGTAAGAGAAGACTTGTCATACATTGAGCATCCGGTAGAAATTTTGGACCATAAAGATCAAATATTACCGACCAAGATAATTCCACTGGTCAAAGTATTATGGTGAAATCATTCAGTTGAAGAAGCAACATGGGAGCAGGAAGATGAAATAAAGGAGAGATATCCATACTTGTTTGTAAATTCATATGAGTCAAGTTTGGGGACCAAACTTTTCAAAAGGAGGGTAGGATGTAATGACCCCACTTTTATGTGCTCATATGTATATAGTTTGTTTTTACACTCATGTGTTACTTACTATCTTATAAATGTTGTATTATTAGATATGTGATGTTATTGGCTATCAATATAACAAACACCATTTTTAAATATGAAGAATCAATCGTAAATAGGATGAAATCGAAGTCTTATGACATATCTTAAGGTATATAATAAGTTTTGCGATAGAAAATATAATTTTATGAAACTTTAGGGACTAAAATAAAAATACAAAAAGGGCCATTTTGTAAATAAAATATTTTCAATCACCTCTAAGAAATATTGAAAATATATAGTGTGAAATTACCAAAATACCCTTCATGTGTGAAATGACCCTTATACCCTTATCACCTTTCCACTACGTGCTGGTCACCTCCACCTTACACATGTCATCTTCAGAGAGAAAGCTAAAACACTTGTCATCATTTGGTGATGTTAGACTGCAAGACCACCCCGAAATGTGACACCCAAACGATGACTTGCCACCGTAAAGCTTGATCACCTAGACACATGTCAACACCGTAAGACTTTTGGAAACCTATAAATAGGGCCTTAAGGTTCATTTGAAACTCACACCAATTCCTTGATAATTATAGTAAGAAAGAGTGATAGAAAGCTTGGGAAATATCTTAAGAAGGAGTTCTATAATTTCGAAGAAAGAATTCATTTTGTAGGTATGATTTTATTTAAATGTTATAATTCATTTTTGTAGTTTTAATTTCGTATTTTATAGCTTTACTTAGTAGTTATGCTGGTAAAATACACTAAAGACTTTACTAATCAAAACTTAAAATTTGGAAACAATCTAAAATGATTTTATTTTCAAAATATGTCAACTTGTTTGAAATATATATATATATATATATACTCTTTTTAAAATGATTTTTGTAAGCAATTGCTCGTATTATGGAATCTCATTTATGTAATTCCAAAGTCAGTCCCGGTGAAATTCTGTCTAGTTGAGATGGTATTTAAGTGGTGCCCCTGTGACCCTCCATCTCTACTGGGAATAAATCCGGAAATGTTCTGTCTAGATGAGATGGTATTTAAGTGGTGCCCCTGCGACCCTCCATCTCTACTGGGAACCGACTGATTAGGAAGAACTATGAATTGAAATTCTTTAAATGCGATGAATGAATATTAAAAATTGAGAAAATGGTTTTAGTAACCTTTTTCAGCAAGATATTTTAGGATTAAAACACAATATTTAGAATTGGGCTTTATTTAGAATACATAATTAAACATTTATTGTATTTATTAGATTAACGTGTGATCCAAGACTCAATATCTATATTTTTGAGCCTCTATTTTAGGTGAGTACTCTGACATTCCTTGTGTATTTTGATTATATGATATTATGCAAACTATATATATTTTGTGAACTTTTTTTATTCTCAAAATTCATGTGATACCGATGACTGATTCAATTGTGACATGTTTATATTTGTCCATATAAACATACCGATTAAAATTATTATTGAAAAGGATATTGAATATTGAAATTATGATTCGGCCTAAGGGACCTCTTTACTGACTGACCTTCCCAGCTGGGTTATCGCTGGTGTGCCCTAAATAAGGCGTTGTGACGAACTAGTTCGATTGACCCTTAACTACCGTGGTATAATACGGTAGAAGAATACGGTATTAGAGTGTACTTGGCCATCAAAATGATATGATTGAAAGAAAAAGATATCACATTTGATTTGTTGCATTCTTCTTATTCTGAGCTATCCAATTGTGATATATATAATTTCATTTCAAAATTATATCTATTTACTGCAAGTTCCTCTCCATATATGTATATGCCTTCTCTTTTGACTTGAATAGGTATCTATATTCTGAAAACCTTAGAATGTCGGGAGATTAAATCTTATTCAGCTTTTTAGCTGACGTTGTATAAATAACGATTTTTCAGGAAATAATTAGACGGGAGGATGGAGTGTAGAAGGACTATGTTGAAGATCTAGCTTGAGGAGCTCTTTTGTTATAATTTTAAATATAGATAGAGCATGTTTGGCTCTTTAGTAATAAGTTTTTAATTTTGGCATAAGTTGTAATCTGTTCATACCTTAATATATACGAAGTTCCCTTTTATAAAGCTTTGATGACGTAATTCCATTTTTTTCAATAGTTCACGATTCATGACCATGTGAATGTATTTCCGTTGCATTTATTTTAAGAAATATTTTAACTCCATAACATTAAATGCCTTGGTGGCATGTCAAGACACTCATTCCTTACTACTATTGGGTTGGGGTCGTGACACAAGGAGTCACTTGGGATGGTTTGGACGCAGCCTAGTCTCATCTTTGGTCGAGACTGGCAAATCATTTTGATCTCTTGTTCTTATTGTTGATACCCAAAACTACAAGGAGGGAAATCTTTCTTTAGTTTAATGGGCTCAAGTATCCGTTGTTGTCTTTATCCTAGCCCCAGTCCGGGCATGAAGTGCATGTTTCTGAACATCTGAATCACATTGACGTTGCCATGAGGGTCGTATTCTGGACAAACCCTTTCTTTGAAATCATCCCCTGCTGGGAGTAGGAGTGGCTCAACTTGATATCCTGATAGGAGCATATCATTTTACCCATGTTGTATCTCAAGGATTGGACTACTGGTACTTATACCCTCGGTATTATCGTCGTCACCCAAGATGGTGATGACCCATCCATTAGCGAAGAACTTCAATTTCTGATGGAGTGAGGAAGACACACCCTTGATACTATGAAGTCAAGGTCGTTCGAGTAACATCTTGAAACAAGATGGGATATCAATAACTGGAATTCAATGATAGGGTTTATAAGGCCATCCCCTATTACAAATTTTATGGATCCCATCACCTCCCTATGGGTATTTTCATAGGCACGTACAACAGCGGAATTTGGAGCGAGGCCACTTTCTTTCAGTCCTAAGCATTTGAAGGTTCTTAATGGGCAGACATTCAAGGCGGATCCATTATCGACAAGAGAGAGTGGTACGACCCTCCCCGTAACTTCGATGGAGATGTTGAGTGCATGATTATGGTTTGGCCCAATTTTGGGGATTTCTTCTTCGGAGAAGGGTAGCATTCGGGTAGAGGTGAAGGATCCGACCAAATTTATCGCCTCTTCTGGTGTGGTAGAAGGAGGAATTGTGGGTCCCGTGAGCAACTTGATCAAGGCATTTTTGTGTAGCTAAGAAGACATGAAAAGACCCCATAGAGTGATGTTAGCTTGAGTTTTCTTTAGTTGATCGAGAATCTTGCTCTCCTCGAGGGTCATCTCTAGCATAGGAAGGTTTTCAACACCCTCCCCTTTGTTATTTGCTGGTAACAAGCTTGGGATCTAGTAATGCCTCCCTGATCTGATCATGTGATTTACTGAAGAAATTGTAAGGACACAAATTTCCAATTGAGTCCATATATAGTTTTGGCTCAATTCCGGACAAAAACATTTATTCATAGGATAGTATTTAATTGTAATATTCTCAAGCCTATGAAGTGTTTGTTGAAGACGTAGCGACAAAGAGTATAAAGCTTCATCATCATGCCAGTTTGCGTGCCTCGTTTCTACGTCATCAACTATGGTTCCATGCTCCCAAGGTATGAATGCAATATTATATATATAGGAGCTTGGAAAAAGTTTTATTGGGTGTTAGGTTTAGTAAAAACTGTGTTTTATTTTCAGAAAGAATTAGTTAGAACTTTAAAATAAGTTTATAAAGTTTTCTGGGCTAAAAATCGAATTTTCCAAACTTTCTGGAAGTTCGTTCGATATGTCGTTCGAACGAGTTTTTTCGTTCGAACCAGATGTCGTTCAAACGAGTTTGCCAACGAGGTTCCAGTATAGGCCTATGAAATGTCGTTCGATATGTCGTTCGAACGAACCTTCTGTTCGAACGAGATATCCAACGAGATTCTAACGAGTTCAATCTGGAACGTCGTTAGAAGTCTCGTTCGAACGAGATTTCTAACGAAAAAACAGCGGGAACAATTTTAAGCCAGTTTTTTTCACTTTTCCACTACTTTGCCCCACTTCCTTTTTGACATACTTCTTAAGTGCGGGAACTAACTTTTTGAAGACAACTTTTTCACATTCTAAGAGTCTTTTGAGAGCAAAACTTTTAAGAAAAAGTTCCATGTTTTGTGTTTGATTTTTATGGATTAAACTCATCAAAAATTACATACACACCCATTTATTTAGTTTATTCCAAGTACCTATTGATATATCATTGCTTGGAGACTTTTGGCACCTGGTTTTCTCTACACCAACAAGAAGAGAGTTTGGGTTCTTCTCTACCCCCCAAAAAAAGGAGAAAAGTTTATTGCGGTGTTCTCACTCGAAGAAAGGCTTCGCGTGTGGGTTGACGGTGACCATAGCCCCATCGATGGAGTTTGAGACTGTGGAGGAGTCCACGGTTATACACTAGGTGGAGGTTCAAGACCGAAGGAGCGCGTCAAGGCTTGGACGGACTCAAGTCAGTTTGTGTAAGTCCTCTTGTGTCGAGTCTTTGTAAAAACTACCATACTTAGTGAATTCGTGGCTAGGGCCGTCCGAGGTTTTTCCCATTTGGGTTTTCCTCGTACATACGGCATAGTGTTTAATTTCACTTTTCGTTTAGTTTTAATTTTTTCATAAGTTGGTTTGTTCTCTTTAAGAAAAGAAAATTTTAAATAACTTTTGAAAAAATAAAATTTGAACCATTTCATTATATTTGAATTTAAAAATTGGGGGCTTCCGCACTTGCAAATTGGTATCAGAGCCTTGATTTAGAAAAGCTCGCACTTTCAAATTGGTATCAGAGCCAAAGCGATAAATTATTTCGTTAACGATCCTTTAAATAATTTTTGGGTAAAATGGATTTTTCCCCATTTTCAAAATTTCCTATTTTCGATGGTTCAAACTACGCGTATTGGAAAGCGCGTATGAGATCGGCACTAAATTCTATCGACGAGAGAGTTTGGATGTCTGTTGTTAACGGGTGGTCCCCACCAACTTATTTAGTTGAAAATGAACGTGTTCCGAAACCCGTCGATAGATGGACTGAAAATGAGTTTAAACTTGCTAATTTTAATTCCCGTGGTTTAAATGCCTTGTTTAGCGCTGTCACACCGGATGAATTCTGACGTATTATGACGTGTGAAATCGCTAAAGAAGCTTGGGATATTTTATAATTAACTCATGAAGGAACTAGTGTCGTTAAAGCTTCAAAACTCCAAAACCTCACCACTCAATTTGAAACTATCAAAATGAATGAAAAAGAAACTTTTGATGAATTTTATGCTAGACTTTCTGATATTGTTAATTCATCTTTTAACTTGGGAGAGAAAATACCTGAGGACCATGTTGTAAAGAAAATTTTAAGGTCCCTACCCGATAGATTTATTCCAAAGGTGACCGTTTTAAATTCTTTACCAACTTTAGCCTCTACGAAATTAGAAGAGCTTGTAGGTGATTTACAAACCTATGAACTAGATATGTTTCCCTCTAAAACTGAAAAGAAAATCGAAAAGGGCGTTGCTTTATAAGCCCGAAAAGAGGTCAAACAAGTAGTAGAGAGCGAGAGTGATAGTGACTCGGAAGACATGGCTTTGTTTGCTCGTAAATTTAGAAAATTTCTTAAAATTAACAAAGATAAACTTAAAAATGATTTTAAGAAATTTGATACGTCTAAACATGACAAAGGCGAGAAGATCCCTAAACCTAGTAATGAAAATTTAGATAGGGACGAGTCTAATAAGTGTTTTGGTTGTGAAGGTTATGGCCATAGGGCTTATGAGTACCCCACTAAACTAAGGAAAGAGGGTAAACGACCCATTGCTTATAATGCGACCCTTAGTGATAGTGATAAGGAAGAGGGACCCGATTCCCCCACTAAGAAAAATTTTGTGGCTTTTATGGCTATTCATGTGAGTGATAGTGAGAACTCATCGATTGATGAAACTTTAACACATGACACTTCCAAGGTCAAAGTTTATGATTCACTTGTTTTTTACGATAGTGAGAGTGGAGAAGAAAGAGAGAGTGAAAATGAAGAAGAGGTTAATGTGAGTGAACTTCAAAATGCTTTTGAAGAGCTTTATAAAGAATCTATTAAATTGAAAAGAGCTAATTTGAAGTTAGAAGCTAGTCTAAGAGAAAGTGTCAAGGTCGTTGATGAAAGTGCTTTAATAGAAGACCTTAGGACACGTGAGAGGACTCTTCAAGAGAAGCTTGAATATGTAGAAGGCGAAAGAGATAGCCTTAAGGGTTTAATGGAATCCTTGAAAATGGAGCTTCTTTCTTTTGAAGAGCGAAATGTTTTATTAGAGTCTAACATTTTAGAATTGCAAAATAAATTAAAAGACTCTAGTAATGTCAAATTTGATTTGGAGTGTCATTCGAAAAAATTAGATAAAATATTAGGAACGGTCCAAATTAAAAATGACACTTGTGGTTTAGGCTTCAATACTTGTAATGAATTTACTCATAATGCCCAAACCAATGTTTTAGGAGAATCTACTAAGAATGCATTTAAAGATCACTCCTTAGGTAAATCTTTTCGACATGTTTTTACTTGTACACATTGTGGTCGAAAAGGTCATCTTAGGAAATTTTGTTTTGATCTTAAACGAATTCCTAGAAAATCCCATAGTATAGTAACCACGGTAGTTAAAGTTCCTACTCCCCAAGATAATCATTCTTCATTAATTTGGGTTAGGAAATCCGACTTGGTTGCCTTGCAAAATAGGGTTTATAATTCTCATTTACTTTCACATGCTTACTACCTTGCTAAATCTAAAGGATGAATGTGTTAGTGTTTGCATACTTTAGCGTTTGTACTTCATGCTATATTCACATGCTAAATGTATGTTTGTTTAGTCATTTTCTAGTCATTGCCTTATTTCATATCACATGCTAGAAATTTTGACTTGTTTATCTTTTTGTATTATATTTTGTGTTTGAATTAATTGAAAAATCTAAAAAGATTTTTGTTTATCATTTGTGTTTTATTTATTTCATTTAAGCTTAATGAAAAATACAAATGATTTTTGTTTATTCGTTTGAGTATATATATTTATTTTTGGTGAAAAATGTTAAAAACTCAAAAAGATTTTTTATGTGTGTATTTTAGTTTGACACACTTTAAGCGGCATATACTTGTGTTTGAATTCCATCTTTTACGCTTCCACGTGGCTAGAACTTTTGGTTTAGATTATCAATCCTTATTATGTTCTTTACCATAGTTTTATGGAGTAGTTGGATTTTGTGTTGTTTAAATGAATTCTATTTTTATATGCCTCTATTCACACATGCAAGAGCTCCTTTGAATTTTTAACTTCATATGTATATTTGAGCTATGTGAGGTGTTCTCCTTCCAATCTTGTCATCTACATATTTGTGACTTAGGAGGACTAGTGCATGTCAAAATCCGTTCAATGTGAGATTTGTGTGAAAAATGAAAACATGATAAATATAAATGAGCACGGGGAAGGGCTCCGAAAGGGCTAAGTGATCCTTTGCGATTGTAAGCCACCATTTGACATGGACCTAAAAGAAATACGTGGTCCAAAGGCCTAAAAATAGAAAATATGGCATTAAAAAGAAAATAATTTGCCAAGGCCTATGTTTGTTTGATATATTCATTCAAATTTAATATAAATGCATATTGAGGGAGATTGGATGGTATATCAACGGTTTGCACAATGTCCGTTTATCCTAGTTGCGTATTTAATGTCATGACTCTATTGGTTTGTAGAATCATCAATATGCTAGGCTTGTATGCATTGTGTATGTTTGTTCATTAGGTTCAATCTTCATATCGTCACATGAGGTTATATTTAAGTGTGATGAAGTTTGCAATCAATTGAGAACTCCGTGAACATGTTTTAAGTGATTAGGTCTAAATTTAATCGTTACTAGTTCACACCCCAACACTTCCGTTTCCATATGACGCATTTCTGCCATATGAGTATGCAAACTTATTGTATTTTTGTGTCATGTGTGTGTTTATATCTATATATATGTGCGTGTGCATTTTTGATATATTTATAGTACATATATATATATATATATATATATATATATTTATATGATATTTTGTTTTGCCTTTGCCTTGCTTTTGTTGCCCATATGCTTTCATGTCTTATCACTTTAAGCTTCAACATGCTTTTATGTTTATTAGTTCTTAATCCTTTGCCTATTCCTGAACAAAAAGGGGGAGAAATGATAGGGGGAGAAATGGTATCTAATCCTATTATTATCGTATCTTAGTTTGGGGAGACGTCTTTCTAAGTAGGTTATGTGTTTGATAAAGGGGAGAATTAATTTAAGGGGAGTAATTAATTAATTGCATTTAATATTTTGATATTCCCTATGCGTTTGATAGTTTGCTTAAGTGTGCAGGAATTCTATTAAAGCGGCATCCTTCAATGGCAAAGTGTTTAATCCTTGGGTTGAGTCAAGTTTGGGTGGGTTATGTTTTGAGTCTAGTAGAGCTTGACGGCCCTTTAGGATTTTTGTTTGGTTTTTGTCCCGGAATAGCCAAAGAGGGAGATATGTAAGGACACAAATTTCCAATTGAGTCCATATATAGTTTTGGCTCAATTACGGACAAAAACATTTATTCATAGGATTGTATTTAATTGTAATATTCTCAAGCCTATGAAGTGTTTGTTGAAGACGTAGTGGCAAAGAGTATAAAGCTTCATCATCATGCCGGTTTGCGTGCCTCATTTCTACGTCATCAACTATGGTTCCATGCTCCCAAGGTATGAATGCAATATTATATATATAGGGGCTTGGAACAAGTTTTATTGGGTGTTAGGTTTAATAAAAACTGTGTTTTATTTTCAGAAAGAATTAGTTAAAACTTTAAAATAAGTTTATAAAGTTTTCTGGGCTAAAAATCGAATTTTCCAAACTTTTTGGAAGTTCGTTCGATATGTCGTTTGAACGAATTTTTTCGTTCAAACCAGATGTCGTTCGAACGAGTTTGCCAATGAGTTTCCAGTATAGGCCTATGAAATGTCGTTCGATATGTCGTTCGAACGAACCTTCTGTTCGAACGAGATATCCAACGAGATTCTAACGAGTTCAATCTGGAACGTCGTTAGAAGTCTCGTTCGAACGAGATTTCTAACGAAAAAACAGCGGGAACAATTTTAAGCCAGTTTTTTCCACTTTTCCACTACTTTGCCCCACTTCCTTTTTGACATACTTCTTAAGTGCGGGAACTAACTTTTTGAAGACAACTTTTTCACATTCTAATAGTCTTTTGAGAGCAAAACTTTTAAGAAAAAGTTTCATGTTTTGTGTTTGATTTTTATGGATTAACCTCATCAAAAATTACATACACACCCATTTATTTAGTTTATTCCAAGTACCTATTGATATATCATTGCTTGGAGACTTTTGGCACCTGGTTTTCTCTACACCAACAAGAAGAGAGTTTGGGTTCTTCTCTACCCCCCAAAAAAAGGAGAAAAGTTTATTGCGGTGTTCTCACTCGAAGAAAGGCTTCGCATGTGGGTTGACGGTGACCATAGCCCCATCGATGGAGTTCGAGACTGTGGAGGAGTCCACGGTTATACACTAGGCGGAGGTTGAAGACCGAAGGAACGCGTCAAGGCTTGGATGGACTCAAGTCAGTTTGTGTAAGTCCTCTTGTGTCGAGTCTTTGTAAAAACTACCATACTTAGTGAATTCGTGGCTAGGGCCGTCCAGGGTTTTTCCCATTTGGGTTTTCCTCGTACATCCGGCGTAGTGCGATTGATATTTATTTTATCTTGCTATATCACCTAGATGCATGCTTAGGACTAAAAGATAAAATTAGTTCAAAAACAAAATCTATTTAATTTGGTGCAAATTTAATGTTTGGGTATGTTCAATTTAATTCAAGTGAAAAATTACTTTATCTTGATAGCATGCAAGTTTAACTTGAATTGGATTAATGTGTGTTTAAGTCGAAATGAAAATTGTGTATGAAGTTTAATTTCACTTTTCGTTTAGTTTTATTTTTTTCATAAGTTGGTTTGTTCTCTTTAAGAAAAGAAAATTTTAAATAACTTTTGAAAAAATAAAATTTGAACCATTTCATTATATTTGAATTTAAAAATTGGGGGCTTCCGCACTTTCAGAAATAAATAACATGAATCTTGTTTCCTCATCAATCTCGGGTTGTTCTGCCACCTTGTTTATTTCTTTCAGGATCTCCTCAAATGATATCATCCCACATATGTTAGCTATCAGGCCAGTTTTCTCGCAAACTTGTTCTTCATTCGAATCTCCGAATTCTTTCCCTCATCCAGTGGCAACAATTATATCCTGCCATGTAAATTCGATGCATTCCACAACTTCAATGGCTTCTTCATATAGGTCTTCCCATTCTGTGGTGATATGGGTAAGGGGACCAGGTGCCCTTGTAATTTCAGAGTATCAAGTAACTCAGTCATACTGCAGATGTCCTTGGTTTGCTTGAATAATTATGTCATGATCTGGACGATGTCATCTAGGCTGACTTCATCGATGGGTACCACCCAACTGTCTGACTCTCGAGCCCATTTCTGTGCTTTAAAGAATAGCATGCTGAACCTCTGGCAATCAATGATCATCTGTGAGGGCAATTTCAGCCCGAACTCTAGGAGTTAGTTTAACACTTCTGATAATTCCACACCTCCATTTTCAGAAATGGGTATAAACAGCGATGCATGCTCTGGTAAGGAGTGACAGTGCCTCATCAGTGAGGCTAGTAGGGTGTAGGAGGAAATATGGGCACGTTTGGAGAGGTTTAGGAGAGTACATGGGTGCGATTTGAGTTGAGGGATCAAATTGTGGGTTCATTTCTAGGAAGATAGCTTTGGTATGATTTGGGAGTGGGTTGTGAGTAGTGTTTGGCTTAGGATTGGCTGGTGGGGCAATGGTACCCCGGTCAATTAGACCTTGGATTATGTTTTAAAGGTGAAAGCATTGGTCGGTGGTATGACCAGTGGTTTGGTAAAAGGTGCAATGGGCATCTGCCTTGAAGTTTCTTGGGAGTGGATTTGGCAATAGACGGGGATCCAAGGGTTTGATAAGGTTTCGCCTTAGCAGGGCTTGATAAACGTTAGAGAGGGGAGCATAGAGTTCAGTGTATTCCTTTCCGACTGGGACAGGGAAGATTTTTGGTGCCCATGAAGTGGTTGGTTGAGAGATGTTATTGATGGTTGAGACTGCAGTACTAGCAAGTTTGTCATATTTTCTGGGGGTGAACTGTCCGGACACCTTCTTTGGTTCAACTTCTGTTTTAGCAAGAACTTCCTCGATTTCCACTTCTACTTCTCTGAGAGCTCGGAAGTGGGGATAGAATTATCCTCCCAGCGTTGCTCGGACATGGGGCAAGAAGTTCTTCTTTACTATGCTGACTTGTTCTTCCTCGGAAGGCCGATTGGTCAAGGTAGCTGCTTTTTCCCTCCATTGGGCTTTGAAGTTACTGACTGATTCCCCAGAGTTCTATTTAAGAAGCTCTAAATCACGGTGGGTGACCTCAAGGTCTTCGTTGTACTTGTACTGTGACATGAATTATCGGGCCACATCCTCCCAGCTATGGATTCTGGACTCCTCGAGAGATAAAAACTATCGGAGGGAGCTATCCTTCAAAGTTTGCTGAAACAATTGGGACATCACCTCTTAAAAAGCCCATAGGAGAGTCATGGAACGGTGATAACTGTGAAGATGAACGATCGGGGGTCCACTTCCTTCGAATTTCTCAATATTTGGTATCTTGAACTTCTCGGGTAACCTTTCTTTAGGATAAGGAGACATGTGGGTGTAGTCCACGTAACTTCTGTAGGTTCGGACTTGGTCGAACTTCTTAGTTACCATCTTGAGATCTTTTTTTACTTTGTTCCATTCTTTCTCTTTCGGATCAACGATCACAGGCAAGTTAGCCCCAGGCTGGGCAAGGTTCGGCATCAAAAGCTGGGCGGGCGGTGGCCCAATAGCATGAGGGGCATGTGGAGCATGCTGATATTCTTCGGAAATCCAGATAGGCTCGTACGGACCCATAGAATAAGGGAATAGGGACTCGAGATCTTAAGGAATGGGAACTTGGTTTCGTTGCATCTCTTGGACCTTAGTTTGGAGGTTGTCAATCTTGGACACGAGCTGAGTTAGGACTGTCGTCAAATCTGATTATACAACAGGTGTTTGGTGTATGTTCTCCATGGAAAATGGATCAATACCAGACTCGAAAGAAGTAACAGGGGAACGGACAGAACTCCAGGGTGATTTGATTGAAGACCGAAGCCAATAAGGAACCAGGCCAAGGGCGTGCGATCGACCTGAGAAGGCGTAAAATGGGATTTATTTTTTAGAAAAAGAATGAAAGTATTTCTGACATTTTTTTCTTTTTGAGATTGAAAGATAGAATATTTTTGGATTTTTGATAAAGAAGGGAGGAATGTTTTTGGATTTTTGATAAAGAAAGGAGAAATATTTTTTTTTTGGATTTTTTATAAAGAAAGGAGAAATGTTTTTTGATTTTTTTGGGAGACAATCTCAGCAGAATGAAATGATGGACGGGACCCGAGCCTGGAAAAGTTGGGTTTGTAACATATGCAAATCTATGACTGGACTTGTAATAGGCTCACGGGCAGGGTCCCATTTTAAAAATGCGCAAAAATTTGGGCGGCAGGCCGACCTGGAATTTCGGCAGAGTTTCGGGTTGAAATCGACAATCTTATATGTGTGTCCTAGGTTTGACACCTATATGAAGGTATGCAGTTGGTTGGGTGAATCGAAAAGGGTTCCCCCCTTCGGCGTGACTTCCACGATATACGTCTTGTTCTTGCGGGTAATCTGTACATGTGAACAAGACATTTGATATACCTGAGTGTACGTGAATTGCCTCACTATATACCTTGCGGGGACGATACGTGTGAGAGAGAATTTGATATACTCGGTGTACGTGAACGAGTTCCCTGCGATATACCTCCCGTCATGACTTTGGTCAAGCTGTATGAAGCGGGGGAACCGTTCGATATACGTCGAAGGTACTTAGATAATGGAAGGTGATAGTCATATCGCTTAGTCTAACTGCGCCCTACCGGACTAGCGCCCATCACGAAGTGACCCTCTAGTTACTGGACAAGATTTGGTCAATGACAATTCTCTTTGGTGAATCATGCATGATTCTCTTATTAGTATCTTATGATGAGAGTGTCTTTCTTGATCATGCCCAACAGGGAGCAAAGTACAAGTACCAATGGTACACCAAGTATGGATGGGTGATGCGTGCAACATATGGATATATGTGATCCTAGGTGCACGTGGTGTGAAGTGTACATGGAGAATTTTTTTACAAGTGTATGAATAGAGGTATAAGTATGGGGTATACATGAATAGGGGGAACATGAAAAATGGGGGAAAATATGAACAAGCATAATAACCATGTAAATAGAGTCTAGCCCTCAAAATAAAATCCCCAGCAGAGTCGCCACTGTGGCCATCCCCGGATTTATCCCCTCGCGGAGGGAGAGGATCCCTCTAGGTCTCGCGCGTCCCACTCGTAAGCGCTTCGATCGGCGTCGGTGAATGAGGTGAAAAATGTAGAGAGATAGAGTCGCCAATCTATTTTACTCAAAATAGATAAAAGAAAAGAGATCTATCCTAAAGGACAGCATCCAAAGACATACTGATACATACGAAACCAAAATGATTCAAAAAGGGTCTGGAGGCTAAGTTGCAAAATGGGAAAGTGTTAGGCACCCATTCTGCCCTTGCGGTCTCTCATGGGTTGTTGGTGTTTCCTTTATTTCTCCGTGATATGTGTGCATGTGTATACGTAGTGGAGATAGGAATCATCGACTTGTATCATGGAAGAGATAAATCGAGTCATCCATAGGAATGTTCCTAAAAGTAATATTAGAAAATAGGATTTATGCGATTATCCTAGCGTCGATCATTATAGGGAAATGATAACGCATGTGGAATAATACGCCATTGAGAACAAATATATATATATATATATATATATATTTAAATACATAGAATTTGAGAGAATTAAGTCAAAAGAATATAGAAAAATGGGAAAAGAGTAGAAAAAGGACTCGAGTCTCGGGTTTTACCCTGAGACGCCTATGTGACCTATAGAGGCATCAAAGTCCACGTAGTTCGTATGCAAGACGAGGGTGATATTTATCCCATAAATCCAACCGGGGACTTCTCTTGTATGTGTGTGTGTGTGTAAAAAAGTGTTTTAGTTATGAGAAAAGTGTGAGAATTCCCATTTGGAATTTGTGGGAAAATCCTCTTTTTTCTTTTTTTTTGAGTTTTTATTTATGTGAAAATAATATATGTGCAATAATACTAAATTCAAAGTATATTAGGATATGTGAGATGGGAGAATAAAAGTGTTAAGTAATAAAACAAGTTAATGCGAATTTATGAGAATTTAAGGAGAGAGTTGGAAGAGTTGGACCTTCTTGGAGATCTTGAGCTTGATCTTGGATGCTGGAGAGCAGCCCTTGCACTTAGATGATAATGGAGGGTACTTAATTCACCAAGTTTGATGAAAAGGATGATGAAAAGCGAAGGTTGGAAAGGGATTTGGATGTGGAAATCACGCTGACTTCGAGAGAGGTTTTCTGGATTCGCTGAGAGTGAGGTATTTCAGATCTGGTCTCTTTTGCAATGAGGTCAAGACCACCTTTTTATAGGACCAAGGCTTTGGTGATCATCATAGCCCTAGTCTTGCCAATCGGCAGGTGCGTTTAGGCACACTGTCGATAGGTAGGGTCTGGGACCTGCCGTTTTGTAGTCTCTTTCAGGCTCCTTCAGAAAATCAATCGTAGAGCGCAAACCGTTGATCTGAATCACACACGAGGAAAACCATTGGAAAGATAGTTCAGATACCTTCGAAAGTCCTTTGGACTGCTCCAAATTTCGGGAGTTTACTTTGGGTCAAATGTGGCTCTGAAGCGCTCATAGATCCTCTAGACAGGAAAACTTTAGATGCAAACGGATCGTTCCTCCGTATGGTAGGTCAGAATCGCTCCTGGGGTGGACCGTTGGAAAGGGGTTTTAGTGCCCTTTGAATATTCATTCAGTCTCGATTTAGCTGAAGAGTTGACTTTGGTCAAACGGAGCCCGGGAGCGCCCGATGGCCTCCTAATCAGGTTTCAGAGGAAACGGGTTGTTCATCCGCATGGTAAGTCAGAATCGCGCAAGGGATAGACCGTTGGAAAGGGTATTCAGTTCCTTTCAAAGATTCATTCAGTTTCAGTCGAGCTGAAGAGTTTAACTTTTTGGTCAAACAGAGCCTAGGAGTGTCCGATGACTTCTAGGTCAGTACTCGGGGTATGGCTTGGGTTTGCAATGATGAAGGGAGGTGCTAGGGACCTAAGGAGAGGTTAGGGGGTATTAGAATGGGGTGTCTACAGAAGGGAAATGAGATTATTATCTTAGCGTCAGGGATCGTTTTAGCAGCCTAAGTAATGGCTGGAGGTGAGGCAATTCCAGTGTGAGTATGGTTTAAGGGAGTATTAGAATGTCCTTAGGACTAATAATGTGTGGTGTCATCAGGAAAAAAATAGACTTGTTGTGATATCTTAAGGTGTTCAATATGTAAAGGCTTGTATACTAGTATCTTTGCGAGCACCTAGTAATCATGATGTGGCTATTGAGAAATTTGTAGAGCATACCTATGATGAGAAAGTCATGGATGATGAAATCTTGTCGGTTTTTGAGGACTTTTACATGGAGTATGTTTGGTTTCCTAAGGAAACCAGTTAAGTCCGGTATGTGTGTCCTTGTGGTGATCATATTTGAAGGTCGGGTAATGATCTCAGGTTGTTGGTCAAGGTTTAAATTGGTTAAATAGTGTACATATCGATTGTCATCATTCGAATTGGTACAGATGGGTTATGTAGCCTTCTAAGAGAAATTGGAAGCTTGTGTCATGAGTGGACTTATTGCTCGAGTGTCATGGAATAACTATTGTGGGAGGTGTGACATTTGATTTTGCGGAGTACTAGGAAATGTATTTGACACATTGATTGATGATGTCATATTAGGGACATCACAGCATGGTTAGGGTGGTTACGTGTGTCGACAGCATAAGATAGAATAACCCTAGCGAGGTAGGGACTAGTTATTGGTAGATCTTGCCAAGCTGGTATAGATTAGGAGATTATCCCTATGTGGTACTTACCACCCTTAGAATACCAATGGCGATCGATGTGGCCATCACACAAGTTCAGTTTGGGTAGAACCCGAAGATAATCTCAATGACTACCTCGTGTAGTTAGAGGTTACGATAAGGTGAATGTTTTGCTTAATGGGGTACTTTTTAAGGTGACATTGGGATACAATCATAGTATGATAATTTCGATGATGATGTAGGTGTATTAGGTTGGGCACGACGTCTCTAGAGAGATGGAAAAAGTTGTCGTGGACAAAATCATTGGCATTCGTTGTCCGGAGTGTATCACATTCGTCAAGGATGTAAGGAGGAAGATTTACCCTTAAAGAGAGAGGCCCAGTGTTTGACTTCCCAAAGGAAAATAGGTTTGCATGTTGTTCTCGCCTTGTGGAGATAACCTGTTTGGGATCCAATTCATCATGGTTTGTGACTCTATCTAGGTGTTTGGCTAGGTTAGGATCTAGTGGAATATTCAGGAGGAGTTGTAAACTTCAAAGCATGCGGCCAGTTCTCCTTCCATAAATCATAGTCCTTTGCGTGTGAATGGTATTTTATTCCAGACGGTTGTTCATTATTTTTTATTATTGTGACCCTTTTAGTTTTGGTGATCGAGGATAGTGTTCCGCGGTTGTGGTGGCCCGGATTTGTACCAAGATATGGCACGACTTAGTATAGCCCAATAGAATGTGGTTACACCTGGCATGGGAAATGCAGCTCGATAACTGGGTGCACCCTTGCCAAAGGTATCCTTACCATTGCACAATTTTTTTTGTATGGATGGTTACGCTTTGGACCTCACAGTTTTCTCATAGTATGAATTCGCCTTTCAATTAACGACCTTATGATTGGTTGGCATGGCAGACAGTGGATCTCGTTATAAAGAGAAGGATGATAACTTAAGGACATCGTATAGTGCTAAAACTTGAAGAAATTTAGCGCTAAGAGTTATTCTCCACGATGGGTGGATTGGTTTAGCGCCTAGGCGATTATTCCGTAGTAGTATATTTGGGGTGACCCAAGTTCAGGAAAAGGGCCCTTTGGGAGAGTATTGGTTGAACGCATGATTTCGAATTTAGTAGAATTTTGCCTCGATGTGAGAGATTAGAGACACAAGATTAGTACCAAGAATAAGAGAAGTTGTGTGGTCAGGATGACCCGAGAAATCTTGGGGATGCACGATGTGTAGACGTAGGATCTGAAATGGTACCCGATGATAAATCAAGAGTTAGTTGTCTTACAATTGCACTTGGGTGAGTAGAGGGTGTTGCCTAATAAAAATGCCAGTATGCTTTGGGTATTAGCAAAGAAGACTTAAGGATTGATTGAGATTGGTCACCGAGTAAGTGGAGGCTCAACGGCTATTAGGTGACTTTGATTGCTAGCCTGCTGGTGAACATGAGAACATGTTGCACGTTGAACATTTTAGTGGCAACCCCTGTGAGAGAGTGTGTGATGTCATCTTAGATATTGAGGACTTCGGTGATTTAGTCATGGAGTATTCCTATGACTTAGAATAAGATTGTTAAATCCCATGAACATGAGGAAATGACGGATCAATAGTTTTGGGGATAAAATTTCCTAAGAATGGAATATTGTAATACCCATGCCCAATATTTTATTATTTTTTTCATGTAAATTGTAATCATATGAAAACCTTAGGATTTGGATCATTAATGTATAGTCTTTCATCTATATTCGATTATTGTTTGGTCTTTGTGGTAATTATTGGAAATTATTGGGAGAATTTGGAGATTTTAAGAAATTATGTGGATCGGACGAAAATAGAGATCCTTATTTCGCGCAAACGAGAATCGCATGTCGTTCAAAGTTGGGTTCTAACAAGGATATAATGAGATGTAACTGCGTAAGGTTTTCTGGACCCGTTAAAAGGTCGTTAGATATGAGATCGAATAAGATTGAGATTTCATTCAAATGAGGTCCCATTCTCGTTTAAATGACCTGTTTAGAAAATTTTAGATCAATTTCCCTTGTGAATTGTCGTGCTTTGGACCTTTAGTTTGACGACGTGTCAACTCCTGGGTAGTCCAGATGACCTAAATTTAGGATTTAGTGTTTGGGGCTTGGTTTTTAAGTGGGTTTGTAGGTTCATTTGGGTGGTTAGAGGAAGAAGCGTGGGGAGGTTTGTTCGCCACCAAAACACATCAGATTCCCCCCCCCCTCTCTCTCTCTCTCTCTCTCTCTCTCTCTCTCTCTCTCTCTATATATATATATATATATATATATATATATATATATATATATATATAGTTTCAAGGACACTTCATCTCCCCAAAGTCTTGTAACAACCTGCTTAATTAAATACCGGGTGGCCAATGCTTTATCCAATTAATTCGAATTATTCAGTTGGCTCATTCTTAGCATCACTGTCGGAAAGTAGTTTTTCTTTTATTATTAACCACCTAGTAATCAATTAAGCTAGTGTTGAAACTTTTAAATTTAAATAAAATTCCTTTTTAATAATAAAAACCATTCATCATATAACCTAATCCACAACAGTAAATAATAAATAATAACCATCATAGCTTATTTAATATAACGGGAATAAACTTCCCAGTTTAAAACATATCAATACAATAAACCAAGTCAAACAAAATGTATCCAAACCCAACATAAGTAAAAATAATGGCTGAGATAGAATGAAAATGACAAGGATCCATTGGCAACATGCCATAGAAGAAAATGACTACGGAGTACAAGAATCAATAAAAGGATGCGTATAATGCAAGGTCCACCCTCCAAAGCATCCATAGCGAATAAATATGCAATTGTCTAAGTTGGGGTGTGGATGGATACCTGATATAATATATATAAAAAAGAGAAGAGAATATGCAAGAGAAAACGGGTCAGAGACCGATTGTAAAAGATTTTAAAAACAGCAAGTGAATGAATGCTACAATTAGAAATTATTATATGCATGATAGATCCTCAGACTCTCACTTGATTTCTCACCTCTCAACTAGTGTGCATGCCTAACGTATACCCTGATTAATCTAGTTACTACTCCCACTTTCAATATATTATCTCATTATATCAACTAACCATAGCCCTTATCTTTCCCTATGTATCACAATACATGAAATAATTAAATATATTAATTCAATTCTCAATATAATTAAGTGTTCTCATACTTAATTAATTTCACATTTCTTTATCTCTCATGTCTACGTAAATCACGTAGTAGATAATATCACATGTATATATATGCATTCACTCTATTATATATTTACATTAATGCACCCCGAGACACAACTACGAAGCACGCATTACTCTGCAATCTAGTCCAAGTACATCTCATCACCGTATAAAGGACTGTTGGTTCGGTATATCCCTAGAACCACAAATATCAAAACACAAGTATTAAAGGCAAACATAGTCGTAGATCTTATGGGCTACGCACATACCTACACACCTAAAAGACTTCTCAGTACCCTTGTTTTCACTAACGGTGACCTGACCTAAGCCCTATGTTCTGAGGCAACAAGTCAAAAATCCCCCATAAGGCTCATCAGGACATGATTGTCCTCTACGCGCAAACCTCCCGTCTATAGCAAGTAGGCTAGGTATGTCATACACATAAATCATCAAACAATAGGTATACACTGAACCTATATATATATATATATATAGGGCATAGGCACATCCCATATTACAAGTCTCATACGTAGTATACTTATATCTCGAATATCCTCCGTATCATGGTATTTCAAACCTCAATTAGATTATAGGTATTCGCTCCACCTATGTATATATATCAACAAATGGGTATACTCTCATCCCATATACAAATCCCACACGTAGTATATTTCAAGTTTATCCCATAAACTAATAATTCACATTTTATTCACATTTCCCATCACTCCTAACATCTCTTATTAACCGAAAGGATTTAATTATTTATTCCAATAGCTACCTTTAACTCATACTTATTGGTCCAAAACCCAGACTCATTATAACAAGCTCGAACTATATTTTAATTCCAAATAATCCTTTTTTTCGATAAAGTTATAATCTGCCCAGAAAATAAAAATGATAATTTTGAGGCTTTTCTGCTCTGATTTTGAAAAAATTTTAAACTACAAAGTTGTGCAGAACATGATTTTATACAAAAACTTTCGAGCACACTACCAAATTCCTCGTAAAACAATCCTAAAATTATCATACAATGTTAATCCTTTTTCTACATATTTCTACCTACGGGTTGTAACACATTTCATCATAAAAACCTCCACCAAATGATCTCAAACTCCTTATAATTCATTCCAAATAATATACCCAAGTATGTACATGATTTATAACATCAAATCATATCAAAATCATTATGGAATTCTGATGAATCATAGTAATCTTATTTTAAATTCAAGAAAATCTACATGATAGAATTCTTTCTCAAGAACTCATATAAACCCCAAATTCCCTCCTTAATTAAATTCAAAATTTCATGCTGTTAATTCTAATTTCATCAAAAGAATAATCCTAAATAATTTCCATTTCAACAATTACATCAAAATCATCAAATCTTCATCTTTGATATATAGTTTTCATGGATGTTTATCCCTTCTAATTCAACATGGATATTATACTCACTAATTGGAACAAGAATTACACTTTCCTTAAGGTGTAGTTCTGATCCTTTTCTGAAGATGTATGTAGAATACTTCCTCCTCCTTTCCAATCACTTTTCCGGTGGTGGTGTAAGGTGGTGCAACCCTTGGTTTCCTCTCAAAACCCCTCCCCATCCTAGAATTTTCTCCATTCCTCTCTTTAGTCTTTTGATAAATGATCTATTGGTTTAACAGACTCTAATCTTAAATAATAAAGTCCAATCTCTCAGTTACAATTCACCTCCCCCAGAAAATGACTAAAATGCCCCTTTGGGGTGTCCTTTTGGTTCCTAATTGACCCTAGACCCAAATCAAACCCTCGGGTAGACTTTTCTGCCTATTTTGACCCTTCTAGACTCAACGGAGAACTCAAAATGACCGTATGGATGACTTTAAAATAATTTCCCCTTTTACCTTTTATTAGTTCTGACGTAACTCACACGGGCGTCCTGACTTAATTTTAATAATTCGCGTATTATTCACTCCCGACCATATAATCATATATTACTTTTAATCACTACGTAATATTCAGTATCATTCGCATATTACTTTATTCTCTAGTAATATTCAATCCGGATTAATTCTAATTATTATTCATAATTAATTCTAATTAATCCCCATTTTACTTTTAATTAATCCCATATTAAAAGTCATTAAAATTATGGGGTATTACAAGCCTCTTCCACCATGCCACCACCATATCTCCACCTTATGCCACCATATTTTACTAGTATTTCACAATAAATAAGCCTTATACACCCATTTCCTCCAATGTTGGGTAGAGCTACGTATTTATGGAGTTGTTACCAGGAGTTTTGAAGAAGAAGAATTAGAACATTATGGAGTCTTGTAGGGGGTTTTGTTTGGATCTGTCATAGAGGATTCTTGTGGATCTAGGCATCCTCCAGGTCACCATAGGAGGTGGGGTTTCCATCACCTTCTTCATCCACCATTTTTGGAGCTCCATTTGAGGTGGAAAAGCTTCACTCTTAGTTTAAGACTGTATTTTGCACAATAGTAGTCTTGTAGCTAGAATTGTTAGAGTTGAATGCATACATAAGTTAAGAAGATGACTGCTTAAGGTTTTGTGTAAATGGTTTATAAATCAATTCCAAGTATTTGAGAAAAATACTATGGTTCAAGAATGTTGAAAAAATTATGTCTTTTATGATGTTTGGTATCAAACATTTTATTGAATAAAATGTTTTAAAAACACATTTATCTTGATAAAGATATTTTGGGTGAAGAACTATGTTTTAAAGTTTCTTGCAAAAATGAAGATTTTATAAAGTTGGACATTCTTTAGGTTTTGAAGAATAAAAATGTTCTCTAGTCTTGAAAAGTGTATTTTGTTCAAGTATTATGGGATTTCTTGAATAAATCGTGTGTTAAGCTCATTTTTTTGAATTTTTAGACTTAAAATCATTCTTACCATGCATGTAAACTTGTAGTAGTTTGATGATAAGCACATATACAAGTTTGATAGGGTTTTTACTGACTTGTAACTTGGAATAAAGAGAATAGAAATTTCAGCTGTTAAGGTGTGTGAAAAGCGTGTTGAAAATGTGAAAAGTGTAAGGTTTGAAGACTATGTGTATTAACAAGGGAAAATGGTGCTTTTCTTGCAAAGTAGTCTTTAAACGTTCAATGATTTCTGAAAGAAAGAAAGTAATAAAATAAAAAAAATTCCACCTTGAGAAGTATATTACTCTAAAAGTGCTAATGAGTTAAAAACACTTAAGAAGTTAATGTGGGAAATTAATGTTGTTTTTAAAAATAACACTTGTGAAAATGGAGAAAATGACAAATTTGGAAACAAATGTGTAAAATGCTAATTTAATGCAAAGTGAAACATTTTTATGAAATAAAAATATTGAAAAAGGTGTTACACAAGATGGTCCTAAATGAACTTGATTTTCGGGAAAAAATAAATGTAAGGTCCCAAAGGGCAAGAAATGATTATTTTAAGGTGTAACACGTGTTAGGGTGAAACTCAAGATTTTGGCTTTGGACAGTAAAGGAAAAGTGGAATAATGTGGACATTTATAAAATGTTAAAACACATTAATAAGGACTCGCATGACACTGAGATAATTAAGGAGGGACCGGATCCCTGGGGTGAAAGGAACAAAATCACTATCCAATGTATATGGTAGGATAGCCGGTGGAGTGGAGCCCATTAAAGTATTCTTCTATTGGATGATTTCAGGAAAAAGATAATGAAAAAAGGGCATGTCAAGAAATGGGTTGTGTGATGAATATGTGAAAAGACATCATAACTTTAATGAATTAATAAATGTTCTCGTAAAGGATAAAGTGGACAGGAAATGTGAAAATTGATTAATGTCCATAAGTAAAGGAACAGTAATTCGTATTGGCTAAATGGGAAGTTAATCAACCTAAAGAGGTTTAACCCATAATTAACACAGGGGTGTTTTTATGAAAGGTTTTCAAAGGAAAAATAAGTATTTTCTATCACAACGTTTGTGGGCATTGAAAGGGTGATTTTCAATGAAAATACTAACGTGGATTGGTATTAATAAAAGGGGTAATTTCGGTTAAAGAAATATTTTTTGTTCCTCAAACAAAGTGTATTTGTTTAAGTATTTAACCTGGTGTGTTAAATCAAGGAATAAATGTCAGGCTAAGTAAAAGAGATCTTTTATAAGATTAAGGTGAATTATTTGGGATAAGTTACTTTTTTAGAATAAAAATGGTTTCATGCATGTCGTGTGTGTATATATGTATTAGGTAGTTGCATGTGCACATAGATATAACATGTTAGAGTCTCCTTTCTGCCATTCAATCCTATATTGCATTGTTGTAATTTTCTATGGGCATTCGGATTATTCCCTCGTGTTTGTTACGGTACATTGGGTGTGGTTCCGTATTTTGAGAGTGTTGCACAGGTAAGTATTATTTTTATTTTATGTTAGCAACTATGTAGTCTTGGATTCCGTGGATGCTTCTCATAAGTCCCTCACATAGTTTTATTTAAATTGGAGTTGCATTTTAAGCAAGTGAAATATTAATTAAATAGAACTAAACTAGAAGCATTATATAAGTTGTTTCAATGCACTTCACACCTGAGAACGTGAGTTTTTCTAAATCAATGCTCTTGTACCACTTAAATACTATAGGACCCCCAATTTTAAAATCTTTCACTTTAAAAATCAATTTCCTTTAAATGCGGAATAAAGATGGTTCAACATAATAATTTAATTTTACAAGTCTTATTTGATTTTCTTTTCTTAAAAAGATGAAAAATTAAATTAAACACAAATTTTAATTTCTAAAAGGAAAATTAAAATTAAACCTAAATAAGTGAATTAGGATGAACACACACACGCACTTGAAATTCACTTAAACAAAATTAATTTAACCCAAGTCCTAGAAATTTGCCTAACAATAATTAATTCAATTTGCAAATTAGGCCAAACCAAATTTTATCAAATTACATTATTTAGACTTGAATTAAATTAAGTTAAACATTACCCAAATATTTAACTTGCACCAAATTAAACAACATAAGTGAATTAAATCATATTTTATGTTTTAATCCTAAGCATGCGTTCTAGGTGATTTGCAAGATAAAATAAATTCACAACCACTACGCCACGATGTACAAAGAAAAACTCAAAACGGGAAAAAACCTCGGACGACCCTAGCCTTAAGTCCACTAAGTACGGAATTTTACAAGTACAAGACAAATGAATTACTCGACTCGACTCCTTTCAAGCCCCTGACACGTCTTCTTTTACCAACCTCTGCTTAGTCAAAAATCCCTGAATCAACTGGAACCTTGGAATCCACCAATGAAGCTTTAGGAATCCGTCTACCACACACGGTGCCTTTCACCATATGAGAACACCGCAGCCAAAACCAAACTTCTTCTTCTTTGAGGGATGTAGAAGTAAACCCAAACTCTTTTCTTCTTAGGTAGAAAATTGAACTCGGTGCTAAACAAACTCCAAGAAGATATATATATGTGTGGTACTTGGAATAAACTAATATGGGTGTAAAAAGTGTTTAAGTATGATTTTCTTGAAAAAAACAAGCACTCAAAACATGAAAATTTTCATAGAGTAATTAAACTCTCAAAAACTCTCTCTAGAGATTGTAGAAGATGAAAACGTTAGTTTTTCAAAGTTGGTTCCCGCACATATTGATTCTGGAAAAAGTTAGTGGGGCAAAAGAAGTGGAAACATGGAGAAAACTGCCAAAATATTTTCCCACCAGAAATCTCGTTCGAAAGAGATTTTCGTTCGAACGAAGTCTTATTCGAATGACCCTTCTAACGAAGTTCCAGAGTACAAAATGGGAAAGTCGTTGGCAAACTCGTTCGAACGAAATCCCAGAAAGTTCATAATTTAATTTTAAGCCCAAAAACTTTATTAAAAGTTCTAAAATTAACCTTCTGAAAACAAAACTTCATTTAAAAATAAAATTACACCCATTAAAAAAATGTTCCAAGCTCCTATAAATATATATATATGTAATGCATTCATACCTTAAGAGAGATTGGAACTAAGTTGATGACGTGAAACGAGGCACATGTAAACCGGCAATGATGTTTTCTTGATAAGTAGGTCGCAACGTCTTCAACTTTAACATGTCACAGGCTTGAAGGATTCATAAGAACACTATCCTACGGCACAAACGTTTTTGTCTGGAATTGAGCCAACACTACATTAAGACTTAGTCAGAGACTTGTGTCCTTACAAATCTCCCCCTTTGGCTATTCCTAGACAAAAACCAAAACAAAATCCTAAAGGGTCGTCAAGCTCCACTGGACTCAAAAATATTCCACGCAAACTTGACTCAAGACACAAGGATCAATAGCTTTACCGATGAAAGGTTGTCGCTAAATAGAACTCATGCACACTTAAGCAAACATTAAACGCATAGGGAATATCAAAGATTTAAATGCAATGAAATTAAATACTCCTCCTAAATTAATTCTCCTTTATCAAATATGATCAACCTAAGAAGATAGCGCTCTCCCCCTAAGTTAAATCTCCTAAACTAAGATATGATTATAATAGGATTAGATACCATTTCTCCCCCTATCATTCTCCCCCTTTTTGTTCAGGAATAGAAAAAGGTGATAGAATTAATAAAGTACTCATTTCTCCCCCAATATAATTAAGTACATGAATCTCTTTTAAAGACATGAAAGCATATGGGAAAACAAGTAGAACGAAGATGCATTAAGAGTTAAAGACATGAAATCATATGGGCAACAAATAGATAATAACTAATCCAAGCAAGAATAATGCATGCTCACTATGAAGCGAACAAAAATGATATCAATTGGAAACATAAGAAACTGGGCATGTGATATCAAACAAAATTTTGCAACAAGTTAGGTACCAATTATGAATTAATGCATAGGTGGAGTAGCTAAAATGGTAAAGTCTCAAAATAAAACATAATATCATATATATGTATACACAATAGATATAAATATATACAATCACACATATATAGATATAAACTCACAAATGACACAAAATAATATAACATGAGTTTTTCACACTCTTATGGTATAAATGCATCATATGGAAACAGAAGTGAAGGGGTGTGAACAAGATACCAATGAATTAAAACCCAATCACTTAAAACATGTTCATGGAGTTCTCAATTGATTGAAATTTTTTATCACATTTAGATATAGCCTCACGTGATAATAAAATTTGATCTCATTAAACAAACAAAGACAATGCATACAAGCCTAGCATGTTGATGATTCTACAAACCAATAGAGTCATGACATTGAAAGTGTAACTAGGATAAATGGACATTGTGCAAACCGTTGACAAACCATCCAAACTCCCTCAAAATCAACATATTAATTTTTGAATGACTATCAAACTAAACAAATAGGCCTTGAAAAATATTTTCTTTTAATGCTATTATTCTTTTAGGCCTTTGGACCACGTATTTCTTTTAGGTCCAAGCAAACGGTGTCTTACTCGCAAAGGATGATATTTCCTTTCGGAGCCCTTCCCCGTGCACATTAATATATCATTTTTATCACACACATCTCACGTGCAACGGATTTTAACATGCACTAGTCCTCCTATATCACATAATACGTAGATGACTAGATTGGTAGGAGAACACCTCATAAAGCTCAAATATAAATGTGAAGTTAAAATTTCAAGTGAGCTCATGTATGTGTGAATTGAGGCATATAAAAATAGAATCCATTATAGTAACACAAAATCCAACTACTCCATGTAAGCATTTTAAAGAACATTTTAAGGATTGACAATCTTAACCAAAAGTTCTAGCCACATGGGAGTGAAAAAGAAGGGATTCAAACACAAGTATATGCCACATAAAGTGTGTCAAACTAAAATACACGCAACACAAATCTTTTTGACTTTTTGAAATTTTTTAAACCCAACAAACAAAAATATTTACTCAAAAAACAAAAAAAAATCATTTGTACTTTTCAGTAAGCCTAAATTACTTAAAACGGTAAAACACAAATGATAAGAAAAATCTATTTGTATTTTTCATTTAATGTAGACAAAATAAATATAATACAAAAGATAAAAAAGTCATAATTTCTAGCATGAGATATGAAATAAAGAAATGACTAGAAAATGACTAAACATGCATACACCTAGCAATGATATATAATATGAGGCATAAAAGGCTAGAATATGCAAACAACTAACACATTCAACCTTTGGACTTAGCAAAGGAGGTATCGCGTGAAAGTTAATGAGAATAAAAAATCCTATGTTGTAAAACTACCAAGTCAGATATCCTAACCCAAACTAATGACGAATGACGATCTCGGGATATAGGAATCTTGGCTACCTTGGTTGCCTTACATAGGGATTTTCTAGGACCTCGTTTAAGATCAAAGAAAAACTTTTTAAGATAACCTTTTCGACCGTAGTGTGAGCAAGTAAAAACACATTAAAGGTGGAACCTAAGGATTGATCTCTAAAGGCTTTCCTAGGTTATTCTCTTAAAACTTTGGTTTGGGATTTATGAGTTGATTCATTACAAGTATCGAAGCCTAAACCACAAGTGTCATTTTTAATTTGGACTGTTCATAATATTTTATCTAATTTCTCCAAACGACACTCCAAATCAAATTTGACTTTACTAGAGTCTTTTAATTTATTATATAAATTCAAAATGTGAGACTCTAACAAAACATTCCTCTCTTCAAACATGAGAAGCTTCTTTTTTATGGATTCCATTAAGCCCTTAAGGCTATATCTCTCGCCTTTTACATACACAATCTTCTCTTGAAGAGCTCTCTCTCGTGTACTAAGGTCATCAACTAATGCACTCTCATCAATGACCTTGGCACGCTATTTTAAACTAGCTTCTAACTTCAAATTTGCTCTTTTTAATTTAATAGATTCTTTATATATTTCTTCAAATGCAAATTGAAGTTCACTCACATCAACCTCTTCTTCATTTTCATTCTCTGTTTCTTTTCCACTCTGACTACCATCATATTTTATAGCTTCATAAACAAAGGCCTCGGAAGTGTCACGTATTTGTATATCTTCATGGGAAGATTCATTATCGGTGATCACATGACTAGCCATGAACGCAGAAAAGTTGCGCTCAATGGGGGAAGCAGGTCCCTCTTCCTTATCACTATCACTAAGGGTTGCATTATATAAAATTGGTTGTTTACCTTCTTTCCTTAGTTTAGTGGGGCATTCAAAATCCCTATGTACATACCCTTCACAACCATAACACCTATTGGACTAGTACCTATTTAAATTTTCTTTAAAAGCTTTGGGATCTTTTCAGCTTTGTCATGCTTGAAATTTTCAAATTTCTTAAAATTATTTTTAAATTTATCTTTGTTAAATTTAGAAATTTATGAAACTTCCTAGCAAACATAGCCATGTCCTCCGAGTCATTATCACTTTCCCTCTATACTACTTGGTTTTCCTCCTTTCGGGCTTTCAAAGCAACGTCCTTATCTATTTTCTTTTCAGTTTTGGAGGAAAACATGTTTAGTTCATAGGTTTGTAAATCACCTACGAGCTCTTCTAATTTTGTAGAGGCTAAAGTGGGTAGAGAATTTAACACGGTTACCTTAGGAATAAATCTATTGGGTCGTGACTTTAAAATTATCTTTACTACTCAGTCGTCGGGTATTTTCTCTCCCAAATTAAAAGATGAATTAACTATATCGTAAAGTCTAGCATAAAATTCATCAAATGTTTCTTTTTCATTCATTTTGATGGTTTCAAATTGAGTGGTGAGTTTTTGGAGTTTAGAAGATTTGACAACAATAGTTCATTCGTGAGTGTGTTATAAAATATCCCATGTTTTTTTAGCGGTTTCACCGTCATAATGTGTCAAAATTCATCCAATGTGACTGTGCTAAACAAGGCATTTAAACCTTGGGAATTAAAATTTGCAAGTTTAAATTCATTCCCACTCCATCTCTCTGCAGGTTTGGGAACATGCTCAGTGTCTACCAAATGTGCGGGTGGGGACCACCTGATAACGACTGACAACCAAACCCTCTCATCTAGATACCTAAGTGTTGAACGCATACATGCTTTCCAATATGCGTAATTAGAACCATCGAAAATAGGAAATTTTGAAAATGGGAAAAAATCCATTTTAGACAAAAAAATATTTAAAAGGACCTTAATGCAATAAATTAGAGCTCCAGCTCTGATACCAATCTGAGAACGTGAGTTTTTCTAATCAACGATCTGATACCACTTGAAAACGATAGGACCCCCAATTTTAAAATCTTTCACTTTAAAAATTAACCTTTAAATCCGGAATAGAGATGGTTCAACATAACAATTTAATTTTCCAAGTCGTATTTGATTTTCTTTTCTTAAAAAGATGAAAAATTAAATTAAACACAAATTTTAATTTCTAAAACCAAAATTAAAATTAAACCTAAATAAGTGAATGATGATGAACACAGACACACACTTGAAATTCACTTAAACCAAATTAATTTAACTCAAGTCCTAGAAATTTGCCTAACAATAATTAATTCAATTTGCAAATTAGGCCAAACCAAATTTTATCAAATTACATTATTTAGACTTGAATTAAATTAAGTCTAACATTACCAAAATATTTAACATGCACCAAATTAAACAAGAGAAGTGAATTAAACCATATTTTATCTTTTAATCCTAAGCATGCGTTCTAGGTGATTTGCAACATAAAATAAATTTACAACCACTACGCTGCGATGTACGAGGAAAAACCCACAACGAAAAAAAACCTTGGATGGCCCTAGCCTTAAGTTCACTAAGTACGGAATTTTACAAGTACAAGACAAATGGCTTACTCAACTCGACTCGACTCCTTTCAATCCCCTAACGTGTCTTCTTGTACCAACCTCTGCTTAGTCGATAATTCCAGACTCCACCAGAACCTTGGAATCCACCAATGAAGCTTTAGGAACTCGTCTACCACACACAGTGCCTTTCACCGTATAAGAACGCCGCAGCCAAAACCAAACTTCTTCTTTTTTTAGGGATATATAAGTAAACCCAAACTCTTTTCTTCTTAGGTACACTAGTGAACCCGGTGCCAAACAAACTCCAAGAAAATATACATATATATATATATATATATATATATATATATATATATATGTGTGTGTGTGTGTGTGTGTGTGTGTGTGTGTGTGTGGTACTTGGAATAAACTAATATGGGTGTAAAAAGTGTTTAAGTATGATTTTCTTGAAAAAAATAAACACTCAAAACATGAACTTTTTCATAGAGGAATTAAGCTCTCAAAAACTCTCTAGAGAGATTGTAGAAGATCAAAAAGTTAGTTTTTCAAAGTTTGTTCCTGCACATATTAATTTTGGCAAAAGTTAGTTGGACAAAAGAAGTGGGCACATGGAGAAAACTGCTAAAAACTGCCAAAATATTTTCCCGCCAAAAATCTCGTTCGAACGAGATTTTCATTCGAATGAAGTCTCGTTCGGATGACCTTTCTAACGAAGTTCTTGAAGCCAAAAGGGAAAAATTGTTGGCAAACTCGTTCGAATGACAATATTAAACGAAATCCCATAAAGTTCATAATTCAATTTTAAGCCCAAAAACTCTATTAAAAGTTCTAAAATTAACCTTCTGAAAACAAAACTTCATTTAAAAATAAAATTATACCCATTAAAAAAAAGTTTCCAAGCTCATATATATATATATGTAATGCATTCATACCTCAGGAAAGATTGGAACTAAGTTGATGATGTGAAACGAGGCACATGTAAATCGACAATGATGTTCTCTTGATAAGCGGGACGCAACATCTTTAATTTTAACATGTCATAAGCTTGAAGGATACACAAGAAAACTATCCTACGACACAAACATTTTTGTCCGGAATTGAGCCAACACTACATTAAGACTCAATCAGAGCCTTGTGTCCTTACAACACCTAACTCTAAGGTCAGATCGGGTTGACTACGGGCAATCTAAAATTCAAGCCAGAGCATTAAAACCAATATGCAAAGGGAGATTATGAATGGGAGTTTCAACATTCAAGGAACTTAGTTTACAATTGCTAATAATCCAATTATTTGTCAATTCTCTAAAATAGTATAAATCGCCATAGTCACCATGTGTGGATGATGGTGATCCAGGGACTGTGGCAGGTGGAGGCACTGGTAGGGAATGTTGATGGAGCGATATTTGGAAGGGTAAACCTTAAGATGGAGGATAGGGGGAAACTTTGAGAAGAAGGTAGGTTCAACATTGAAGATGAATCAGTTGCTGAAAACCTTGAGTATGTAAGAACACAAGGATCCTGATTTCACCCTTCAACACTCCCATGTTACTTTTAATCTCCTTCATTTTCGTATTTTTCTTGAACTGACTTTCCTCTTGGTTCGAGACGTGATTAATCATCAAAGAGATATCATCCATGAGAGGTTAAATGTGTTTTAATTTATTTTTTGGCATGTATTATCCGACACATTTCATCTTCCTACTTTTGTCAGTTCTAAAGGTCTAGGTCAGGGCATTATCTTTAGTGTCATCATTAGGGCTCAAAGCGGACTGACTGGTAAGTGATTTGATCGATCCCTTTAGCATGAAATTATATTTAGTCTTGTGAGTTTAACATTAATTTATATACACACATACACACACACACGCACTAATTTATATTTAGTCTTGTGTGTCTTGTGTGTGTGTGTGTGTGTGTGTGTGTGTGTGTGGCCATAATCACCAGAGTTGAATCCAGGTGTGGAGGAATTCATTATCTTTGTCATGTCAGGCATGCATCTACAACTTGCCCCGATTAGGTTTTTTGTCAGCATCTGGACCGGCCTTTGTCCTTTCTAACCATTCACTCTTGAAACTTTCATACGATTTAAACCCTAGCCTTTAGACATCATTATTATTTTCTCTATTTTATTTATTTTTCTTCCTTTAGACCATCTTTTTATCCATCACCTCATTTTCCAAAATGTTGTTCCATTGATCAACTCACATTTCAACATTCAGAGGAACTATGTATTCCATAGCCAATATGTCGAAGCTCGATGCCCCTTTTGGAAAATATCTTTTTCGAAGGTTTCTTCGGTATGTTCTCAATTACTCAACAACCTGGGAAATAAACTTTTTATTTTAACGGTCGGGGAATGAAAAATTCTTACAAAGTTGTTTAAAATGTCATCCTTGATGGCTTGATCAACTAAGTTCTAGTTATTTGTTATCTCGACTCTCACATTTATTTTCCCAAGCGACAGACATTGGGATTTAAAGATTTGAATGTCATTTTTATTGCGAGAAGGATTATTCCTAGGAAGGTAGAACCCAATGAGATTCTTCTCATTTTCTTAGGAGGTGTCAAAAGAGGGGTGGGGTGTTTGATTTATAGGCGTTTATTTCCTATTCATAGATGGAGTGGTAGAGTTAACCAATGGCGAAAAAGGGAATTGTTCACCAATGGTGATGAAAATTCTTGGTGTGGTGCAGGAGATGAGAATCCAGGAGGTGTCATGCCATCACTTTGTACGTTATGTCCTTTGTCGCTCGACATTATCTATAATAAAAAAAATTATAAGGAACGAATTCATTACACAAACATGTTTACGATTAAAAAATCATGCTTACAACTATATATATGTATATACCTGCTCATAATAAGACTTCAAAATATGTTCACTGTGTCTGATATCCATCCATTCGGTATTACTTTTTGAAAATCTATTGATTTTTGCACATGACCAACTAACATGACGTTTATCTATGATTGATGTATAGATTTCCGTGACAGGAACTCGAAATCCTTTTTTCTTCTACTTATTGACAAGATTCAATTTACTATGCATAAGTCGTTAGACATCGTAGTCGTGGTCAATTCTCTCTTTACGTAGTTGTATCCACAATGTGTGAATATTTTTTATTGTCTTCTCTAATAGTGTAAGGAATTCCAGAGCTATGCTAAGATTATTTACACGGAATATATTTTCCACTACCTCATTCTAACTTTCTAGTAGGGGTAAATAGAATACGATCGAATAAGGAAGCTTGTGAGAGATGAACTCCATTATTTGCAAGGTAATTAAATTGGTCGATATTCTTATTTCCATACTTGTAAATAGGAGTACACTCTATAAGGTGCACCCTAATAAAAGAGGTATAAGTGTGGTCTGACTACAACCTCTCGCAATCTTTTTGCTAGTGCTTAACATTGTGCCTCATTTTTCTTCAGAAAAATATATTTGGGTATGAATATGAGTCCTACAAGTAGTGGCTCTAATTAATCATTAACTAGTTATTGTATTTTAACCGATCCAATTTTAGTTTATCGTATTTTATTTAATCCTATCTTCCAAGTAAAAACACCTATATATATATATATCTGTGTGTGTGGGGGTGGGTGGGTGTGTGTGTGTGGGGGTGTGTGTGTTATATAAGTGCGTGTGTTTGTTCATTACTTCTATTACTATTACTAACACCATTTTCAATTAACTTTATTTACAACTAAAACAAATACTTTCCTCAAAAATTTGATTTGAAATGATCCTTAAACTCCTTCTCGTGTTAGGTGGGTTACATCTAGGTTAGTTCTTTTGTTAGGTTTTTGGGTGACGATTGAGATTTGGCCATCTAGGTTGATTAAAATTTTCATTTGGTAGACAAATTATAGATTATAATGATGGGGGTAATAACAATTGGGAAAAAGGAGGCAAAATGAAGATAGAAATAGTGATTATTCCAATGTTACTTATTGGCTATGGGAGTGTGAAGTTTACGATAATAGTTCATCTATCACCGTCTCTCTAACCCACTAATTCATACTCACACACGCAAACTCAACTACATTGGGTCATAATCAGTTTTAATATGGGTATGCAAACACCCATAAATACTCACATATTAATTCAGGCTCAATTTTGAGTTAGTTTGCAAACACCCATAAACACCATAGGCCATTACCACATCCATAGGATGTTACCCTTTGGGTTGGTCAAAGCATGTGTCACGTGCTTTTTTACTCTGGTCATGGTCATGGGTTGTGACCACCTGGTCATAGTTATGGGCTATAATCCACCAGTCGTGACCATGTAAACATGTGTATGTGTTATACATGTATGTGTGTGTTATAAATTTAGAACTCTTATTGAATTGAAATATATTTCGTTTTGTTTACATGAACTCATATTTTGATTACATGAACTCATTATGAATCATTTAAAACAGATCAACATCAAAACTACCCTAGTTCATATCTTTGTGATTAAGGACTAAACATCCAATTAATCTCATTATGAAAATTAGGTTATAATGTGACTATAATACGATTTCATGAATTAAGTACATATTCCAATGAACTAATATTATTTTAACAAAATCTTAATTTATTTCTTAATTTAAGTAAACCTGGGTTATACCGATACAAATCGAATCCCATATCTCAAATACTTTTAAAACATTTTAAAACCTTAGGTTTTACAATCCGATTACAACATTTCAGTATTTTCACATTTGGGTTTGTTTAATTTGGGGTTTTTCACATTTTAGTCTTAGGGTTTGTTTTATAAGGGTATTTTCACATTTGGGTGTTTTAACCCCACACAGACATACACGTACATATACATACATACAAACATACACATGTACATACACATAGAACACTTATACAAACACACATATACACATAGTACACATGCACGCCTACATAATGAAAGAGTTGGATAGGGAGAGTACTTGATAGGGAGAGAGGTGTGGTGGTGGAAGTGGTCGTGGGGAGAGGAAGAACATAGAGAGAGAGAGAGAGAGAGATGATAAATTTGGATTAGGTAAGACTTTATATATCGTGGTTAGTCATGGTCCAGGTTCTAGACTAAGCGACGTAATCGTATAATTTTTTTACATCATCATCTAGTCGAACCCTGTTACGTACTTGGATTGTGACCCCATTTAATTGATCCAACTGTATTTCTCACACATGTGGTCATGATCATGGTCCGTTGCCATATTTGTCGGGAGTTTTGGAGCCCTTTTGGTCACGGACTATGGTCATAACCCCTATGGTCAAGGACTATGGTCGTGTATCCGTTGGATGTCACACTTTTCCTTTATCATGGACATGGTCATGCTAAACATGTATATAGTCTCAATCCAGCTCCTTGACCACTGGTCACAGTCGAGGTCCATAACCCATTATCCGTGACCATTATCGGATTGTGGTGTAGCAAAAAGAAACTAGATTTTGAGAAATCACAAAGGTGAAAATAAACTAGTTTTTAATAAAGGTACCTTAGTAAATTGACCATGGGGAGTAACAACCAAGGGTGAATCAGATGAAAGTGGGGGAATAATTGGATTTATCACTTTTAGAGTTCCACATGAGTCCCCTACAGCCTCCTTGTTCATCGACAATTTTCTTACCACAGAAGGAGCATTCCTCAATTAAGCTTGCCTAGTTTTTAAAGATAAGAGAAATGGAGAAATTGTAAGGATGTCTTCTTTAACAACTAGAGTTAAGAAACCTCTTGTAAAAGGATAATCATCTGGAATAGACATAACTTCCATATTGAGGGAAGAGAAACCCTAAAGAAAGAATGACAATGTTAAAGCATGTCATAAATAACTTTACACTTAAAGAAATTTCAGCAAAAAAGAGAACAAAATTCTATCTTGTGGGGTTTCACGAGAAGGCACTGATGGACAAATTGGGGTGGAAACATCCACCACATAATAATTTGGCATGTCTTTCAAGGTTTGGTCTGAGGATTCTAAGAGTGTTGGAGTTGACCCCATGCGTCTTCTGGAATGATTTTTCACCAACATTTTCTTTCTTTAATGAGGTACATTAGTTGGAGGCACCTGTTCCACTTGATCAATACGATTAACTGTAAGGAAAAATTTCCAATTGAGTCAATTTTTTTAATTGGCTTAATTCTGGATAAAACATTTTAGTTATAGGTTAGTTTTTATGTTATCGAGCTCGTAAGCCTATGACGTGTTTAACGAAGATGTAGCGTCTAAAATTCAAAGTTGGATACACCGTGTCATGTTAATTGTGTCAAGTTTATCTTCACATTTAATGAGGATCTCCCAGGTATGAATCCATTATGAATATGGTCATTTGATATTTTATAAGGTTGTTTCTTTTAAATCAAAAAATCGTTTGGAACAATTTTTAAATTATTTTTTGAAGAATAATATTTTTTTGTTTTAATCTCATTAGAACAAGTTTTGAACCTTGTTAGAACGAAATGTGATCTCGTTTAAAAAAAGTTTGAACATGTTAGAACAAAGTTAGAATCTTGTTGTAACGTGCATCTAACGAACATCAAATGAGGCCTCTCTATTTAACAGTGAAATTCTCGTTAGAAGGTCGTTGGAAGTTCGTTACAGTTAAAAATGGTTCTCATTCGAACGAACCTTATTCTTTGTAGAACGAAAACTCATTCTCGTTCAAATGAACTATTCAATTCTATTTGAATGAGTTTGTTGCCTAAAAATTCATGTTTTCATTATTAAAGGCATGATGGAATCAAATTTTTGAAGAACTTTTGGCAAAAATTAATTCATTACCTGTTTAGCAAAGCTCCAAAACTCTTGTTTCACCTTTTGTGTTTAAAGATCCAAGTTCTTACATTCATATGATTTGAGATCTTTATTTTGGGAACCAAATTTTGTTTCTCTTCATCTTGAGAGAAAGCGTTTCATGCAGTGGAATTTCGTACCTGATTTTTGTGTTGCGGTGACGAAGTGGCCTTTCGTGTTTTTATTTCCTAGATGATTATAGAGCCTCATTGGTGGATATCAGGTGCATGGATTAGTGTGATATGGAAGCTTGATTGGGAGGACTCCTGCGTTTCACTGGGGAGGAGAGGTATAAGATTGAAGAGCTTCAAGGTTTGTGAGGGAGAGAGTCATTGAGTAAATCTACTATTTGTCTTTATAAAAACTTATCATAGTGAACTGTTTGGTCGGGTCATCTGATATTTTTCCCTTTGTGGTTTACCTCGTACATCGATGTGTTGTGTTTTATTTATTTATTTTATCTACTTATCACTTAGATTCATGTTTTAAGTTAAAATGATAAAATTGGAGAAATTAGTTTTTTCACAAAAGTCTAAAATTGGTGAAAAGTGTTTATAAGGTTATTTTATATCAAGTTGTGTTCTTTGAAATTGAAAAACATAAAAAGATACTTTTTTCATACCATCCCTTGACTAGTGAGACTTGCATTCACAATATTAGGGTGCACGGAAAAGGGTTACGAAATGATCAAATCTTCTTTGCGGGAAAGCCACTATTGGCAAGAGCTAGTGAAAAAATTAAAGGAAATAAAATAGAAAAAGTACCAAAGGCCAACATGTTTAATTTGATAGATCATTCAAAAATAATAGCTTCAAAATAATTGATAAAAGAAAAGAAAATATAATATTTATATTTTTCTTTCGAGGGTTTTTATTGAAGAACAACAGGTTTGCACAATGAATCCTAGTTATGCTTACTTTGTCATGGCACTATTGATTTATAGAATCATCAATATTCTAGGCCTATATTCATTGTGACTTTTTGTTCATAGAGTTAACTTTATATTGTAACTTGAAGCTATATCTTAGCTTCATATAGTTTTGAGGTCAAATATAACTCCTTGAACACATTTGAGTGTTTGGGTAATAATTAATTTATATCTAGTTAAAACCCATTCATCTCATTCCCTTAGACACGTTAGTACTATTTTGTGTCGAGGTTTGTGGTCGTTTATACCAATATATGTGTGTGAGGTTTTCATTGGTGTATTTTACATTTGTCATATATGGTATTATTATTTTTTAGTCTTTGCAGTTTGCATTTAGTCCATGTTTTCCATATGCTTTATCTTTGGATTTTATTTTGCATATTATATGATCATATTAGTATCTCTCAATATATTCATTGAAATTGCTTTTTAAAATATTGGTATTTTCAAATTGATATCATATTTCATTCTTTATTCATATTGGTATCTTTCTATATTGATGTTGATATTGTTTGATCATTATGTGGTTATTTGTGCTTGAGTTGTGATGTTGTGTGTTACTTTAACCTTACACTGTTGTGTGATTTTATTCCCTCCTCCCTATTTCTCTTGGTATCATACATTCATACATTTAGGGGGAGATTTAGTTTGGGGGGAATAATAATATATACATTCTTGTTTTGTCTATTCTTGAACAAAAACGGGGAGAAATGATATTGTTCCTTTCATGATTATGATATTTTTATCTTAAGGGGAGACATCTTACTTAAGTTAAGATTGTTTTAGACATTGTTATATATTTATTGCGAATTGATACTTGTTATTTTCTGTTTGTATTTGATGGTGTGTTTAAGTTTGCAAGTTCACAACATGCAGCAAAGTTTTCAAACAAAGAAAACCCACATTTCATTTTTGGGATTAGGGATTGAGTATTTTTAGAGAAGTTGACAACCTATAGGATTTTTTTTTTGTTTTGTCCCAAAATAGCCAAAGGGGGAGATTTTCAAGGACCAATTTCCAATCGAGTCAATCTATTTGTAATTGGATTAATTTTGAACAAAAAATATGAGTCATAGGTTAGTTTTTATGTTGTCGATCTCATATGACTATGGCGTGTTTGATAAAGATGTAGCGGCCAAGAATTAAAGATGGATACATCTTGTCATTCTTATTGTGCCACGTTTGTCTTCACGTTTATCGAGGATCTTGCATGTATGAAGGCATTGTTAATATGATCCTTGAAAATTTTATAAAGGTATTTATTTTAAATCAAAAAATCATTTGGAAATGTCTTTAAATTATTTTTTGAAGAAAATATTTTTTTGGTTTTAATCTGGTTAGAGCGAGTTGTGACCTGGTTAGAACGAAATGGAGATCTCATTCGAACGAAATTGGAATTCATTATAATGAAATTAGAATCTCGTTCGAACATTCATCTAATGAACAACAAATGAGGGCTCTCTGTTTGACATAGGAATTCTCGTTAGAAGGTCATTAGAAGTTCGTTAGAACGGAAAATGGTTCTCGTTCGAACGATCGTGTCTTGTTTGTTCGGACCATCCCTTCCCTTATGGGACTGCATTCTCATCAACCTGTAGAAGTGGCTTATTTGTATAACTCATTTCTCATAGATAAGTTACTTTCAAAAGTAAAGGAGGAGTTTATTTGATGTTACATGGAAGAGATTAATAAGAAGGCTTGAAAGATCATGTCTGGAAGAATCGGAGAAGCTCAAGAAAGAACTGAAGTAGCTCAAGATCAAGGTTCCTAAAGAAAATGCTCCCGAGAATACAAAGAATGAATCAACTCCACACGATTAAGCACATTGAAAAATATCTCACTCAAGGGACCATGTTGCGAGCAACCACCAGTTTGCATGCCTAGAAGTGATCATGAGCTATAAAAAGATGCTACTCGAAAAGTATTTTCTGAAAATAAAACAATATTCCTTTTACACATGATCCCATGATGATAGAATTTATATAATGTATTGGGTAGTTCAATCAACATGCTTTATTAAAATAATACTTTTGTCTATGTTTAGAGACAAGAGTATACCACACTTAAGAATTTTGTCCCTCGTTACATGACTGATGGTGGTTTACTAGAGGAAGCAACCAAAAAGAGGAAAGGGGTCCAATGTCGACCAAATTAAGACTGAGACTATATATTCTACTTCATTCCATTAAATATGGACACAATATTGATAGAAAAAAATATAGCATCACTCAGACAAAGACCATACACGGAGAGAAGAGAGATTTCGAAACAAACTTAAATAGAATTGAAGAGATTCCTAAAGAGTTTAAACATTGTCAACACTTAAAGAGGAGAAGTTTTTTTTATATTCAGCATTTATAAAAATTGATTTCCATGTAAGTGAAATAAAACTCTAGTTATTATGGACATAGCCTAAGTTGGGTGAACCACATAATCTATTGTGTTCCTTATAGTTGATTTCCTCTCTTAAGCATTTTTTCACTTCATTATTGACTTTGTTTATCATTGCTCTTTCAAAGAATATTTTTATATTACCATCAATAAGGGTTATGCCTTAGTTTACCATAAATAACTAGGTGATAAGAGAAATTATCGCTTCTTCTCATTACCCAAAAAGAAGTTCTCTCTTACACAGCTTTTTCTCTAGTAACCTGGGAACAACAAAATCATTAGTTGGGTGGTGTCTCTCTAAACCAGCTAACGTGTCATCTATAATAATAGGTTTGGATTAAATCCTAGAAATAACATTAGATACTAAGGTAGATACGAGGGAGGACTCACATGCTTAGAGGAATCCTTGGTGCCTTTGGTTTTTTGGTAGCCTGCGAGATAACTTCTCCTTTTAAGGAACATGTTGTCGATAAATCTTTACTTTTAGTTCTAGTAGCCGTTGTGTAACCTTTCTTTTTGGGATCTTGAGGAACCTCTCCAGTTGGATCCAAAGGAGGAAACTCTTTTAGAAAAAAAAAATTCTTACTCAACTCAAACTCCATATAAATAGTGGAAATATTTTTTAGACTGAACTCCAACGGGTCATATCTTTCCACCATAGGATATCTGGGCTATGATTGAACAAAATCCTTGAAAATTCTGAGGTGCATTGGACAATAATTGCAGGACCATACCAAATATGCATCACACCCTCTCTCTTGATCTTATGAATTACCATTTGGTCATGATTGTCTATGCATAGAACCACCACATTATGGCGGGTAAAGTATTGGTAGGTCTAGTAAAAAGACTCATCTATCCTACTACTATTATAAATTGACTGGGGGATGCCTAGGTCATAGCTAAATTTCCTTACACACAGATGAGGGTTGTAGACCTCACTCTCGACAGCCCACTCTGTAAATATGGGAAGATGACTTAGGGTGATTAAAATCACCATAGCCCAAGATGGATCATCCTCAATAGTTTATACCCCCTAAAGGATCTGAACTATGTAAGCTTCATCTTTAAATAAAGACCAGGTTTGATCATTTGTCCCCTAGAATAAGGACGATGATAAAGCTTCTATAATCATAAACTAATGGAAAAAATGTGTTCTATCTTTGCTTTTTATTCCAATGCATTATGCATAAAATTTTGAGAGGGAAAAGGCTAACCGGTTATTCTTTTGGAGTGAGATTCGGGAACTTGGCACAAAGGAACCCCATCAAAATAATAGTGTTTTCAAAACTAGATATGTCATGATGTCCAATGGAGAACTTCATGTCAGAATGTGTTTTATCTAGGCAAGTATATATAGATCCAAGGAAGAGCAGTAATGGGAATATTGACTCCACGATTCAACCTGATAGAGATATTTACCAAGTTACGTGCTTGATCATTAAGGGTGACAAGAATAAAAAAGCAAGAAATCAATCTTAAGATATAATTTTCTAACTTTTAAAGTTTCAATGACCAAAACCAAAAGGTTCATATGATACCCTATTGTTTATGTTCCATGGTTGCTTCACACATGGCTTCTAAAAGTGCTTAACTGGACCAAAGTGGCCTTGTTGGACTAACCAACATACTCACTAACTACCATGTCTAATTCAGTTCATCCTTAAAATCATTTTCATCTAGAGGTGTGTCGTCATATGGAAGAGGAACACGAGTATCTAAACCCATCACCTCATATACATCCTCTATGGTGATAGTAAAATCACTTTGGCATTCCATAAAAGAGTGAGAAATCACACTCCATCTAGATATTAGCAATTGAATATCTGAATTTTTCTTTGATAAGGTAAAGTACCCAAACTAGAGGGCATCACAGGCTGAAAGCGTAAGTAACCCCGGATGATGATTTTCTCAATTAAAATCAAAGTTAATAATTTCCTTTTAATGTAAAACACGAGATGATGCGGAAGCGTATATAAGTGATGTTTCAACAAATAAACAAAGTCCTAGAATTTGCCTAAGTCATAATTTTCAATTATCCAAGGTTAGGCGAAACCAATTTTAGCAAATGACTTGAATAAACCAAATTTACCCAATATTTAATTTAGTCCCAAATTAAATGGGTGTGATAATTAAACCAAATTTTATCTTGAATTTATTCTAAGCATGCGTTCTAAATTATGATGCAAGATAAAATAAACAATATCACACTACGCCGAGATGTACGAGGAAAAACCCAAGACGGGAAACAACCTCGGACGGCCCTAGCCACAAGTCCACTAGATATGGAATTACAATTACAAGACAGATAGACTTACAACGACTGACTCGATCCTTTTCAAGCCTCGATGCTTCTTCTCGTACAAACCTCTTCCTAGCGAACAACCTCGGAACACCACCGCGGTCTCGGAATCCACCGATGGGACTTTATATGGTCACCGTCACCCAAGCATGGAGCCTTTCTCCAAGTGGGTAGAATCTTCAACAAAAAGTCTTCTTCTTTGATGGATGTAGAAGCAAACCAAAAATTCTCTTCTTGAATTCGGTAGAGATAAACCGGTGCCAAAACTCCAAGTAAAGATATGTATATAGAACTTGGATAAACAACTATTGGGTGTAAACACTAGAGTGTGTAGGATTTTTCATTAAAGAATAACACTCAAAACTTGATCTTTTTCTTTAAACAAATTTTCTATAAAAACACTCTCTAGGAGTTTGTATGGTATGAAAAAGATGCCCCTTCAAAAATGATTCCCGTCCTTAATAAAGACTTAAAAAACCAGTTAAGAAACAAGTGGGGAAATGGGGTGAAAACTGCCAAAAACTGCTCAAAACTGCTCCCGCCTGGCATCTCGTTCGAACAACTTGACTCTCATTCGAACGAGACTTCTAACGAGCAACCAGACTGGGCTAGTTAAAAACTCGTTAGATACCTCGTTAGAATGAACAAACTCGTTCGAACGACATATCGAACGACTGACCAGTTTAGGATCGTTGGCAAACTCGTTCGAACGAAACCTGGTTCGAACGAAAAAACTCGTTCGAACGACATATCAAACGACTGACCAGATTAGGTTCGTTGGCAGTCTCGTTTGAACGAAACCTGGTTCGAACAAAAAACTCGTTCGAACGAGACTTCGAACGACTTCCAGAAATTTTTCTAAAATTTAATTTTTGGCCCAGAAACTTTATGTACTTTATTTTAAAGTTTCAATTAAATTATTCTGAAAGTAAAACATGGTTTTTATTAAACCTAAAACCCAATAAATATTGTTCCAAGCTCCTATATAAATATAATTACATTCATACCTTGGGAGCATGGAACCTTAGTTGATGACGTAGAAACGAGGCACGCAAACCGGCATTTTGATGAAGCTTTAAATTCTTTGCCGCTACGTCTTCAATACATACTTCATAGGCTTGAGAATATTACAATTAAATACTATCCTATGAATAAATGTTTTTGTCCAGAATTGAGCCAAAACTACATATGGACTCAATTGGAAATTTGTGTCCTTACACAGGCCAGACCAACCTGGAGAAGAGTATCATTGTATTTTTGCTAGACGAAGTTTGACCAATCTGCAAAACAATCTAGGGAACATGATGCTCCCTCAAAGTTAACATTTGATTAGGGGAATTACCAATGATCTAACCTAAACATCAACAAACCAAAAGAAGATAGTTACCCCTTGAGTGTTATTTTGGAGTTTCCAATCCATTAATAAAGGCTCATGTTTGCCTTTCACAATTAGAGGAAATACTTTGACTTGAGTCCAAAATTCACCATTATCCCCAATGAATGGATCATGGCGATAAAGTCATATAGAGCCTCACATTCCACCATTAATGATGCAATAAGCTTGATGGAGATCTTCATAGTCTTACATGAATAGGCCATAAGGATTTTAGGGGAATTCTAACGATGGTAATGCACTGAAAGTTGTATAAAAATTGTGTCAGCAGAAAATGATCGGTGAAAAAGAGTTTAAATATGATTTTGGGGAAAGTTTGAAGCAACAAAGATGACTTTCTCTCTAAAACATTTAAAACCTCTTAGTTATTTAATGGGAACAGTATCCTTCATTATCAATACCATGGCTTTGTATGCATCCATGAAGATGGTGTCAATTTAACTCCAAGTATTAATGTGTAGTATGTGTGTCTCTGCATTCCTCTTAATCATGGTGACTAATAATGGTTATCAGGATGTAAGTGGATCATAGTGATGTCATCTTTTAGAAAGATCATGTTGGCATCTCTAACCAAGTACTACTCGGAAGTCGATCTGTTAAAATTCTCTTAAATGCTCCTTACGGGAAGTGAAAGAAGTTCCCCACCTATAAATCCTCATGATATGGTCTAGACATCAATTAAATTTCTAATTATTTTCCTTTAGCTTTATATTGATCTTTTTGTACCTTGGTTTCAAACTACATTATGTAGCATCTTTTGTTCACCTCCTTTTATAAAATATTTGATGTGAAAACATTTTTTTTATGGTTTGGTCATTGTTTTATGCCGCAACAAGACTTAGATATACAGGGTTCTTCATGGGTCGTATTTTAGGTTTTAGTTTCTACATTTCTATTATTGAGAATACCACTTTAATGGACATAATAAGAGGAACTAATTTCTTGGCCTAAGGAATTCCTCTCTTATTTCCTTTTTCCTTTTAGGGTATGCTTTCTTAAGAGGTGTCCCAAGAGATATAACGTGTATTTCCACTTCTCTTTAAAGGTTAAGGGAAGTAAGAAATTCATGCATTCTTATTGATATTGAGACTTCTTCGTTCATTTACTTTTGAGGTCTCTCAAAAAGCTCAATCATTGATAAGGGTGTTCTATTACTAAAATATATTAGCAAATACTTTAAGGTGAGACCTAAAATGGAAAGTCTTACCACATATTATATCATTGAGGTTATCTTTATATGGGTATTCAAGGTTGAACTTATAGTCATACTCCCATAGGGTATTTTTAAACATTTTCCTGCACTTTAGAAAGGAAGTATATCATTTGCACATATTTTGGGCCTTAGTGAAGTGGCCCACACATGTCTTAAACACCTTCGCAAAATTTTTATGGTTTCTAGCTTAATTTTGGGAAAATAGCGTCTAGTCATTCCCCTTAACATATCAAGGAAAGTTTTTTAAAACACCTCGTCTAGTGTGTCCTAAAGTAGTATAAGGGATATGTATGTATTAAGATAATCTATGTGATATTTATCTCATTAAAATTTCAATGGTGGGCATATTCTAATTCTAAAGAAAAGCACACTGTTTCACTTCATTAGAGAAATGAGAGAAATTCTTCTTTATGGATAAATCGATCGAGTTGGGGGTGTTATGTTGAGGTTGGTTAAGAAATTTACCTAACTGATCTTCAATTTTATTTATCTCGTCATCCCAAGGCTTAACCACTGTATAAACTTCATGAGAGTTCCTTTAAGAAGAGGCTTTATCTGGATGGAATACCTTCTCAAGATATTTAGTGGAGTAGACATCTTGTTCATCATGCCTTTCCCCTACTTCTTCTTGATTATGGTCCTCGTTGTAAGTTTCATATATATACAACAACTTCATGTACTTTCATGGCTTGTTGGATCTTGGCTATAATGGCAACTAACTATTATGAGAGATCTTTTTTATGATCCTCAATTTTATTCATGTTTTTAGACTACTAGGTGTCGATAATTACATCCATTTCTGAGCAAGAGAGATTTGGTAGAGACGAATTTAGAGAAAAATTGTTCCCAAAAATGGTACTAAACTGATTGTCTCAAAATTAATTGAAACCTCAACCTTTCCATCTTATCCTGCTAGCAAGAGGGCAAGATATGTGTCTATGTTATTAGTAGTAATAGTTATGAGAAAGAATATAGAGTGGTTTGGTACCTCTACTAAGGCACTAGGAGGGTGTTTCTCACTTGTATATTCGTAAAATAATGAATCATATAAATTGTGACACCTTGTAAAATCCATAATTAGGTTGATCAATTTTAAATACAAATAGTATGAGAGTCAAACAATTACTAACATTGTAAGCATCATCGAGATAAACAATAAAAATGTTAAATATAATAATGATAAATAAATAAAACATCTCAGATACCATCTCGCCACAATGTAATAAAATCCAACCACTTGAATAATACGATAAACCACAATGAACCAATATCCAACTCTGAATTAGAAACCAACTCCAATATAAATAAATCTTGCACAATCTCTGACTCAAAAATATTGAATAAATAACATATAATGTCTAAATAACTTAGAATAAAAGGGTAATGATAAGTAAATGAGCTACATAGTCCACACATATATTCTAGGATGTGGTAAATGAAACCATTGTTAAAGATACTCCTCCAATGAGTAGCTCAAGTTTGTGATGGTGACTATGGCCTAAGGCTTGAAAACATAGTTCCACGGAGAGGATTAAACCAATCAAGACTACAATGTGTAAAAATATCAATACATTTGGATCATAACAACAAAAATATATATTCTTTCAATATTTAGTTAATATAAGTTATCATAGTCCAAACAACCTATAAACATGCTATAATAATCCCATTTCTGAATATGCCATCATTTAATTAAGTATTCTAGTAATTTGACATTTTCGAGTCATATTTCCATACATTTATAGTGTACAATACTTTAGCATTCCCAAGTCATATTTTTGTATAATCATCTTTACTATAATGAACACAACATGTAAACTAATAAAAAACCACACAATTTAGAATCCATGTCAGTACACCCAACCAACATTCAATCATATATGGCCATAAGTTACTCGTATCCAATCATAAAAGGAAATACACTCCCCCAAAATATAAAGTACGAAGACCTGCACCTCTACCTCTGGGGATCACTCGTGCCACTACTAGTTATAGTAATAGGGCATCCAACCCTATAACCTAAAAACCATAACAAAGGAAATCATGATTCCATCACACCAAATGTATGGCTCCATACCCATTGTTATATAAGATGATCAAGCCCCAATGTCCCAAAATGAGATACACTGCCTCAGCACATAGGATTGGGGTAATAAGGCATAGGTAAAACCCACAATCTCATAGGGATACTACGTGCATCCACGTTGTACATGCCCCATTAAATCCCAACTAGTAGGTTATGCAAGTGCACACACCGACTAAGTATATTCAAATCATCCAAATAAATCAGCATCAAATACTACTCAATGGGTTATGAAGATAATCTTGTGTATTTATGATTTACACACCCGTTTACCATTAACTTTCTATGTATATTTTAATCCTCCTGAATTGGATTGATCTGCCACCAGGTTGGATCGATTCACTATCCAGATCGATCCGAGCATTGGCTAGATCGATTCGACGGGTCTATAAGTCAAAATTCATCCACAAGTTTATCCACGGCGGTTGAAAACCAATCCAACTCAACCTAAAACCTATAATTAACAACAAAAGTTCATCCTCTAATCATATATACTACATGTTTATGATTAAAACATGTTTCAAAAGATTTTAATACATTTAAAGGTTCAATTTCAAAATTTACAAAACTAAACCTAACTTCATCTTCTTCATATGAATGGAAGGAATTAACCTATAAATTCAAATCAATTTATACAAATAACTTAGGTATTTTAAAGATTAGAACATATATAATTTAGATCTAATGTTTTTAATAACAGATTATAAGGTTACATATATCAATCTGTACGTCCAAGTAACTAATTACATGAGTTCATCAACTAATTAACTGGTGTTCTTGGTTAAATTAAATATAATTAAGAAATTAATTTTAATTTTGAACTAATTTAGATAATTTAATTATATTAACCAATATCAATACATGACTATCATTATAACACAATTCTAAGGGTATTTTACATTATGTAAACTTGCCTGATGGTGATTGTATGAATCAACCCCTAATTACAAGAGCTAAGGTTCCCTATTTTTCCTCATTAGAGGCTTTAACTTGTCTCATGTGCATTATGTTATTTAGGTTAGACTAATTAGCTTATATTATTAGTAAAATTTGTAATTAGTCTTAGACCTAAATTTACCTCAACACAAAAGGCCCTAAATTGTCTTAAACTTGGCCTGACACATATACTAACCCAGTGGACCATTTCCCCTCTATTTTTAACTCAATCTGGTCATTCTAAACAAGCCACGAACCTACTCAAAATTTACCATTTTTTCGAAAGTCAAATTATTATTTAAATTTATTAATTAGCCCATGCATATCGCTTATTATTAAATCATAATCATTAATTTATTAATTTTTACTCGGTATTATAAGAACCTACTTTACTATCGATAGGACCCAATGTGGAGGCAATAATCCAAATGATAAAACCCCTTACACTTAACCTCGTGAACGTTTTATAGCCTCCCGTAATACTAAGTCACCAAATTATTTATCTTAATAAATTACTATGAGTTACCCAATTACCACAATAATATAAATCTAAGCAACGTACAATTAAACTACGCAACACGACATGTGGAACTAGTAAATCTACCCAAAAAAATACCAAATGTCATATGAAATATTCGATTATCATGCAACTAAAATTCATTAAAAATAATATAAAATCCATAAAAATATGGGGTGTTACACAAACATAACCAACCTTAGGCTTTGGGTAGGGTAGAATGAGGTAGTCTAGGTTCTTTGTAATGGATAAAAAAAACCTTTAAAAAGTAACTAATTGAGCCCTCTAGATTCTTTTGACTCTCTTAAGACTCACAAGACTGAAATGTCTCTAAGGCACATGGGTATAATTCCTAGAATACAATCTAAGAGGATGTGTACCTTTCCCTTTATAAACAATTAATAATAACCCTCTTAGCTCTTAGATTCTCCGAAATCACTTGAATTCGATCTTTAACAATATTTCCTACATATTTTTTCATATAGGCAACCCCTTAGATATGGTTAGAAGTGACTGGAACAACATGGGCAACAATGAAAAGAGGTGGAGTATTAAGGGAAATGTTGTAGTTCATGAGTGTTAGTTGGTGTTAACATTGAATGTGATTAAGACATCATTTTTGGAATCATGGAGAGAGTGTGGGTATGTGAAACAATGACTGTGCTTCTCACCAACCCATCATATTGATTGAGTGTTCTTTGGTTGGTTATTTGCAATTATTATTAACCTTGAGTTAATAGGAATTAGGTGTAGAACGTATCTCGCTCATGGGGGCATGGTCTACTATCTTGTTGAGGCACGTGGTGTATATCTGAGGTTGACTTTTTAATGTGGAGCTTATGTTGTGCATCTATTAAAGTGTTACCAAGACTAAAGTCTTTGATTAAGCTCGCGGTGATGCTCAGAAATCTCTCATTTTCCTTGGAGTAGCATAATCATCCATTTGTTTAGGGTTTAGGGCTCTTGAGGCCATCTTGAGACCTTAGAACTATGATCTAACTTAATTCTAGACCTTATTAATGATGAGTTGTGTATCCTTTAATTGAATGAACCTTTTAGGGAGTTTGATTCGAATGTTAAGGTGTACGATTGAGTGCCTAAGGGCACAATTTATGGTTCGCTCATCATGTTTATAGTTTGGCATATTTTGTTACACTACTACACTATCGTGTACATTCTTAAAAAGCTTTAATCAAATAACAATTAGTGACGAACGTATTAATTGAATAATAAAGAGTTGATATCATCACTACAATCATCGAAGCAACTATATGAGGTGTATTTAGTGTTAACTTATGTTCAGGGGTATTTTAAACATCTTTGAATCCAAAATACTTTTTCGAGTTTTCTTTTAAAACAAAAAACATTTTTTATGCATCTTATTAGAATGAGATCGAGGGTCGTTTAAACAAGTTAGTATAACACATTGGATATCCATTTGAATGAGCTTCAAATATCCATTGTTTCTCTCATTCTGGAAAGTTATTTGATCTCTCATTTTCTAGTCATTCGAATGAGAATGTGAAGTTCATTCGAATGAGGTCTAGTTCATTCAAACAAATCGCCGCATATTTTTTTTGTTGGTTTCAAACCCAATATTTTCAACCTTATCTCTTTGAAATATTCCATCCTATCTAAGAGGTATGAACCTGCACTTTGTTGTAAGACTTTTTTAACCTATTTTGTGATCAAACATTTTAGTTTTTCAATATCCAAACCCTTTGGATATTTATTATCATTTTATCAAATAAATAGAACACATCACTTGTTCAAATCTTTTTGGAGTCCGTTCTTCATTGCTGACTTGAGTAAAGGAGTTTCCTAAGGTTCATCAGTGGATACCAAGGTAAATGGATCTTATAGGGGGGGGGGGTGTTGCGAGATTTTCACCACTTCCTATTATCAGTAAAGAAGGATACAGAAATACGATACTTATTGGTGTCTAAGTGTGTAAGTTTTTATTTGTCATCTATAATACCTTAATTGAAATAGTACTAAAAAGGGTTTTTCCCGGTAGAGTTTTTTCCTCATCTATCGTGTGATTGTTTATTTCTTAGATTTAGAATCAATATCTTGCGTGCTTAGTTTCACCTAATTAATGATAAAAATTTATTAAAATTGAACTTGTTTTGTTTCTGACCTATTTTATGGATTATGCCATTGACCATACATGGACCACTCTGCATGTTTCTCACATTAGTATTAGATCTTGTTTATACAAGTTATTTAGATGAATTCTGGTGGTTATATGGAGTATTCATAAAATAGGTCACCTATGTTTGATGGAACGAATTATGGATATTGGAAAGCTCAGATGAGATCATCTCTAAATTCGATCGACGGGCGCATTTGTCTTGCCATTGAAAAGGGGAGGACTCCTCCTACTGTGACTAAGGAAAATATCATTAGTCTTAATCCAGTCATAAATTGGACTGAACAAGCCTTCAAATTAAGTAATTTTAACTCTCGAGGTTTGAATGCAATTTTAGGTGTTGTCACACTAGACAAATTTCGTCGCATCATGATGTGTACCATGTCTAAAGAAGCTTGGGATATCCTCCAACTCATAAATGAAGGTACCAATATTGTTAAAGCTTCTACGATTAAAAACCTCATCACACAATTTGAGTCTATATGCATGCTTGACATTGAAATTTTTGATGATTTTTATTCTCGTATATCTGATATTGTGATTTCCTATTTTAATTTAGGTGGGAATATTATGTAAATGAGAGTTTTTAAGAAAACTTTGAAGCCTCTCCCATCTCATTTTAATGCAAAAATTACCATCCTTAACTCTTTGGGAATTATAGACACAAATAGGCTAGAAGAACTCATAGATGATCTCCAAACATATGAATTAGACATGTTTATGGAAACCCAAAAGAAATTAAAAAGGAATAGATTTAAAAGAGATATAAAAAAAGAGGAGGTTTTTAACTCCAATTCTAACATTGATGAGGATGATATTGACCTATTTGCTAAAAAAAAATTAAAAATCTCAAATTCAAAAATCAAAGTTCATCCAAATCAGATAATAAAAAATTTGAGAAAAACAAAAATTATAAAACATGTAAGAATTTAAATAAGAGAGATCAAAAGAATGATAGAGGTGAAAATCATAAGAAACGTGAATCGGAGAGGTGCTATGAGTGTGAGGGGAAATGGAATAAATTCCATGAGTTTCCCACTAAGCTTAAGAGGCAAGGTAAAGATAAAGGTGCCCATAATATCAGTTCAAGAGATGGTGATGTTGAGTCCGTGGATTCAGGGGTAACTTGTCGCATGGATGTGACTTCACCACTTTCCAGACTAGTCACACTAGCACTTCAAGTACGTCTCACACCGATAAGGAAGTTTCTAAATATGATAACCTAGACAATGAGTCAAATAATTATATAGAGTTTGCGGGTGGGAATGAGAATTTAAATGATGAAGGAGAACGTGGTCTTTAATCTGCATACTCCGAACATTACATCGAATTAGTAAAAACTAAAAATATAAATATAAATTTGACTCTCAAAGTATTGTCTTTAGAGAATGAGTTGAAAGTTTTGAAAGAGAGTGAGGCCTTGGTGACTCAACTCGAGAGAATAAGAATCTCTTTGAGTGAGAAAATTATTTCAATGGGTAGGGAAAAGACCAACTTGACCATCAAAGTTCTCTAGTCTTACAAGAAATCTGCAAGCATCATTAGAGATTAATGAGAAACTTGAAGCCTAAATTTCCCAACTCGAGAAAGATCTTGAACTAGCTCGGGAGTTCAAAGTAAATTTACAAGAAACATCCAAGAAAGTTGAAAAAATTATAATACCCCATACTTTTATCAATTAATTTTCATGTGCTTGATATTATTAATTCAATTGGGGAAATTAAATGGGATTTAAAATAAATGTTAATTAGCGAGATAAATGGTTAATATTTATTACAATTATTATTTACTTTGAAAAAAAACATTTAAGTCGTTTAATTCAAGATTAAACTATCTAAATGACTCTAAACAGTTTGTTGAAGAAACTCTTTTCTTAAAAAAAATAAACACAAGAGTGTAAAACAGTATGAGCAAGTTATTTAAGGTATAGTTTTACCAGCTTTGAAAAAGAAAACTTAAGGAACTTAAAACAACACAACCTCAAGAAAGGGATGAGAGGAAGAGGAAGTATACAAGTACAATTTTAACGTGGTAAAACCCCACCCAATTGGGGAAACATCCACGGAGGTCTCTACAGCTCAAAAGTATAAATCCACTAAAATAGAGTAACAATTTACAAACTATATAACAATCAAGACACACAAAGAGAGCTAATTCAAAGTTCAAAAATATACCAACTCTTATGGATTTTCTAACTACTCCCAAGGCTCTGATGTTGTTGATGTTCTCTCAGCTTTGTAACTTTACTCCTTTTATCTTTATGTCGACTCAAAAGTCCAAGATCTCAATACCAACACTTTTCAGTGTAGTAGTGTGAAAGTGTAAGTGGTGAAGTGATCTAAATCATATGCATGCAACTCACACACACTTAATTACGGACATGATGCAAAACAGATCACAAATATGTAAATATTTCCAAAATCAGTTTAATCAAAACTATCAAACTTTAAATCATTCAATATATCCACAGATCAAGAGGGAATCTTGCTATAAACACGAGCCAAGATCCTAAACACTTTCTTATTTTGAAAATGTACAAACTATTTCACAAAATGAGAAATATGTGAAAATGTAAATCCCCAATCAAGATCTTAAACTATGTCTGAGTCTGAATGTTCAAAGAAACTGAAATCAGAAACTGTTTTGTTGGTTTTAGGGTTTAAAAACATAAAAGTTGAAAACAACCAACAAAACAATGATTTCTCGAAATAAGAAATAAAAAAAAGAGGTAAACGTGGAGTGTATCACAAAACGTTAATCGCAATTTTCTACGAGAGAAAATGAGATCAAACAGTTGTGATTAAGTTGGAAAAAGGATAAAGGATAAAGGACATAAGAGGAATGATCTTCACAACTCTCGAACTAACACACTCTCAGAAATATTTTTCTGGTGAGATTTGGCCGGAGTTTAGTTTAGGGTTTCCTATTTCTCTCTTCTTTCTCTCTCTCTCTCTCTCTCTCTCTCTCTCTCTCTCTCTCTCTCCTCCCTCTTTATTTTCTCTCAAAAGTGAGGCTGGAAAAAGATTGTAATCGCAACACATAAGGCATGTATTTATACTAAGTCATGGAAGCTATGGAAATTCTAATCAAATGGATGGACAAGATTAATTCTCAGTTGATCAAGGTAAATCTGAAGGCTAACAATGCACCGTAATTATAATGACTCTAATTGGTTTAAACAAAAAAAATAGGCATCGGGTAAGAACGCATGCAGGTCATAGATTAAAACAATCCAACGGTTCACAAACAAACACAGGAATGTGAGGGCAAGGAAACGCATATCCAACTGTTGTTAGGTTAACACGTGTAAGGCTGTGATGGCTTGTAAAACGTGTGTTTTTGAACTTTTAAAAATACAAATTGTACCCACACAACTTTCAAGCATTTTTGGTTTCTACCCAAGATGGTTTTTAACAACTTAAAGAATTTACAAATCATCCCATAAACTTTGTAAAATCCAAATTTTAATTTCAAAAAATTGTTTAAAAAACCTTAGAAATTATTTAAAATATCCCAAAAATTATGAAAATTTTATTTTAAAATGATTTAACTCACACTCCCTCATATTATGAAGAATGCAATCTCATATGCAATACATAAATGATCCTATGTGTGGTGTTGGTGTTCATACCTTTAGACTATTAGAGGAAGTCAAAATGAAGAGTGTGAAGGCTTGTTGGTTTAAAGGGAGTATGGCTCAATTTTGTCACTATTTCCAAACTAGATGAGAACCTATATAATATAGATTGAAGTGAGTCAAAGATATAGAGTGCTTCAATCTCCCCCTTTGGAATAATGAGACAAAATCTCCTTTGAGTCATCTAGGACTCGTAAGGATACAAAAGAATAATAAAAACTTAGTCGTACACAAAAATTCTATCTACCTAATATCCTAGAAAGAGAAAATTACATAACTCAACAAGATATAAACAAATACCCTATCAAAATTCTATTGCAAATGAAAGTACTGATTCCTAAAAATAAGTTAACTAAGATCAAGCTTTTTAGTTGAGGATACACCAAAATGTCCAAGAGGACTCAAATTTCTCCCCCATTTTCTCTCAAATGTACAAAGGGAAAAGAAAATAATTATGGAACAATAAATCAATGGTCTGCTTTAACCATACCAATAGATTTGCATAAAAATTCAAATCGAATAAAGTCTAATGGTTTAGTAAATAGGCCAGCTAGTTGTAATTCAATAGGGAGGTAATTAATTTCTAACTCCTTAGATTCAACTAACTCACGTATGAAATGATATTTAATTTTAATATGTTTGGTATGAGAGTGCGGAACTAGATTTTTAGAAATATTAATCACGCTTTGATTGTCACAATAGAGATGTAACTTATCTTCAGTTATACCGTAATCTTTTAGCATTTGTTTCATCCAAAGTAATTAAGCACAACAACTTCTAGTTGCAATATATTCGGATTCAACAGTAGACAAGGAAGTGCAGTTTTATTTCTTACTACTCCATCCTACCAAATTATTACCAATGTAGTAACACACTACTGAAGTACTCTTACTATCATCGATACAACCGGCCCAATCAGCATCGGTGTAACCTACTACAGTACGATAAGTGTCTTTAGTGTACCAAAGTCCTAAGTTTAGAATGCCTTTAATGTATTTGATAATTATTTTAACGCACAATAGATGACTCTCTTTAGGATTGTTTTGATATCAGGCACACACACACGGACAGAGTACATGATATCAGGATGGGAGGAAGTAAGGTAAAGTAAGCTTCCTATCATACTATGGTACAATGTAGAATCAATTGATTTCCCATTCTCATCTTTAGAAAGCTTGACAGAAGTACTCATAGGAGTCATTACTTCTTTAGCTATTTCTAAGCCAAACTTCTTGACAATCTCTAAAGCGTATTTAGATTGCGATAGAAATAATCCATCTGTATTTTATTTAACTTAGATCCCTAAGAAGAGTAGTAACTCCCCCACAAGTGACATTTGAAATTCTTTATGCATAATGTCCGAGAAGATCTTAACTTTTGAAGGAGAGGTGGATCCAAAAATGATATCATCAACATAAACTTGAGCTATAGTAATATAATTGTCAAAATGTTTGACAAACAAGGTTTGGTCGTTCCCTCCTCTCATAAATGCGTTGTCTAAAAGAAAGGTGGATAGATCCTCATACCAAGCTCTAGGAGCTTATTTTAACCCACAAAGAACTTTTTTAAGATGATAGACATAATTTGCGTGATGAGGGTCAATGAGACCTTTGGGTAGTTCTACATAGGTGTCCTCAATTAAAATTCCGTTACGGATGGCTGACTTAACATCCATTTGATATAAAGTGAAATGCAAATGACAAGATATTTCAAAAAGGAATCGAACAGATTTGAGGCGAGTGACAAGAGTGAAAGTTTCCTCGAAATGTATTCCTTCAATCAGAGAGTATCCCTAGGCAACTAATCTAGCTTTATTCTGAATTATCATCCCAGTTTCTTCAACCTTATTTTTAAAAATCCAACGTGTGCCAATAACCCTTTTATTTTTTGTCCTGGGTACAAGATACCATACATCATGAATGAAAAATTGAAGAAGTTCCTCCTGCATATCACTTATCCATAAAAGTTCCATTCAAGTCTTCATTTACAGTCTTTGGCTCAATAAGATACGCAAAGCATGCAAAATGAGCAATGCTACAAAGTTGAGATCTTGTACGAATAGGCTCAGTAGGATTAACAACTACACTATCTAAAGGATGATCTTTGGAAGCCCAGTTAGGTACTTAAGGGGTCTCAATTGGAAAGGATTCAACTATTTCTGGAGAGTCATAATTTAATGTGTTTTCGAACTCATCCACAATAACTGGTTCTCTCATCTTACTTTCTACAATAGTGTCATTTATAGCCACATTAATGGATTCCATTATGGTTTTGGTACGAAGATTGTAGGCATGGTAGGCTCTACTATTTGGAGAGTATCCTAAGAAAATGGATTTAACTCCTTTGGTTTTGAATTTAGACAGATGTTCTCTGTCCTTACAAACATAACAAGTACTACCAAAGGTTCTAAAGTATTTTAGGTTAGGTTTCTTCCCATACCAAAACTCATAGGATGTTTGTTTGGTATTTTTCCTTAAGTAGCCTCGATTGATTATATGACAGGCGGTGTGAATGGATTCAACCCAAAAATATTTAGGTTGGTTCTTCGCATGAATCATCACACGGGCCATTTCTTGAAGATTGCGATTTTTACGCTCAGCAATTCTATTTTATTGAGGTTTCTTAGGAGCACTAAATTCATGTTTGTAACCATTATAGTCACAATATTCAATGACTCCTGAACCGATGAATTATCCTCCTCTATCACTACGAAATCTATCTACTTGGGAGTCCTTTTTGTTTTCTATACGAACTAGGATCTTCAAAAACTTACGAAATGTTTCTGATTTATGTTTTAAAAAGGTAACTCATGTAAATCGAGTGAAGCCATCAACCATAACAAAGATGTAACTGTTACCGCAAATACTAACAGTACGAGAAGGACCCATTAGGTCCATATGCAAGAGTTCTTGAGGTTTAGTGAATAGAACTTCTTTAACTTTCTTACGGGGAGCCTTAACAATTTTCCCTCCTTGACATGGACCTCAAACAATGTTTGAAATTAGTTTTATCTTAGGAAGACCTCTAACTATCTCTTGGGAGAACAATTTGCTGAGACTATCATAATTAATGTGACCCAACCTATTATGCCATATCTCATTCTCAACCATTCTGGCAATGTTATAAACCTCTGTACTTGGGTTGACTATGTAATAGTTATCTAGAGTACGGACTCCAGTAATAATGCAATCACCCTTTTTATTTAAAATTTTGGAATTGTTCTTTAAAAAAGTGACAGTATGGTTTGAGTCACAAAAATGTGATATACTCAGTAAATTGGTTTTAAGACCTTTTACCAAGAGAACATCTTCATGAACGGGTAATCCTTCTTCATGGAGTATTCCTTTACCAATGATCTGGGTTGATACACTAGCTCCAAATAATATTTTTCCTCTGGAGAAGTTCGTTTTGTTTGAAAGTTTGGAATTATCCCCGGTCATATGTTTGGAACAAACTGAGTCTAAATACCACCCAGTTGTTGTATGCTCAGCTCTAAAAGCACTAATCACAATATTGCATTTTAACTGGGGTAATAGATCATCTTTTCCAATCCGAATTGCTCTAGTTTTCAATTTGCGCTTATTAGCTCATATTTGATAAAACTTGCAAGCTTTTGTCTTTTCTTTAAAATATTTTTATGCATATTTATTAGTATTATAAATAGTTTGAGCAATTGGTTCAGAATATAATCCGGGATCTCTTCTTATTAATGGTATTTTAATATTATCATTTTCCTTCTGTTACGATAGTTAGAATTCTTATCTGACTGTCTAGGAAGGACATAGTCGTTTCGGCATCTCCTAGAATAGTTGAAGTTGTGGTAAATAGGAGAGTTATAGAATGGATTGCATAGATGTTTGGAACAACAACCATCAAGATAATGTCTATAGACATCACAATAGGAGCAGTAAAGATGGCACGTAGAACTCGCAACCTTAGGAAAATTATTATTCAAAGGTTTGTGTAGGTTTTGAGCTCTAGTCTTGTTCCTAGGTGGCACATGGTGAAATATCGAATCTAATTGTCGAATAGGAGGGCACACGTATTTAGTCTTTTGCTCAACATTGTGCTTAGAGTTACTTGATTCACCATTGTCTAACTTTGGTTGTTTTATATCAAACTCATTTTTCAAACTTTGAAGGTCTGGACAATTTCAATAGGTTTGTTTCCACTAGACACAAACTTTATAGTTTCAACATTTTTAGTTTGGGTCTTAGAGTTGGGATAAAATCCTATTCCAGTTTTGTCATCAGAATTAGTTTTACTTTCATCAACACAATCTTCAAAACATTTTGAATTATTTTCAAATTTTCCAAACTTTTTTAAGATTGTGGATGTCTTTTCTTTTGTTTATTCTAATTCTAAGAACGTTCCTTTGTATTTCTTTTCCAGAATTTCATTTGAGTTAGATAACTCTTTCAATTTGTGTTCAAAAATTTTTGTTTCATTCTCATGAGTTAGACATTGAGTAGTATACTCTTCAGCATTCTGTTTGATCATCTAACTTAGGGTTTTTATCTTCTAGGTAAGATCCTTGACAATATTTTCAAGCCTAGTGCTTTTCTTGAGAGTTTTTGTGTACAGTGTGTGAATGTCAGGAAGGTCATCATTTTTGAAGTCACTAAGTCTGCAGTGTCCCCTAGCAGTTCATTTTTAGGACTCACACACCCATTGACATCAACAATTGAGCATTCCCTTTGACTCACACATACAGTGTTTGAAGCAATATCAACATTCTCAATCAATAAGGCAGATAAACCAGTAGGCGTAGTATCAGTTAACATAGCCTGATCAGATTCCTCATCATCAGTGTAGATTAACTTAGCAAAGAATGACATACAAGGGTCAAATGTCTTAGATGACTCAGGTTCATCATTTTCAAGGTTACTTGAGTCATCCGAAGTCTTTCTTAAATGAGGCCTATGATTCGTATCTAATATTGCATATTTCCGCCCTATATCTTTACGCATTCTAGCATTTTTACGGTCCTAAATGCCTATATTTTTGCTCATTAACCATACAACGTCGTATTTGGATATATACATGCTTTGTAGGGGATAATTAGGCTTTTTTAGCTATTGGAACACTAAAAGTGAGGATCCGTTGCATTTTGGAGAAGTTCTATTGTTGGACACTACTTCAAGGGAATTTTAGTCAATTCACATTTCATCACCAGCTCATGGGAATTCCACGTATGTGTAGTTCTTTGAGTTATCATCATGTGGCCATAAACGACGAGTCGTTTAGATTCCGGATGGTGGATTTATGGCAATTTCGTTTGCACACCTTTCCCCCCCTCTTCCTGGACCAAGAAGGCCAAGAAATAGAGTGTCAGTCGATTGGCCTTGGGACCCCGATCGATCGCGGTTTGATATTTTTCCTTGCAGAGGAGGCAGGATGTTTTTCCTTTCTTGATCGATCGATCCTACCAGATATTTGACAATTTGTTCCTTTTCTTTTCTTTTTCTTTTATTTCTTTTTCCCCTTACTATATAAACCAATTTTGGTTTCTATTTAATTATCTTACATTTTACATTAGGTTTAGGGTTTGTAAGGAGATTTGGCCCTTCTCCATTTCCTTTGGGTACTTTACCCATTTTTATGTATGTAAGCTTCATTTTATTTGTCTCTTTCATTTGTTTAATGCTTTCTTTACTTTCTTCCTTTCATTTCCATGCCTACTTAATATTTATTTCTTGTTATTTATTGGTTTTATAGTTAGGTTTACTTGCTTTCTTTTAATATATGTCATTTACCATGCTTTCTAGCTAAATGAGTCTAGGTTGTGTTGGATTGAACTCACCTAGGGTTGACATATTACTTTGCTTTGGTGATGGAGTTTACGGGTTTATTTCGAGTGTGTTGTCCTAGTTATTATACCTAGGAGATTTGATGAGGTATATCATGTATGCTCCGTTCTTACGACCTTTTGTGAGTAATTTTTGGGGTATTTGTTGACGCCAAAATCTTATTAGACTTTTATGCGAATTTAGGAGTGTGACAACTCTTGATTTAATTAACTGTCGAAACGAGACGCAATCTTAATAACTCGTGAACCTATGTAACTATTTTATACTAATTAACTCGGGGTGAGGTATATCCGACGCAACCTCTAGTTTTTATTCTCTTTGTTAATTTGGTTTAAATACACTCGCCTAGTTTAATCTTTTCCTTTTGTTATCTTTTCGTTTTTGTTTATAATTATCTTTTACACTTTTATTTTAGAAGTATTAAACCAATTAAATTCTAGCAACTTGTCTTTGTGGATTCGATACTCGGAAAGGCCGTTATACTCCCTTAAAAGAGTGTAGTCACAGTTTAGGTTTTTGTATAGAGTTGGTGAGCTGAACATAACACGATCGGCGCTCAAGTGACGCTCGCGCCACGGCGAAACTCGGCCTATCAAATGGAGGCGTTGCCGGGGACTTGCTGTTTTAGAATTTATTTGATTTAGTATTTCGTAGTATTTTCTTTCTATTTGTATTTTTTGCTTAAGATTTTTGTAGAACTTCTACATTTTAGCGTTAAGAAACGCTTGAATTTTTCGCGCGCGCATATCTTTGTGGAATTCACCACTTCGAGCCATCTTTGGGGTAAGTATGTCTTATTCCAATCCTTTCGGTAATCATTATGATAATTCTCAAAATGCCATAAACCTGTGACTTTTGGTCAATACTTGGAGTCCCAAAAAATTACAAATTCAAAAATGTCTTTGGGAGAGTAGTATAAAAGTCAAGCTTTGGAGTGCATGTATTTTGAGGAGGATGATAACGATTTTGGGCCTCTAATTTCTTATAATAGGAATTTTGAAACAAATTGCAATAGCTTTCAAAATTCTTATAATAATGAGTTTAAGTATAGTTACGATTACGGTTTCCAAACTTCTCATTTCCAAGAATCCGCTCCTCGACCTATGACTTTCGGTGAGGGATTGCTCATGATTGATAATGAGAAACTTGAAAACCGTTATCGGGAAGAAAAATGTTTGTGGGAGCCTGAATTGGATTTATTATTTGAAACCGATGATGATTTTTCTTCCGAGACTTTTGAAGTCGAGGAATATTTTGAACCAAATGAGGTTTTCGTGCCTACTTTGGAACAAACCATTGTTGACTTTGCCCATAGCATAATAGATGTTGAAAGTGAGGATGAAATGGAAGTAATATCCATTTGCAATGAAATGATTTCTTCTTTGGTCCCCAAAGAAGAACATTTCATTGAAAATGATCTTATTTCCTTTGAAACTCAATCATTAAACGATGATGACTCATCTCTTGAGTTTGAATTTCTTTCCTCCCCATTTCATTCTCCGTTATCACACCGTCACAAGTACTCGATGAATCGGTTTCAAACTTTAATGTGTTAAACCTTTTCATCGATGATGAGTACTTGCCCGAGTCACCTTCCATGAAGGCATCTTTTCCCTCATGTGCGCCACCTCCCATTCCAATTTCAAAATCCTTTGGAGGATATTCTGCTTTTCTCGGTTCCCACATATTTTTGTCACCTATTCAATCCAAATCCCCCATCGTCCCTCCAAAAGTTTTAATTGGCGATGGTTCATTTCTTTCACCTTACACATGCCTTCCGTTGTTCAAACAGAATTCATATTTTTCGAAAGGCATGCTTGAAAGTGAGGGTACACTGGTCACCCTCCAAAGTCAAATCATTTTCGTGGTGGACCCTCAACTATTTAGACTTCTAGTTTATAGTTAGTGTGAAGCCTAAATAGTAGGTTGTATATACTTAGCTTTTTATTCTTTCTTTCTTTTCATCTTTTCTTTCCTTTTTAATTTAGTCTAGTGTAATTAGTTAAAAAATTTATTCTTTCTTTTTGTTATGCTTTGGTACTAACATGTTTTGTAGAATCATTGGACTTATACTTTCAATAGATCTCTCCATTGTGGGTAATATCATTCTTTTCCTCTCTTTAACTTGGTTTTAATTCACATTGAGGATAATGTCAGGTTTTAAGTTAGGGGGTGTGGGATATTCTACCCATTAATTGGTAGTTTTTTTTTTTTGATTACATGTTAGTTACTAAGTATGATTTCTTAGAAAATTTTGAAAATTTTCAAAAAGATTTACTTTCTTTTTTATCCTTCATTGGGCATTTTGCCTTTGTTTCCGATGATAAATTTAAATAATTGCCCGATCCAATAGACAACTCAGCGATGCATGTTCTCAATTTTAGAAGTTATTAGACTTTATTCCTAATTATTGATATTATGAATAACTTCATGAATTAAACTTTAATCCCATGAGCACATGCAGTTTTCTTGCTTTATTGATTTGGTTTAAGATTTTTATAACTCGGTAATCTTTTGTTGCATTGTATATACTTACACCGAGTAAGCTTTGTACCTTTCATCATTTGTGAGTGTTATACACTTCTCTTTCCTTTTTGAAAACGTTACAGTCGTTGGTAATCTCTATATTCTTTCATTGATAGTTCATTAATTGAGTTCATTCTTCAAATGTATTACTTGAGCATGACTTTCAAAGTTTGTTTTGACTCGAGAATTGTGTAAACTTTATGAAATGATCATAGGCAATCTCTGTTATGTCACCCATATTAGCCTTTACCTTACCTTATCTGTTTACCCTCGTCAACCCCTTTGAGCCTTAATATAACCTTTATTTTCATTAACCAAAAATCCCATAACCAACTCCATATTGGAGTTATAAACCATTCATATTACCTTCCCTGCCTTTGTTTGGAATGTTACTTGGGATTGAATGATGTTGTGTACTGTGGTTGCAATTTAGGCATGTGAGAGTGAGAAAAGTAAAGAAAAGAAAGTGTAGTGAAAAAGAAAAAGGAAAAGCAGAAAACAAAATAAAAAGTGAGAAAAATAAGAAAAGAAAAGAAAGAGAAATTTGTATATGTTGTGTATAGTGTTAAATAAGATTTGATTACTCTCCCCATTTGTATATCTAATACCTTTTATGGAAGTTGTTGAAAATTGTTACTAAAGCCCTTTAATACAAGATTAAACTATTTAAGTAACTCCGAACAGTTTTTTTAAGAAACTCTTTTTTAGAAATCAAATCAGTTTAATCACAAGATGTGTTCAAGACTTTTTAACAAGTTTGAAAAACAAAACTAATAGTTTTAAATCAGCACACTAATCAGAATGAGATGAGAAGATGTAGAAAGATTAATGACAAGATATTTTTAACGTGGTAAAACCTCAACCAACTGAGCAAACATCCACAACTCCCTCTACGGAGTAAAAAGAAAAATCCACTAAAACAAATATAACACTTACAAACTATATAACACACATGCACACAAATCAGACCTATAAAGTTTAGGAATGTACCCACTTGTGTCCTTATAACTTTTCTGCAGTTCTGATTGTTCATGTTGTTCTCCCAGTTTGCTAACTTCACTTTGTTCCAGTCTTTACGTCGACTCTTGTTTCAAGATCTTATTACCAACACTTCCAGTGTTGTAGTGTGTAAGTGTTTGTGATGGTGATATAACACATGCATGCACACACACACACGCTTATTTTTACAAACTGTCCTAGAAAATTACAAATCAGATCTATATCTTGTGATTTTCAGTTTCTCTCTTCTTAGGAAACTTTGAACCTTATTTAAACTTTAAGATTAACCTAGAATCCACAGCTATCTTGCTCAGAAGACATATCAGGATCTTAATCAATCGCAGGGTTCTGAAAATATTTTTGAGATTGAAAACCACCAAGTGCGATTCCAACTAGGTCAAAGGTCTTGTTTCAAAATAACTGGAAACAAAAAATGTTATTGTTGATTTTGAGTATGAAAACATTTACAGAAAAGAATTAACAAAAGTTTTCTCAAGATGAGAAACTATAAATGCAGATCTATGTGAAATATAACATAAACTGTTCACATCTATGATTTCTATGAATAAGAATCACAGATCGAAACTTAATGTTTAAGTTGAAAACAAGATCTTAAAACAAAGAGGTTATAGCACGAAACAACTTAACAAACCAACTCTCATACTCTCAAACACTCAAGGTTGTGTTTGGTATATAACTAGTTTTGAAAGAGGTTAGAGTTTGAAAGGTGTTTTGGACGATTTAGGGTTAGGGTTTCTAACTCTCTATCTCTCTCTGGTTTCTCTATCTTTTTTCTCTTCTCTCTCTACTCTCTTCTCACTCTAGAAATGATGAAGTGGCAAAAGCTTTTCAAATGCTGAGGGTAAAGCTCCTTATATAGGGGGCTGATAAGGTTCGAGAACGAGCTTCAAAATCAAGGGCTATGATCTAGTCTTCGACGGTTGACTTTGATCCAACGATATAAGAGAAGCGGTGGATTAAAACGCTTTTGGCTTAAGAGAGGTTCACAGGGATTAAGCCAGAACACGTGCAGATAGTTGATTAAAACAATCCAAGGGCAGGAAATGAGCAAGGCTTATGTCTCTCAGAAGAAACACAAAACGGATCGATATCTGGCTGAGAGGTGTAAGGCTGAGATTAAGGGTGAAACGCGTGTTTTGAAAATAATTACAAAAACATCTTGAAGTCTCTAGCGCTTTCGGTTTCTACCCCAGTGAACTTCCAGCGATAAAATTACCAATTCAAAATTACAGATTGACCCCAAAGACTTTTAAAACGAATTTTAATTTAAAAAAGTTTTTTTAAAAATTCCCAATAAATTATTAAAATTCAAATTAAGGTAAATTAATACACCCAATACACACATAACCAATTATATGCAATATGCAATGTATAAATGCAATACTAATATGTGTGAGTGTTGGTAAATATACCTTAGATCAAGAGGAATAAAATGTAGAGAAGGTTTGAGGCTCTTTGGTTTCTAGGATGGGACTCAATTTTGTTTCTATTTCCAAACTAGATGAGCACTTATTCAATATAGACTCAAGTGAGTCAAGAGTATAAGGTGCTTCAATCTCCCCCTTTGGAAATATGAGGCAAAATCTCCTTTGAGTCAACTTGGACTCGTAGGGAAACAAAAAGAAAAGGAAAAACCTATTCCTATACAAAAATTCTATCTACCCATTTCTTAGAACAGAAAATTACATAACTTAACTAAATACAATTCAATACCCTAAAACAACTGCTGAGAATAGGAGAGAATAACTGTACAGAATCCTGTAAATAATCACTAAGATCAAGCTTTTTAGAATATGTACAACATAAAGGAGTTCTTATAAGACTCAAATTTCTCCCCCCATTTTGTCTCAAATGGAAAAGGGAAAAATTAGGTAAATCCAAGAGTTTATCCATCACAAACCATTCCAATTGATTTACGCAAGGCAATAAACCTATTATAATCCAAAGGTTTGGTGAACATATCTGCGAGTTGCAAATTAGTAGGAAGATAATTGATTTCTAATTCCTTAGTCTCAACTAATTCGCGAATAAAATGATGCCTTATTTTTATGTGTTTTGTTCGCAAGTGTTGAACAGGATTTTTAGAGATATTGATCGCGCTTTGATTATCACAATAGAGATGCAATCGTTCTTCTTTAATACCATAATCACTTAGCATTTTCTTAAGCCAAAGTAATTGAGCACAGCAACTGCCAGCGGCTATGTATTCAGATTCCGCAGGGTATAAAGAAGTGCAGTTTTGTTTCTTAATACTCCAACCTACCAAATTATTACCAATATAATAACATGTGCCTAACATGCTCTTACTATCGTAAGTACACCCTGCCCAATCGGCATCAGTGTAACCTATTATAGTGCTAGGAGTATCATTGGTGTACCATAATCCTAAGTTTAGAGTGCCTTTAATGTATTTGATAATTCTTTTAACACAAGTTAAATGGATCTCTTTAGGATTGTTTTGGTAACGAGCACTAATGCAAATAGCGTACATAATATCAGGACGCGAATCAGTAAGATATAGTAAGGTTCCAATCATACTACGATAAAGGGTTGGATCTATGGATTTTCCATTGTCGTCCTTAGACAGTTTGACAGTAGTACTCATGGGAGTTTTAGCATCTTTTGCACTCTCAAGGCTGAATTTTTTAATAATCTCTAATGCGTATTTTGATTGCGAGAAAAATAATCCTTCTGAATTTCCTTTGACTTGAAGACCTAAGAAAAATTGCAACTCCCCCATGAGAGACATTTGAAATTCTTTATGCATAATTTCAGAAAAAGATTTAACTTCATTAGGGAAAGTTGATCCAAACATGATATCTTTATCATATACTTGAGCTATAATGATATGTTTGTCAAAATGTTTAACAAAAAGGGTTTGATCATTTCCACCTCTCTTAAAAACTTTGTCTAAGAGAAAGTTGGAAAGGCGCTCATACCAGGCTCTTAGGGCTTGTTTTAGTCCATACGAAGCCTTTTTAAGACGAAATACATGATTTGAATATTTCGGGTCAATGAACCCTTTTGGTTGTTCTACATAGGTCTCCTCAGTCAATATTACATTAAGGAAGGCACATTTGACATCCATTTGGTAAAGCGTAAAATGTAAGTAGCAAGCTATGGCAAAGAGAAGACGAACATATTCTAATCGAGTAACAGGAGCAAAAGTCTCGTTAAAATCTATTCCCTCTATTTGAGAGTATCCTTGAGCAACTAATCTGGCTTTGTTTCTAATGACTATGCCACTTTCATCAGATTTATTTTTAAATATCCTACGTGTGCCAATAACCTTATTATGATCAGGTCTAGGTACAAGATACTAAACATCATGAATGACGAATTAAAAAATTTCTTCCTGCATCGCAGAAATCCAATGAGGATCATTTAATGCATCATTTACATTTTTTGGTTCCACAAGGGAAACAAAACATGCATAATGAGCATAGTTTCTTAATTGAGATCTTGTACGCACAGGTTCACTGGGGTTACCAACAATGTTGTCTATAGGGTGGCCTTTAGGAACCTAATTAGGTTCTTCAGGTGTCTCAATTGGTAAAGAATCATCTATTTCTGGTGAGTCATTTTCTAAAATATTTCCGGACTTTACCACAATAGTTGGTTCTCCAGTCTTACTCTCTACAGTAGTGTCACTTACAATAACGTTTATGGATTCCATTAAGGTCTTAGTGCGAAGATTATAGACACGGTATGCTCTACTACTAGGAGAGTATCCTGGAAAGATGGCTTTATCTCCTCGAGTCTCAAATTTGGATAAGTGTTATATGTCTTTGCAGTCATAACACGTACTACCAAAGGTTCTAAGGTACTTAAGATTGGGCTTCTTCCCATACCAAAGTTTGTAAGGAGTTTGTTTAGAATTATTTCTAAGATAGACCCTATTAATAATTTCACACGCAGTATGAATGGCTTCTACCCAAAAATACTTAGGTAAAGTCTTGGCATGAATCATAACACGTGCCATCTCTTGAAGGGTACGATTCTTTCTCTCAGCTATACCATTCTGTTAAGGAGTCTTAGGAGCACTAAATTCATGTTTGTAACCATTATAGTCACAATACTCTATAACACCTGTATCTAATAACTCTCCACCTCTATTACTACGAATCCTATTTACCTGAGAGTCTTTCTCATTTTCAATTCAAAGTAAAATCTTCAAAAAGGTTTGAAATGTGTCAGACTTTTATTTTAAGAAAGCTACCCAAGTAAATCTGGTGAAGTCGTCAACCATAAAAAGAATATAACTGTGTCCACAGAGACTAACATCTCGAGAAGTACCCATAAGGTCCATATGGATGAGCTCCAAGGGTTTAGAGGTAAGAATATCTTTTACTTTCTTATGAGGGGCCTTAACAATTCTTCCTTCTTGACAAGAACCACATACAATGTTAGAAATAGGTTTGATCTTAGGAATCCCTCTAACTATTTCTTGAGACGACAGTCTACTAAGATTTTCATAATTTATGTGACCCATACGATTGTGCCATATCTCATTCTCATCCATTCTGGCAATGTTACAGACCTCAGCACTATTTTGAACAGTATAACAATTGTTCGGAGTCCTGAGTCCTGTAATAATGCACTCACCTTTTTCATTTAAAATTTTACAATTATTCTTTGAAAAGGTGACAGTATGATTTGAGTCACCAAATTGCGAGATACTGAGTAGGTTTTCCTTAAGACCTTTTACTAGAAGAAAATTTTCAAGTAAAGGTAATCCTTCTTCTTGGAGTGTTCCTTTTCCAATGATTTGAGATGATACACCATCACCAAAAATAACTTTTCCTCCAGCAAAGATGATTTTGTTTAAAAGTTTGGTATCATCCCCAGTCATGTGTTTTGAACATCCAGAGTCAAAATACCAATCAGATGGAGTGTGTTCAGCTTTTAAAGCATTAATAACAATATTACACTTCATCTAGGGTAATACCTCATCTTTTCTAACCCAAACAGCTCTTGTTTTAATTTTGCATTTATTTGCTCTTAATTGATAAAATTTGCAAGCATTAGATTTTTGTTGAAAAATGTTTTGCGCATGAGGCTGAATTTTATGGAAAGTGAGAGAATTTGGTTTAGAAAGTGTTAAGGAATCCTTATTGGAAATGATCTTTTAGGTTTGGTCTTTCTCTTTCTAGAGTTAGTGTTTTTGTCTGGTTGTCTAGGAAGAACATAATTGTTACGGATTTTCCTAGAATAGTTAAAGTTTTGATACCCAGGAGAATTAAAGACAGGGTTAACTATACATCTAGAGTAGCATCCTTCAAAGGAATGACCATATAAATCACAGTAAGAGCAGTATAGATTGCTCGAAGATAGTATCTCCTTAGGAAAGTCTCTAAACATAGGCTTGATAAGATTTTGAGGTTGAACCTTATTCCTAGGAAGTACAGTTTGAAAGACATAATCACTCTTCCTAATAGGGGGCGGACATATTTAGTCTTAGGTGGGCTTTCACACTTAGAGTAACTTGATTACCCAATATCAAACTTAGATTTGTTTTTATCAAACTCATTTTTAAGAGAATGAAAGTCTGGACAAGTTTCTACAAGTCTTTTGCCTCCTGACACAAACTTAATTGGTTCAAAGATTTTAGTTTGAGTCTTCAAATTGGGGTAAAATCCTATTCCAGTTCGATCACCAGAATTGGTTTTGGAATCAGCAACAAATCCATCAAAACAGTTTAAGTTATTTTCAAATTTAGCAATTTTTTTTAAAATTGTTGCTCTCTTTTCTTTAGATTGTTCCAATTCTAATAATGTCCCTTTATATTTTTTTCTCCAGAGTTTCATTTTCTTCAATCAAGTTCTTCAATTTTTGATCAAAAGTTTTAACTTCATTTTCATGAGTTAGACATTGGGTAGTATACTCTTTAGCGTTAAGTTTAACCATAAGACTTAGGTCTTCTAATTTCTTAGTGAGATCTTTCACTATTTTTTCTAGTCTAGTGCTTTTATTGAGAGTTTTTGCAAAGTGTGTGAATGTCAGGGAGGTCTTCAGTGTCTAAGTCACTAAGTGAAGTGTGTGAGGTGACCCCTAAGGATTCAATTCTTGAACTCACGCACCCATGGACATCGTCATTATCGCATTCCCTTTGACTCACACACCTCGTGGTAGAACTAGAAATATTCTCAGAAATTAAAGCATCTAAACCAGTAGCAGCATGATTCACAACAGCAAGAGTATAGTTACTATCATCATTGTCATACATAGGCATATCATCATTGTATATAATCTTAGCAAAGAAAGACATGCAAGGATCAAAACCATCAGAAGATTCAGGTTCATCATTATCAGAGTCACTTGAATCATCCCATGTTTTGCAAATATTGGCCCTAGTATGTTTATTAGCAGTGTTCAGTTTCACTCTACAGACTTGTGTTATGTGTCCTAATTTTCCACATCTAAAACACCCAATGTTCTCGAAGTCTTTGTTGGGTCTCATGTACTTGTGATGTTTATCTTGACTTTTCTCATGAGGTTTGTAGTTGGACTGAGTTGGATAATTTGGCTTGCCTTGTCTATTTGCCAATTTATTTCTAAATTTGACAATTTTCTTAAATTGTTTTGATATTAAGGCAATTTGATTATCCAAACTATCTATATCACATTCCTCATCAGAATCATCAGTGGAAAGAGTAAACTCAGGTTTCATCAACTTAGAAGAAAAACTCAAGTTGGAACTAGTCTGTTTCCTATAGTACTGGGTCATTTGTTTCTTAAATTCTAATTCCATTTCCACCGTTCGAAGTTTACTACTGAGTAATTCAGGAGTAAGATTTTGATCACACATTTCCACAATAGTATATCTTTTATTATCAAATTTCTGAGGAAATGATCTCAGAATTTTAGATACAATTTCATATGTGTCATAAGTTATCCCATTAGCATGCAATTTGGTTACAATGTCAGATAATTTCATATAGAAGTCATCAAATGTTTTAGAATCAGACATAATTAGGGAATTATACTACTAAACAAGCATTTGAGTTTTAGCAGCCTTGACTCTAGCGTCACCTTCATGTGCAGTGATCAGTGTATCCCAAGCTTCCTTAGAAGTGGAGCAAGATGAGATCCTTTTGAACTCATATTCATTTATGGACATAAAGATGGAACTCTTTCCTTTGTTATTATTTTCTGAAGTTTTCTTCTCTTCTTATGTGAACTCACTTAATGCTTTCTTAACCCTCTCATTACTTCCTTCAGTGGATGGTTTTGTAGGATAAGTATAACCATTTTCAACAATATCCCAGACATCATCTCCCAAGGTTCCTTGTATTAAATCAACCATTCTAACCTTCCAGTAAGCAAAGTTGTTTCCATAAAAGAGTGGGGGTCTGGTCAAGTTGCCAAATCTTTCATTTTTCTCGTCCATTGTTTTGATTTTAAGAAAATAATTTCAGAAACACAAGATCTTTTTAAAAAAATCCAAAGCTCTGATACCAATTGAAAAACTATTACTAAAGCCGTTTAATACAAGATTAAACTATTTAAGAAACTCCGAACTGTTTTTTTCAGAAACTCTTTTCTAGAAATTAAATCAGTTGAATCACAAGATGTGTTTAAAAAAATGCACTAGACCTATTTAAGATTTGTTAACAAGTTTTGAAAAAAAAAACTAATAGTTTTAAATCAGCACACTAATCAGAATGAGATGAGAAGATGTAGAATGATTAATGACAACATATTTTTAACGTGGTAAAACCTCAACCAACTGAGGAAACATCCACGACTCCCTTTACGGAGTAAAAAGAAACATCCACTAAAATAAATTTAACATTTACAAACTATCTAGCACACATGCACACAAATCAGACCTATACAAGTTTAGGAATGTACCCACTGGTGTCCTTATAACTTTTCTGCAGTTCTGATTATTGATGTTGCTCTCCCAGTTTGCTAACTTCACTTTGTTCCAGTCTTTACGTCGACTCTTGTTTCAAGATCTTATTACCAACACTTTTAGTGTTGTAGTGTGTAAGTGTTTGTGATGGTGATCTAGCACATGCATGCACACACTCACGCTTATTTTTACAAACAGTCCTAGCAATTTACAAATCAGATCTATAAGCTGTGATTTTCAGTTTCTCTCTTCTTAGGAAACTTTGAACCTTATTTGACCTTTAAGATTAACCCATAATCCACGGCTATCTTGCTCAGAAGACGTATCAAGATCTTAATCAATTTCAGGGTTTTGAAAATATTTTTGAGATTGAAAACCACCAAGTGCGATTCCAACTAGGTCAAAGGTCTTGTTTCAAAAGAACTAAAAACAGAAAATGTTATTGTTGATTTTGAGTATGAAAACATTTATAGAAAAGAATCAACAAAAGCTTTCTCAAGATGATAAACTATAAATGCAGATTTATGTGAAATATAACATAAACTGTTCAGATCTATGATTTCTATGAATAAGAAACACAGATCGAAACATAATGTTTAAGTTGAAAACAAGATCTTAAAACAAAGAGGTTACAGCACGAAACAACTTAACAAACCAACTATCAAACTCTCAAACACTTAAGGTTGTGTTTGGTATATAACTAGTTTGGACATAGGTTAGGGTTTGAAAGGTGTTTTGGACGATTTAGGGTTAGGGTTTCTAACACTCTCTCTCTCTATCTCTCTCGAGTTTCTCTCTCTTTTCTCTCTTCTCTCTCTACTCTCTTCTAACTCTAGAAATGACGAAGTGGCAAATGCTTTTCAAATGCTGAGGGTAAGGCTCCTTATGTAGGGGGATGAGAAGGTTCGAGAACGAGTTTCAAAATCAAGGGCTATGATCTAGTCTTCGACAGTTGACTTTGATTCAACGATATAAGAGAAGCGGTGGATTAAAATGCTTTTGATTGTCTTAAGAGAGGCTCACAGGGATTGCCACCCCTAACCCTATATGGATATAATTAACTCAATAGTTCACAAACCACACATATTATTTATTTATTTATTTGGTAATACACATTAAAACAACTTCAAGGTTAAAATGCGGAATACTAAAAATACAATCGTTTTAAGGAGACATAATTTAAACAAAACTCACATACCATTTAACTTAATTACAGCTAGTACAATGTACAAAACAAACTGACGAGACAATACTACTATTCACTCAACATCCTAGGCTTGGCAGTGGCAGCTTCAAAACCTGAAAATGTAAACATATAAAACCATGAGCTTAAAAACTCAGTGAATGTACTACATCTCTATATCGTAAAACTACTATATTAACATCTTAACATATAAATATATCCATCTCTGGGCCAAATTAGGCCATATACATGTCCGGAGTTAATAAATTCCACATCTCCTGCCCGTAGACAATAATCATCTCCATAGGTTTCAATAACCTAACATCTCCTAAATTGCATAACAATTCAACATATCTTGACTTTTATAAAGTCATAACATCTCAACATCTCTTGACTTTTAATAAGTCATAACATCTCATGACTTTTAATAAGCCATATCATCTCAATATATAATACATACACATCATATCCATAATCAACTCAGTAAGTACACTCACCTTGGGTTGTCAACTATGTATTCACGTTTCCCTCGGGTGGAGCTGAACTTGGTTGATTTGGCAATCCAACTAAATCAGTACTGAATCTCAATCATAATTATTATCTTAATATATCTATGTAACTTTCAATGACTATACAACAACAATATAATTCTACCCAAGTCACATTCCATGGAACATGTGTAAAGACGAAACAATGATATATATGTTGATAAGGTTATGAACATTCAACCATAGAAAATACCTCGTAAGGAATTTATAACTAAAATCAAGTAAACATAAAAATATACTTCTCAATGTATATACAGATGAAATATTTACTCAAACACCCTTGCGAAAGAGCAGATATAAACATTCTCTCATGGGGTATCCAGTATGGCCTCAAATTATTGTCCTCCATACTTAACCATCCCATATTCCTAAATTGCATAAATACAGGTGTCCAACCTTATCAATATGAAAACATATATGAATATACTTTCCAGTACAAATGATGGTGTAATTTTTCAAACCTCCTAGAGCAATTTATGACCATTTCTTTATAACACATGAAATCTTCCCTACAAGGTCCTCTATTGTTCCTTCAACTTCCAAGAATTTTCATAATTTTTCTACAATATAATTTTCCATGATTTTCAACACACTTTCATTAAACATACTTAATAGTACATAATTAAAGTTTCATAATATTTGAAATTCATTTGCTATCTCAAAATATTGACCAAACTCAGGGCATACCAAAATGAAATATACAAATAGTAACTATATTCCAACTTGTAACTATCACTAAGGCCTAACCATAAGGATTTAAATTCTAATTTTCAGATATGATATGAATATATGAGTATATGTTCATATACAATTGGAATTTATGAATTCCAATAAGAACACAAAGAGATATGCAAGTTTGAATACAAAGGGTTTCAATACAAAGCAATATGACCTATAACACCACTTATCTCACATATGAACCAATACATATTATCACAAAGGAGGGTGGAATTTTAATCAATACTTCACAATTTATATACTTTGAAATAATTATAATAGAAGATTAAAACGATATTAACACATAATTTTACCTTGGAAACACCTTAAGGATTTTCTTGGAATAGCTTTCCTAACTTTTCCTTGTAACCCTTTCTTCCTTAACCTCTACCTCTCTTTCCTCAAGCTAACAACACCTCAAAATGAACCTAGGGACTTATTTGATGAAGAAATAAGTTAAAGGTAGAACTTTAACTCGGCCGAGGCTGCCTCCCATGCCAACCAATCAAATTAAAACACTTGGTTTACTAAAAGGCAATTTTCCACTTAAAGGGAAAGGACAGATTTTCCGCTTGTTCGTAAATTCGGTCTAACTTCTTACTCGGACATCCGTTTGATGCACCGTTTGTTGTGTTATAACCCTAACTCACATGTATACAACTATCTAGTTTTCACCTCAAGCCATTTGTAATCTTATAAGGGTCAAAACTACTCTTAAACAGGAATATTTCTATCGAAAATAACAAAACTTTATGTTCGTACATAACTCGACATTTCACGATTTATGAAAGTAGGATTAGACTAAAAATAATCACTTAGCATTAGATATACTAATAACAAATTATCCATATCACATAAGATAAGAATGATTTAAATATAATTTATCATAATTATATCTGTGTTCTCACAACCTCCCCCCTTAGAAAATTTCATCCCCGAAATTTAATATGAAGTTCACTTACCAAACAAATGGGGATACTGTTTCTTCATGCTATCTTCCGTTTCCCAAGTTGCTTCTTTAATACCATGGCTCATCCACATAACTTTAACTAAGGGAATAACTTTATTTCTCAATACTATCTCCTTAGGATCAATAACTTCAATTGGTTCCTCGATGTACGACAAGTCTTCCTTCAGTTCAATTGGTTGAGTTTTCAACTGATGAGATGGATCTGCCAAATACTTACGAAGCATAGATACGTGAAATACATCATGTAAATGAGATAAATCTGGAGGTAATGCTAGTCTATATGCCAGGTTTTCGATTCTTTCCAACACCTCATATGGTCCAATGTATCTTGGACTTAGTTTCACCTTCTTCCCAAATCTCATAACGCCTTTCCATGGTGAAATACGTAGGAATACAAAATCTCCCTTTTGAAATTCCAGTGGATACTTCCTTTTATCTGCATAAAATTTCTATCTACTTTGCGCTATCTTTATCCGTTCTCGGATCATTTTAATCTTTTCTATTGTCATATCTATCAATTCAGGACCCAAAAGTTTCCTTTCACCTACTTCATCCGAACACAAAGGCGTTCTACATCTCCTCCCATATAAAGCTTCATACGGGGCCATACCAATGGTGGACTGATAACTATTATTATACGAGAATTCCATCAATGGAAAATGATCATCCCAACTACCCTTGAAGTCAAATACACAAGCTCTTAACATGTCTTCTAATATTTGAATCGTCCTTTCAGATTGCTCATCGATTTGTGGATGAAATACAGTGCTGAACTTCAAACTTGTGCCCATGGCATTCTGTAAACGTGGCCAAAAATTAGAAGTGAACATTGGATCTCTATCTGATACAATTAACACTGGTGCCCCATGTAAATGGATAATCTCATCAACGTACATACATGCATACTTATCAACAAGGTAGGTGGTCTTAACTGGAAGAAAATGAGCTGACTTCATCAATCTGTCTACAATCACCCAAATAGAATCATGCCCCTTTGGTGACCGGGGTAATCCCGTAACAAAGTCCATCGTTATATGCTCCCACTTCCATTCTGGAATAGGCAATAATTGCAATAATCCTGTCGGCTTTTGATGCTTCACTTTCACTTGCTGACATACTAAGCATTTAGCTACAAATTCTGCAATCTCACGTTTCATGTTATTCCACCAGTAATACTCTTTCAAATCTCTGTACATTTTGGTACCTCCCAGATGCATAGAGTAAATAGAACTATGTTCCTCTTCTAATATATCCTTAAGGGTGGATCATTCTGTACACAAATCCAATTTTTATAACACAAGGATTCATCATTCTTAATTTCAAAGTCACTCTCTTTACCATCCAGGACATCTTGTTTCTTCTTCTCAAGGAATGGATCACTGACCAACAAATTTCTTATGCGTTCTACCAATAAAGGTTTCACTATTACATGTGCTTATAAGCCTCCCCTTTTTGAAAAACTTAATTTCAAAGTCACTCTCTTTACCATCCAGGACATCTTGTTTCTTCTTCTCAAGGCATGGATCACTGACCAACAAATTTCTTATGCGTTCTACCAATAAAGGTTTCACTATGACATGTGCTTATAAGCCTCCCCTTTTTGAAAAACTTAATTCAATGCCCATTGATGCCAAGTCAAGGATCTTTCCCACACGTGCACACTGTATGCAACCTAGAATCCCCGATGATTTTCGACTCAAAGCATCTGCTACTACATTGGCCTTACTAGGATGATGATGAATGGTACAGTCATAGTCGTTAATCATCTCTATCCAATGCCTCTACCTCAAATCAAGTCTCTATGTGTAAATAAATACTTCAAACTTTGATTGTCAATGGAAATTTCACACGTCTCTCCATACAAATGATGTCTCGAGAATTTCAAGGCAAAAATAATAGCCGCAAGTTCTAAATCATGTGTAGGATAATTACATTCATGCATCTTCAACTGTCTAGATGCATAAGAAATTACCTTTCCATGTTGCATGAAAACACAACCCAGACCCTGATGTGAAGCGTCAGTATAAATCACAAAGCCATCTCCACTGGATGGAACAGTGAGAACTAGAGCTGATACTAGCCTATTTTTGAACTTTTCAAAGCTGTGCTGACATTCATCACTCCACACAAATTTCACTTCCTTTCGGGTTAATTTAGTCAATGGTAAGGCTATAGGTGAAAAGCCCTTTATGAATCTTCTATAATATCCAACCAATCCTAGGAAACTCCTTATCTCCGTTACATTTCTTGGTCTTTCCCATTGCACAATTGCCTCTACCTTCTTAGGGCCAACATAAATTCCATCTCCCGAAACAACATGCCCCAGAAATACTACCTGATTCAACCAAAACTCACATTTGCTAAACTTAGAAAACAATTGACTATCTCGCAAAACTTGCAATACAACTCTTAGATGCTTCTCATGTTCCTCCTGGCTAGGTGAGTATATCAAAACATCATCGATAAATACAATCACAAACGAATCTATGAAAGGATGAAATACCCGATTCATTAAATCCATAAACACTGCAGGAGCATTTATTAACCCAAATGGCATAACCAAAAATTCATTATGACCATAAGGAGAACGAAAAGTTGTCTTAGAAATGTCACAATCTCTCACCCTTAATTGATGATAACCTGATCTCAAATCAATTTTTGAAAACATTTTAGCACCATGTAATTGATCAAACAAATCATAAATACGAGGTAATGGATATTTATTTTGAATAGTTACCGTGTTCAACTGCCTATAATCAATGCAAAGTCGCATGGTGCCATCTTTCTTCTTTACAAATAATATCGGAGCACCCCATGGTCATACACTGGGTCGAATAAAACCTCCGTCTGGAAAATCTTACAGTTGAACCTTTAACTCCTTTGGTTCCACAGGTGCCATTCTATATGGAGAAATAGAAACTGGAGTTGTACCAGGCACTAAATCGTTAGTAAACTCTACCTCTCTGGTAGGTGGCAATCCTGGTAATTCATCTGGGAACACATCTGCAAAATCCTTAACTACTGGGATATCTTCTAATTTTTGCAATTCCTTGTTTGTGTCCACAATATATGCTAAAAAGTCTTGACAACCCTTATTTAACAATTTCCTCGCCCGAAGGGCAGAAATAAGACAGTTTGGAACCACATTTCTTTCCCCAGTAAATTTGAATTATTCCTCCCCCGACATACTAAATGTAACCTCCTTGTGAAAATATTCAATCGATGCATGGTAGGAAGATAACCAGTCCATACCCAAGATAATATCAAAATCTCAAATATCTAGTGGAATTAAATCAATGGTCAACTCCCTCTTTCCCACATACAATACACAATTTTTATACACGCGCTCCACTAACATCACATCCCCCATAGGTGTAGAAATATATAAACCACAATCTAGATAAGAACATGGTCTATCCAAATGCATGGTAAATGACAGTGCTACAAATGAATGAGTAGAACCTAGATCAATAAGCACGTAAGCATGTTTGTTCATGATAGAAAATGTACCTGTCACCACCTCTGGAGTAGCCTGAGCATCTTGTAAAGTCATAGAAAATATCCTTCTCGGAGACCTGGAACCACTAGCCTGTCCTCTACCTCCTCCTCTCCCTATGCCTCCAGGTGATGAACCTCGACTAGCAGTAGTTGATTGAGTCCCTCCTATTAGCATAGGACAGTTCCTTTTGGTATAACCAATTTGATGACAGTGATAACACTCTACCCCCTTTAACTTGGGACAATATGGACTGATATGGCCCTCAGCTTTGCAAAAATAGCATGTAACAGGCTTAGACTTCCCATTATCATTCTCCTGTCGTCTATTCTGTTGGCCCATCGATTTTGCACCCCTAGAACTGCTTGGTATCCTATTCTGAACATAATTTTCAGTCCCTCTATCGCGCTAAAATCTTTAACTCCCTTGTTTTGAGTATTCTACATTGCCTTCCTTTTGCTGAGATTGATCAAATCTACTCCTCTTTCCCCTTTGTTCCCTATTCTTTATTGCATAATTAACATCTCCTTAAACCATCATAGCTTTGTTAACTAAAGAAGTATAATCTACCATTTCAAGTTCAGTGAGTCTAGACTTGATAACCAAATTCAACCCGTCCTGAAATCTGGTGCATTTATCATCCTCATTGTGTAAGAAATGTAATGAAAATCGAGACAAAGATATGAATTTAGTTTCATACTCCCTGACCGACATATTCCCGTGAGTAAATGATAAAAATTCTCTCTCTTTTTGCTTCCGATACATGCAAGGAAAATACTTTTCATATAAGATTTTAATAAAGGAATCCGAAGTAATTACCTCACCTCCCTCCGGAGTAAGCAATAAATATTTTGAAGACTCCCACCAATATTTAGCTTCGCCCTTTAACATCAAAGTAGCCAAAATTACCTTCTGCGCGCCAGGTACATTCATCACCCCAAAGATAGTTTATGTGTCTCTAACCCAAGCCTCAACTTCTAAAGGATCTACAGAACCTGAGAGTACTGGGGGGGGGTCAATTTGATAAACTTCTCGTATAGAGTATTCTACTCCTCTAATTGTATTTCCCTTTCTCTTCTGGCCAAAGTCTGCTCCTCCAAGTACTTGGCTTGTTGTTCTGCTATTTGCGTCATAAACATGTTTTATTGTTCTACCATTAAATTCATGGCACGAGCCATTTTCTGCATATATGTAAGTTGTTCAGGAGCCCCCTCTACATTATTTCGATTTTGTTGGTTTACTGTATTTTAAGACTCCTCATCCACCCTCTCATGAACATTTGCTCCTTCCATAGCTTACTATCTGTCATAAACCACAATTATAGAAACAAGAATACAACATTTATTTCTAACATAATGGTTAGTATTTCTTACAAGTTAATATAAATGACCCACACAACGCTATTTCTGCCACTGCCACATCTAGACTCTCTAACCCCAGAATATAAAAACCTAAAGCTTTGATACCAAGTTGTCACCCCCTAACCCCATATGGATATAAGTAACTCAATAGTTCACAAACCACACATATTATTTATTTATTTATTTGGTAATACACATTAAAACAACTTCAAGGTTAAAATGTGGAATACTAAAAATACAATCGTTTTAAGGAGACATAATTAAAAAAAACTCACATACCATTTAACTTAATTACAACTAGTACAATGTACAAAACAAACTGACGAGACAATACGACTATTCACTCAGCATCCTAGACTTGGCAGTGGCAGCTTCAAAACCTGAAAATGTAAATATATAAAACCATGAGTTTAAAAATTCAATGAATGTACTACATATCTATCTCGTAAAACTACTATATTAACATCTCAACATATAAATATATCCATCTCTGGGCCAATTAGGCCATATACATATCTGGAGTTAATAAACCCCACATCTCCTGCTCGTAGGCAATAATCATCTCCATAGGTTTTAATAACCTAACATCTCCTGAATCGCATAGCAATTCAACATATCTTGACTTTTATAAAGTCATAACATCTCAACATCTATTGACTTTTAATAAGTCATAACATCTAAACATCTCATGACTTTTAATAAGCCATATCATCTCAATATATAATATATACATATCATATCCATAATCAACTCAGTAAATACACTCACCTTGGGTTGTCAACTATGTATTCATGTTTCCCTCGGGTGGGGCTGAACTTGGTTGATTTGACCTAACACCTTTTAATCCAACTAAATCAGTACTGAATCTCAATCATAAGTATTATTTTAATATATCTATGTAACTTTCAATGACTATACAACAACAATATAATTCTACTCAAGTCACATTCCAAGAAACATGTGTAAAGACGAAACAATGATATATATGTTGATAAAGTTATGAACATTCAACCATAGAAAATACCTCGTAAGGAATTTATAACTAAAATCAAGTCAACATAAAAATATACTTCTCAATGTATATACACATGAAATATGTACTCAAACACCCTTGGGAAAGAGCAGATATAAACATTCTTTCACGGGGTATCCAGTATGGCCTCAAACTATTGTCCTCCATACTTAACCATCCCATATTCCTAAATTATATAAATACATGTTTCCAACCTTATCAATATGAAAACATATACGAATATAGTTTCCATTACAAATGATGGTGTAATTTTTCAAACCTCCTAGAGCAAGTTATGACCATTTCTTTAGAACACAATAAATCTTCCCTACAAGGTCTCTATTGTTCCTTCAACTTCCAAGAATTTTCATAATTTTTCTACAACATAACTTTCCATGACTTTGAACACTCTTTCAGTAAACATACTGAATAGTACAGAATTAAAGTTTCATAATATTTGGACTTAATTTGCTATCTCAAAAGCTTGACCAAACTCAGGGCATACCGAAATGAAATATATAAATAACAACTATATACCAACTTTCAACCATCACTAAAGCCTAACCATAAGGAGTTAAATTCTAATTTTCGGATATGATTTGAATATTTGAGTCTATTTTCATATCCAATTGGAATTTCTGAATTCCAGTAAGTACACAAAGAGATATGCAAGTTTGAATACAAAGCAATATGACCTATAACACCACTTATCTCACATATGAACCAATACATATTATCACAAAGGAGGATGGAATTTTAATCAATACTTCACGATTTATATACTTTGAAATAAGTATAATAGAATATTAAAACAATATTAACACACAATTTAACCTTGGAAACACCTTAAGGATTTTCTTGGAATAGTTTTCCTAGCTTTTCCTTGTAACCCTTTCTTCCTTAACTTCTACCTCTCTTTCCTCAAGCTAACAACACCTCAAACTGAACCTAGGGACTTATTTGTTGAAGAAATAAGTTAAAGGGAGAGGTTTAAGTCGGCCAAGGCTGCCTCCCATGCCAACCAATCAAATTAAAACACTTGGTTTACTAAATGGCAATTTTCCACTTAAAGGGAAAGGACAGATTTGCCCCTTGTTCGTAAATTCGATCTAACTTATTTCCCGAACATCTATTTGATGCACCATTTGTTGTGTTACAACCCTAAATCACATGTATACAACTATCTAGTCTTCACCTCAAGCCATTTGTAATCTTATAAGGGTCAAAACTAGTCTTAAACAGGAATATTTCTATCAAAAATAACAAAACTTTGTGTTCATACATAACTCGACATTTCAAGATTTATGAAAGTTGGATTAAACTAAACATAACCACTTATCATTATATATACTAATAACAAATTATCCATATCACATAAGATAATAATGATTTAAATATAATTTATCATAATTTTATCCGGGTTGTCACAGGGATTAAGCCAGAACGCATGCAGATCGTTGATTAAAACAATCCAAGGGCAGGAAATGAGAAAGGCTTATGTCTCTCGGAAGAAACACAAAATGGACCGATATCTGGCTGACAGGTTTAAGGCTGAGATTAAGGCTGAAACGCGTGTTTTGAAAATAATTACACAAACACCTCGAAGTCTCTAGTGATTTCGATTTCTACCTTAGTGATCTTCCAGAGATAAAATCACCAATTCAAAATTTTAGATTGACGCCCAAAGACTTTTAAAACATATTTTAATTTTAAAAAGTTTTTTTAAAAATCATTAAAAATTCCCATAAAATTATTAGAATTCAAATTAAGGGAAATTAATCACCCAATACACACATAACCAATTATATGCAGTATGCAATGTATGAATGCAATACTGATGCGTGTGAGTGTTGGTAAATATACCTTAGATCAGGAGGAATAAAATGTAGAGAAGGTTTAAGGCTCTTTTGTTTCTAGGATGGGACTAAATTTTGTTTCTATTTCCAAACTAGATGAGCACTTATACAATATAGACTCAAGTGAGTCAAGAGTATAAGGTACTTCAGTTGTTTGTCCAATTTTTGATATTGCCTGCATTCTTCCCATTATTCTAATTTTCATTCCGAACACTTTGAATCCGTACATACATAACCTTCGTTTTCTCCCTAGCCTTGCCTACATTACAGCCCTATACAAGTCCTATGTGATCTTAGGGTGCATTTAATTTAAAAGTCATAATAGTTTTGATAATCTGTGAAAACACATTTTGCCTCCTTTAATGAGCGGTATCTTTCATTGAGATTAAGAAATTTTATTTTATATAGAGAGTTCTTCATTTGTGGCATGTGTGCGGCCTAGTTTCCATTTACATTTTCTCTTTATGCCCACATGTTTCATGTGTTAACTCCCTGTTTCGAGTGAATTCACTTGATGAGTGTAATGCCCGTGAGAATTGAATATATGCTTGCTTTATTTAGTATCCGATTTATTTAAGTTTTTTTCCAAATCACACTTTGCATGTGCTCGCTCCCCTCCCACATTTTAAAGTTTCAATTATATGAGGTGCATTCTATAATGTTAATAATATGGACTTTCATTTGAATTCGTTCATTGTGCTAATAACGTGTATGAAATCCTTTTCTATATTATCGGGTGTGTCGCATGTGATTGGGCATATTTTGAGGAAACCATATGATGTTTGTGGGTTTCATCCCTGAAAACCCTCACGAGATGACACTCGTCCTCTAGGGTAACCTAGGGGTTTAACGGCTTATTGCATATGAAAACTGCAATCGTGTTCCCTATGAAAGTGGCATTTATATTTCGATGCATATGTACGGCTTGTACTACCTTCTGTGGACTGGTTTTGTTTGTTTCACCACTAGGGACTAGCAATGTCTAAGTTATGGGGTGTGATTCGTATCGAATATCACATATTTCCTCCCTATATCTTTATGCATTCTAGCAATTTTACGGTCCTAAATGCCTATATTTATACTCATTAACCAGATAACCTCGTATTTGGATATATACTTGCTTTGCAGGGTTTAATTGTGCTTTTGTAGATATTGGAACGCTAAAAGTTAGGATCCGTTGCATTTTGGAGAAGTTCCGTCGTCGAACGCTACTTCAAGGGAATTTTAGTAAATTCACATTTTATCTCTAGCTCATGGGAATTCCACGGATCGTAGTTCGTTGAGTTAGCATCGCATTGCCGCAAACGGGTGTCATTTGGATCTCGGATGGTGGAGTTATAGCCATTTCTGTTTACACACCTTTCCCCCTCTTCATGGACTAAGAAGGCCAAGAAATAGAGTGCCAGTCGATTGGCCTTGGGATCCCTATCTACCGCGGTTTGAGATTTTTCCTTGCGAAGGAGACAGAAGGCTTTACCCTACTCGATCGATCGATCAATCGACCTTGGCAGATATTTGGCAATTCATTCCTTTTCTTTTATTTCTTTTTCCACTTACTATATAAACCAATTTTGGTTTCTATTTTCACTATCTTACATTTTACATTAGGTTTAGGTTTTGTAAGGAGATTTGGCCCTTCTCCATTTCCTTTGGGTATTTTACCCATTTTTATGTATGTAAGCTTCATTTTATTTGTCTCTTTAATTTCTTTAATGCTTTCTTTACTTGCTTCCTTTCATTTCCATGCCCAGTTAATATTTATTTCTTGTTATTTATTTCTTTCATATTTAGATTTACTTGCTTTCTTTTAATATATGTCATTTACCATGATTTCTAGCTAATTTCGTCTAGGTTGTGTTTGATTGAACTCGCATAGGGTTGACATATTGCTTTCCTTTGGTGATGGAGTTTATGGGTTTATTTTGAGTGTGTTGTCCTAGTTATTACGCCTAGAAGATTTGATGGCGTATATCATGTATGCTCCGTGCTTACGACCTTTCGTGCATAATTTTTGGTGTATTTGTTGACACCAAAATCTTATTAGACTTTTATGCAAATTTAGGGGTGTGACAACTCTTGATTTAATTAACTGTCGAAATGAGACGCAATCTTAATAACTCGTGAACCCATGTAACCATTTTATACTAATCAACTCAGGGTGAGGGATATACAATGCAACCTGTAGTTTTTATTCTCTTTGTTAATTTAGTTTTAATACACTCGCCTAGTTTAATCTTTTCCTTTTGTTATCTTTTCCTTTTTGTTTATAATTATCTTTTACACTTTTATTTTAGAAGTATTAAACCAATTAAATTCTACCAACTCGTCTTTGTGGATTCGATACCCGGACAGGCCGCTATACTCCGTTAAAAGAGTGTAGTCATAGTTTAGGTTTTTATATAGAGTTGAAGAGCCGAACATAACACGACCGGGGCGCAGGTGACGCTCGCGCTGTGGTAAAACCTGGACTATCACCCTATTATGTTTGTGAATTTTGTCTAAGTTAACTCTACAGTCACTAGCCATGTGTCCTAAATTACCGCATCTAAAGCATTCAACATTTTTAACGCCTTTCTCGGGTCTCTTATGATTATCAGTCTAGTGTTTGTCTTGTCTTATCTCATGAGGCCGATTGTTAGATTGGTTTACATAAGTAGGTTTGTCTCGTCTTTTTGCTATTTTATTTAGAAAGTTCACAATTTTCTTAAACTATTTAGACATTAAGGAAATCTGATTATCCAAAGTATCTAAATTATGGCCCTCATCAGAGTCTAAGTCAATATTAGGTATGCTAAATTCAGGTGTGGTCAACTTAGATGAAAAAATAAGATTGGAGGCAGACTATTTCTTTTAGGACCGAGCTAATTATTTCTTAAATTCTAATTCCATTTCCACAGTTCTCAATTTGCTACTGAGGAGTTCAGGTGTGAGATTTTGAACATCCATCTCCTCAATTGCATATCTCTTATTATCATTTTTTTGTGAAAGTGGTCTTAGTATTTTAGAGACAATTTCCTTTCTATCAAAAATAATCCTATTAGCATGCAATTTGGTCACAATGTGTGTCAGTCTCATATAGAAGTCCTCAAATGACTCAGTTTCGGTCATGATCATGGAGTTGTACTGCTGAATTAACATTTGAGTTTTTGCAGCTTTAACTCTGGTATCATCATAATGTGCAGTTATTAGGGTGTCTCATGCTTCCTTACAGGTAGAACAGAATGATATCCTCTTAAATTCATGTTCATTAATAGACATGAATATGGCATTTTTACCTTTGTTATTGTTAAGGGAAATTTGTTTCTCTTTTTTAGTGAATTCACTAATTAAGTTTCTAATCCTCACAGTACTTCCTTCAGCGGCTGGTTAAGTAGGAAAAGTGTAACCATTTTCAATGACTTCCCATTCATCATATCCCAATGTCCCTTGGATGAAGGAAACCATACTTACCTTCTAGTAAGGAAAGTTTGTTCCATCAAAGAGAGGAGGGGCCTGGACAAGTTACCTAGTCTCTCAAATTTCTCGCCCATAATTTGTTTTGAGAAAATAATTTCAGAAACTCAAGATCTAAAGAATTTTAAAAAACCAAGGCACTAATAGCAATTGAAAAAAATACCACTTAAGTCGTTTAATTCAAGATTAAACTATTTAAATGGCTCCAAATAGTTTGTTGCAGAAACTCTTTTCTTAAAATGAATTTTAAACACAAGATGTGTAAAATAGTATGAACGAGTTATTTAAGGTATAGGTTTACCAGTTTTGAAAAACAATACTTAAGGAACTTAACACAACACAGCCTCAAGAAAGGGATGAGAGGAAGAGGAAGTATACAAGTACAATTTTAACGTGGTAAAACCCCGCCCAATTGGGGAAACATCCACGGAGGACTCTACACCTCAAAAGTAAAAATCCACTAAAATAGAGTAGCAGTTTAAAAACTATATAACAATCAAGACACACAAACAGACCTAATTCTAAGTTCAGAAATATACCAACTCCTCAGGATTTTCTGACTTCTCCCAAGGCTCTGATGTTGTTGATGTTCTCTCAGCTTTGTAACTTTACTCCTTTTAGCTTTACGTTGACTCAAAAGTCCAATATCTCAATACCAACACTTTTCAGTGTAGTAGTGTGAATGTGTAAGTGGTGATGTGCTCTAAATCACATGCATGCAACTCACACACACTTAATTACAGACAGGATGCAAAACAGATCAAAAATATGTAAATATTTCCAAAATCAGTTTAATCAATACTATCAAACTTTGGATCATTCAATATATCCACATATCAAGAGGGAATCTTGCTATAAACACGAGTCAATATCCTAAACACTCTCTTATTTTGAAAATGCACAAACTATTACACAAAATGTGAAATATGTGAAAGTGTAAATCCCCAATCAAGATCTTAAACTATATATGAGTCTGAATGTTTAGATGAAATTGAAATCAGAAACTCTTTTGTTGGTTTTAGGGTTTGAAAACTTAAAAATTTTAAAACTTTTAACAAAACTATGATTTCTTGAAATAAGAAATAAAAAAAATAGAGGTAAACGTGGAGTGTATCACGGAACGTTAATCTCGGTTTTCTATGAGAGAAAATGACATCAAATAGTTGTGATTAAGAAGGAAAGAAGAGGAATGATCTTCACAACTCTCGAACTAACACACTCTCAGAAATATTTTTCAGGTGAGATTTGGCCGAAGTTTAGTTTAGGGCTTCCTATTTCTCTCTGTTTTCTCCTTCTCTATCCCTCTCTCTCTTCTCTCTTCTCTCTTTATTTTCTCTCAAAAGTGAGGCTGGAAAAAGATTGTAATCGCAACACATAAGGCATGTATTTATACTAAGTCTTGGAAGCCTCTGGAACTTCAAAGCAAACGGATGGACAGGATTAAGTCTCAGTTGATCAAGGTAAATATGATGGCTAACAATGCACCGCAATTAGAAAGCCTATGATTGGTTTAAAAGAAAACACAGGCAGAAGGTAAGAACTAATGTAGTCCATAAATTAAAACTATACATCGGTTCATAAACAAACACAGGAAAGTGAGGGCAAGGAAACACATATCCAATCGTTGTTAGGTTAACACGTGTAAGGCTGTGATGGCTTGTAAAACACGTGTTTTTGAACTTTTAAACATACAAATTGTACCCACACAACATTTCAAGCGCATTTGGTTTCTACCCAAGCTGGTTTTTAATAACTTAAAGAATTTACAAATCAACCCATAAACTTTGTACAGTCCAAATTTTAATTTCAAAAAATTATTTAAAAAATCTTAGAAATTATTTGAAATATCCCAAAAATTATGGAAAAATTATTTCAAAGGGATTTAACTCACACACCTTCATATTATGAAGAATGCATTCTTATATGAAATACATAAATGAACCTAGGTGTGGTGTTGGTGTTTATACCTTTGGACTATTAGAGGAAGTCAAAATGAAGAGTGTGAAGGCTTGTTGGTTTGAAGGGGGTATGACTCAATTTTGTCACTATTTCCAAACTAGATGAGTACCTATGTATATAAACTGAAGTGAGTCAAAGATATAGGGTGATTCAATTTCCCTCTTTGCAAATATAAGACAAAACCTCCTTTGAGTCATCTAGGACTCGTAAGGATACAAAAGAATAATAAAAACTTAGTCCTCAACAAAAAATATATCTACCCAATATCCTAGAAATAGAAAATTACATAACTCAACTAGATATAAACCAATACCCTATCAAACTTCTATTGTAAATGAATGTACTGATTCCTGAAAATAAGATAACTAAGATCAAGCTTTTTAGTTGAGGTTACACCAAAATATCTAAGAGGACTCAAATTTCTCCTCTATTTTGTCTCAAATGTACAAAGGGAAAAGAAAACAAGTATGAAACAAAAAATCATTGTTCTTCTATAACCATACCAATAGATTCGAATAAAGTTTAATGGTTTAGTAAATAGGTCAGCTAGTTGTAATTCAGTAGGTACGTAATTAGTTTCTAACTCCTTAAATTCAACTAACTCACGTATGAAATGATATCTGATTTTAATATGTTTGGTATGAGAGTACAGAACTGGATTTTTAGAAATATTATTCGCGATTTGATTGTCACAATATATATGTAATTTATCTTCAGTTATATCCTAATCTTTCAGCATTTGTTTCAGCCAAAGTAATTGAGCACAAGAACTTCCTTCTGCAATATATTTAGATTCGGCAGTAGACAAGGAAGTGCAGTTTTGTTTCTTACTACTCCATCCTACAAAATTATTACCAATGTAGTAACACACTCCTGAAGTACTCTTAATATCATCGGTACAACCGGCCCAATCAGCATCGGTGTAACCTACTATAGTACGAGAAGTGTCTTTAGTGTACCAAAGTCCTAAGTTTAGAGTGCCTTTAATGTATTTGATCATTATTTTACCGCACAATAGATGACTCTCTTTAGGATTGTTTTGATATCGGGTACACACATAGACAGAGTACCTGATATCAGGATGGGAGGTAGTAAGGTAAAGTAAACTTCCTATCAAACTACGGTACAATGTAGAATCAATTGATTTCCCATTCTCATCTTTAGAAAGCTTGACAAAAGTACTCATAGGAGTCCTTGCTTCTTTAGCTATTTTTAAGCCAAACTTCTTGACAATCTCTAAAGCGTATTTAGATTGCGATAGAAATAATTCATCTGAAGTTTGTTTAACTTGGATCCCTAAGAATAATTGTAACTCCCCCATAAGAGACATTTGAAATTCTTTATGCATAATGCTTGAGAAGATCTTAACTTCTGAAGGGGAGGTGGATCCAAAAATGATATCGTCAACATAAACTTGAGTGATATGCCCCAAGTGTGACCTCGGCTCGGAGACATTAATATGCCCCAAGTGTGACCTCGGCTCGGAGACACCAACCTCGGCCAACATTGGACAAGCCTTAGGCATGCGGCATCAGCCCTTGGCCATAGCAAGGTCGGCCCAGGCCGATACTACCACCAGCCTCTCGAAGGGACATCACATGCATCACAAGGATCAGTAACATTCTCGTATACCTAGGAATGGCAACCTCGGCCAGATATAGGCCGAGCTCGCAAGAAGCCACCAGCAACCTCATCAAGACATTAGTCGATGCTCCAAACACACCAGCTCAACCTCGGCTGGTGTCCGACCTTGTCCATTGTCTCGGCTAGGATTAAGCCGAGACCTCCATGGTTACCTCGGACTGAACGAACATCTAGACTTACCAACCTCGGCCTCTCCCAGGCTGAGGTCATACACCAAGCACAATAACCGAGCATCTACGGACATTTGGATAAGGGCACGTGGACACATATCAGTTATAACAAGATTATTCCCCACACACGGGGAGAATATTTCATCATAATTCTCTACTTGTGACAGTGACAAATGGCTTTCCTATATTAGTGAGGCAAACACACACATGCACATTACATGCATGGGGGGTACATTACACCCCCTAGGTACTATATATAGAGGTCATCCTCTACCTTGGAAAGGATCTGAAATTGGTAACCCTAGCTAAAATTATGTCTTAAAAACATAGTAGAGAGAGAAAGTGAGCTTATGTGTATTGTATCCATGGCCATAAGTGCCTTATTACAGTAAGGTTATTCACACACAGTGGACGTAGGCCAATTTAGGTTGAACCACTTATATTCTGGTGCTCTCTCCTTTTCTCCTCATCTCACTCTCCTACCTTTTACGTAACTATGCTGCCATTGTTGTTCTTAGATTGAGCTTGAAAACACCTTACCTGGTGGTGCTAATTCTAGCATCATCATTTTGGCGCCGTCTGTGGGAAGAGAGAGAATCTATCTCTTCCTTTTCTTCAGCTTAACTTCACCAGAGACTCTGGTGGTGAACCAGGCACCACCCCTTGCGTGGAGCTACTTCACCATTGAAAGAGTTCCTTTGAGGTACTAAGCTCATCTGCTACTCAAGCTCTATATTGTTAACATATGGCACCAGAATTACCACCACCTCTTTCGCCACCTGGAGGTGGAGGTCCTAGTTCCAGTCAGGCGCCACCCCAGTCCAAAATGGCGTAGGTAGCTGCAGCCTTGAGGTCTTTAGCTGCAACACAACAAGCTATGCAGGAACAATTTTCACAACTCAGCCAAACTATGATGAGGCCACCTGGATTCTCACCGGATATGATCACTCCGGTGGCTGTTCAGCCTCATCCTGACGCCAGGGGACCACCCCAGGCACCAATGAAGGACCAGCCTGCACCCCAGCGGAGAAGGGACATTTTTGACCCTAGGTGCTTGCGCCTGGGGAGGCAAGGAAACCCTTGCCCAGAGGATAGGTATGACGATCTAAAGGCGGAAGAAGCCTCAGAAGACTGCTGGGAGTCGTATGAGGTGTCAAATAATACTGTACGACCTCTTCGGTAAAGTCAAGGTTGTGTCGGCCGAAGAGATGAAGAGGCTCAAGAAAGAGGGCCAGCCTTTAATAGGTTGAGGAGAGGGCCAGCCTTTGAGAGATTAGGCCCAATGAATGACCTCAGACAGAGATTGTCGAGATCAAGGAGCGCAGCAGGCTCTCAGAGAGGGAATAGGCAGGGTCGGCCAGACCAATGCTAACACTGTGAAAGAAGAGGCAGGGAACAGGAAGAGGTCAACATTCGACATGCCGCGGTAGGGGAACCCTCGGTCCATCCCATGGAGGTGGTTGGGGACAACCTCGGCCAGGTCGATGGAAGAAGACCGTGGAATGACTCTATCCAGCGCCTTGAGGAGAAGATAGGAGACCTCATTAAAAGCAGGGACCCATTACAAAGGGGTTACTCAGAGGGCTCTCCATTTATGGCTAGGATAGTGGGCTTCCCAACCCCAGCTAAGTTCAAGCCTCCTACAGTGACTCCCAAGTATGATGGCAGCACTAATCATGTACATCACATCGAGATGTATCAGTCAGCAACAGATATATACTCCATACCCGATGAGCTGAAGTGTAGGGCCTTCTCTGTGACCTTAACAGGGGCAGCGCATAATTGGTTAACCTCCCTTCCGAAGAACTCAATTGAGAACTTCAAAGGCTTGGATGAACAATTCATCCACAACTTCTTCTTTGGGGTGAGACCTCAAAAGAAGACTACTCACCTGCTGTATGTCAAGCAGGGCAAGGATGAGAGCCTAAGAGACTACATAGCGAGATTCAACAAAGAGAAGTTGGAGGTCAAAGATTATGAAGAGAACATAGCCATGATCGCCCTCATAGGGGGTCTATAGAAAGGGAAGCTGTTGTGGAACCTTGCGGAAGACCCCCCTAGGTCAATGGCGGAGCTCCTGGAAACCGCAGGGAAAGTAATGAATGCGAAAGAGGCAATGGCCGCCAAGTATGAGTATGAGAACCGTGGTGGCAGTGGAAAGTCCCAAAATAAGAAAGATGGGAAGAAGAGGTCGGGTGATGACAAGTTCGCTCACTATACGCCTCTGACTGTAAGCTGCGAGCACATCCTTAACGAGATTGAGAATGACAGGACTCTGAGATGGCCAGAGAAACTAAAATCCCCACCACATAAGAGGAACAAAAACCTATGGTGCGAGTTCCACCAGGATCATGGCCATATCACGGATAGATGCTTCGCCCTGAAGGATGAGATTGAAAAGATGCTAAAATCTGGAGAGTTGATGAAGTATGTGGACGGTAAGGCTCCTAAGGGTGGAAAAGATGACCCTAAGAAAAGGAGAAATGACAGATGCCATGACAATGTCCCAGTCGGAAGAAGGTGATGACGAAGATGATCTGAATCTTCCGCCGAAAGATGACAACACCCCGATGAAAAGGGTTGGTATGATCTCATTTGGTGTTGACACCATATGCGGAGGATTTGCAGGAGGTGGCTCTAAAGTAGCTGATAGGAAGGCTCACGTAGCAGAGGTCAGGTCAGTGGCCAAGCTTTAAGTTATGAATCTAACATCTTTCGATACAGTGCAGAAGAGGAAGAAAGTAGACATGGACACCCTTGTAGTTGGGTTCTCCAGACTTGACTTCAAGGGTATCTTAGCCCCCCATGATGAACCTCTGGTCATAACAACAAGGGTGCATGGGTGCGAGGTGTAGAGGATCCTAGTAGACGGGGGGAGCTCGGCGGACGTGATGTTTTGGCCTTGCTTCAAGAGCCTAGGTCTTAGCAGAGCAAGACTGGTACCCTATCACCACCCATTGATAGGCTTCAGTGGCGAAAAGGTCCACCCCTTGGGCATGTATGAGATGGACGTACGGATGGGTGATGAGTGGCCTAAGAGGCTGACCAAGAAGATAAATTTTTTCGTCATGGACGAGAACGTGTTTTCGGCCTATAACCTCATCATAGGAAGGGTGTCCCTTAAAGAGTTTGAAGTTGTGCCGTCGATGGTCCATTATATGCTAAAGTTCCTGATTCCCTATGGGGTAGGGTAAGTACAAGGAGACCAGACCACAGCACGAGAATGTTACTTCAACTCGGCCGAAGAGAGAGAGGCCCATAAGAGGGAAACCACCACTTATAGCATTGATACGCCTGACCTAAGAGATGAGACAAAGTTGAAAAAGGGAGAGGCCATGGAAGAGGTAGAATCCATCGTCCTCAATGAGGACGAGTCCGAAAAAACCATCCAGGTCGGTAAATCCCTAAAGGCAAAAATCAAGGAAGAGTTTATAAACTTCCTCAGGAGGAGACAGAGTGTCTTCGCATGGAGTCACGCCGATATTCTCGGCATCGACTCTGAAGTTATGAGTCACAAGCTCAACGTGACCAAAGATGTCAGGCCAATCAAACAAAGACGAAGAGTCTATTCCAGGGAGAAGTACGACATCATCCGATAAGAGGTCAAAAAATTGGAAGAGGCTGAGTTTATAAGAGAAGTCACATATCCGGAATGGTTATCAAATGCAGTCATCGTACCCAAGGCCAATGGGAAGTGGAGAATGTGTGTTGATTTCACTGACCTGAACAGATCTTGTCCAAAAGACAGCTATCCCTTACCTCGAATAGATCAGATGGTGGATGCTACAGCGGGACATGAGCTCATGAGCTTCATGGACGCATATTCAGTCTATAACCAGATCTTCATGGATGCAGAAGACTCGGAGAAGACGGCCTTCATTACCGATAAAGGGTTGTACTGCTACAAAGTGATGCCCTTCGGCTTGAAAAATGCAGGGGCAACATACCAACGTTTTGTTAATAAGATGTTCGAAGAGCAAATAGGTAAGACTATGGAGGTGTATGTAGATGATATGCTAACAAAGAGCTTGAAGGCTTGCACTCATGTAACGGATCTCGAGAAGACCTTCGACATTATGGACTCATATAGAATGAAACTCAACCCCGCGAAGTGTGTCTTCGGAGTAGGAGCTGGGAAGTTCCTAGGATTTATCGTCAACCAGAGAGGGATCGAAGCGAACCCTAAAAAAATCAAGTCTTTACTTGACATGAAGACACCGAGGAGTATCAAAGATGTTCAAAGACTTACGGGGAGAGTGGCTGCCCTTAACAGGTTTATTTCTAGGGCAACAGATAAGTGCCTTCCATTCTTTAAGGTGCTGAGAAAGGCCTTCCAATGGGACGAAGAGTGAGAAAAATCCTTCAACCAGCTCAAGTCTTATTTAGGGTCTCCCTTATTGCTGTCTCGGCCTGTAGCAGAGGAGAAACTGTACGTGTATTTGCCAGTCTCCGAATCAGCCATCAGCGCAGCCATAATACGGGAGGATGCTGGAATCCAAAGGAATGTATATTTCAACAGTAAGGCCCTTCAAGGGGCCGAACAAAATTACCCTCGCATGGAAAAGATAGCTTACGCCTTGATACATGCCTCGAGAAAGATGAAGCCTTACTTCCAGGCCCACTCCATGGTTATCCTCACTGACTCCCCACTAAGACAGGTCCTACATAAACCTGAGAAGTCCGGGCAATTGATGACATGGGCCATTGAGTTGGGGGAGTACGATCTTACCTACCAACCTAGGATGGCCATTAATGGACAAGACCTCGCAGACTTTATCGCTGAGTTTACATGGGAAGAGGCTGAGGCAAAGAATGGCCTAGAGGGTGTTGAAAACCGTGGTGTCTTCCAAAATTCAGAAAAGACGACATCAAACATCTTTTAAGATCAGGAAGAGATCACATCCAACGGGGCCTCAAACCAAGTTGCGAAGAATGAGGAAGATCGGTACCTCTTCAAAAAAGGAGTCATGATAGAAGGGGTCTTCTCATTAGGTATAGATATTTGGAGCCTCTTCATTGATGGCTCTTCCTGCGATAATGGAAGTGGTGCGGGGTTGATACTCTTAGCTCCAGATGGTGCCAACATTGAATATGCTTTAAGATTCAACTTCCGAGATTCTAATAATGAGTCCGAGTATGAGTCCATGATAGCAGGTCTCTCATTGGCAAGGACTCTTCGTGCAAAGCGACTCCTACTCCACAGCGACTCAAGGCTAGTCGTCAATCAAGTATTGGGAATATATGAGGCCAAAGATAAAAGGATGGCCAAATATCTGAAAAGGGTGAGAACAATGTTAGAACATTTTTAAGAGGCAAGACTGAAGAGAGTGCCTCGACAAAGTAACAGCCATGTAGATGCATTGGCAAGGTTGGCCTCGGCAATGAAGACAGGTGTAAGAAGGACCATTCCTATCGAGGTCTTGGGGAAGGCAACCATTGAGCAAGAAGAGGTATATAACCCTTGTCACAATTTGAACTTAGGAGACTCATGGATGGACCCCCTCTTCAGATATATCAGAAAGGGAGAGCTACCTAAATCCAAGCTAGAAAGGCATAAATTGAGATATAAAGCTGCCAAGTTCTCGGTAGTAGGAGACGTCCTGTACAATAAAGGATTCCTGCTACCTCTCCTCAGATGTGTGCACCCCATAGAAGTTCCTCGGGTCTTACAGGAGGTCCATGAGGGTTCTTGCTCTAGCCATATGGGGGAAGACCCTTGTCCAAAAGAATCATCACCCAGGGGTACTGGTGGCCAACCCTGTCCAAGGAAGTCGCAGCCTACATGAGGAAATGTGATAAATGCCTGAGGTTCGCCGCCATCCCTCATCAACCTCATTAGCCTATGACGTCAATCACTTCTCCATGGCCATTTGCAGTATGGGGAATTGACTTAGTAGGGCCCCTGCCAAGAGATGCCAACAATTATAGTTTCTTGATAGTTACCATCGACTATTTTTCAAAGTGGGTGGAGGCAGAGCCGATGATAACGATCACAGAGCAGAAGACCTTCCAATTTATTTGGAGGAATATCATATGCATATATGACCTCCCAAACACTCTCATCTCGGACAATGGGACCCAGTTCAAGAACTCCTCTTTAGAAAAGTATTGCCTAAGAGTAGGAATAAAGCAGTTCATCTCATCTCCTGGCCGACCTCAGGCAAATGGTCAGACCGAGGTCACAAATAGAATAATTCTTGATGGAATCAAGAAGAGGTTAGAAGATGCGAAGGGAAGATGGACTGAAGAGGTCTACGCTGTGTTATGGGCCTACAGAACCACGGTAAGGACACCGACAGGAGAAACCCAGTTCATGTTGGCACATGGCTTAGAGGTCGTCATACCAACGGAAGTAGGGCCCCCAACTCATAGGATTCAGACCTATGACCCCGATAATAATGGGGAAGAGAGGAGGCTAGACCTAGATCTTATCGAAGAAAGAAGAGAGGACGCAGAGGTCAGACAAGCAGCCTACCAACAAAGGGCAGCAAAATTCTACAACCAGAGGGTGAAGTCAAGACCCATTGCAGTGGGAGACCTAGTGCTAAAGAAGACTTTACAGAAAGCAAACAAACTCCACCCAAACTGGCACGGTCCCTACAAAGTGACAGAAGAGGTTGTGCCTGGCACTTACAGGCTAGAAAATCTAGAAGGAGAACCTTTCACTAATCCATGGAATGCTGATTACCTAAAAAAGTATTACATATGATATTGCATGAAGTTGTGTAAATGTAGCATCTTGTCATGAAGAGGTTATTAATAAAAGATCAGCTCCCATGGTGGTCCTTACTTCATTTTGCACTTATATCAGAAATTAATGGGGATAACACCTTGGGTGATGACCTCAGACCTTCATAACACCATTCAGTGGTGACGAGGTCTGAGCTCAGACACCATAATGGGGTGACCTCAGACCCTTAACATCATTAATTTGGTGAGATTCATTAATGGGTATAATGCCTTAGGTGATGACCTCAGACCTTCATAACACCATTCAATGGTGATGAGGTCTGAGCTCAGACACCATAATTGGATGACCTCAGACCCTTGACATCATTAATTTGGTGAGATTCATTAATGGGGATAATACCTTGGGTGATGACCTCAGACCTTCATAACACCATTCAATGGTGATGAGGTCTGAGCTCAGACACCATAATTGGATGACCTCAGACCCTTAACATTATTAATTTGGTGAGATTCATTAATGGGGATAATACCTTGGGTGATGACCTCAGACCTTCATAACACCATTCGATGGTGACGAGGTCTGAGCTCAGACACCATAATGGGGTGACCTCAGACCCTTACCATCATTAATTTGGTGAGATTCATTAATGGGGATAATGCCTTAGGTGATGACCTCAGACCTTCATAACATCATTCAGTGGTGACGAGGTCTGAGCTCAGACATCATAATGGGGTGACCTCAGACTCTTAACATTGTTAATTTGGTGAGATTAATTGTGGGGATAACACCTTAGGTGGCGACCTCAGACCTTCATAACACCATTCAATGATGACGAGGTCTGAGCTCAGACTACTAATTTGGTATAAGCAAACACCATTGCATAAGCTTTAGAGCAAAAACACCACGACATACATACAACAAAATATGGTCCTCTTCATAGAATAACACATTCAGAGAATAACACATTCAGAGAATAACACATTCAGAGAATAACACATTCTGAGATTATAAATATTCAGAGGTTACATAGTGGAAAAGTAAGAGCCATTCTCATTCAGAAATTATAATTGTGCAGGGATTACAATTTCAGGGGCTACAAAAATATTCAAAGATTATCTTTAAGGGTTTGAGGGAGGAATGCCGGTGCCTTCGGTTTGATTAAGCTGGATGACGTTGGTCACCTCGGCAACGTCATCATGGTGGTCTGCCCCTCCAACCTCTGTGCCGTCCAACGTGGTAGTCTCGACAGGCGCGGTAGCCTCCTCCTCAACCTCCTGAAGGGCCTGGGCAAGCTGAGGATTAGCATATCCAAGGCCTATAAAGTTAGAGGCTTTCAAAGTTCCAGCCTCCTTCTCCTTGACAGTCGCCCACTTGGTAGTAGCCTTGATACCTCTCTCGAGTTATTCAAAGCCAAAGCCCATAAACTCATCAGAGCTTTTGTACTCGGCTATTATCCCCTCTGAGGCATCATCAAGGGCTGCCTTCACGACCGAGCTGACCTTCTACTGCAGAACATCATCCTTGGCCTTCAGAACCACGGCATGGTCCTTGTTAAGCGGAGAGACCTCCTTCTCTAGCCCTTCACCTTCTTCTCAGACTCACCCAGCTCAGACTTCAGGCGGTCAATCTCTGCGTTCAGAGTGCTTTGGACTTTCTCGGCCTCTTGACCCTTCTGGATGAGGGGAAACTTCCTCAGTGTCCAGTTGGAGAGGTGGTGCATAGCTGCCAGGCCCTGCAGATTTTATGATCATGAATGAGTCAGAGACAAATCAGAGGTTACACTTAGAAATTGCAAAGAAATATGAGGTCATACCTGGATGGATCTGTGGATGCCGAAATCAACCAGTAAGGGAGTATCAAGTGACCGAAAGAAGCGCTTTTCGGCCTCGGTCATTGTAGAGACAAAGGCATCTAGGGCCTCCAGACTATGGCCGACTATGTTGTCAGTAATCTTCAACTGCTCTAGACGAGCCGACAAGGCGTCTGCTGAAGAGATGGGGATGGCAGTATCGGCACTCTTTTTCTTCTACCTCTGATCCTTAGGGGCATGTTCAGTTGAAGCCCTCTTCTTTATGTCTTGGGGCTTTGAGGCAGAGGGAGCTGGAGGAGGAGCATTAAGGCCTACATTCTTTGCAAGTCTCGTCAAGCTAGGAGCAGCCATTTCCCAGAGTTCGTCTGAGATATCCCTTGGACGCTATGCAAAGTTAATAGATCTGAGTTAGAAAATTAGACATAAATAAACTCAGAGGTTCAACTTCAAATATAAAGCGATTACCAAGCTCGGAAAGAGGACTTCCACCCAGACCTGTCTCAAAGAGGTAGTGGGGGGTCATTAAGTGTTCGAACCTAACGAACAGACCATGTACCCCCTGATCTTGAAGGGCTTTCACCTTCTAAAAATTTTGTGGGCTCAGGCCAGGGTCATCCCTCGCAGACATTGTGACCTTACCCCACCTCAGGGGCATCCTCAGCTCTAGAATGGACGAGGGAGCACATGGGCCAAATTCCCATGGTCTAGAAGCAAAAAAGTATCGTGGTTTCCAGTTCTGGTTGGAAGTCTGAGTTATTTAAAGCATCTTTTTTTCAGGCTTCCGAGCTACAAAATGATAGTAGCTCGGATGATTTTTGGCTGAGAAAGGGACATAGAAACCTATAAAGACCTGAACTGGGAGGTCTGAGTGGTGGATAGCCTTCCATAAGACTATGGCCCCTATTATGACCCTCCAGGCATTAGGGGATAGTTGAGGGGGGCCAAATTGATATAGGAAAGGATAGATTTGATAATGGGATGGATGGGCAGACGAAACCCCAACTTGAACATCTGCTCGTACAAGCAGATTTCGTCGTCTCGTCCGTGAAAAGACCTCTCTTCCCTCAGAGGTCTTCTTAGCTTTATGGAGGGACTAATGGAATACAAATATCGGAAGCAAAGGAGGTCTACCTTAGTTACAGTACTCTCGATCTTGGCCGCCTCAGAGACGTCGACATCACTTTCAACGTCATCATTGTAATACCCCGTATTTTTATGCTATATTTAATTTGGGGATTTATTAGATTTAATGTAATGGTTTATTTAATAAAAATCCGGAAATTAATTATGTTATAATTATTAACGTGACGAGAGTTAGTAGTTATGGGAAACTTGTTGAATATTACTGATGAGCATAGTAAAATATTATATTGATCATATTGAAAGTCATAAGTGAATTAAATGACTATTTCGGAAATTTAAGTCGGGACGTGCCCGTGTCACGTCGGGACAAATTTTGTTAAATAAAAAGTGTATATTTTATAAGTTGTCCGTATGGTCGTTTTGAGTGCGCTAACGCATCCGAAAGGGTCGAGATAGTCAGAAAAGTATACCCGGGGGGTTAGTTTGGGCCTCGGGGCGTTTTTAGGCCTAATTAGTGACCCGGGAGGGCATTTTGGTCATTTTACAAAATAGGGTAATTAAACCCACGAATTTTAGCAGCCTTTATCAGCTGGTTAGGTTAGACATTTAGGGTTAGAACATTCAGAACCCTAGAACGGCCATTGGAGAGGAGAGGAGAGACCTTTCAAGGAGATTCAAGGCCGAAACACCACCGTTTGCACCGCCGTCACCACCAACGCGTAGATCGCGAGGAGGAGAACGCAACCACACCATAATCAACAGGAATCAGACTTCTGAAAATCCCAGGCAAGTGTTTAACTTGCGTATTTCGTTAGTGCAATGTTCATATTAGTTTAGGATTAATTAGGAATGTAATCCATGTAAGAAAACCCCAAATTTTGATAGGAAATTGCATGTAGAGAAGATTAAAACCATATGCTGGAAACTTTTGATGATATAGATGTATTACCCATGAACTTTTGATGTTTTATTAGGAAGAAATTCTGGAGAAAATCTGTATTGAATCATAGTTATGAAAACTTTAGGGCTCTTGATGTTTATATGAGATTTTGTGTTGTTTAACCATGTTTAATGATGAATACACGCATGCTGAACGTTAAAAACATCTGGAATTATGTTATTATGTTAGTAGTAGAATTTGTGGGTCGATTAGTATTGAAAAATATGGAATTTGATGAAGAATAGTGGTAGAAACCGTAACTGCAATTCTGCAGAATTTTACCCAGACCTGCTTGATCGATCGATCGAACATAGAGCATCGATCAATCGAAGGTTCGATCGACCTCTCCTGGCAGACTCTTATTTTACTTGTTTAATTAGTTAAATTAAGTTTATCGTGAAATAACTCTTGGGCATTCGTGATAAATTGATTTGGGAGACATTGAGGACCAGTAGGGTATATGAACAAATGTTGGAACCTTTAAGATTCATCGAAAATGGTATTTTTGGGATATTTACTTTAGGTTGGTAAATTTATGAATTTAAAGGGGGAGGTGCGTAACAGAGTTATGTTGGAATCTAATATAGTCACTTACTGAATTTCAGAAATTGGGAAGACATAATCCATGAGTGTTAGGTAATAAGTGAGAAAACCCTTCGAGATAAGGTTAGGAATGAAACCTTATGCGTAATTCTTTAACTGTGAAATTAAGGATATATGGTATAATTATGGGTGATGAGAAGAACCTATATTAACATGATAAAGTGGTATATTTATATGATTGTGTGTACATATATTATATGCATGTGAAAATCATACCCACGCTACTTACTATCCCTGAGGTTTCCGCGCTGGGACAAGTCTTATCTCGATGGGACCTTTATGGGGGATATTGACGTGTACCCTAGGAGATAGATATCCTTGGTACAGGCTATCGGTGTGATAGTTCAGACGGTCCTAAGAGACGCCGTTATCTTCCATCCTCTTAGAGACTTGGAATCTATGCTTCGCCTCAATTGTTTGTGTTTTTCTGTTAATACAATTCGAGAGTGATTCCGAATGTATTCCCCTTAATATGAGTGATATGGGGCTTTGGATAGTAGAGTATGCACGCACCATAGTTTTATTCGGGGTGCTGTTATATATATATATATATTATACGAGTAGTTAATATATATATGAGATTATGATATTTGAAACTGTCTACTGAGATTTGATAAGTAGGACATGGTTGTTGACTCAAATTATTAACTACTTGTTTTGAAAAAGTGTAAGATGTCACTGTAAAACTTTATTGATTTTTATAAAGTTAAAATGGAGGACTTTGATTACTGTTTGGAACATTTCTTTTAAAATGAAAACGTGAATTATAAATCTTGCGAGTAATCTAAGTTAAGTTAAATCTTTTAGAAAGACTAGCGCGTTAAATGATAAGTAATCGTGGGGAAGGTTAGTGCGATAGGTGTTCACATTAGAAGAGAGGTGAGTATTTTCTCAAGAGAGAGACGTGCTAATATGTTATTGCATTGGCCTGTATCATTTTAAATACTTGTTAAACGTATTTTAAAATCAAACACACTTTCGGGCTCTGGCCCGTTTCTTTTTCTCTCTCTCTCTCTCTCTCTTGTATATATATATGTATATTTTCAGGTGCCCAGCCACAGGGGCGTCTTGCTTAGGATTCCTTGAGAAGAACGAGCTGCAGCTTAGGTGGGAGTTGCAGGTCACTTGAGTAGACGTCTTCTATTATTGACTCCACTCCTATTACTCTCATTTATTGGGCACGTGTCTCCCCTTTTCATCATTTCATTTGTTGTTGGGACATTTATATTTCAGTCATTTCCAGAATTGTTCTTTGGGATTTATTCAGTATGGACTTCTGATTTTAGTTTTAATATGTTGACATTCGATTGACGAATGTATTGTATTATATGGCTTATCGTGGTGTGATTCTTAATCGTAGAAATGTTGTTTTAATTAAATAAATCTTTTTCTTTAATTAAAATTTTGGAAAGTTTGTATGAAAAATGTTTTTGACACCTAGCTTAATTATTTAAGGTGTTAAATTGGAAAATTTATTTTTATCGACAGTGATGCTGAGAATGAACCAACTGTTAACCTTGATTTAATTTAATAAAGGAGTGATCGCCCGGTATTTAATTAGGCGGGGTGTCACAATCATCATCTAGATCAACGTCGGCCGGAGCAGATGTTGATGGGTTACCCGAGAAACTCTGAGCGAAGTCGGCACCGGTGAAGGCCGACAGAGGAATGGCGTCAAGTGGTGGTGGAATGGACACACTCGGCTCGACGATCTCAACCTCTGAGGAAGAGGCTGAGGTGCTTGTGTTGTTATGAGATGAGGCCCGGCTGGAGACCTCGGCCTGATCAGGGGCCTGATCTTCCCGAATTGAGAAGTCCATGGCCTCCTGAAAGGAATCCATGGATATGGGGTCTGAGGTGGAAGACTCAGACTCAGACATTGGTATAGGATCGACAGGAACCTCTGCCTGATTGAAAGACTCCGAGGGGTCAGGATATATCACCGTCAGGGGTGGGGGAAAGATGGGTCTAATAGGGAATTCTTGTGACCTACGAGACTCCTCCTGGGCTCTTTCTATTTGTCTATTTTTTCTAAAGTCTTATCCCTAAGGGAGGGGAACTCCTCAAGAAGTTGGTAAAGGGGTCTGAGCATACGAGGCAGACTATACACTTACCTAACTCTCCTAAGTAACAAATAACGCTGGTGATTTGACTAAAGATCAAAGCTAGGTTTTTTAGCAAGAACAGTGTATGAACAATCAATCGAAAAACTCATAAGATAACCAGAAAATGCATGAGATCACCGGAAAATGCATGAACCAGCCGAAAAATGCAAAGAGCAAGACAGATAGAAAAATGGAGAGGAATAGATAACGAGGGGTACCTGAAGAAAGGTGAGGAAAAGAGAGGAAGGAATCCCAGAAAAGAAGCCCCCAAATGTACTTCCAATCACGAGTTCTTCTAGAGAGAGAGAGAGTTGCAGAAATGGCTAAGTTCGGAGAAGGAGAGAAATGAAGAAGACAGGAGAAAGTGGGACTTTTACCCTTAAATATGAATGCACACTCCCCAAGGCCCATAATGGCCTTGGGAGACCAACAGACAACCAGCATAATTAACCTTGTCAGGCACGCGTGCCACTTCAGTAATTGACAAGTGTCAGAAAAAGAATATTGGTACAGAGCAATAGGACCTCGGAGTTGTAGACCCCATAGTCACCTGCTTTCACATATAACTAAGGGCTGGGGGTGATTGATATGCCCCAAGTGTGACCTCGGCTCGGAGACATTTATATGCTCCAAGTGTGACCTCGGCTCAGAGACACCAACCTCGGCCGACATTGGATAAGCCTTGGGCATGCGGCATCAGCCCTCGGCCATAGCAAGGTCGGCCCAGGCCGACACTACCACCAGCCTCTCGAAGGGACATCGCATGCATCACAAGGATCAGCAGCATTCTCGTATACCTAGGAATGGTAACCTCGGCCAGATATAGGCCGAGCTCGCAAGAAGCCACCAGCAACCTCATCAAGACATTAGTCGATGCTCCAAACACACCAGCTCAACCTCGGCTGGTGTCCGACCTTATCCATTATCTCGGCTAGGATTAAGCCGAGACCTCCATGGTCACCTCGGACTGAATGAACATCTAGACTTACCAACCTCGGCCTCTCCCAGGCCGAGGTCCTACACCAAGCACAATAACCGAGCATCTGCTAACATTTGGATAAGGTCACGTGAACACATATCAGTTATAACAAGATTATTCCCCACACGCGGGGAGAATATTTCATCATCATTATCTACTTGTGGCAGTGACAGATGGCTTTCCCATATTGGTGAGGCAAACACACACATGATCATTACATGCATGGGGGTACATTACACCCCCTAGGTACTATATATAGAGGTCATCCTCTACCTTGCAAAGGATCTGAAATTGGTAACCCTAGCTGAAATTTTGTCTTATCGACACAGTAGAGAGAGAAAGTGAGCTTATGTGTATTGTATCCATGGCCATCAGTGCCTTATTACAGTGAGGTTATTCACACATAGTGGACGTAGGCCAATTTAGGCTGAACCACTTATATTCTGGTGCTCTCTCCTCTTTTCCTCATCTCACTCTCCTACCTTTTACGTAACTATGCTTCCATTGTTGTTCTTAGATTGAGCTTGAAAACACCTTACCTGGTGGTGCTAATTCTAGCATCATCATTGAGCTAAGTAATATTGTTATCAAAATGTTTGACAAATAAGGTTTGGTCATTCCCTCCTCTCCAAAATTCATTGTCTAAGAGAAAGGGGGATAGACGCTCATATCAAGCTCTAGGAGCTTATTTTAACCCATAAAGGACTTTTTTAAGATGATAGATGTAATTTGGGTAATGAGGGTTATTGAACCCTTTGGGTTGTTCAACATAGGTCTCCTCAATTAAAATACCATTAAGGATGGATAACTTAATATCCATTTGATATAGAGTAAAATGCAAATGACAGGCTATTACAAAAAGTAAGCGAACAGATTCGAGGCGAGTGACATGAGCGAAAGTTTCCTCAAAATCTATGCCTTCAATCTGAGAGTAGTCCTAGAAACTAATCTAGCTTTATTCTGAGTTATCATCACAGTTTCATCAGCCTTATTTTTAAAAATCCAACGTGTGCAAATAACCCATTTGTTTTCAGGCTTGGGTACAAGATACCATACTTCATGAATGACAAATTTAAGAAGTTCCTCTTGCATAGCACTTATCCACAAATTTCCATTCAAGGCTTCATTTACAGTCTTTGGCTCAATAAAAGACACAAAGCATGCAAAATGAGCAATGTTACGAAGTTCAGATCTTCTACGAACAGGCTAGATAGGATTAACAACTACACTATCTAAACGATGATCTTTGGAAACCCAGTTAGGTACTTCAGGGGTCTCAGTTGGTAAGGATTCAACTATTTCTAGAGAGTCATAATTTAATGTGTTTTCGGACTCATCCACAATAATTCATTCTATGGTCTTACTTTCTACATTAGTGTCACTTATAACCACATTAATGGGTTCCATCATGGTTTTGGTACGAAGATTGTAGCCATGGTGGGCTCTACTATTTGGAGAGTATCCTAAGAAAATCGCCTTATCTCCTCTGGTTTTGAATTTAAACAGATGTTCTCTATCCTTACAGACATAACAAGTGATACCAAAGGTTCTAAAGTATTTTATGTTAGGTTTCTTCTCATATCAAAGCTCATAGCATGTTTGTTTCGTATTTTTCCTCAAGTATACTCAATTGATTATATGACAGGCGGTACGAATGGATTCAACCCAAAAATATTTAGGTAGGTTCTTTGCATGAATCATCACACGGGCCATTTCTTAAGAGTGCAACTTTTACACTCAGCAATTCAATTTTATTTATGTTTCTTAGGAGCACTAAATTCATGTTTGTAACCATTATAGTCACAATATTCAATGACTCCTGAATCTATGAATTCTCCTCCTCTATCTCTACGAATTCTATCTACTTACGAGTCCTTTTTGTTTTCTATACGAACTAGAATTTTCAAAAACTTACGAAATGTTTCTGATTTATATTTTAAAAAGGAAACCCAAGTAAATCGAGTGAAGTCATCAACCATAACATGGATGTAACTTTTACCGCAAAGACTAACAGTACAAAAAGGACCCATTAGGTCCATATGGATGAGTTCTTGACGTCTAGTGAATAGAACTTCTTTAACTTTCTTGTGGGGAGCCTTAACAATTTTCCCTTCTTGACATGGACCACAAACAATGTTTGGAATTTGTTTTATCTTAGGAAGACCTCTAACTATCTCTTGGGAGCACAATTTACTGAGACTATCATAATTAATGTTACCCAACCTATTATGCCATATCTCATTGTCATCCATTTTGGCAATGTTACAAACCTCTATACTTGGGTTGACTGAGTAACAGTTATCTAGAGTACGGAGTCCTATAATAATACAATCACCTTTTTTATTTAAAATTTTGTAATTTTTCTTTGAAAAAGTGACAGTATGGTTTAAGTCACAAAACTGTGATATACTCATTAAATTGGATTTAAGACCTATTACTAAGAGAACATCTTCAGGAATGGGTAATCATTCTTTATGGAGTATTCCTTTACCATTGATCTGGGTTGATACACCATCTCCAAACAACACTTTTCCTCCGGAGAAGTTAGTTTTGTTTGAAAGTTAGGAATTATCCCCGGTCATATGTTTGGAACAACTTGAGTTTAAATACCATCCAGTTGTTGTATTTTTAGCTCTGAAAGCACTAATCACAATGTTGTATTTTAACTGGGGTAATAGATCATCTTTTCAATTCCCAAATTGCTCTAGTTTTCAATTTGCACTTATTAGCTCGTATTTGATAAAACTTGTGAGCTTCTGTCTTTTCTTTAAAAGATTTTTGCACGTATTTATTAATATTATAAAAATTTTGAGCAATTGGTCTAGAATAGAATCTAGGATTCCTTCTTGTTTATGGTCTTTTAGTATTAGTCATTTTCCTTCTGTTACGATAGTCAGAATTCTTGTCTGGCTGTCTAGGAAGGACATAGTTATTCCGGCATCTCCTAGAATAGTTGAAGTTATGCTAAACAGGAGTGTTATAGGCTGGATTACATAGACGTTTGGAATAGAATCCATCAAGGGAATGTCCACAGACATCACAATAGGAGCACTAAATATGGCACGTATAACTCGCAACCTTAGGAAAATTATTATTCAAAGGTTTGTCTAGGTTTTGAGCTTTAGTCTTGTACCTAGGTAACTCAGGATGAAATGTCGAATCTGCTTATCGAATAGGAGGGGAGACGTATTTAGTCTTTTTCTTAACATTGTGCTTAGAGTTACTTGAATCACCAATGTTTAACTTTGGTTGTTTTATATCAAACTCATTTTTCAAACTTTGAAAGTCTGGACAAGTTGCAATAGGTCTTTCGCCAATAGACACAAACATCATAGTTTCAACATTTTTAGTTTGGGTCTTAGAGTTGGGACAAAATCCTATTCCAGTTCTGTCATCAGAATTGGTTTTACTTTTATCAACACAATCTTCAAAACATTTTGAATTATTTTCAAATTTTGCAAACTTTTTTAAGGCTGTGGATGTCTTTTCTTTTCTTTGTTCCAATTCTAAAAACGTTCCTTTGTATTTCTTTTCCAGAATTTCATTTGAGTTAGACAACTCTTTCAATTTGTGTTCAAAATTTTTGGTTTCATTCTCATGAGTTAGACATTGAGTAGTATACTCTTACACATTCTGTTTGATCATCTGACTTAGGATTTCTATCTTCTAGGTAAGATCCTTGACAATCTTTTCAAGCCTAGTTCTTTTCTTGAGAGTTTTTGTGTATAGTGTGTGAATGTCAGGAAGGTCATCATTTTTGGAGTCACTAAGTGTGTAGTGTGCAGTGTGCCCTAGCAGTTCATTTTTAGGACTCACACACCTATTGACATCAACAATTGAGCGTTCCCTTTGACTCACACATACAGCGTTTGAAGCAATATCAACATTCTCAAGCAATAAGGTAGATAAACCAGTAGGCATAGTATCAGTTAACATAGCATGATCAGATTCCTCATCATCGGTGTAGATTATCTTAGCAAAGAATGACATACAAGGGTCAAATGTGTTAGATGACTCGGGTTCATCATTTTCAGAGTCACTTGAGTCACCCCAAGTCTTGCTTAAATGAGCCCTATTATGTTTGTGAATTTTATCTAAGTTAACTCTACAGTCACTAGCCATGTGCCCTAATTTCCCACATCTATAGCATTCAACATTTTTAAGGTCTTTCTCAAGTCTCTTGTGATTATCAGTCTAGTGTTTGTCTTGTCTTGTCTCATGAGGCCGATTGTTAGATTGGTTTGGATAAGTAGGTTTGTCTTGTCTTTTTGCTATTTTATTTCGAAAGTTCACAATTTTCTTAAACTATTCAGACATTATGGAAATCTGATTATCCAAAGTATCTAAATTACGGCCTTCATCAGAGTCTAAGTCGATATTAGGTATGCTAAATTCAGGTGTGGTCAACTTAGATGAAAAAATAAGATTGGAAGCAAAATATTTCTTTTAGGACTGGGTTAATTGTTTCTTAAATTCTAATTCCATTTCCACGGTTCTCAATTTACTGAGGAGTTCAGGTGTGAGATTTTGATCATCCATCTCCTCAATTGCATATCTCTTATTATCATTTTTTGTGAAAGTGGTCTTAGTATTTTAGAGACAATTTCCTTTATATCATAAATAATCCCATTAGTATGCAATTTGGTCACAATGTCTGTCAGTCTAATATAGAAGTCATCAAATGACTCAGTCTCGGTCATGATCAAGGAGTTGTACTGCTGAATTAACATTTGAGTTTGTGCAGCTTTAACTCGGGTATCACCCTCATGTACAGTTACTAGGGTGTCCCAAGCATCCTTACAGGTAGAACAAAATGATATCCTCTTAAATTCATATTCATTAATAGACATAAATATGGAATTTTTGCCTTTGTTGTTGTTAAGGGAAATTTGTTTCTCTTTTTTAGTGAATTCACTTATTAACTTTCTAATCCTCACAGTACTTCCTTCAGCGGTTGGTTAAGTAGGAAAAGTGTAACCATTTTCAATAACTTCCCATTCATCATCTCCCAATGTCCCTTAGATGAAGGCAACCATCTTTACCTTCCAGTAAGGAAAGTTTGTTCCATCAAAGAGAGGGGGGCCTTGACAAGTTACCTAGTCTCTCAAATTTCTCGTGCATAATTTGTTTTGAGAAAATAATTTCAGAAACTCAAGATCTAAAGAATTTTGAAAAGCTAAAGCTCTGATACCAATTGAAAAAATACCACTTAAGTCGTTTAATTCAAGATTAAACTATCTAAATGGCTCCAAACAGTTTGTTGCATAAACTCTTTTCTTAAAACGAATTTTAAACACAAGATGTGTAAACTAGTATGAACGAGTTATTTAAGGTATAGGTTTACCAGTTTTGAAAAACAATACTTAAGGAACTTAACACAACACATCCTCAAGAAAGGGATGAGAGGAAGAGGAAGTATACAAGTATAATTTTAACGTGGTAAAACCCCACCCAATTGGGGAAACATCCACGGAGGACTCTACACCTCAAAAGTAAAAATCCACTAAAATAGAGTAGCAGTTTAAAAACTATATAACAATCAAGACACACAAACAGACCTAATTCTAAGTTCAGAAATATACCAACTCCTCAGGATTTTCTGACTTCTCCCAAGGCTCTGATGTTGTTGATGTTCTCTCAGCTTTGTAACTTTACTCCTTTTAGCTTTACGTTGACTCAAAAGTCCAAGATCTCAATACTAACACTTTTCAGTGTAGTAGTGTGAATGTGTAAGTGGTGATGTGCTCTAAATCACATGCATGCAACTCACACACACTTAATTATAGACAGGATGCAAAACAGATCAAAAATATGTAAATATTTCCAAAATCAGTTTAATCAATACTATCAAACTTTGGATCTTTTAATATATCCACAGATCAAGAGGGAATCTTGCTATAAACACGAGTCAATATCCTAAACACTCTCTTATTTTGAAAATTCACAAACTATTTCACAAAATGTGAAATATGTGAAAATGTAAATCCCTAATCAAGATCTTAAACTATATCTGAGTCTGAATGTTTAGAAGAAATTGAAATCAGAAACTCTTTTGTTGGTTTTCGGGTTTGAAAACTTAAAAATTTGAAAACTTTTAACAAAACTATGATTTCTTGAAATAAGAAATCAAAAAAAATAGAGGTAAACGTGGAGTGTATCACGGAACGTTAATCTCGATTTTCTATGACAGAAAATGACATCAAACAGTTGTGATTAAGTTGGAAAAGAGATAAAGGACAGAAGAGGAATGATCTTCATAACTCTCGAACTAACACACTCTCAGAAATATTTTTCTGGTGACATTTATCTGGAGTTTAGTTTAGGGTTTCTTATTTCTCTCTTCGTTTTCTCTCTCTCTCTCTCCCTCTCTTCACTCTTCTCTCTTTATTTTCTCTCAAAAGTGAGGTTGGCATAAGATTGTAAGCACAACACATAAGGCATGTATTTATACTAAGCCATGGAAGCCTCTGGAACTTCGAAGCAAATGGATGGAAAGGATTAAGTCTCAGTTGATCAAGGTAAATCTGATGGCTAACAATGCACCGCAATTATAACACCTCTGATTGGTTTAAACGAAAACATAAGGATCAGGTAAGAACGCAATGCAGGCCATAGATTAAAACTATCCAATAGTTCAAAAAAAATACAGGAATGTGAGGGCAAGGAAACAATTATCCAATCGTTGTTAGGTTTACACGTGTAAGGCTGTGATGGATTGTAAAATGCGTGTTTTTGAACTTTTAAAAATATAAATTGTACCCGCACAACTTTCAAGTGCATTTGATTTCTACCCAAGCTAGTTTTTAACAACTGAAAAAATTTACAAATCATCCCATAAACTCTGTAAAATCTAAATTTTAATTTCAAAAATTGTTTAAAAAATCTTAAAAATTATTTAAAATATCCCAAAAATTATGGAAAAATTATTTTAAAGGGATTTAACTCACACACCCTCATATTTTGAAGAATGCAATCTCATATGCAATACATAAATGATCCTAGGTGTTGTGTTGGTGTTTATACCTTTGGACTATTAGAGGAAGTCAAAATGAAGAGTGTGAAGGCTTGTTGGTTTGAAGGGGGTATGACTCAATTTTGTCACTATTTCCAAACTAGATGAGAACCTAAATAATATAGACTCAAGTGAGTTAAAGATATAGGGTTCTTCATACTTACGTGGAATAAGTAATAGTTAAGTAACTTATTATATGTCACGTATGAGTGATAGCGACGGTCGATTATTATATGTCAATAAAGTGTTAATGCATGGGCGATGCATAGGGTATGAACGTGTTGGAACCAGTTAATGAGATGTTAATATATTTGGAGTTAGGTGACTCGCATTACCTCTTCTAGTGCACCGATGATCCTAAAAGGGTCAAAACATTCTAGAATAGGTACCCGGGTGTTATGTTCGGTACCGAGGTTTATTTAGACATAAAAGGTCCCGTATTGGAGCAAGAATGTCATCTTATATTATTCATTCAAGAGAAAATGGGATTAAATTATTGTAAAGCCTTATTAAAATTTGGGAAAGTGGATGGAATCCCAGACTTCACTTTCCAAAAAAGAGGTTACGGGAAAAGAACCCTAGAGAATAGAAAAGAGGCAAGGAGGAAGGATCTTAGAGAGAAGATTAAACCTTAATTGAAGAACATCGGATTTTTAATCCATTAAGGAAAATAAATACTTTCGTTATGTCCCATTTCAATAAGTGGTTAAGTACTTTCTTGAATTATGTTAGAAATGCGGGTTTTGGTTGTGAAAAACTGAAATTGATGATTGATAATTAAGTCTATTGATAAACAATACATGATCTTGAATGAATGAGCAAATTTGGGTTGGATAATATTTATAAAATCTAGGTTTTAATGGAGGAATAGAATGAACTTAGATAGAAGATAATATCTTGATGATTAATTAATATATGAGTTTAAATCTTGAATCGGTGATGATTTTCATGTTAAATTTACATATATATCGATCGGATTGGGTTATGTGTATGATCTATGTGCTAAAATTATGATAATTTGGGTTTAGATAACCCTTTAAATGAAGGTGGGAGGTTGGGGATGAGTCTCGACTAAGGAAAAGGGCTTTGGGTCTATTTTTGGGAATCTCGTTCGAACCTCATTAGAATGAGTTTTCTCATTCAAACGAGGTTGTTATTCGTTCGAATGAACCATAGGTTTGGTTCATGAAGCTAGATCTTTTTGTTACGAATGCGTAGCAGCCAAATTCATATTTTTTTATTTGTTTAATTAGTTGTGAATTTTATACGGAGGGGTATGCGATATCGAAATCTTTAGTGGCTAATTTTGGGATGGACTATATTTCAAGCACGATTGTGCTTAAAAATATCATAAAACCTTGTTGATGTATCCTCTTCATTAATATGAATTCATAGTTGATGAAATTGAGGTATGGTTTGTCGTTTGAATGAGCTTGGTTTTTCGTTCAGGCGACCCGTGGATTAAGGTCAAATGGGATCATGGGAATGTTCCGAGGATTTTTATGAAATCAAGCGAGTGTTTAGGAAGTTATTCAATTGAGTGGATATTTAATTGAAAATAGTTCTGTGTATTTATTTATCAATTAAGAATTTAATAATTAACTAGGGTTCCCGACAACTGGACTAGTTAAATAAGTAATCGAAAAGTTAGGTAGAACTTCGGGATTTTGGTGAATCATGTGCAATGGGATATGTGTACGAATTGAGTGCTTATATATATATATATATATATATATATATATATATATATATATATATACATATACATATTAGAGGAATGTGTGTGTGTATATATATGTGTGTCTGTGTGTGTGTGTGTGCGTGTGCGTAGTGGGCAGTCCACCCTAGCATGGACCAGCAAGTGTTGGATTCATTCCTAGGTCATATTATTGTTGCATGGCCACAATTTGTGTGTGAGTATAGGTGTTGGTTTGAGACCGGTTGGGTGCGATGTGGTTTGATCACAACCCCAAGGCATATGGCTATGACATCCTCCATTGTACGTTTTTTCGTTTGGGATCAGTGGAAAGATTTCTAACCCGATGGCTCGGTGTGAGGTTTGATGCCTAGTGTCGAATAGCACATGAGGAATTTATCCGGGGAGTCCAAGCTCTAGGGATACGAATGTATCCGGAGAGTCCAACCTCTGGGTATACAAATGTATTTGGGGAGTCCAAGATCGGGGGATATGATTATACGTATATAGTTAGCGATATATATATATATATATATATATATATATATATATATATACACTAGCAGATACCCATGCCTGAAGGCATGACGAAAATTTTCAAAGTACGTAATCACGAAATGTTGGAAATTCAAAAGTACGTAATCGCAAAATAGTAAAATATCGTTCTCCAACAAAACATCTATATATTGTTCCCCAATATATATAAGTGAATAATTGTTACATGTAATTTAACTCTTTTACACCATACATCTAGTTGTGTGGTACTTAATATAACTGTTAACATATATTATTAACAGTTACATGATGTTAATTTTACATGATGCTAATTTTCGAACGTGTACGTCGTTGATAAGGCCATATGTCGTATTTTGTTCGCAACATATAAACAATTTTTTAAATAACCTATGGTACAAACCTATAGTTTAAAAAAATTGAAAAAGTTTTTATATTTTTTTTAAAACATAAATACATACACTGTGTTTATATACATACATACACCGTCGTACGAACCTATTAAGTCAAAAACTTTTTTAGAACACATAATTGTAAACAATTTAAAATTTTTGAGCAAATTTCCATGTGTTTATATTCCTATGGTGTTTATGGTGTCCAAATTTTCATATGTTTATATGCATACAGTGTCCAAATTTTCATGTGTTTAAAGTTATATGCCTATGGTATTTTTTTACAACACCATATGTAAACTTTTTAGAAATTTTGGATAGTCTTCTTTATTTATAGAAGTCTCACATATTTAAAAAAAATAAGAAAATTCTCCCAACAATAACAATAGTAATAGCCAATCCCGAACCTCGTATAAACAACATCATAATTTAAGTCGACAAAATTTACGACACAACTAAATGTAAATAATTTACAAAATTTGGGAAAAGTTTCCTTTGTTTATAGGACTATTCACCCTGTTTAACAAATAAAAATTTCTTAAACAACAACAATAGTAATAGTCCTGGACCTCATATAAACAACATAATCGATTCCACAAAATAGGCTTTAGTATATAGTATTTTCAAATATAAGCATGGTTAGACACAATAAAAAATTTAATCTCTTCATCACCATATGTCTCCTTGAAATCCAATGGTCCTCCAACACAAAACAACCAAGAATAATAAAGAATTAGCGTGTAGGTATGCAACAATAATATATAGTTAGAAACGTATCATAGAACAAAACATAGTAGGCAATCCATAGTGTGGAAATTAAAAGTCCTTTAACTTTAGAGGGTGGGGGATAAAAAATAATCTCAAATGGATATAGTTTCACGTGCCTAGGTGATAAACCTAACTCCAACAATATCATGCAAACAATATATTGTAAAAATTAAACTAATCAAGCCACGAATGTTTGAGTAAAATCTTGTACTAAAGCTATCATAACTACTAGAAATCGCTATTCATAATTGTCGTGTACTAAATGCTACAAATTAATAAAAAAATATCCTATGTTATTCACCAAATCAAAAAAAGATCACCAAGTCTAAAATATCATAATAAGAATGCTCTCCACATCAAGTGAAAGATCAGTTGGCAACATTTTCTAATAAATGAGCAAAGTCATCCGAAGACCTGTTATTAGTATTTTACGCAGTGTAACTGTAAGAAAATAGGCACAAACATGTAGGAATCTCATAACATTACTAAACCTCCTTAAAGGTAAATATAGAGACATGTTACATCGATTCATGAGTGTAAAAAAATTATTTTTTTCTAACTTGTTATTTGTTTCTAACTTGAAAACATACCAAGCTCTGAGTTTATACTCTGTGGGTGATTTCATAGCTTTATTCTCACGTGAATTAAGCATTTAACATAATTGATGGATTGTTTTTGAAGATTTGAATAACCATAAATGAAGCCACATGTAACTTCAATCTCTTATGCATTCTTATAATAACCTCTGTCATTCCTTGTTTCCTTATTAGTATCAGCCATCACATTCTGTGTTTCCAAACCAATGGATTCCATATCATTGTGTCCCTTCATCTTCAGCGCAGTGTCATTCGTTGTATTTGTGGTGATGTTTTTGTTAAACCAAAAAAGAAATTCAAAGAAGGTGAATCTTTCTCTAGGTCTCTCGGGTTTGCCCGTGGTAGGCAACCTCTTCCAAGTTGCCCGATCAGGAATGTGAGAGAATTAGGACACAAATACGGTCTGATTTTCAGTCTCTGGATGGGTGTACTAACTTTAATCACCATTGGCAGCGCGAAATCATCCCATAGGGCACTGGGGGATAAGTGTCAAGTATTTGCGACATGACCTAGTGAGAACCCGACACGAAGTATATTAATTCGCAACAAATTTACGGTAAACGTGTATGTGTACGGGGGTTTAATGGTGGAATTTATGTAAGAACTTAACAGGCCTGTTGCATTTTTAACCTTTTGGAAATAGTATCATTTACTGCTTGGATTCTATGGGTAGATAAAACTAACATCAGGTCCTGGACACTACAGCCTATCAGCTGCTATAAAGATGAACAACATCTAAATAAGTTGTAGAACCTCTAAAGAGTCTAAACAAACATTCACATGTGTCTTTTACCTATCTCTTTTCAATAATGGATATATGCATAACTAATAAGCACACATGAACATTAACCAGAAAATTTATTCAATAGTACATTAATTGAAATATAAATTCGAACCAATAATTTGTTGTTATTTTTTATATCCACTAAAGAAATCCATGGATATGAAACACATGAAAGTATAGGTATCCACGGCCTGCGCCTCCCCAACCCAGGCTAAATTTCAGGGCCTAACCTAGTGTATAGGCCCATAAGAATGGACTGGGCTGAAATATTAGGCCTAATCAAAGATACAAATGCACGATATAGGGAAAGAGTGAATAAATAAACCTCGAGATCATCAAAGGCCTCAACCTCTTGCATCCCCACCTTCTATGCATCCTCAGGTGAAAGTATCTTGAAGTACCACACATCAATATCCGCGTATATACAATTCAATTAATCAACAAATGACCAACATCAAAGTTAGACGTATTTAAGACAACTTAATTCGAAGACAGATAAAATTCTATTATAAAATACAGTAAAATGCACATGGAAAAGTATTCTAAAGCAAAACAAATGGAACCCTATAGTGAAAAAATGGAATTTTGGAAAAATTTCAACTTTTTTTTAATAAAAAAAATGCAACTTCAACTGCTATTTTTTTTTTAGTTCATAATCTTTAGAGAAAGTTCAACAAAAATTAAAAATTCAGAAAAATTCTAAGTGTCACATGTAACACGAACTTTGTAATATTAGAATTTCGGGGGGGAAGAAAAAAAGTTTTAGAAAAGAAGATCGACATACTTTCAGAAAAAACAGAAACTCGAAACTAACTCCGATTTATGAAAAATCAACATTAGAAGCTATAAAGTGAAAACATTATTCCAAAACGCAAAAATCGAATTGGGAATTGAAAAACAGAAATTTCATACAGACACACACACACACACACACACACACACCTAGGTATTAGAAATATCAACTCACCTTAGGACCTTTAGAGACTTGGTGGAGGTGGAACAACCAGAAATTGGGTTTTGGAATCATTACATCCAGCATAGAGGCACTGAGAAATTCAAGCCTCTGACAAAGATTCAGCAAAGAAAGTGAGAGATATTTGAGGGAACCTTGTTTATAAAATAGTATGCAGTACGATATAAATCTTGTTTATAAAATAGTATGCGGCCCATACAACACCAGTTTTTTGAAAAGCACATACAGGACAAAACCATTTTAATCTGGGATGGCAACCATTTTAATCAAACATACAGGATCATTTTAGATGATTCAAATTATTTCAAAAAAATTTAGTACCTGGTAGTACCTTCCTCGGATGACCGTGAATTCCAATTGACCATTTGAAGCTCAGTTGAGCATTTTGCAGAACACCTGCCCTGTAGCTACAAATGTAATAATCTTTATATTCACCAACAACAAACAACTTAGTGGTTGATTCCGCAACTTATCACTTAATCAAATGTGGTGTCCAACTACCTTTATAACTACAAAATAGTTGAGACCAATAAAATATAAATTAGTTCATATGCCTAACTTCCCACATATAAATTATTAAATCATTGAATGGAGAAAATACAATTATGCAAGATAAAACTGAAAACATATATATATATATATATATATATATATATATATATATATGCTCAAAACAGGAAAATATATCGAAAAAACTACTTATTATACCCAAAGAAACATACATTTGGAGTCGGGGAATTGCATTTGCAGAAGATTTTGCACAAATATTATCATGTCGGAAGTGCTCTGCTTTAGATCATCGGCATCATTCCCATCCATTTTTCAGTTTCTCCGGGCAATGGCTTGGATTGGAGACATTTTGTTCTCGATCAGGTAGATGAGGAGTTCTACTGTGTGAACAACGCTCATTGCTTTCACAAATACCAATCTCAAGTACCTTAAACACAAACACAAAATTTAAATCAGTTATTAAATTGTCGATGTTTGTTGAGTCATATCTCAACAAATTGATTATAAAATTACTTGAATAGAAATTACTTTTATAGTAGGTCTAGCAAAAAATGTTGAATAGAAATTATCCTTGCATTTTAATATGAGGTGATGTGGCTAAAAAGTAGATAAATGGGTAGTAGAAAAATACTTACCTGTAGTAACTTGACTATGATGAAGTTTTCGGCGTCGGAGACTCTATGAGCAATGATTAGCACCCCAAGAAAAAAACATTAGTCAATATAAGATGTGAACTGAAGCATGTAATTAACTACAGAAACATTTATAACAATCAAATTACACAATGGATTCACACCAATCAAATTATACAAACAAAGTTTCTTATTGTTTATATTAATGAAGGAAATATTAAGCATCAAACTATTGTATTAAGTAAATATCATACCATAGAGTAAAATTCAAAGTTGCTTATTGTAATCAATAAGTTTCCCTTTATTTCATATTGGATAGAAAATTTTTAAAGAGAACGTGAATTGGATAATCCAATACATGATGTAAAAGAAATCTAAATTTCCATTTTACTCACCTCACACCTGCTAGACCATGAATATAACATCAAATTTGATTGATTTCGGATCACCACTTGAAACTAACAATATGAATTAAACACACATAATTAGGAAAATATTTCATAAAAATCACCCAAAAACACACACGATTTTCCTAGAAAAGGACATAAAAACAAAAAGTTGGAAAACAAAATGCCAAATGCACATCCGAAACAACCAATTGACATACCTTAGATCTTGGGTGGTGATGATGCAATAGTGATTCTAGAGAGATGCCGATGATCTAAAGCAGAGCACTACCGAAATACCTTAGGTTACAAATGGCATACCTTAGGTTACAAATGACTAATGAAGAAAAGAAGTCATCTATTGGTCTAGAAACTAATTTCAAAGTGTGTGTGTGTGTGTGTGTGTGTGTGTGTGTGTGTGTATAAGAGAGAGAGAAAGAGAGAGAGAGATTACGTTTTGGGTGGTGATGATGCATACCATTTGAACCCACGATTGTGAGCCTAGATATTTTATTTTTTTGGACATTTTCATTATAGATTTTTACTTGAAAAACAAACGGAAAAAAATTGACAATTCCTCTCGACTGTAAGAGACAAAGTATATAATTGAATGAAAAATGAGCAATTCATATAATCAACGAAAGTTCAGATTTAAAGAAAAGAGAATCCATTGGTCTACAAAACCCTAAAATTTGAATAAACAAAATACCTAAAATTCATACCAAAAACCCTTAAATCTTTAAAATTATTACAAAACACCATAAAATCCATGAACCCAAAATTGTTGTTGTGGCCATCCCCGATCCTCATCGCGAGCGGGCGCGTGAAGGGAGAATCCTCGGGTCCCGCGCGTCCCTCTCGGGGGCGTTTCGACCGGCGTCATTTGAGATGAGGTGTAAAAATGTAGAGAGATTTAGAGTCGTCAGTCTATTTTACTCAAAACAGACAAAAGAAAAGGGGGAAGCCATCCCGAAGGATGGCATCCAAAGACATACTGGTGCATGCGAAACCAAAATCATTCTAGAAGGGTTCGGAGTCTAGGTTACGAAATGGGAAGGTGTTAGGCACCCATTCCGCCCTTTCGGTCTCTCATCGATGTTTGCTACTTTCCTTTTTTTATTTCCCCGTGATATGTGTGCATGTGTATATATATATAGTGGAGATAGTAATCCTCGACTTGTATCATGGGAGAGATAAAGCTAGTCATCCGTAAGAAGGTATAAAAATAATATTATAAAATAAGATTTACGCGATTACCCTTACGTTGATCGTTATAATGGAACGATAACGCATATGGGGTAATATTTCACTAAGAACAAGTATATAGAATATAAGAAAATTCAATTTAGAGAAGATAGAAAATGAGAGAAAAAGTGAGAATAGGACTCGAGTCTCGGGTTTTACCCCGAGACACCTACGTAGCCTACAAAGGCATCAAAGTCCATGTAGTTCGCATACCAAACGAGGGGTGGGGTTTATCCCATAAATCCAAATGGGGGATCTCTTATTTGTGAGAGTGTGTGTGTATGTGTGTAGAAAAGGTGTTTTATTTGTGAGAAAAATGTGAGAAAAGTATGAGAATCCCTATTTGGAATTTATGAACAAACCCTCTTTTCTTTATTTTTTTGGGTTTTACTAATATGAAAATAAGAGTTGTGCAATAATACTAAATAAAAAGTATATTAGGATGTGTGAGATGGGATAATAAAAGTGCTAAGTAATAAAACAAGTTATTGAGAATTTAAGAGAAAGTTGGACCTTCTTGAAGATCTTAAGCTTGATCTTGAATGTTGGAGAGCAGCCCTTGCACTTGGATGATGATGGAGAGTGGATAATTAACCAAGTTTGACGAAAAGGATGATGGAAAGTGGAAGTTAGAAAGGGATTTTGATGTTGAAATCGCGTTGTCTTCGAGAGAGGTTTTTGGGATTCGCTGAGAGTGATTCTTATCAGATATGGGATCTCCTTGCAAATGAGGTGAAGGCCTCCTTTTATAGGCCCAGGTCACTGTCGATCGGCGTAGAACTGATCCTGCCTATCGGCACCTGCCGATAGGTAGGGTCTGGAACCTGCCATTAGGTAGTGTGTTTCAGGTCTTTTCGAAAAATTGGCCGTCGAGGGCAAACCGTTGGTCAGATACATGCACAAGGCAGATCATTGGAAATCTAATTCAAATACCTTTAAAAGTCCTTTGGGTCGCTCCCAGTTCGGGAGTTGACTTTGGGTCAAATATGGCTCGGAAGCGTTTGTCGGTCCATTGGATGGGGAATCGTTCAGACGCAAACGGATCGTTCGTTCGCATGGTAAGTCTAAATCGTGCATGGGGCAAACCATTCAAAAGGTTAGGAGATGTATTTCGACATTCCAAAGAGTTTGACCCGATTTGGGGAGTTGACTTTGGTCAATTGGGGCCTGGAAGCATTCGGTGTCCTCTTGGAGTGAAACAAATCGTTCGTCCACATTGTAAGTCAGAATCCTGTACGGAGTGGATCATTGGAAAGGGGTTTCAGTTACCTTTGAAGATTCATTCAACCTCGATCGAGCTGAAGAGTTGACTTAGGTCAAACAGAGCCCGAGAGCGCCCGGTGGCCTCTAGATCAATTTTCGGACCCAAATGAATCGTTCGTCTGCATGGCAAGTTGGAATCACGCATGGGATGGACCATTGGAAAGGGATTTCAGTACCCTTCGAATATTCATTCATCTTTGGTCAAGCTGAAGAGTTTGACTTTTTCGTCAAACGGAGCCCGAGAGTGCCCGATGGTTTTTAGGTCAGTACTCGGGGTATGACCTGAGTTTGTAGTATGAAAGGAGGTACTAGGGACCTAAGAAGAGTTAGGGGGTAACAGAATGGGTTGTCTACAGAGCCCCTCGATGGGTGAGTTTGGAACAAATGATAACCGTCGAATAGACACCACATGATGCTTTTTATGGAGTATGACCGACTCAGAGGGTCGAGACCGATTCAGAGGGTCGAGGCTGATTGTGTGGACATGAGGGGTGTGATGGGGATGACCAACTTTGTGGGTCAAAGCTAAATTTGTGGACTTAAATGATGAGGGTGACCGATTCTGTGGCTCAAAGCTAATTCTGCGGGCTTAGGGTGAAGATCTAAAGATCGAGGTCAATTATGACCTAAGAGTGGTGACGACCGAGGACCGAGGTCAATTCTAACCTAAGAGTGGTGACGACCGAGGACTGAGGTCGTTTCTGACCTAACTCGGGTGACGATTCAAGACCGAGGTCAATTCTGACCTAAGAGTGGTGACGATAGAGGACTGAGGTCAATTCTGAGCTAACTTAGGTGATGATTCAATACGAAGGTCAATTCTGACCTAAGAGTGGTGATGACCAAGGACTGAGGTCAATTCTAACGTAACTCAGGTGACGATCCAAGACCGAGGTCAATTCTAACCTAAGAGTGGTGACGACCGAGGACCAAGGTCAAATCTGACCTAACTCGGGTGGCGATCCAAGACCAAGGTCGATTCTGACCTAATAATGGATAAAGATTGGATTTTGATTCTGCTGGAGAAAGTTCTTTGTGATTTTGATCTGAGCTGGGGAGCTGATAGCTGGGGAAGCTTTTGTTTCTTTAGGAGGCCTCGTGGGGGGGAACAACCAATTTTGGTGCTGAAAAAACTCCACTAGGGAAGTGATCATATGATCCTTAGAGATCCTCCAGAGCTTTGTCGGGAGGATATTCACTTGGTTTTTGATGATTTCACTGGGAAAAAGGGGTTTCGCTTGAGGGAATGCGATATTTTCCTGTGAAAATGTTCTGAATCCTTCCTGGGATTTTTAGGAATTTTTCCAGGATTTTGTGGGGCTTTCTGGTATTTTCTGGGAATTTATGTACAAAATTTATGGGGGGGGCGGTCGACATGTTATAAGGGGTGCTATTCGATAGTGGCACAGACTTTTGGACCACCTCGGGAAGGTAAGTAGTCAGTGTTGATCGGTATGGTTGGGGTCAGTGCCGATCGGCATGGCGTTTGGCATCCTATATAAAGGGGGCGAATCCCTTCATTTTTTCACAGCTTCTTTTCTTTCTATCTTTCTGTGATTTATTTGCAAATCATTCTAGCATTCCGATCTTCAAGAAATGGTCACTTTTGTGAGCACTACAGTCCACAGGGAGTGCTTGACCGTTGATGACTGGGCGATGTGGAGTGGAGGGCCAGGGCGCCTCGTACTTTGGGGAGTGAGAAGTCTTTTGATGCGTTTGAGCCTGTTGCGAATGAGCGGACTTTATTGCGGTAGCCATCGCATCATCGCTCTTCGAAAGTGAATCCTGGCGGTTATATAAGGGACTTGACCTTTGGCATTCCTTTCTTTTTGGTGATTTTTCTTTCTTTCTTGACTTCTGATGAGATTTTTTTTCCCTTTTTCCAGTCCGGTATTTCTTTGAAGAACATGCGCGCTCGCAGGATGACGGGGCTCAGGTATGTATGGGAGAATCTCCCACCTTTGGTGCATTGGGTGGTATCATTAGTGGGTTTTCGGAGGTTGGCATCTACGCTGGATGAGATGCCTCGTTCGACAGCGGTCCTTTGTGCTTTGGGGGGGAGGTGGTGGGATACTACCCACACCTTCCATTTAGGCTTTGGGGAGATGACTGTGACTCCCATATATGTACAGCAGCTGTTGGGGCTGGATTGTGATAAAGAGCAGATAGTGGTGGATCGCTCTTTACAGGTGAGACCGAAGGCGGTGCGTACGAAACTTGGTGATGTAGGGAGGATAGTTTTCGAGGATTCTATCCGGTTGTCCCTGATAAAGGATGTTCTATTGGGCAGGGTGATTGATGTGGAGGACGGGCTGCAAGTGAAGCAGATGGCCTGATTATTTATTTTACTGGTGTTAGGAGGTTTTATGGTGGCGTCGAGCGGCGACGTCATCCATTTGTGGTTCTTGTCGTACTTGTAGATGTTTTCGAACATCACTTTCTATGATTGGGGGACCCTGACTTTGGCAACCCTTTACTCTTCTCTAGATGCATTCATTCGGTGCTGCCGACAGACTTTTACTGGGGCCACGTACCTTCTTGAGGTATTCTTCAGTTTGCGCAGTTCATTTCATGCATTCGCATTTTCCTTTCATGCATTCACATTTTTCTTATACATCTATTTTTGTTTGTGAATTCTTATCTTTGATAGACTTAGTTATATGAGGTGATTGGGTGTAATACCCTGCTGATCGCTCTAAAGAACGACACCGTTGGGGACTTCTGTCGATTGTATCGATGGTGTAAGGCCAATCGGCAGTCGAAGGGATCTCTCTCCCTGAAGGCGGTGTGGTAGGGTAAGACTCATTCCATTTCAGTCTTGGTTTTTGCACCTTCTGATCTTGTATTGATTTATGCCTGCTCGAAGATTTTCAGATGACCTTTTATCCCTGGGGAACAGCCATTCAGGATGTGGGGATGACCGGGGTGAACGCGTAGATGAAGCATTTGCTGGCGTATGAGTTTGTCCATTCCTGGTATCTCGGGGAGAGGGTGGTTCGCTAGATTGCTGAGGAGGAGGTGGTGGTGCTACCTGCACAGCCTCCTATGTCTATGAGGCGGGAGAGACTACTGTCGAAGGATATGAGGATCGCGGCGATGGTCGGTGAGTTCTACTTATTGTACACCGATACGGCTGCACCGTATGACTATATGGATTTTGTGACGAGCTGGTTGATGGCACCCAGCATATATGATGCCTTGCCTTTCCCTCCTATGGGTTCGAGTCGGGCGGTGGGACCTTCCCACAGTGGCGGTGGTCCATCCGCATCTGCGGAGGCGACTTCAAAGGTTCCTTTTGTGAGGTTGCACACTCCTTCTAACAACATTCGGTGGGCTGATGGAGGGATGGTGCCTATGCTACATCATCCTCATGCGATGGATACGGAGGAATCTGGTTTGACAGAGGAGGTCCTCCGACCTGCGGTATACCTTTCTATTCTTCTCTTTCTTTCTTTTCTGTTTTGGTCATTTCTACTTTGATACTGATTTTGCCTTTTCTTGCAGCAAGCCCCGAGTGTCGACCACTTGGTTAAGAGACATCAGAGACTGGATATCTTCGGTGACTGCTCATATTCGGGATGCGGTTCCTGCTCCTTCTTGCTTGGTGTCATCTGCTTCGTTAGGAGAGGAATCTTGCTCGGGTAGTGGCGGTGCATCGTCTCGCCGTATGGGGAAGAGATCACGTAGCAGGGGTGGAAGCTCTTAGAGAGAAAGGTGGGTGAGAGAGAGAGAGAGAATGTGGGTTCGGGCTGAGTCCCGCTATTTTTTCTTTTTCTTTTTATTTCCTGTAAAATTGATCTCACACAAAAACAAATAGATGCAATGCAATGGAGTTTTTTATTATCTTTTATTAATGATGAATGAATGCATGCACATGCACTTTTTACTTTGCTGCTGAGACTAGGGCTGTGTTTCGGCCGGATGGATCGGAAAATGACCTTTCGGAAAAAATTCCAATTTTTTCGGAAATAAAATATTTGTTCCAATTTCCTATCCAATTTTTTCGGAAAATCAAAAAAGTTTCCGAATTCGGAAAAATCGGAAAATCGGAAAAAATTAGGAAAAATTCAGAAATTCAAAACATATTCAGAAATTTTGGAAATTCCGAAATTTCAAAAAAATTAATATAGGATTTTCGATTACTCGAAATTCTCATTTTAAAGAAATCGGAAAAAAGATTTAACCCAACATGTAAATATGTAAGGATTTAACCATTTTTTCATTTGTGTAGACTCTACAATTAACCCAACATGTAAATAGGTATAGAAACATGTATAGAAACACGTATAAAACAGGTATAGAAACAACAAATGTAAATCAGCAATTAATATTTGATCTCAATATAATACAACTATAAAACAGGTATAGAAACATGTAATTAAACGGTCGTTACACAATATATAATCTTACAGATCCTATAAACATGTATAATCTTATAGAAACAAAAAACCATGTATAAACAGATCCTATAACATTCCTATAGAAACAAAAAACATGTATAATCTTACAGATCCTATAAACCGCTCGTTACATAATATAATGTTTATCCCATAATGAGGATATGAAAGCTTACTGATCAAAACTTTATATTATAAACAGATCAGATCCTATAACAATCCTATCGTTACATATCCCATCCTATAACAATATAAACAAATCAGATCGTTACAGATCCGATCGTTACAGATAAGGGAAACAGATAAAAGGGCTTACTGATCCTTCGTTCGACTTGGATATGAAGAGATGCATTCTAATTGTTACAGATCCGTATCTGAGAAGCGTAGAAACCAGAGAGAGAGGTGAGTAGTGGACGAGAGTTGAAAGAGAGAGAGGGGACTCGATGGTATGCGCCGTATTGAGAGAGAGAGAGGAAAGATATGTCTAACCCTAAAACTAACAACATATATATATACGGGTAAGGTAAAAAATAAGGGAAATGTAAATGTAAACATTCTTATTATTAAACAATGGAAATCCAAGGTAAAAAATATATATAAAATATTTGGAATATTAATCGGAAAAAATATTCGGAAAATTAATCGAAAATTTTATCGGAAAATCGGATCGGCTAAAATATCGGATCGGAAAAATCGAAAATCGGAATTTAAAACATAGTTCCAATTTCCTATCCAATTTAATTCGGAAAAATCGAAAATCGGAAAATCGGAAATCGGAAACCTTATATATGTTCCAAAATCGGAAAATATCGGATCGAACATCGGAAAAATCGGAATGTTCGGAAAAAAAGCACAGCCCTAGCTGAGACCGTAAAAAGGAGTATTTTTGGAATTTTTTGAAGGAAACTTTTAAATTAAAAGGGGAAATTATATAAGGAGGAAAAGGGATTTTAAAATTCTGTTGAGAATATCAATTTATTTTTATTGAATTTTCTGATTTGACAAAAAAAAGGGAAATTTCTAAAAATGGGGGGTTGCCGATCGGCAAGCACCCTGTCCTGCCTATCGGCAGTTCAGTCAAGTCCCATCAATTCAAATCTTTGATTGGTACCCTCTTCAGCCTTTTGTGTTTTTTGGGGTAGGGTTCCCTCTAATTTCTGCAGGGATTATGTCTCTTGTGAGGGTTTTCAAGTATAAAAAGGGGTAAGGGTGGAGTGTTTCCATCACACCCTTTGCAATCTAACTTGCCCACTATCTCTTAGCTTCGCAAGATGTCTCTCCCTGGTAGCATTGAGTTTGCTAACTACCTCAAAACCTTGGAAGCAATGTGCTCTTATAATGTCGACTATAATGCTTTCAACATGCGTCGAGTCTCCTTATAGCGCAATCGGCCTATTGAATGGAACATGTTGATGGGGGCGGTATAATTCTGGTACCCCGAAAACCATGTATTCTGCTTTGGGTTAGATGATGTTTTTCCTACCTACGAGGAATTTTCTGTTATGTTGGGTGTAAATCCCAGTGTTGCTGCGGCTTTGCTAGAAATTTTCCCGTTCTCCCAGGGATTTATTGGCCGAGATTCTTCATATTTCGCCTTCGGTGGCCAGATCATTGGTTGTTGGAGGAATGATCTCCCTCCCGGCGGTGCTGCAGTCCGTGCATTTACTGGAAGTAGGTGATGTTGGCTATGCTGGAGCCATTGTTCTGGTCCTAGTTTCAAAATTATTACTGGTGACCGGGGAACTGCTGGTGGACCCGGAACTTGCAGCCATTACTTCGTATATGTCATACCGTCGTAATCCTGCGAAGGTGATACTGGAAGAGATGCTAAATGGTCTGGATGCCTGGCGAGAAGGTAGTTCTGACTTCCTGAGGGGTAGCCCCATGATGTTGTTCATGTGGTTGTCTAAAAGACTTCGCTTGGTGACTCCTCCAGAATATCCTTTATCAGTTGAGCCCAACTTCTTTTTGCGTCACTTCTTCTATGTTGGCCTGGATATTGCGAGATGGGAGAATTGGTTTGTGGAGCATGGGGATCAGAATTTGTACTGGTCAGTGCCTTGGTGTGGGAAGTTGCAGCCTATTATGGAGCTAGGAGAGTACTCATATGTACGGTTGGTGGGTCTCAAACAGACCTTTTTCTATTTCCCTTGGCAGCTTTTGCACTAATTTGGTTGGGCACAGGTCGTGCCACCTCGGGCACTAAATTTCTTTCCGGTAGACGTTTTGACTGAGCGCCTGCGTCTGTTGCTTGGATCTCTGTGGGAGAATCGGCGTTCGTCGAACCGTCCCTCTCAGTCTGTCGGGAGAGTTTGGCATGTCCCTGGGGATTATGTGAAGTTGTTATGGAGGAGAGTAGTCAGCAAGATGTTGGCAGTCGAGACTGGACAAAGGTGGTTTATTTTATTTAACACCATGGAAGGGGGTGTTGTGGTTTTTTCGAAGCTGGTTCGGGCTTATCGATCCATGGAGTGTTTATGGCACTCTATTCAGGCAGGGGAAATTTGGGGGCCCTAGGATGTAGATAATGAGGGTGCAAGCTCCTCTGGTAGCTGTGGGTAGGACTCTTAGAGAGTTTAGATGTGGGGATTTTATTTGCCTTTTTATGGCAGTAGGGGGAAGGGAGTTATCCATTCCTTTTCTTATGTAATTTGTGCTGTAATTTCTTATTAATGAAATAAGCAAGTTTCTGATCATCTAGTTGTGCCTTTCGATGAATTTTATAATTTTGAATTATCTATACCGATCGCTAAGGCATACATAATACTTTTGTTCAAGTTTTTGTTAGAATGAACTTCCGTTCTCGGAGATAAGAAAAGAGTAGTATTTTGTGAAAAAGAAAGGGACGTGCTCCTGTAAGATGTATGACCTGCCTACGTACCTCTAGGGATTTTGGAAAAAAAAATATTTTTCTTGAAAAATGGTTTTTTTTGCAGAGGATCGGGCCCACGTAGTTCTGGGTAGAGCGAAATAAAGAGAGTTTTTTTTGTTTTTTTTTAAGAATAGAAGGGAGATGAGAAGAGTCGTAGCGCACCGAGATTCCAGACTAGGGGTAGAATTTCTTGAGACGGTCCAAGTTGACTAGATGAGCCATCTCCTCCCCATCTGGGTCAGTGGGCATGGCGGCACCGTCGGATGATATTTTCTTCACTATGTAGGGGCCACTCCAATTGGGCTTGAATTTCCCTCTGGGGTCCTAAATGGGTTCTATTATCTCCTTGAGGGCTAAATCCCTTTCCCGAACACCGCGGTCCTTGAATCTCTTGTTGAATGATCACGCTATTTGGCGATGGTATCCCTGTATATTGTAAAGAGCTTACAATCTCCTTTCATCTAGGAGGGCCAGCTCGTCGAGACGGCTTTGGCACCAGACTTCTTCATTAACTTTGCTTTAGAGCATGACGCGTAGAGAGGGTATTTCCAGCTCCACAGGTAGGACCGCTTCCATGCCGTAAACCAAAGAGTAGGGGGTAGCCCCAGTAGAGGTTCGGATTGAGGTTCGATATCCCCAGAGGGTGTGCGGGATTCGTTCGGCCCAATCCCTACAGCTTTCGATCATCTTGCTGATGATGTCTTTGAGGTTCTTATTGGCGGCTTCAACTACACCATTGGTCTAAGGTCGGTAGGGAGAAAATTTGTGTCTATGAATCCCGTACTCTTTAACTACTTCTGTGACTTCTGCTTCAAAATGCAACCTGTTATCTGGCACTAACTCGTGCGGGACCCCATAACGGCAGATGATATTATTCTTGCGGAATTTGGCCACTTTATTGGCATTCAATACTGCGTATGACTCAGCTTCAACCCATTTGGTGAAGTAATCAATGGAAACTATGATGAACTCATGTTCGTTTGAAGCCTTTGGTGTAACCTTCCCTATGATGTCGACACCCCAGGTGGAGAATGGCCAGGGAGAGGACATGTTATATAATTCTCGTGGAGACAGGTGTTGAAGATTGGAGAACTGTTGGCATTTGAGGCATCTCCAGATGTAGGCGGTGCAATCTTGGGCCATGGTGGTCCAATAGTAACCCTATTAGATGATATTCTTGGCAAGCATGTGACCGTTCATGTGGGGCCCGAATTCCCCATTGTGGATCTTTTGCATTATCTTTTCAATCCCAGCCCCTGCGATAGAGTGTAGATGAGTTCCATCGAAGTTCCTCTTGAGTAGAGCTTTATGACAGATGATGTACTGGGCGGCCAGTCTTCAGAGGGTTGTTCGGTATTTCTTTTTGGAACCCTCAGGATACCTACCATGTTTGAGGGGGCACCAGATATCATAGTACCAGCAATCGGCTAGTTCGGGATCTTCGGTGGGATTAAGCTCAATATGGTAGCAGTGGGTTGGTTTGTTTTGCTTTGGAATTAGGAAGGGGGTCATTGTTATTCCTTTCGGGCATGTCGACCATAGAGGACAAGGTAGCGAGAGAATAGGCTAGTTTATTCTTTGCTCGAGGTAGGTAATGGAAGGTGATATCTCGGAATTGGGAGGCTAACTCTTCCAAGTGGGCATGGAAGGGTTGGAGCTTTTCGTCCTTGACTTTCCACTTTCTGAGCACTTGACCGATGATGAGGGCAGAGTCCCCGTAGACATCAAGGTATTGAATACCTTTCTTAAGAGCAACTTTAAGGCTTACTGTGCATGCCTATTCTGTCATGTTGTTGGCGCAAGGGAAATCCAATTTGATGGCGATGGGAGTGTGCGAGTCATCTAGGGCGATCAAGAGTATCCCAACTCTATATTTCTTTTTGTTGGCAGCGCCATCAAAGAACAATTGCCATCGAAGGTTATCTTGAGTGGTGCAGAGGATATTTTCATCTGGGAATTCGGAGATCCAAACATCTACTTATTCAACGGGGTAATCAGCGAGGTAGTTAGAGATGGCTCTTCCTTTAATGGCTTTTTGCGTGATGTACACGATATCGAACTCGGTTAGAAGCATCAACCATCGGGCCATTCGATTGGATAAGGCAGGTGTCTCAAGCAGTTATTTGATGGGATCCATTCGGGATACAAGTTTAATGGGGAAGGCGAGCATGTAGTGTCGCAACTTTTGGGTGACCCGGACAAGTGCGGCACGTGCCTTTTCCAAAGTAGTGTAGTTGACCTCGTACTCAGTCAATTTATGACTGGCATAATAGATGGATCTTTTTTTGCTGGAGTCTTCAAGGTATTGGGCTAGTAAATCCCCAGCTGCAGTATCGGTTATGGTTAGGTATAAGAGCAAAGGGAGACCAAGCTGTGGTGGCATGAGCACCCGAGGTTGGGTTAGATATTTTTTTGATTTAGTCAAAAACTTCTTGGCAGGCCTCGTTCCAAACCTTGGTTGAATCCTTTCGGAGGATATTGAAGATCGGTTCACAGATGGAGGTCAGCTGGCTGATGAACCGGCTGATATATTATAATTTCCCAAGAAAACCTCGGACTTCTTTCTCTGTTCGGGGCATTGGCATCTCAAGTATGGCCTTCAGCTTTGCAGGATCTGCTTCTATCCCCTACTCACCGACCATGAATCCCAAGAGTTTTCCCTTTGTAACGCCGAATACACACTTATGTGGATTGAGTTTCATCTGATATTGTCGCAGTCATTCAAAGAACTTCCAGAGAGCGGGAACATGACCTTCTCTAGTTTTGGACTTAATAATCATATCATCCACATAAACCTCGACTTCTTTGTGAATCAAATCGTGCAAGATGGTTGTGGCAGCCCTTTGGAAGGTAGCCCCAGCATTCTTGAGACCAAATGGCATGACGGTGTAGCAAAAGGTTCCCCATGGGGTGATGAATGCATTTTTTTCTTGGTGGTCTGGGTGCATCTTGATTTGGTTGTATCCGGCAAACCCGTCAACGAATGACTTGAGAGCATGACTGGTTGTGTTGTCCATAATCATGTCAATATTGGGTAGAGGATAATCATCCTTTGGAGAAGCTTTATTTAAATCTCGATAGTCTACACACATTCAAACCTTCCCTCCTGATTTCGGCACAGGTACTATGTTGGCTAGCCATGTGGGATATTTGATCACACGAATGAAGCTCACGTTCAACTGTTTGACCACCTCTTCTTTGACCTTGAGCGACCATTCAGTGCGGAGCTTTCTTAATTTTTGTTTAACCGGCTTGTAATCTGGGAGAGTGGGGATCTCGTGCTGAGATATTTCAGGATCAATGTCAGGCATATCATCATAGGACCATGTGAAGACATCCACGAATTCCTTTAGTAATTCTTTAAGTTGTGCGCGCTCATGCTCGTCAAGGGTGGCCCCTATCCTAACCTCGCGCAGTTGGCGACTAGAACCGAGATTAATAACAACAGTCTCTTCTTCATTAACTTGAATGCGGTTATGTTATTTATTATTAACCTTATTTAGATCAGTTAAGAATTGTTCATTTGCAACATCATCATCATCAAAAGTTTGATTAGAATCCAAACAATTCATGTAAGGCACAACAAGATACTCAAAATCTTCGTTTAGTTCATTGATAGGAAAAATAGCATTGAGAACCTTATCAAAAGAGGTCTCGATTACATTTGAACAAGGATAGATAACAGAAGAAGAGATAGGGTAAACATTGGGGTTAGGGGAGATTTCAAGAGGTAGATCTGGACCAGCATGCTAGTTGAGGAGGGGTGTACCAGCAGCTTTAACCAGATGGGATGGATCCATTGATGTAGTGCCTGAATGAACCATGCAGAGTTCCAGCCCCAGTGTCTGTAAGTTGAAGGAATCTTCAGAATCACTTTCCTCAGTCTCTTCGATATCTTTGATGAGCAGTTGTACTCGGTGTTGGAAACTTTCGGCCCATGGGTAGCTATCTTGGAAAAATATCTCCATTGCAGGCTTCATCTTCTTGTCTGTATGGTCATACCATGGTTCTGGAAAACTGCAAAAGGGGAAGTCTTCGCCTTCTTTAATGAATCGTCCATTCAAGGAGTCTCCTGGGATAGTTGGGATGCAGTTTAACCTTCTCTTTGGTCGAGACTGATGGATCATTCTGAGTTCTTGTTCTGATGGTTGATACCCCAAGCCACAAGGAGGGAAAGCATTCTTCAGCTCGATGGGCTCAAGTATCCCTTGTTGCCTTTGCCCTAGCCCCAGTCCGAGCATGAAGTGCATGTTTCTGAACATCTTAATCACATTGACATTATCATGAGGGTCATATTCTGGACAAACCCGTTCTTTGAAACTATCCCCTGCCGAGAGTAGGAGTGTCTCAACTCAAAATCCTGATAGGAGCATATCATTTAACCCATGTTGTATCTCAAGGATTGGATTGCTAGTGCTTGCACCTCGACATTTTTGTCATCGCCCAAAATGGTGATGACTTTCCCGTCAGTGAAGAACTTCAATTTTTTATGGATTGGGGAAGACACATCTTTGATACTGTGGAGCCAGGGTCGTCCGAGCAATAGGTTGAAATAAGCTGGGATGTCTATGACTTGGAATTAAATGATAGGGTTTATAGGGTCAACCCCTATTACAAGTTTTATGGATCCCATCACCTCCCGACGAGTATTATCGTAGGCACGTACATCGGCGGAGGTTGGAGCGAGATCTCTTTCTTTCAGGCCTAGACACTTGAAGGTTCTCAGTGGGAAGACATTAAAGGCGGATCCATAACTTCGACGGAGATGTTGAGTGCATGATTATGATTTGGCCCAATTCTGGGGATTTCTTCTTCAGAAAATGATAGCATCCGGGTAGAGGTCAAGGATCCAACCAGATTTACTGCCTCTTCTGGTGTGGTAGGAGGAGCAACTGTGGGTCCAGTGAGTAGCTTGATTAACGCATTTCTGTGCAGCTAGGAAGACATGAAAAGCCCCCATAGAGTGATGTTAGCTTGAGTTTTCTTCAGTTGATCGAGGATCTTGCTCTCCTCAATGGTCATCTCTGGCATAGGAAGGTTTTCAAAGCCCTTCCCCTTGTCATTTGCTGGTAGTGATCTTGGAACCTGGTAATGTCTCCCTGATCTGGTCATGTGATTTACTGAAGAAGGGAAGAACATGAATCCCATTTCCTTGTCAATCTCAGGTTGTTCTGTTACCCTGTTTATTTCTCCGAGTAGTTCTTCAAATGATATCATCCCACATATGTCGGCCACTGGGCCAGTTCTTCCTGAAGCTTGTTCTTTACTTGAATCTTTGAATTCTTCCCCCCATCCGGTGGCAACAATTCTGTATTTCCATGTAAAGTCAATGCATTCCATAACTTTAACGGCTTCCTCATACAAGTATTCCCATTCTGTGGGGATATGTATGGTTGAAGGGAACAAATGCCTTTGTAGTTTCAAAATGTCAAGTAACCCGGTAATACTAAAAATGTTGTTGGTTTGCCCGAATAATTCTGCCATAATCTGGACAACATCAACTAGGTTGACTTCATCGGTTGGTACCACCCACTTATCTGAATCTCGGGCCCATTTTTGTGCTTCCAAGAACAGTGTACTGAACATTTGGCAATCGATGACCATCTATGAGGGCAATTTCATCCTGAACTCTAGGAGTTGGTTTAACACCTCTAATAATTCCATATTTCCATTTTCAGAACAGGTACGGACAGTGATGCATGCTCTGGTAAGGAGTGACAGTGCCTGATCAGCGAGGCTAGTAGGGTGTAGGATGAAATATGGGCAAATTTTAAGAGGTTTAGGAGAGTATATGGGTGTGATTTGAGTTGAGGGATCGAAATCTGATTTTTCTTCTAAGAAGATGGCATTGGTATGATTTGGGAGTGGATTGTGAGTAGTGTTTGGCTTAGGATTGGTTGGTGGGGCGATGGTACCCCGGTCAATGAGATCTTAGATTATGTTTCGGAGGTGAAAGCAATTGTCGGTGGTATGGCCAGCAGTTTGGTGAAAGGCGCAATGAGCATCGGCCTTAAAGTTTCTTGGGAGTGGATTTGGCAATGGATGGGATCCAAGGGTTTGATGAGGTTTCGGCTTAACAAGGCTTAGTAAACTTTGGAGAGGGGAGCATGGATCTCAGTGCATTCCCTTCGGATGGGGGCAGGGAGGCTTTTTGGTGCCCATGATGTGGTTGGGTGAGAGATGTGGTTGATGGTTGAGACTGTAGCAGTGGTAGGCTTGTCATACTTTCTAGGGGTGAACTGTCCGGACACCTTCTTCGGTTCAAGCTCTATTTTAACAAGGTTTTCCTCGATTTCTACTCCTTATTCTCCGAGAGCTCAGAAGTGGGGATAGTATTATCCTCCCATCATCGCTCGAACATGGGGCAAGAAGTTCTTCTTCACTATGTTGACACGTTCCTCCTCAGATGGTCGATTGGTCATGGTAGCTGCTTGCCCTCTCCACCGGGTTATGAAGTTACTGACTGATTCCCCAGGGTTCTATTTGAGCATCTCTAAATCATGACGGGTGACCTCAAGCTCTTCGTTGTATTTGTACTGTTACATGAATTCTCAGGCTACATCCTCCCAGCTATGGATTCTGGATTCCTCGAGAGACAAAAACCATCGGAGAGAACTATCCTTCAAAGTTTGTTGAAACAATTGGGACATCACTTCTTCAAAATCCCCTAGTAGAGTCATAGAATGATGGTAACTGTGAAGATGAATAATCGGGGGTCCACTCCTTCCAAACTTCTCGATATTTGGCATCTTGAACTTCTCGCTTTAGGATAAGGAGACATGTGGGTGTAGTTTATGTAGTTTCCAGAGATTATGACTTGGTCGAACTTCTTGGTGAGCATCTTGAGATACTCTTTGAATTTATTCAACTCCTCCTCTTTTGGATCAGCGACCATAGGCAGGTTAGCCATTAGGTGAGTAATGTTTGGCATTGGAAGCTGGGCAGGTGGAGGCCCATTGACAGGAGGGGCATGTGGAGCGTGCTGATATTCTTTGGGAACCCAGATAGGCTCGGGCGAACCCATAGCACTAGGAAATAGGGCCTCGAGCTCTTGAGGAATAGGAAGATGATTCTGTTGAATTTCTTGGACCTTAGTTTGGAGGTTGTTAATCTTGGACACGAGCTGAGCTAGGATTGCCGTCAGATCTAGCTGTATGACTGGTACTTGATCTGTATTCTCCATGGGAAGTGGATGAAGGAACAGACGAAACTCCGGGGTGATTTGACTGAAGACCGAAGCCTATAGGGAGCCAGGCCAAGGGCTTACGATCGACCTGAGGAGGCATAGAATGGGATTTATTTTTGAGAAAAAAGGAAGAAACTATTTTTGGATTTTTGATAAAGAAGGGAGAAATGTTTTTGGAGACGGAACTCAGCATGATTATTACAATTACTATGTTCTCACTTGTATATCATTCTCCTAAATGCAATGCCGGACGGGACCCGAGCCTAGAAAAGTGGGGTTTTTAATATATGCAAAGATATAGTTTGACTTGTAACCAAGCTCGCAGACAGGGTCCCATTTTTAAAAATAAGGGAAAATTTAGGCGGCAAGCCGACCCGAAATTTTAGCAGAGTTTCGGGTTGAAATCGACAATCTAAAGTGAGTGTCCTAGGTTTGACACCTATATGAGGGTATGTAGTTGGTTGGGTGAATCGGAATGAGTTCCCCCCTTTGGCGTGACTTCCATGATATACGTCTTGCTCTTAAGGGCAATCGGTACATGTGGACAATCCATTTGATATACCTGAGTGTACGTGAATTGCCTCACTATATACCTCGTGGAGATGGTACGTGTGAGAGAAAATTCGATATACTCGGCGTACGTGAATGAATTCCCTATGATATACCTCCCGTCATGACTTCGGTCAAGCGGTACGATGCGGGGGAACCGTTCAATATACGTCGAAGGTACTTGGCCAATGGAAGGTGAGAGTCATATCGCTTAGGCTAACTGCGCCCTGTCGGACCAGCGCCCATCACGAAGTGACCCTCTAGTTACTGGGTAAAATTTGGTCAATAACAATGATCTTTGGTGATGTCGTGTGAACTATGCATGATTCTCTTATTAGTATATTATGATGAGAATGCTTTTCTTGATTATGCCAAATAGGGATCAAAGTACAAGTACCAAAGGTACACCAAGGGTGAATGGGTGATACGTGAAACATGTAGATATATGTGATACTAGGTGCATGTGGTGTGAAGTGTACATGGAGAATTTTCTACAAGTGTGTGAACAAAGGCATAAGCATGGGATACACATGGAAAAGGGGAACATGAAGATATAGGGGAAATATAAACAAATATAACATCCATGTAAATAGAGTCAAGCCCTCAAAACATACAAGTCCCCAGCGGAGTCGCCACTGTGGCCATCCATGATCCTCGCCGCGGGCTGGCGCGTGAAGGGAGGATCCTCAGGTCCTGTGCGTCCCTCTCGGGAGAGCTTTGGCCGACATTGTTTGAGATGAGGTGTAAAAATGTAGAGAGATTTAGATTCTCCCGTCTATTTTACTCAAAATAGACAAAAGAAAAATGGGAAGCCATCCCGAAGGATGGCATCCAAAGACATACTGGAGCATACGAAACAAAAATGATTCGAGAAGGGTTCGGAGGCTAAGTTACGAAATGGGAAGGTGTTACACACCCATTTCGCCCTTTCGGTCTCTCATGGATGTTTGCTATTTTCCCTTTTTATTATCCCCGTGATATGTGTGCATGTGTATATATATAATGGAGATAGGAATCCTCGACTTGTATCATGGAAGAGATAAAGCGAGTCATCCGTAGGAAGGTATAAAAATAATATTAGAAAATAAGATTTACGTGATTACCCTTACGTTGATCGTTATAATGGAACGATAACGCATATGGGATAATACGTCACTAAGAACAAGTATACAGAATATAATAAAATTGGATTTGGAGAAGATAGGAAATGAGAGAGAAAGTGAGAATAGGACTTGAGTCTCGGGTTTTACCCCGAGACGCCTACGTAGCCTATAAAGGCATCAAAGTCCACGTAGTTTGCATACAAAATGAGGGGTGGGGTTTATCCCATAAATCCAAATGGGGGATCTCTTATTTGTGAATATGTGTTTGTAGAAAAGGTGTTTTAGTTATGAGAAAAGTGTGAGAAAAGTATGAGAACCCCTATTTGGAATTTATGAGCAAACCCTCTTTTCTTTGTTTTTTTGGGTTTTATTTATATGAAAATAAGAGTTGTGCAATAATACTAAATAAAAAGTATATTAGGATGTGTGAGATGGGATAATAAAAGTGCTAAGTAATAAAACAAGTTATTGAGAATTTAAGAGAAAGTTGAGAAAGTTGGACCTTCTTAAAGATTTTGAGCTTGATCTTAAATGTTGGGGAGCAACCCTTGCACTTGGATGATGATGGAGAGTGGCTAGTTCACCAAGTTTGATGAAAAGGATGATGGTAAGTGGAAGTTAGAAAGGGATTTTGATGTTGAAATCGCACTGTCTTCGAGAGAGGTTTTTGGGATTCGCTGAGTGTAACAACCCGCGTAATTTTGGGCTATTTTAATTAATTTCTGAAAAATGGAAAAAAATAAAGTTTTTGATAAAATTATTTTTATTGCTCAAATATGTTGGTTATTATTTGTAAAGACGATAATTTCAAAAGGTTTCGAAATCGGAGTTAAAACGGATTTTGAAATGATTTTTAAATGATTTTAACTCTTGGAATTCTAAGTCGGCGAACTGTCAATTTTTGGGCACGATCGATCGATCGAAGCTTGGGAGTAGATGGATCGACCTCCCCAGATTTCGTGAACATTAAGTAATTTTCAAGAGTTGTTTTGACTTCCAACTCTTCATTTATTTGCCTTATTTAAAGGAGTCTTTTGAATTCCAACTATTCATTTCTTTGCATTATAAAAAGGAGTCGTGGGCAACCCTTTTTAACCTACTTTTGGCACAACTTTTTGGTAGAAAATATATTTTATATTCCTCTTCTTTTTATATACACATTGGCCCTTGAGATTTGTGAGTTCCAACCTTAGATTAGAGGTGTTCTTGGGGCTATTTTTCTTGGAGGAACTTTTTGTAGATCTTTTGTGTTGATCTTGAGGATGTGATCATTGGTTTCTCATCATGGTTTGAGGTATGGGGTTTTACACAATATGCTCCTTAAATCTCGCAAGTGTCATTCTCTTTGAATTCTTGTTTAATTGAACTCATATTTGAATTGATAAATTCATTGAAATCTGGAAAATAATTGTTGACATTATTTTGATTCATGTGGTATCATTATACTGTTGATGAGCACGTTGTCATGAGATTTTAATATGGCACGAATGTTGTGAACCCGCCAGAATACCTATTCCCGGGCTATGGCTTGATAAATCATATACGGATGTGGTGAGGCCTGGTGACCCGGTTAAAGTGTTGTTGAGAAATTATATTGATAAATGCTTTGAGATTTGCATTTCGGTTTGAATATTCCTACTCGTGTTGTTACGTTTTATTCATCGCTAACATATATTTGTTGAGCATATTTCCTGTCGTATTGTGTACTTCCCCATATTTTCTTTTAGTGGCAGGTTAGCATGGATTTTGGGGCGCTATGGAGATTTATTTTAGCGAGGATTGTTTGGGAAAGATTTGTATTATTTTGATGTATAGAGCTTTGGAGATTTGTATTTTTATTCGAGTTAGTTGTTGTATGTAATTCGATAGATTTGGTATTTAATTTAAAGATATTGAGATTTGTAGTTTCTCATTTTTTTGTTATGGGATTTAGATGCTCTATACCTTGTTATATTGTGGATTTAGTTTAGTTTTATCGCATTAGCGCTCTGTTCGCTCTCTCCGAACGGGCGGGGTGTTACACTGAGAGCGATTTTATCAAATCTGGTCTCTCTTTGAAAATGAGGTGAAGGCCTCCTTTTATAGGCCCAGGTCACTGCCGATCGGCATAGACCTAGTCCTTCCTATCGGCACCAGTCGATAGGCAAGGTCTGGAACCTGCCCTTTGACAGTGTGTTTCAGGCCTTTTCGGAAAATTGGCCGCCGAGGGCAAATTGTTGGTCAGAATTGCACACAAGGTAGACCATTGGAAAGGTAATTCAAAGACCTTTGAAAGTCCTTTGGAGTGCTCCCGAGTTTGGGAGTTGACTTTGGGTTAAATATGGCTCGGAAGGGTTTGTCGGTCCATTGGATGGGGAATCGTTCGAACGCAAAAGGATCATTCATCTGCATGGTAAGTCCGAATTGCGCATGGGGTGGACCGTTGGAAAGGTTAGGAGATGTATTTCGACATTCCAAAGAGTTTGACCCAGTTTGGGGAGTTGACTTTCATCAACCGGGCCTTGGAAGTATTAGGTGACCTCTTGGAGTCAAACGGATCGTTCGTCCGCATGGTAAGTCAGAATCGTGCATGGAGCAGAACATTGGAAAGGGATTTTAGCGTTCTTCGAAGATTCATTCAGCCTCAGTCGAGCTGAAGAGTTAACTTAGGCCAAACAGAGCTCGAGAGCGCCCGGTGGCCTCTAGATCAAGTTTCAGACGCAAACGGATCGTTCGTCCGCATGGTAAGTCGGAATCGCATACGGGATGGACCATTGGAAATGGATTTCGGTTCCCTTCGAAGATTTATTCAGCTTTGGTCGAGCTGAAGAGTTTGACTTTTTGGTCAAATGGAGCTCGGGAGTGCCCGGTGGCTTCTAGGTCAGTACTCGGGGTATAACCTGGGTTTATAGTGATGAAGGGAGGTACTAGGGACCTAAGGAGAGTTAGGGGGTAATATAATGGGGTGTCTACAGTTACCTCTCAAAAGCACAAACCAAAACTCTTCAAATCGATTTGAGAGAGGGAGAGAGATGACATAAAAAGAGAGTACGGGAGACCCAACACCATTACCTCGAAAAAACACAAACCAAAACCCCTCAAATCCATTTGAGATGGGGAGAAAGGTGAGAGGAAAAGATAGTGAGGGATATGAGAGCGGACGAGAGAAAATAGAGAGCGGGAGAAATGAAAGAGAAAAATAAAAACGGGGGGGGGGGGGGGGGGAATGAATTTGGGTTGTAGTCGGGGAATACATATGCGCAATAATGAGAGTTGGTGTTGAAATGAGGGGGAATTTTTAATTTTCAAAATTTGAATGAAAATAGAAGATTTAATCTCAACCTTGTATTTTTAGTGGGAGGTGTGGTCAAATCTGAGCCGTTATTGTGCTAGACATTTTGTAAAACCATGGTATCATATATATATATATATATATATATATATATATATATATATGTGTGTGTGTGTGTGTGTGTGTGTGTGTGTGTGTGTGTGTGTGTTAATAGCAGAGGTGTAGCTGTGTATATTTATCTCATGATTATTTGAATTATAGAAAGTGTGTTGCTAAAAAACTGTTATAAATGAATACCTAGGGAAGGTAGTTAGACTTAGATAATATAGGGTATTAACGAAGATGGACTTACATAGAAGTTGTGTATCCTAGTTAGACCTTATAGTTAATTAAGATAATTAAAATGAACACGTTAGGTGCGCACTGTAGTTAAGAGATGAGGTTTATCTTAAGAGAGTACAACCGGTTAATCTAGAAAGCAATATACTATGATTTGAAATGAATTAAAACAACTATTTACTTGCGATAAATATTTTACTCTACAGGCTCTAAACTGCATATTCATGTCTTTTCTTGTTTTTCCTGTTACACCTCAGGTGAACAACAAAAGCAACAACTGAGACCACTAGGATAGTTAATTCTTGCCAATGGTAGTTGTGGATCCTTACTTAGATGTTTCATCCTTTTCTGTTCTAGATAGAATCGGCTATTCCCGATTTACGATTGGGCATGTTGCCCGTAGATGTTAGACTTATTATCGTTGCAGACTTTAATTATTTTGTCATACTTGTATATAGTTATTTTTTCTGTTCACATTGTGGAGGTTTGTTTGGTGACCGGTGGTTTATTTGGCTCACCCTTATAATTTATTATGCATGATGTTAGTCTGTTATTGTGATTGTACGAAATATTTTTATTCTTTATGTTATACTATTACTGCAACGGTGGTGATAAGAATGATCCATACTAAGATGTCGATTATATTTTAGTAGAGGATTGTCCACCCAATATTAAAATAGGAGGGTTGTCACAGTTGGAATCAAAGCATCAGGTTCTAGTGTCCTTAGTATATATGCCTACTTTCTACGTTGCTGGCGCTTCATTTCCATGAAATAGAGCCATATGATTAAGATTTTTAATTCATAATTTACGCTTTGACATTCTTTTGCTATTGTATATGGTTGAAGTGAAACTCATTCAATTTTGATTTAGTTTCAAATGCTAAATAATTGGAGAGGGGAACTAGCTGTACTGCGAGGAAGGCCGTAGAAAGGAAAGCACAGTTAGAGTCGTAGGCCGCTCAGGGGATTATGACCGTTGTGGATGTCGTAGCCATTATAACACAGGCAGTTAATGTTGCTCTGAACATTGAATTTCTATAATGTCAGAATCATCACTGCCATCAGAGGGAAATGAAGAGGATAAAAAAGTCAAGCCAATGGGGTAAGATTAGGGGTAATGGTACGAGCAAGGTTCGCAATAGTAGCAGAGGCAGCATGAGCGGGGTTCTCATCAGGGGGACTCTAAAAAGAGATTTAGATCGAGTAACGACAACTTCAAATATGGCCCTCAAGGCCAGTAGGGCGAGGATAAATAGACTGGAGGCCAGCAAGGCCGTGGATATCGTGGCCAACAGAGCCAAAGGCTGGAATGTTTCATAGGAAAATATTTTGTGTGTGGGAAATAGGGACACATGCGGCGTATATGCCCGATTAAGGCTAGGGGTCCCCAGACGAATGCCAAACTGGGATAGCAATTACTGCAGCTTTCACTCCCACCTGCAGTTCCAAGGTTACCACCTCCATGGGCCAGGGGCAGTTTGGGCATCTATATCACGACTGTGGATTATTTTTTACTAGTTGTGCCATTTATAATTGAGGGTTTGTGATACTCTAGCATTATGTGATACGCGAGCATCACACTCATTGGTTAGCTCTAAGATTCATGTGGGAAACGAGTTTAGTGGACACAAAATTAAATATAATTATGATCATATATTTGACATTGGGTAATGGGGCTCCTATTCATCTCACCTCAAATGGAGAGGGTGTGGACATTGGGAGGTTATGTTTTAATGGATCTTCTCATTTTAGAAACGTACAGATATGATGTTATCCTAGGTATGGACCGGTTAGCGATGGGTAGAACGATGGTTGACAGTGATGGTATGACTATCATGGTTGCTAGTCCAGGACAGGATAGTTTTCTTGTGGCGATGCCTCATCCTTTGAGAGGGTCGAGAACGTAATTATATCATATCAATTAGGAGACTTCGAAGAGTATAGTTGTCTCGTTATATTTAATCCTTGTATATTGGGACTTTATTAATGTGACTTAGGGGATACTGGGGTTACAACCAAGTCCAGAAATCAAATTGTGATTGACTTGGTGATAGTGTGAGCATCATATCGTATGACTTATTTATAGATGCGAGGGTAGGGAGATCAAATTTAGTAAATATTGGGTAAGGGTATGACTTATTTATAGAGCGTCGTATTGTATGACTTATTTTTTAGTGTCCCGCTAATGTGTTTTGGGCCTGCGGATCTCAATAACCAACATAGTTAATTACTAATGTATCGGGAGGGCCCCTTATTTGGATTTTGCTTGCGAGACATCCCATGCATGAAGAATAGTAAGTATCATGAGTTGGGAGACATTTGGAATATAAGGCATTGGCTTAGTACCTTAGTCATTACGCTTATGTATATAACGCTTTGAGAAGAGAGATATTATATGATTTAAGGTCAATGGATCCAAGTGGTGCTATGTAAAGAGCACTGGGTGATGGTTGCACCACTAGTTGATAAGTGGGGCAATACCAAGAAGAATTTAGTCGTGATAAGTAGGATAATCGAGTATGCCTTTGTTGTATTATCACAGAAGGCATATGTAGTTAATTTTGATGTGTGTGGGTAGCATCTGTGATATTTGTGCATGTATGCACGTGGTATAGGGTGTATAGGTGCCCTAGTCAGTTTGATATTCAATACCATCCCGGTAAGGGTAACGTGGAGGTAAATGTGTTGATCCATATGCTTATAAGACAGTTAGAAGAAGATTTGGAATGGTTAGGTTGATCGGACTTAATTAGGGGATAAGATAATCCAGGAATTTATAGTAGGGAGGACCATCACATTTGATATCGGTTGAAGGACTGTGAAGGCATAGGCAAGGGGTTCTCCTTTCAACGAAAGGGTCTAATAGTTTTTGGAAGGTAGAGGGAGTCGTACTCAGTCAGTTTTGAGGGGGGCTTGCACATCAATAGAAGGTTAATAGTCCCACTTAAAGAGGACCTACGAAGCACGTGGTTATGGAGAAAGCGCATGGGTCATAATTTTTAGTATATCCCAATGGGGGATAAGATGTAACAAATGATGATGGATCCAATATGTGTGGGTCCGTACGGAGCGAGACATAACAAAGTTTATCTCAAAAACCACACGTCATATGGAGAATGTTGATCCTAGGCGACTAATCGTAGCTTTACAACCATTGAATATTCTAGTGAGGGAATGGGGGTGTGTACCAATGGATTTCATTTTGAATTTATGAGTGTCACGGAGAGGTCAAGATTCACTCTAGGTTATTTGGATTGGTTAACCAAGATGGAGTGGTTCTTATCCATTTATGTGGATTACATGACAGGGTGGTAATGTCCCAATTTACATTACAGATAGCAAGTGAGCCAGCATGAGGGGCTGCTCAACATTGTTTTGGAGAGGATGAGATCTTTGTGTCCCACTCCTGATAAATTTTTTAGGAGGTGATGGGGATAGAGTTGCGTTTGAGCACGGCTTATCACCCCCAGACCGATGGACTTGGTATACTGGATTTAGAGGATATGTTGAGGATGTTAGAGGATATGCTAAGGGTGTGTATCCTAGATTTTAGGGGAATCTAGAAGAATTATTTTCCTTTGGTATTCTTTATGTATAACAACTCGAACTAGTTCACTATTTCCATGGCACTGTTCAAGGCTTTGTATGGGAGACATTATCGTTCGCCCTTTTGTTAGTTAGAGGTGGGGAACAATAAGCTTATTGGGCAGAATGTGACTCGGGATACATAGGCAAATATTGAGTGATCAAGTGTCGTATTTGGGTAGCTCAGGTCAACAGAAGAGTTACGCCGATGAAAATCGGAGATTATTAGAGATTGGTGTGCATAATCTGGTATTACTATGGGTATCTCCCGGGAAAAGAGTGATGCGATATAACAAAAGTTGTCACCTAGGTGTAGACACCACATTCTATGACCCCCTAAGTATCCCTTTAGGTTCCTAGAACCTCCCCATCTCACTGTAAACCTAAGGTCGCACTCCGAGTATTGATCTAGAGCCCACCGGGCACCCCCGAGCCCTGTTTGACCCCGGTCAACTCTATTGTCAAAGGAAAAGATATTTGAATCTTTTAAGGAACCTGAATGCCCTTTCCAATGGTCCACCTCATTCATAAATCAACATAACAATTCAAAAAAATGGACCATTTTCTACTGAAGATCGATTTGGAGACCACCGGGAACTCCCGGGCCCCGAATTAACACCAATCAACTTCACCGTTAGAGAAAAAGCTCTTTGAATATTCAAATGGAACTAAAAACCCTTTCCAATGTTTTAATTCATGCACAAAATGGCATAACCATTCGGACGAAAGATCAATTTTCCCCCAAAAAATGATCCGGAGGCTACTGGGCACTCTCGGGCTTCATTTGACCAAAGTCAACTCTTCAGCACAAATGAAACTGAATGAATCTTTAAAGGTCACTGAATACCCTTTCTAACGGTCTACGCCGTGCACGATTCTGACCTGTGGTACAAACGAACGATCTATTTTACTTTGAGAGGTTCACGAGCACTTCCGAGCCCCGGTTGACCAAGGTCAACTTTCCAAAATAAGCAAAACTCTTTGGAATGTCGAAGTACATCTCTAAACCTTTCCAATAGTCCACCCCATGCGCAATTTTGACTTACCATGCAAACAAACGATCCATTTGCGTCTGATGATCTCCCGTCCAAAGGATCGATGTGCGCTTCGGAGCCATATTTGACCCAAAGTCAACTCCTAGGACCCTAGAGAAGTCCAAAGGAATCTTGAAGGTATTTAGAATACCTTTCTAACGGTATGACCCATGCGTGATTCGAATCAACGATTTGTATTCTATGACCATTTTTCCAGGAAAATCTGCACGGAACTGCCAATTGGCAGGTCCTCAACCCTGCCTATCGGCATTGTGCCTGGGGTCACATGCCTATAGGAACCCCCAGGAGTAGTCCACTCAGCACCCCCTTACCATATAAATAGGGGCCATGACCTTACTCTAAGAGTACACAAAAGATCCATCAGCATTAGTGATCTCAGCAAAATTCCCTCGAAATCAGTGAAGTCCCTCATGTGAAGTTCCATTCAAGCTTACATTCCCATCTTTTTCAAATCCAATTTGGTAAATATCCTTCTCTCTCATCAACATTCATCAACACTCAAGGGAGTTCATACAAGATCAAATATAAAGCTTCAAATAAGGTCTAATCCTTTCCCTCTCTCTTTAAATTCCCTGTTTTTATATAATACACATTAGATTCATAATTTGGTTGTTACTTTAGTTCATACACATTAATATCTACACATTTTATTAGTATATTGCACATACTTTATTTTCTACAAAAGAATCCTAAAAACAAATAAAAGAGGGTTACACCCGTAAATTCCGAACGGAATTATCCATCACACTTTTTCCAAAATCAAAACAACACATTATCTACACACACATATAATAAAATTCCGTTCGGATATATGGGATAAACCCCACCCCTATGCTACCTTCGAACTACGTGGACTTTGATGCCTCTATAGGCTACGTAGGCATCTCGGATTAAAACCCGAGACTCGAATCCAATTTTCCAAATTTTCTCAATTTCTCAAATTTCCTAATTTTCTAAAATCTCCCACTTTGATATATATATCATGCTTGTTCGCGTTTCATCCAATACATATTATCGTTTCCTAATAACGATCAATATCGTGATGAACGCACAAATCATACTTTCTACATATGTTATTTTGGGAACATTCCTACGGATGACCTCACTCTACCTTGTCCATAATATAAGCTGAATGATTCTGATATCCATTATGTAAACACGCTCACACACTTCATGGGGATATTAAGGAAAATAATAACACTAGCCCATGATAGACTGAAAGGGAGGAAGGGTACCCCACACCTTCTAATTTCATAACTTAGTCCCCATACCTTTGATCTACTGGTTTCTTATGCATCAGTTTGTCCTTGATGTCGCTCTCTTGAAGTGGCAGCAATTCTTCTGGCTATATTGTGCAAAATAGGCTGGTGACTCCATCTCTTCACCTTTACCCCCCACACCTATAACGGCCAAACCAACCTTCCCAAGAGGGGTACGAGACTGAGGCGCATCCTTTTTTAGGGGAGATGTGTATCTCTCTCTCTATCTCTCTCTACCCCCAAGGCGCCGATTGGTATGGCCACACTAGGTATGTATAGCACCTATCCCATCATAGAGAGGGTAGGGTAGCTGCGTATAAGCGTGCCTTACCGGAGCACTTGCAAAAGATTCATGACGTTTTCCATATGTCATCTTTGAAGAAGTATCATAGGAGTGGCATGGCTTACTGGCATATACCATTGGAGGAGATTGACTTGCAAGCAGATATCTCATATGAGGAGAGACCTATTACCATTCTGGATCATAGAGAGTGTAATCGTCTGTCAAAATTGGTACCGTTAGTGCCTGTACAGTGGGGACACCATAACATTGAAGATCGACGTGGGAGTGTGAGGATGATATGTGGGAAAAAGTATCTGAAACTCTTTGCGACAGTTACGTTCGAATTTCGAGAAAAACTTGTGTTATTATGGGGGAATGTAATACCCCATACTTTTATTAATTAATTTTCGTGTGCTTTATATTATTCATTTAATTGAGGAAACTAAATTGGATTTAAAATAAATATTAATTAGTAAGATAAAGGATTAATATTTATTATAATTCATATTTACTTGTGTGTGATAAGTAAATATTTATGTGACTTATTATATGTCGCATATGAGTGATAGTGACGGTCTATTATTATATGTCGATAGAGTTTTACTTCGGTGGATCAATTTAATTTATAGGCAATGCGTAGGGTATGCATGTGTCAGGTCCTGTTAATGAGATGTCAATATATTTGGAGTTGGGTGACTCGGATGACCTTCCCAAGTGCACCAGTGATTCGGGAAGGGTCAAAATAGTCCAGAATGGGTACCCGGGTGTTTTGTTTGGATCCCAAGAGCATTTCAGAAATAAAAGGGCCCATATAAGGGCAAAAATGTCATTTTATATTATTCATTAAAGTAAAAAACGGGATTGAACTATTAGGAAGGATTATTAGGGTTTGGGAAGGTGGATGACCACCCACCTTTCACTTTCCAAATAAGAGGTTGAGAGAAAAGAGCCTTAGATGAGAGAAAGGAGGCAAGGAGGAAGGATCTTGGAGAGAAGATTTAACCCGAATTGAAGAACGTCAGAGTTGTAATTCATTAAGGTAGGTAAATACTTACTTTATGTCTCATTTTAATTCGTAGTTAATTATTTTCTTATATTATGTTAGAAATTGGGGCTTTGGTTGTGAAAAAATTGAAATTGATGATTAATAATTAAGTCTATTGATAAAGATTACATGATCTTGAATGAATGAAAAATGGTCTTGAATAGAAGAAGAAAATGAACTTGGATGGAAGATTTGATCTTGATGATGGATTTTATATATGAGTTTAAATTTTGAATGGTGATTATTTCCATGTTATATTTACGTATATATTGATGGGATTATGTTATATTGATTATATATGTACTAAAATTCTCGGAATTTGGGTACAGAAAACCCTAGAAATGAAGTTGGAAGGTTGGGAATGAATCCTGCCTAAGAAAAAGAGCTTCAGGTCCATTTTCTGAAATCTCATTAGAACCTCGTTAGAATCTCGTTCGAACAAGCTATTCGTCTGAAAGAGTTTGGTGTTGTAATACCCCGTATTTTCATGCTATATTAATTTGGGAATTTATTAAATTTAATGTGACGATTTATTTAATAAAAATCCGGAAATTTAAATATGTTATAATTATTAACGTGACGAGAGTCAGTAATTATGGGAAACTTGTTGAATATTACTAATGAGCATAGTAATATATTATATTGGTTATATTGAATGTCATAAGTGAATTAAATGACTATTTCGAAAATTTAAGTCGGGACGTGCCCGTGTCACGTCGGGACAAATTGTGTTAAATAAAAAGTGAATATTTTATAAGTTGTCCATATGGTCGTTTTGAGTGCGCAAACGCGTCCGGAAGGGTCGAGATAGTCAGAAAAGTATACCCGGGGGGTTAGTTTGGGCCCCGGGACGTTTTTAGGCCTAATTAGTGACCCGGGAGGGCATTTTGGTCTTTTTCCAAAATAGGGTAATTAAACCCACGAATTTTAGCAGCCTTTATCAGCTGGTTAGGCTAGACATTTAGGGTTAGAACATTCAGAACCCTAAGATGGCCATTGGAGAAGAGAGGAGAGACCTTTCAAGGTGATTCAAGGCCAAAACACCTCTGTTTGCACCACCGTCACCACCACCGCGTAGATCGCGAAGAGGAGAACACAACCACACCAAAATCAACAGGAGATCAGACTTCTGAAAATCCCAGGCAAGTGTTTATCTTACGTATTTCGTTAGTCCAATGTTCATATTAGTTTAGGATTAATTAGGAATGTAATCCATGTAAGAAAACCCCAAATTTTGATAGAAAATTGCATGTAGAGAAGATTAAAACCTTATGCTGGAAATTCTTGATGATATAGATGTATTACCCACGAATTTTGATGTTATATTAGGAAGAAATTCTGGAGAAAAACTGAATGGAATTATAGTTATGAAAACTTTAGGGTTCTTGATGTTTAGATGAGATTTTGGGTTGTTTAACCATGATTAATGATGTATACACGCATGTTAAACGTTAAAAAACGTCTGGAATTATGTTAGTATGTTAGTAGCAGACTTTTGGGTCAATTAGTGTTGGAAAATATGGTTATTGATGATGAGTTTTGATGAATTCCGTCACTGCAGTTTCTGCAGAATTTTTGCCCAGACCTGCTTGATCGATCGATCGAGCCTAGAGCATCGATCGATCGAAGGTTCGATCGATCGAGCCCCAAGCTTCGATCGATCGACCCCTCCTGGCAGACTCCCATTTCCCTTGTTTAAATTAGTTAACGTAAGTTATCGTGAAATTATATTTGGGCATTCTAAATAAAATAATTTGGGAGACATTAAGGACCAGTAGGGTATATGGATAAATGTTAGAACCCTTAATCTTTAACGAGAATGGTATTTATGAGTTATTTACTTTAGGTTGGTAGATTTATGAATTTAAAGGGTGAGGTGCGTAAGAGAGTCACGTTGGAATCAAATAAAGTCACGTACTGAATTTCAGATTGGTGAGGATATAATCCATGAGTGTTAGGCAATAAGGGAGAAACCCTTCGAGTTAAGGGTAGGAATGAAACCGTATGCGTAATTCTTTAAATGTGAAATTAAGAATAAACGGTATAATTACGGGTGATGAGAAGAACCTATATTAATTCGATAAAGTGGTATATTTATATGATTGTGTGTACATATATTATATGCATGTGAAAATCATACCCACGCTACTTGCTATCCCTGAGGTTTCCACGCTGGGACAAGTCTTATCTCGATGGGGCCTTTATGGGGGATATTGACTTGTACCCTAGAAGATAGATGTCCTTGGTACAGGCTATCGATGTGATAGTTCAGACGGTCCTAAAAGACGCCGGTACGTTCCACCCTCTTAGAGACTTGGAATCTATGCTTCGCCTCAATATTGTTTGTGTATTTATGTTAATACAATTCGAGAGTGATTCCGAATGTATTCCCCTTAAAATGAGTGATATGGGGCTTTGGATAGTGGAAGTATGCACGCACCATAGTTTTATTCGGGGTGCTGTTATATATATATATATATATTATACGAGTAGTTAATATATATATATATATGAGATTATGATATTTGAAACTGTCTACTGAGATTTGATAAGTAGAACATGGTTGTTGACTCAAATTATTAAATACTTGTTTTGAGAAAGTATAAAATGTCACGGGAACTTTATTATTTTTATGAAGTTAAAAATAGAGAATTTTGGGCTACTGTTGGAACATCTTTTAAAGTGGATATCGTGTATTAAATCTTACGAGTAATTTAAGTTAAGTTAAAGCTGCTAGAAAGACTAGTATGTTAGATGCTAAAACAAACCGTTGGGAAGGTTAGTGCGATAGGTGTGCACATTAGAAGAGAGGTGAGTATTTCTCAAGAGAGAGATGCACTAATATGATTTGCATTGGCCTGTATCAATTTAAATACTTGCTTAACGTATTTTAAAATCAAACACACTTTCGGGCTCTGACCCGTTTCTTTCCTCTCTCTCTCTCTTGTATATATATATGTATATTTTCAGGTGCCCAGCCACAGGGGCGTCTTGCTTAGGATCCCTTGAGAAGAACGAGCTGCAGCTTAGGTGAGAGTTGCATGTCACTTGAGTAGACGGCTTCTGTTATTGACTCCAATCCTATTATTCTCATTTATTGGGCACGTGTCGCCCTTTTCATCATTTCATTTGTTTTTGGGATTTTGTATTTCATTTTTTTCCAGTATTGTTCTATGGGATTTATTCAGGATGGATTTGTGGTTTTAGTTCCATTTGTTGACATTCGATTGACGAATGTATTATGTTATTTGGTTTATTGTGGTGTGATTCTTTATTGTAGAAATGTTGTTTTAATTAAAATAAATCTTTTTCTGTAATTTAAAATTTGGAAAGTTTTGTATGGAAAATGTTTTGACACTTAGCTTAATTATTTAGGGTGTTAAATTGGAAAAATTATTTTTATCGACAGTGATGCTGAGAATGAACCAACTGTTTACCTTGATTTAATTTAATAAAGGAGTGATCGCCCGGTATTTAATTAGGCGGGGTTTCACAGGTGGTATCAGAGCATCAGGTTCTAGTGTCCATAGGATCTGTACGGCTTATTTCGCTTTCAGCTTAACGTTATTGCTATAGAGCCCTATTTTTAGGACTGTTGTATTCTTACTTTTACGTTTAAGTCTTCAGCTATTCGAGATTTGTTGATAACTGTAGACTAATAAACTTGTTCACGTTTTAGATGCCTCCGAGACGTGCTCCGAAAGATAGGCGTGCCCAAGCCGAGCAGCCAGCAGCTCCGGCACCAGGCACAATGAATGCGAATGAAGTAGCCGCCATTGTCGCTCAGGCGGTGAATTCCGCGATAGCGGTGATTCAGCAGGCTCCACCCCAGGTTCAGGCGGTGGCACCAGTACCAGCACAGCTTCCATCCACATGGGAGAGGGTTCGGGATGCTTTTCAGAAAGCGCATCCCCCTGAGTTTTCTGGTAGCTCCGATATTGTTACTGTCAGCCAATGGAAGAAAGACATCCAGCGGCACCTCCGTATTTATGAGTGCACTGAAGTGCAGAAGCAGCTATTGGCTTCTTTCAAGCTGGTGGGAGCCGCATTACAGTGGTGGGAGTCCGCTACTACTTTGGAGGAGAGGGACACAATCCCTATTCAGTTGTTCCGGGAGCGGTTTGACCGCAAGTATTTTCCACCTGCAGTGCAGACTGAGATGAGGCAGAAATTACTAAATCTGAAGCAGGAGAACCTTACTGTAGCTGAGTATGAGGAGGAGTTAACGAGGCTTCTCACTATTGTGCCGGATGAGGCACCCACTGAGGGCAAGAAGATTTTGCTGTTTGTCGACGGGTTAGCTTGGAGGATCCGTCAGCACCTTATTGGAAACCTATCCCTGAGTACTTTCACTGATGTACTCAATGCAGCGTTACTACACTGCCAGGATCACCGCTTCCATCTTCAGGGAAGCAAGAGAGCAGGAGAGTCCAGCCAGCAGGGAAGGACCGGGGGTAATAGTGTCGGTGGGGCACCAACTCATGGACAGACTCGTCAGCACGAGCAGAGTTCCCATCAGGGGGACCCTGCTAAGCGATTTCGTTAAGGTGATTCGAGGCAGGGATTCGGGGGTTTCAGGTAGGGCCATCAGGGCCAGCCTACTCATCAGGGCCAGCAAGGCCAACACCGACCACAGGGACAGCAGGAGGGCCAGCAAGGCCAACAGCGTGCGCATCATGGCCAACAGGGCCAGTGGCGTGGAGGTAACGGCCAGCAGGGCCGTGGACAGCAGGGTCAGAGGGGCGGTCACTTCAAAGGCAGATGCTTTGGGTGCGGCAAACATGGCCATAGGTGCCAGGATTGCCCCGAGGGCGATAGGGCCCCACAGCAGCAGGGAGCCCGTAATGAGCCGAAGAGACCACTTTTCCCACCTGCCCTCCCAGCTCCAGCCCAGGTGCCAGCCCTACCAGCCATTCCAGCAGCTCCAGTGCAGCAAGGGCAATTGCAGTATGGACGTGTCTATAATGTTCACCAGGCAGCAGCTCCACAGGCACCACCTGCGATTGAGGGTATGTTTCCTATCCATGGTACTATGGGTAAAGTTTTGTTTGATACGGTGGCAACACATTGTTTTATAAGTACGCATTTTGCGAAGTCCTTAGGGTTGTTAGCCACAGCAGAGAGCACCGTGACGTGTGTCGACTCACCACTGGGGAGTGGGTCACTTATATTCTTTATATGCCGAGGAGTAGGGGTAGAGATTGGTAGCTTGGTATTACCTGCAGACATACTAGTCTTAGACATGCACGAGCATGATGTGATTATTGGGATGGATTGGCTCACATCTTATAGAGCCATGATTGATTGCTTCGGTGGGAGCATTATTTTTGCCATTCCGGGGCAAGAGATGTTTGTAGTGGCGATGCCTCGCCCAGAGGGAGGTTCGACTGCTCATTTATATTACATTGAGGAGGATACCTCTAAGGAGGTTATGATTCCTTTGGATTCGATCCCAGTTGTTAGGTAGTATTCCGATGTGTTTCAGGAGATACCAGGCCTACCGCCCAGTCGTGAGATAGACTTTGTTATAGATTTATTGCCAGATACGAGACCTATAGCATGCGCACCGTACCGTATGGCTCCGGGAGAGATGCGAGAGCTACGAGATCAGATAGAGCAGCTATTAGGTCAGGGATTCATTCGTAGGAGTACCTCACCTTGGGGCGCTCCAATCCTGTTTGTAAAGAAGAGAGATGGTTCACTAATATTGTGTGTGGACTACCGAGAATTGAACAAGGTCACGATACGGAATAAGTATCCGTTGCCTCGAATCGATGATCTGTTCGACCAGTTGAGGGGAGCAACTTTCTTTTCGAAGATAGATCTGAGGTCGGGGTACCATCAGTTACGTATTAGAGAGCAGGATGTTTCAAAGACTGCTTTCTTGTCGAGTTATGGGTCCTATGAGTTCAGGGTGATGCTGTTTAGACTCACAAATTCCCCAGCCGTTTTCATGGACTTGATGAACCGAGTATTCAGAGAGTTCTTGGATCAGTTCGTCATCGTCTTCATAGATGATATCTTGATATATTCACACTCCGAGGAGGAGCATGCCGACACTTGAGGCAGGTTCTTCAGACTTTACGAGAGCATCAGTTGTATGCTAAGTACGAGAAGTGTGGATTCTGGTTGCGAGACGTACAATTCTTGGGCCATGTTGTTTCTGAGCAGGGGATAGCAGTTGACCCGAGCAAAGTGTCAGCGATGAGGGAGTGAGGACAGCCCATGACACCGACAGAAGTGCGTAGTTTCTTAGGGTTAGCCGGATACTACAGGAGATTCATTCGAGGATTCTCCAAAATAGCGGGTCCATTGACGAATCTGACTCGCAAGGGAGTGCCATATGTTTGGGATGACGCTTGTCAATTGGCTTTCGATGAGCTGAAAGAGAAGCTGACTTCAGCGCCAGTCCTTGCATTACCAAAGCCGGGTGTAGAGTACCTGGTTTACACCGATGCGTCCTTACGGGGACTTGGGGGAGTACTTCAGCAGGAGGAGAAGGCTATAGATTTTGCTTCCCGCAAGCTTAAGACGCATGAGAAGAATTACCCCACCCACGACCTGGAGTTAGCAGCGGTCGTCTTTGCATTGAGAATTTGGAGGCACTACTTATTGGGCGAGAAATTCCGTTTGTTCACAGACCATAAGTCACTGCAGTACCTGTTCACTCAGCGAGAGCTGAATATGCGTCAGCGCAGGTGGTTAGAGTTTGTGAAAGATTACCAGTTCGATATACAGTATCATCTGGGGAAGGCCAACGTAGTTGCCGATGCGTTGAGCCGTAGACCGGTAGACGATGTAGCGGACATCTGGAAAGCAAAGTGGAAGGAGTTGGGTCACCAGGACGCAGTAGCACGTTCTTTCATATCCGTGATGACAGTCACACCCGAGATTGTTACGAGGGTGATACAGGCACAGACCACAGATCCGTTTTGTCAGGAGCAGATTGTGCGACTTCTAGCCGAGGGTGCTGAGTCCTATTCTGTTAGTTCTGATGGAGGTTTGCGGTTTAATGGGAGATTAGTGGTTCCAGAAGGAGCGGAGTTACGTCATGAAGTGATGACTCATTCTCACGGGTCCCGATTTTCAGTACATCCGGGAGGTGATAAGATGTACCAGGACATGAGACGACAGTACTGGTGGAGTGGGATGAAGAAGGACATTGCTGAGTTTGTGTCCAAGTGTTCTACCTGCCAGCTGGTGAAGGTGGACCACCAGAAACCGTCAGGATTACTTCAGTCGTTGGAAGTACCCGCGTGGAAGTGGGAAAGTATTTCCATGGATTTCATTACAGGGTTGCCTACATCACAGCGGGGCCACGATTCCATCTGGGTGATTGTAGACCGTTTGACCAAGGTGGCTCATTTCCTGCCAGTGAGGACAGATTATACCACGGGTCAGTATGCCCAGTTGTTCATCGCTGAGATCGTCAGATTACATGGGGTGCCCCTGAATATTGTGTCAGATAGAGACAAGATTTTTGTGTCACGTTTCTGGGAAAGCTTTCAGGAAGCTATGGGTACAGAGTTGAGACTGAGTTCAGCTTACCACCCACAGACAGATGGACAGACAGAGCGTACTAATCAGATGTTGGAAGATATGCTACGTATGTGTGTTCTCGATTTCGGAGGAGGTTGGGAGCCACACCTTCCACTGGTAGAGTTTGCTTATAATAACTCCTATCAGTTTACGATTGGCATGGCTCCATTTGAGGCTCTGTATGGCAGGCCTTGTCGTTCTCCAACTTGTTGGCTCGAGGTGGGGGACAACAAGTTGCTAGGACCAGAAGTGATTCAGGAGACCTCCGCGAGGATTGAGATAATCAGGAGTCGTATTCGGGTAGCCCAAGACAGACAGAAGAGCTACGCTGATGCGAAACGGTTCTTCCGGGAGTTTAATGTGGGAGATCAAGTGTTGTTGCGTGCATCTCCTATGAAGGGGGTGATGAGGTTCGGGAAGAAGGGGAAATTGGCTCCGAGGTACGTAGGACCATTTCCCATCATCGAGAGGATTGGGCCGATAGCATACAGGTTGGGATTGCCAGAACATTTACATCGCATCCACGATGTATTCCACATCTCGTTGTTGAGACGATATCTTCGGGATGATATGGCCCATACTCACATTGCGATAGATGAGATTGATTTACAGTCTGATAGCTCTTACGAGGAGAGACCAGTGGCTATTCTAGACTATAGTGAGAGGAGATTGAGGTCGAAAGTAGTTCCACTTGTGCGAGTTCAGTGGGAGCATCATAATGTGGAGGAATCCACTTGGGAGCGTGAGGCAGATATGCGCGAAAGATACCCAGAGTTGTTTTTACCAGGTATGCCTTATTCTCCGAATTTCGGGACGAAATTCCGTTATTAGGGGGGAAGTATGTAATACCCCGTCCGTATTTTCATGCTATATTAATTTGGGAATTTATTAAATTTAATGTGACGTTTTATTTAATAAAAATCCGGAAATTTAAATATGTTATAATTATTAACGTGACGAGAGTTAGTAATTATGGGAAACTTGTTGAATATTACTAATGATCATAGTAATATATTATATTGGTTATATTGAATGTCATAAGTTAATTAAATGACTATTTCGGAAATTTAAGTCGGGACGTGCCCGTGTCACATCGGGACAAATTGTGTTAAATAAAAAGTGAATATTTTATAAGTTGTCCATATGGTCGTTTTGAGTGCGCCAACGCGTCCGGAAGGGTCGAGATAGTCAGAAAAGTATACCCGGGGGGTTAGTTTGGGCCCCGGGGCGTTTTTAGGCCTAATTAGTGACCCGGGAGGGCATTTTGGTCTTTTTCCAAAATAGGGTAATTAAACCCACGAATTTTAGCAGCCTTTATCAGCTGGTTAGGCTAGCCATTTAGGGTTAGAACATTCAGAACCCTAAGACGGCCATTGGAGAAGAGAGGAGAGACCTTTCAAGGTGATTCAAGGCCAAAACACCTCCGTTTGCACCACCGTCACCACCACCGCGTAGATCGCGAGGAGGAGAACACAACCACACCAAAATCAACAGGAGATCAGACTTCTGAAAATCCCAGGCAAGTGTTTATCTTACGTATTTCGTTAGTGCAATGTTCATATTAGTTTAGGATTAATTAGGAATGTAATCCATGTAAGAAAACCCCAAATTTTGATAGAAAATTGCATGTAGAGAAGATTAAAACCTTATGCTGGAAATTCTTGATGATATAGATGTATTACCCACGAATTTTGATGTTATATTAGGAAGAAATTCTGGAGAAAAACTGAATGGAATTATAGTTATGAAAACTTTAGGGTTCTTGATGTTTAGATGAGATTTTGGGTTGTTTAACCATGATTAATGATGTATACACGCATGTTAAATGTTAAAAAACGTCTGGAATTATGTTAGTATGTTAGTAGCAGACTTTTGGGTCAATTAGTGTTGGAAAATATGGTTATTGATGATGAGTTTTGATGAATTCCGTCACTGCAGTTTCTGCAAAATTTTTGCCCAGACCTGCTTGATCGATCGAAGGTTCGATCGATCGAGCCCCAAGCTTCGATCGATCGAAGGTTCGATCGATCGAGCCCCAAGCTTCGATCAATCGACCCCTCCTGGCAGACTCCCATTTCCCTTATTAAAATTAGTTAACGTAAGTTATCGTGAAATTATCTTTGGGCATTCTAAATAAAATAATTTGGGAGACATTAAGGACCAGTAGGGTATATGGATAAATGTTAGAACCCTTAATCTTCAACGAGAATGGTATTTATGAGTTATTTACTTTAGGTTGGTAGATTTATGAATTTAAAGGGTGAGGTGCGTAAGAGAGTCACGTTGGAATCAAATAAAGTCACGTACTGAATTTCAGATTGGTGAGGATATAATCCATGAGTGTTAGGCAATAAGGGAGAAACCCTTCGAGTTAAGGGTAGGAATGAAACCGTATGCGTAATTCTTTAAATGTGAAATTAAGAATAAACGGTATAATTACGGGTGATGAGAAGAACCTATATTAATTCGATAAAGTGGTATATTTATATGATTGTGTGTATATATATTATATGCATGTGAAAATCATACCCACGCTACTTGCTATCCCTGAGGTTTCCACGCTGGGACAAGTCTTATCTCGATGGGGCCTTTATGGGGGATATTGACTTGTACCCTAGAAGATAGATGTCCTTGGTACAGGCTATCGATGTGATAGTTCAGACGGTCCTAAAAGACGCCGGTACGTTCCACCCTCTTAGAGACTTGGAATCTATGCTTCGCCTCAATATTGTTTGTGTATTTATGTTAATACAATTCGAGAGTGATTCCGAATGTATTCCCCTTAAAATGAGTGATATGGGGCTTTGGATAGTGGAAGTATGCACGCACCATAGTTTTATTCGGGGTGCTGTTATATATATATATATATATTATACGAGTAGTTAATATATATATATATGAGATTATGATATTTGAAACTGTCTACTGAGATTTGATAAGTAGAACATGGTTGTTGACTCAAATTATTAAATACTTGTTTTGAGAAAGTATAAAATATCACGGGAACTTTATTATTTTTATGAAGTTAAAAATAGAGAATTTTGGGCTACTGTTGGAACATCTTTTAAAGTGGATATCGTGTATTAAATCTTACGAGTAATTTAAGTTAAGTTAAAGATGTTAGAAAGACTAGTATGTTAGATGCTAAAACAAACCGTTGGGAAGGTTAGTGCGATAGGTGTGCACATTAGAAGAGAGGTGAGTATTTCTCAAGAGAGAGACGCACTAATATGATTTGCATTGGCCTGTATCAATTTAAATACTTGCTTAACGTATTTTAAAATCAAACACACTTTCGGGCTCTGACCCGTTTCTTTCCTCTCTCTCTCTCTTGTATATATATATGTATATTTTCAGGTGCCCAGCCACAGGGGCGTCTTGCTTAGGATCCCTTGAGAAGAACGAGCTGCAGCTTAGGTGGGAGTTGTAGGTCACTTGAGTAGACGGCTTCTGTTATTGACTCCACTCCTATTATTCTCATTTATTGGGCACGTGTCGCCCTTTTCATCATTTCATTTGTTGTTGGGATTTTGTATTTCATTTTTTTCCAGTATTGTTCTATGGGATTTATTCAGGATGGAGTTGTGGTTTTAGTTCCATTTGTTGACATTCGATTGACGAATGTATTATGTTATTTGGTTTATTGTGGTGTGATTCTTTATTGTAGAAATGTTGTTTTAATTAAAATAAATCTTTTTCTGTAATTTAAAATTTGGAAAGTTTTGTATGGAAAATGTTTTGACACTTAGCTTAATTATTTAGGGTGTTAAATTGGAAAAATTATTTTTATCGACAGTGATGCTGAGAATGAACCAACTGTTTACCTTGATTTAATTTAATAAAGGAGTGATCGCCCGGTATTTAATTAGGCGGGGTGTCACAGGTGTTCGTTCGAACGACCCATGGGTTTAGGTCATTAAGCTATATCTTTCGTTACAATTGCGTGGCCATCAATTTCGTATTCTTCTGATTGTTTTTCATTAGATATGAATTCTACAAAAGGGTGTGCAAGACTGAAATCTTTAGTTAGTAATTTTGAGATGGACTTTATTTTTTGCACGATTGTGTTTTGAATGATTATAAACCTTGTTAATATATCCTCTTAGTTAATATGAATTCATAGTTGATGAAATTGAGGTATGGTTTGACGTTCGAATGGGCTTGGTATGTCATTCAGACGACCCGAGGGTTAGGGTCAAATTGGATCGTGGAAATGTTCCGAGGATTTTTATAAGCTCAAGAGAGAGTGTGGGAAGTTATCCAATTGAGTGGATATTTTGTTAAAAAATATTTTTGTGTCGCTATTTATTAGTTAAGAATTAAATAATTAACTAGGTTGCCCGAGTAAGGGACTAGTTAAATTAATAATCGGGAAGTTGGGTAGAACTTCGGGATTGTGGTGAATCATTCGTGGTGGGATATGGGTACGAGTTCGGTGCTTATTATATATACAGATTAGAGGGACGTGTGTGTCTATATATATATATATATATATGTGTGTGTGTGTGTGTGTGTGTGTGTGTGTGTGTGTGAATGAATGTGGGTATAAGTATGTGTATGCTAATTATTTATTAAACATACCTACTCGGTAGTGCTATCAGAGTAGGTTGCGCATAGTGGGAAGTCCACCCTCGCGTGGACCAGTAGGTGTTGGATTGATTCCCCTAATCATAGGTGTTGGTTTGAGTGCAGTTGGGTGCGATGTGGTATTGTTACGACCCCAGGGCGTATATCTATTACTTCCTCCAATGTATATGTTTTTGTTTGGGATCGGTGGCGAGATTTTTGACCCAGTGTGAGGCATGATGTCTGGAGCTGGATAGCACTTGAGGAATGTATTTGGGGAGTCTAAGATCTAATGATACAAATGTATCCGGGGAGTCCAAGTTCTAGGGATAAAAATGTATCCGGGGAATCCAAGGTCTGGGGATATAGTTAAACGTATATAGTAAGTGATATATATATATATATATATATATATATATATAGCGCGTATATCTATTTATAGCACAACTATAGTCATGTATGTTTATCTCGTGATTTTTTGGATTATAAAATATTGTTTATAATTGAATACCTAGTGAAGCTAGTAAGACTTAGATAATAGAGTATATTAGAGGAGTTGGACTTACATAGCATTGTGTATCCTAGTTAAACCAAGTAGTTAATTAAGATAATTAAAATGAATGCGTTAGGTGCATACTGTAGTTGAGATGTGAGGTTTATCTCAAGAGAGTACAATCGGTTAATCTTGAAAGTTATACTACAATTTTAAATAATTTAAAACAATTATTTACTTGCTAAAATTATTTTACTCTATAGGCTCTGACTGTATATTCCTATTTTTTCTTGTTTTTCTTTTGATACCCCAGGTGCACAACAGCACCAGCCAAGACCACAAGAATAGGTTGTTCTTACTAATGGTAGTTGTGGATCCTTTTATAGATGTTTCATCCATTTATGTTCTTGATAGGACCGTTTATTCCCTATTCACGGTTGGGCATGTTGACCGTAGATGTTAGACTTTTATTATTTTATCAAACTTGTATTTCGTTATTATTTCAGTTTACATTGTGGAGTTTTTTTTTGTGACCGATGGTTTATTCGGTTCACCTTTCTTATGCATGATTTTAGTCTGTTATTGTGACTGTATGGATTATTTCAAATTTTGATATTATACTAATACTGCAATAATGATGTTGAGAATGATCCATACTGAGATGTCAGTTACAATTTTGTAGAGGATTGTCCACTCGATATTAAAATAGGTGGGTTGTCACAAAAATATTCCTAATTACTGCTTTAGGTTTTCAAGAGAGGCATATCATAGGTTATGAGGGTCCATCCAGTTTTAATACCGCACCTGAACTGATTATTAATATTATGTTAGATCCTTATGAGCCTGCACCTAACCCACCAGTGCTAGGCATTTTAAACAATTTAGACCCAAATAATCTATGTTTGTGCCCATTTCAAAAGAAGAGGTCGCCTTAGGGAGTTTTCTTACAAGATAGGAAGAGTCTCTCACACACATGCTCCCACACACACTGCTATAGTGACCTAGCTAGTCTTAGAGTGAGTTTAGTTTCTAGTCAATACTTCTAAAAGTGTAATGGAATAATTTTAAAGGATTTATACGTCTTATGATAACACTTCAAGCACAATGACTAGTGCCAACAATGATAAGGGTTAAAAAATCCAAAATGATTTTTTCTTTTAGAAAAATTTCATAATATCTAAAAAGATTTTATTTTTATAAAAAAAATCAAAAATTTTAATAGTATTTTGTATTTTGTTTTACACCATATATGGATGCGCCTTTGAGATGTTTGAATCACAATTACATTCCATCCATTCACATGACTTAATCATGGTGTTATTAGACTTAGCCACGTAGAAAAATTAGTGATTAATAATGCATGTGTTAGCATTGTGTCGTTCATTACTGATTACTACCTTCTTGCTAGACTCGTTATATTGCTTTGATTGCACACACTTTGCACGAACTTTTGAATAATTCACATGCTTGTCATAGATTGAATAAGATGTTCCCATCTCAATCATTCTCAGTAACAAAACTAAATCTACTAGGAACTAATTGTGCATGTAAAAACCATTTCTCAGATTCTTTTTACCGAAAAGTTGATTGATAAAAGTTTAAGCAATGGAAAGGGGTTATCAACAAAGAAGTTTTCTTTCCTTTAAAAGACACCATTGGAAAGAGACTAAAAGATGAATTCGGCACAGAAAAAAAGAAGTTCCAATGCTAAATTTATTTCATCGATGCTACATTAAAAAGGAATAATATGATTCCTTCAAAAAAAATTATGAGTTAATGCTTAAAATGTGAGATTTTGGTGGTTTTATAAGTTGGAAGATTAATAGGTTTGTGCAATAAAATTCCTTGAAAATATTAAATAGTTTGGCATTATTGATTTGAAAAGCATTGAAATTTGACGTATTTTGTATGAGTTGAGTTAATTTCACTTTGTTCAATATTTTTTACCCAAAAGGTTTATATAAATACTTTCTTAAGGAATGTCCCTTTAACTTTACACATCGTCACTACGTATGCCTCTGTTGACTTTCCCGTGCATTAATTTCACAGACCCACATTCCATTTCCATGATTTGGATGTTTTTATGATAATCCATGGTGTGTTTGTTTGTCTTATATGTGTATACTTATATACACAAAAAAATTAAAAATTCCAAAAATAGCTTGTTCATTTGTTGAAGTCTCATCGCATATGCTTAATTGTCTATACTTTGTAATGATATTTCAATTTTTTATACTCATGATGCTAACTTTTCAGGTTTACCTTCTAACCCATATGAAGGGACATTTTGTTTTCTTCAAACCCTATGCATCACGGTATTTTCATTACTTCATTTTTGTAGATATTTTTGATCATTTTGTCAAATCAGAAGAACGCATCACTTCTTTAAATCCTTCTGAAGTTCATTCTTTATCACCAACGAGAGGAAATGAGTTTCTTGAGGTTAATCGGAGGATACCGAGGTAAGTGAATCTTATTGTGGGGCATTACTGAATCTGCACCGCTTTTAATTATCAACAAAGAAGGAGATCAAACTGTGATACTGAGTGGTGAAGTGTGTAGGTCTGTCTGAAACACCTTTGTCGAAACAGTGCTGAAAGGGGTTTTTCTCGATTTGGTTTTTTCCTTATATCTCATGTGATCGTCTGTTTGTTAGATTTAGACACAATGCCTTTCATGCTTAGTTTCACATAGTTAATTAAGATAAAATTTTACTAAAATTTGAATTTGATTTGTTTGTGACCTAATTTAAGGATTCTACCGTTGACCATATAAGCGGACCACTCTGCGTGTTTTTCAGCAATATATTCTTCTTCTAACCTTGACTAATTGGATGAGGTCTCTTATAAGAGTATATGCCTGAGGAATATAACTTGGTATCATATATCTATATATATATATATATATATATATATAGAGAGAGAGAGAGAGAGAGAGAGAGAAAGAGAGAGATAAATAGATATAGAGAGTGAGAGAGATCATAACCAAATCTAATAGTTTAATAAGTATCAGATGAACAATTATAAAGACTTTATATTAACACTCCTTCAGGTACGTCTGAACTAAAAAAGGAATCAACCATGTACTAGTAACTCCATAGATGCTAAATCAACTGAGTCTAAAAATGTTATAACAAAACATCGATCAGGTACACTCAAAGAGAATCTTTATAAGATTTCCAATTGAGGCAAACAGTACTACATAGAGATCCAACAAATGTAGATATCATAGTTAATAAGTTAATTATGATTAACCAACATCTATCCACGCGTAGGAGTTTATAATTTTTTACTAGTCTCACATCATGCCTCCACATCACACTACACCTACCCCCGCTCATATTTCTTACCAATCCCACCGTACAGAATGATTACTCTCATGTGCCCAAATCATCCTACAATAACCCATGTGGGATTCCTTATGCCTAACATATACCTAAATAGAGTATATACCAATGCATACCAACTATTAACTCATATCAAATAACATAATCTCATTTACGTCCAATAATACCATGGCAATCGTCATTGCACAAACATACAACTCATCATATAATAGCTTATGGGCGTACACACGCCCGAAACCGTCATATTACACTTTTAAAACTCATGCACGCCTAAAAATAATACATATACATCATATATGTTCACGTATCTTGGATCATCATCCATATAAATATGACTAATACACAAGCATATACATGTCATACGTAAATTCTCGTACATTTATAAGATTTCATCACTCAAATCTTACTAACCTAGATATGTTGATACAAGCACATGGACATATATTCTATTATAGCCATATCTTTGCACTAAATATACTCAAACTACCATCCCTATCACACATTTAGGTTATTATCCCTACATATATACAGCTACTAAAGGCAAAACATCACACTAATATCAACGAAATCTCTTAATTAGGTTCGTACTATCAAATCAATCATAGTAATTTATCTCAAGGAAAAATATACCCTATTAATCTATAAAATGTCATGCCTACACCTTACCTTGTTCTCCGATCAAAAGGTTCAAAATTTTACTTCTCGTGTGGTATCTAAGCTTAGGGTCTCACATCAAATAATGTATTTATACATGATAGGTTTAACACCACTAAGTCTCTAAATCTTCTATTATTAAAGTCTCTAATAAATCATACTTTGATTCCGTTAAACAAATCTTGAAATATAATTTATCAATTATGTCAAATAATTTCCACTCAATTAAATGTCATAACAACTCTATTACAAAAAACCTTATGTTACATGAAATCTTGATTCATATATTATTGTCCCAAATCAAAGAATAGTCCTATAATTATGATATAATTGGCCAATTAAATCATAGCACTAATAATATCCATCCATTAAATTATGATTTTAGAATTTAAATTTTATAATTCACAATATCCCAAATCCGCGATTAACAAAACTAAAGATTCTCAATTATTCTATGATTCGCCAATTAATGTTTTTCTAATATATGATTTAAATCGCCTCAATTTTATTATTAACACATATTCATCTGTAAGCATCCTAATTATCACTATTATAAGATACCGTATACAATCATGAAATTATGGGGGAAGTTAGAAAACCACTTTCCTTGAGAATGAATAACAAAATTTTGGAACTGAACACATGATCTCGATCTTCTCCTTGCTTCAAATTCTTTCTTAAATATCCTCATGAAAATCTATTGAGTTAAATTTTAGCTTTAGGATTTTATAAAAAGAATTGAAGGTTATGGATAAGTACTTTAAGGTATATGAAGTGAAAACAAGGTGAAAATAAATCTTAACGTCATTAAAAAGGGCATTAAGTAGGCTTACCAATAATCATTGCTTTCATAACCCCTTATGTCAGTTATATAGCATTATGTAGTGGTTATACCTACATAGAAAAAATAAAATGGCCATATAGCGGACCCAAACATTAACACTTTGATAGAAGATAAAGACGGTTCATGATACATGTGGGGCATAAAATGACTATGTACTTGTCTATTTAGTCACCTTGCTCTTAAATCTAAATTTATCCACTTTTGATGCAAATCTAAGCCATTTAAATACATACACTACTTAAACCCATGTTTTTTGGACATAAATTCACATGCTTTCTACCCAAGACTACCTAAACGGTTTCCCACACTTTTAGGATTTCACCCCGCTCCTATACTTAATTCTAACACTCCCATTTATAAATAAATGCCCGATATATAACCAATATAACTTACAAAATAAAATAAATAGTTTACAATTAAAAAAATTATTCAAATATAATATATTCCTAAAAATTACAAGGTAATATAGTCTTCCCTCCTTATAAATAAATTTCCATCCTTTGGATTCACAACACATCCATCCTCTAAAATCAAGGTCCCTTATGTTTAATATCTATCAACTCCACTACTCTACTATTAATCCCTACACATACAAGTCTAAGAGATAACATGTCTCATATCTCATCAAATCTAAAATACCATAGATGTAACCGAAAATGATAAAACAACCCATGGTACCCAAACATCGTAATGCCCAATACATCAGATGGTTAATCCAAACCAGGAAACCCATGTATATACAGTTAGTACTACGAGTTCATATAGCCATCAACTAAGATACAGTAGGTTATTGCCTCCATATCTCAACTACAGTATTGATTAGTACGTCGAGTCAATAATTAAACAAGGAATTCCTCATATATATATACTCTTATGTATCCCCACTTTATTGAGCAAAGAATCCAATGACTTATGGAATCTCCAACATGTGCAAAAATGGATATATAAGGACTATAATTTAGGGAATCCAACCCTCAACCGCCGATAAAACCTAGTACATTGGATGAATAAGTTAAACAAGTAATCCTCCATATATACTTCATGATATACATGGTTCATGGTTATTTAAATAGTTTGTGGGTTCCCCTCACGCACATTGGGAGTTTATAATCCAAACAAGGAAACTCCCATGTATATATAGAAATCCTAAAGGACCATTCACAAAGTCTAGTAGCTTATTATAGGTGGTAATTTCTTACAATGTTTGTATCCCATGCACACAAGCTAAATTAAGAGAAGTATTCAGGGGTAAAGATTATAAGCACACAACACAAGAATATACAGGGTTTGACAGTGTGTCTACATCGATGGGGTTTGGGATTTACTCTTTTATTAACTCAAATAATTGGTTGGTAGAGTTGTAGTACTTCTTGACGTTTAAAATATAACATAACCCTCACAAAGAGGGGTGGGTTTACATTTATAGAAGATCTTAGGAGAACCCTAAGCTCAATTAATAGTTTTCCCTATAAGTTAAAACCTATCTCTTATCATTTTGAGCCATTCCAAGGGATGAGTACGAAAAATCCCTTTATGACGTGGACTCTTCATTAACATGATGCGCAAGAAGCTTGTGGACCTGTACCAAACATGTGTAGGTCACATTCCATTGTAATTTTGGTCTCGATAATTTCCCCCAAAACCCAGTGTCGTTGTAAGGTTGTTGCGCTTTATTATACCTAGGTTGGTAGAAATCTTTGACAAATATTCACATTGGAGCTTTTGTTTTATTGATCAAAGGGAATTTTTATCAATATCATTAAAATTGAAGGGCCCCAGGGGCAGGTAGGTAAATATTACCTCGTTTCTTGGCAGTAAACTGTCGCTTTAATAACCATTATATGTGCATATAATCATCATGTTTTTAGGGAATCGTGAGGGACTTTCTCACCATAAGGCAACAGTTCCCAGTCTTTGTCAATTTTTCAGTTCATTTGGAAAAATCTATAGTCTTTAAAGGAAAGCTTTTTTATTATTATCACTCCATCTGTAAGAACTTCTTCAAAACTCTTTCCCAATTTCAATATTCTTTACTTTATCTTTTTAATCCTTTAATTGTGCTTGTCATTTCTAACCATGGTATACGTTATTGACAAAAACGTCGTGGAAAAATTTAAACTTGACCATCAAATCCCACTGTGGGTGTTAGTAGAGTTAGTTGAGGGTCCTTGTGATCTTTACACCCTTTTTGGAGGCCAATTGTTTCCTTCAATTTTTGTTGCTGAGTGTGGGGTCAACTTTCCCCAAAAAAATTTATTTTTAGAGTTCTATCAGTATTTTGATGTGGTCGTAGCCCAATTTACCCCAAATAATGGGGTGAATTATTTGATGAGTTGTATGGGACTCATTTCGCCATTATTAAGATTATGTATTGTTACCATTGGGTGATGATCAGCGATAACATTAACAATATGAAGACGAGGGTGGCTAATCGAGCCCTAGTTGTGAATTCCCTAATTCTAATAAAGATTGTTAGCATCACGTAGTGATTGTGAATAATTGTCAACACTCTCCCCTTCCTGAGGGTGTGGCATATGACAGGCCTAGATGCCCTTAAAAAGGGAAAGGAATAGGTTAAAAGGACATTTTGTTACCTTTGTGATCTTCTTTTTGTTGAGGCTAATGTTTTATTCTTCTCTCAATTTTATTACTGCAAAGGTCAAGAAGAAGATTCCTCCAAAAGGAGACATCAACATTGTTGATCTTCTAACGGTTTGGTCTAGCCACCAGAGAGTTAGGACAGTTTAGCACCCAAGGTCAGAGAAACTCTTGCTCAACTATAAAAGTTCAACCACATATTTTTTTGTAAGGACAATGGAAAGAAGACCAGTCATGCCCAATTTCTTTGGATGACCCAAAATATTCCACATCCCAAGACTCAAAAAGGGACGAATCATCTAAAGAAAGTAGTCCCTCTTACTTTGAACCTCTTGATATTTCTTTGGTTCCTTCTATCATTTCCCCCAATGTCAAGTAGAAAATTAAGGTTACTAACTTGATCGCTACAAATGTCGGCACCAGATCTCCCCCTACTCATTCATCGAGCAAAGATAAAGACCTTGCTCAATTGGTGAGAAGGAAGGGTCAAGTTGGTAGTTCCACTAACCCTACGGACCTTAATTATTCCCCTTCCAAGGACCACGAGCCTTTTTTAAAGATTCAAAATAAGGATCACCTTCCTTCTCCCCAACTGCACATCATGGGGAAGAAGACTGCTAATAAGCGTAAGGGTGATGCCTAGTCTGTTATTATTTGTCCCGATCTAGTTAGGGACCTGATTAGGTCTGATGTTTTCCCTATAGATAAAGAAAATGCCTCTACCTTGACCCATTCAAGGTTTTTTGAGCATGACAACCATAATCTCTCCCTTATAAGGTGATCGCCTTCATATTGTTCTTTTATGTTCATCTATTACTTGCATTTTTCTCACGTTCGCTCGCTCGTTGTTTTGTAGTTCTTGATGGATTATGATCAATTATTGGAGAGAAATAATTGGATGAAGGCATTTGTTATTGATGCGAAGGTCACATTTGAAGAGTTTCACAAATCTCTAGTGACTACTTAACAGTTGAATAATATCAAAAGGAACGATAAGCAGAATCTCGATTAGAAGGTTAAGACCTTGGACACTGATAAGGTCAATATTAAAAGGAAGATTAATGATTCTACTACTCTTGTGGATGATGCCAAACAAGCAAAACAGGATGCCAAAGATGCTAAGGTTGAGGTCAAACTTGCAATGACACAAGAAATTGAAGCTAAGGCCAAAGTTGAGGAGGCCTTAGTTAGTGTGGAAAATATCAAGGATGACACCTTTACCCATGGCTAGGATAGAGACTTTGCCAATGCCAAAAAATAAATTGGCTATCATTAAAAGGTATTTTCTTTAAGAATGCCTAGGATGAGGCTCTGATTAAGGTCAAAGCAAGTAATGGGTTAAACCTCATAAGTGAGCACCATCCAGGTCGCTCCCCCCCTTAATTTGAGGAAGAGGTTGAGTAGGATGATGATGAGGCGGTTGAAGATAAGGAGAAGGCTTCCGATCAAAATCAGATGACTGTTAAGCAGGCTGTCGAGAACGAGAAAATCGGCAAGGCTGTCCCTTAGGGATTTAGAATAGGGAATGTTTATTTTCTTTTGTTCCCAAATGTTGTAAGGTCGTGCACTATTTGTAATCCTTTTTTAATGGAATTAATGTTTTGATTCAACCATTGTTGTTTTATAGATTTTCGCAAGTCTTTTCTTATATTTGAAAAACTTTTATATTCGACCACTTGTTCATCTAGTTTAATGTAAGACTTGCAACACTAATCCCTGCTCTAAATGAATTTCTAATAATATATGGAAGGTTGTTCGATGTTGATCACGATGAAGATGATGAAGATGATGACCTCAATAAGTAACTAAATCATAATGTGTCAACTCAAGCAAAAGAGTCATATTTTGATCTTCGTTGCCTCTTTCATCAGGAAGCCGCAGATAAGGCCTCTTTTCATGACATGATTTTTACTAACCAACACAGTCATTAAGACTTATTGGATGAAATATTTTTTATCTGAACAGAGAGGGTTGATTTGATAAGATACTGGACACCATTGAATCTGTCCATTTGGAGAAAAAATTCATTATGAATAATCTAGTGGGTTCTAGAAAGGTTTACACTATCCTTGAGAAGGAGAACACTGATTTGAGGGTTGAGATTAAAAGACTCAATAAGTTCAAACCAAATGATCGGGATAGGGAAGGAGCTTCCTTTTTAGAAGAAGAGAACACCCAGCTGAGAGAGGAACTAGTGAAGACTAAAATGGCCTTAAATGACGAAGTTGTAAATGCCAAGGGTCGATCCTCATCCCAAAAGTGGAAGGAGGTTCGTCTAACTAAAGAGACAAAAAAGGCCAAGAGGGTTATTCTCAACAAAGTATCAACCATCAAAAGTCTGACTGAGAAAAATAATCGTTTCACATTCCAGTTCAAAAAATAACCTCGCGCAAGTATGGATGGGTTTTTACAATAAGGATCTTCTCAATATGGATCCTTCCTTAAGCGATGCTCAGAATGTTTTTCACATATGTGGTTCTCTTAATTCCCTCACAGTAGTAAAGGTCCCACAGGATGCTGAGTTATGGTTTTGGTATGAACTAGGTTGCCTAGATAATCATTATCCTCTACAATCTTAATGTTTCATGGATCCAATTGGTTGCCATTAAATTTAGCCGTATAAGGAAATACCTCAGTGACTTCAGCCTTAATTGAGATGATGGACTCTACCATCTTCAACACTTAGGTAAAAGGGTGAGTTGTGGTGATCTTTCAAGGATCAGAGACATGACTGCGACTGTTACTCCCCATGCATTAGATATTCCATGTTTTGGAGTTAGGAGTTTAATAAATGAGCCATCCATGTCGTGCAATTGATCCAATTGTATTTATCATCTTGTTATAAATTCTTTCATTTTCAATTTCCTTATAATAACATAAGCGTTTTAATGAAAATTTCTACATTTTTTCTTCCCTATATGATGTGTGGTCTCTTGGTATTACCTTTTAGGGGATGTCGTCCATCTAATCTTAGGCCTTGAACTAGAAAAGCATAAATACACTTGTTTGTATGGTTGTTCCCCAACAAATAATTTTTTAACCTAGTTAGTCATAGGTGTCTAAGGTCTCCCTATAGGCCTTTCATTGGCTGTAAGACATTGTTGATGTTTTGTTATTCACCAAAAAATTTTGTCCTAGATGACCGACCATTTAATCTTGTATGATGACCTTATTTCAGAGTTGGTTTATGGTCATTCAACTAGCTAGTCTTAAAAATACGTTTGATAGAAAACAATCATCAGAGTGATAAGTAATATGTTAAAGAAAACTCAATCAACTAATTGTTCTTATTTATTGAGTACTCATTTGCCTGCTTCTTGGAACAAAGTATAGAGATAAGTGCGGGAAATTTGAAAGAACTTCTTAAAGAAACTTTAGAATTAAAATAAATAAACTAATCTTATTCATAAACTAAAAATTTTAAAGTAAAACTTCTTTAAATTGGTTACGTTCCAATATTGGGGGACCTCTCTACCCTCCATTAATACTAAGGGGTAGGCTCACATTAAGTCGTCATGAATGACTTTGAATGGGCCTTCTCAATTGGAACCCAATTTTCCATTTAAGAGATTTCTATCACTGCCCATAATCTTTCAAAGTACGTAGTCTCTGACCTTGAATCCTATCGCTTTGACCCTCGTATTGTATTTCTTGGATAACTGTTGCTGATAGGAGGAAAGTTTTGCCAGAGACAATTATCTTTTTTCATTAGTTAAGCCAAGATCTAATCTTATTACTTCATTGTTGAGATCTTGGTCGACTAAAGTGAATTTATTGGTTGGCAGACATGCTTCCAGTAGGATGACCACCTATATTCCTTCGGCCAAGGTAAATAGTGTTTACCTCAATGATTTCCTGGGTGTTATTCAAAGCAACAAGAGAGCGTTGGGTAGTTGGTCGACCCAATCGCCCTTTACTTTTTCCAATCTCTTTTTGATTCCGTCAAAACTATATTTTTAGAAGCTTCTTCCTGTTCGTTACTTTGGGAGTAGGCTACTAAACTATCGTAGTGCCTAATATTGTGCTCGCTAATAAGCTTTGAAAGATGTTGCTCTCGAACTGAGTTCCATTATCTATGATGATAATACGATGGATGCCAAACCATGTTATGATGTTCTTCCATATATACTTGGTTATATCTACATCTCGAATAATTTACAAGGGCTCCCCTTTAACCCATTTAGAGAAGTAGTTTGTGCTGACCAACAGATCCTTCCTACTACCATATGTTAGGGGAAATGGTCCAGTGATGTCAAGTCCCGTTGGGGAAAATGTCTAAGGACATGTGAGGAACTTGAGGCAGTTGACAGTTCTTGCAATTTCAAATGTAGGCAACTGCATCTTTTTTCATGTATGGCCACTGGTATCCCTATTTCATTTCCATAAACGCTAGCAACCTAGACCCTATGTGGATCCCATATACCCCTTCACAAAGCTCATAGAGGGTTTACTCAACTTTGTCTGGGTGAATACATTGGAGGTAAGATCTTAAAAAAGACTGTCAATAAATCTTTCAATCTACCTCCAAGTGTAAACGATAAGATCTCACCCATACCTCATCTACTTCTTTCCTATCAACTTGCAGGGCATCTCCTATTATGTAGCGTATGATCGGATCCATCCATCTCGAAGTTCTATCGATGACCATAACTTGCTCGGTATATTTTTCTTTTTTTATATAGGGTTGTTTGAGGTATTCCACTTCAATCATTTGTTTCATATCCCCCTTAACATCTAAAGCGAGTTTTTTCAGTATGTCGGGATGACTATTATTCCCTCATGGAAATTATTACACTTGTACATGGTTGAATTGGGCGACCAAATGCTGGGATTCTTCAAAGTATGCGGCCATACGCTAATCCCCAGCACTTTAGTCTCCTAATATCTGATTTGATACCAGCCTTGAGTCACAAAATACAACAAGGTGATGGGATCTTAAGGAGAGTGGTTTTCGTAATCCTCCAAGCAAGGCTTCATACTTAGCTTCATTAATAAAGGCTTAAAATCCCAAGTGAATTACCTGCTAGAGGATTGATTTTTCTGGGGATACCAGTACTATCCCTACTCCTGCCCTCTTTAAAATTGAGGCTCCATCAACATGCAGTACCTATATATCACCTTCTTCAATTGTCTATGCTACAGTTTATGTACTTCCTCTAACAGTCTCTACTAGTTCTTCATCATTAAAAAATTCAGCAATGAAGTATGCTATGACATTCCCTTTGGTCGAGGTTTTAGGATTAAATTATATATCAAACATCTATATTTCTACCAACCACTTGAACATATGTATAGATAGGTAGGACTTTTAGAGCATTGCTTTCAGATGGAAAGGGGTTAGGACAATGATAGTGTGCACCTCGAATTACTGTTTCAACTTCCTAGAGGTTAACACCCATGCCTATGCAAGCTTTTCTAATGGCATGTATCTCTTTTTGAAATTGAGAAACGTGTTTCTTGCATAATAAATTAGAGTCTTACCCCCATTTCCTTTCAAAGACTAAACGTATAGTGCCATTGGACATTGTTAGATGTAAGTACAAAAGGCCTCCATCATTTGGAATGGTCAGAAATGGTATTTTTCTCAAATAGTTCTTCATTTTTTCAAGTGCCATGGTGAATTCATTGTTCCATTCTTCTTTTTTTTATTTCTTAAGTGCTTGAAGGAAGGTCGACTCTTCTTTGAGGATATGGATACAAAGTGATTAAGGGTGGCTAGCATGCCAGTTAATTTTTAATACCTCCCATAAAGTCTTAGGGGTCTACACCTTCCTGATGGCTTCAATATGGTCAGGATTTTCCTCGATACCTCTTTGACTGACTGGGTATCTAAGGAACTTTTCTAATTGTACCTCGAAAAATCACTTTACTGCATTTAGCTTCATCATGTAATAAAAAAGGACTTAAAATTTTTTTCCTGGTCTGCAAGGTGATCCCCCTTCCTCCTTCTCTTCATAATCATGTCATCAAAATATAACACCATCATGTCTCCTAATTTTTCCTTGATCATCTTAGTCATAAGTATTTGGTAGTCTCCCCAGCATTCTTCAGTTTGAATGGAATCACCCTGTAGCAATATAACCCCATGCTGGTGATGAAGGAAATATTTTCCTGGTCAGCGGAGAACAATGGGATTTGATGGTACTAAGTGTAGGCGTCAAGGAATATTATGCACTCATGGTTAGCAATGGCATAGACCAACTGATCTTTCTTTGGAAAAGTAAAATTATCCTTTGCGCTTGCACGGTTCATAGCAGTGAAGTTTATGCGCACTCTCTACTTCCCGCTGCTCTTCTTTAAGTATACTCAGTTTAACAACCACTTTGTGAATTGAATTTTCTTCATGGATTGTGCATTCAAAAGTTTCCCCACTTCCTTTTCAATAATCTAGCCCTTATTGATCACAGTTCATAGCTCTTTTGAGTCACTTTTGGATGCAGTAGATCCACCTAGATCTTGTAAAACATCACTTACATGTCTATTCTTGGCATATCATATGGCTTCCAGAAAAATATATCTTGGTTACTTTTGAGGAAAATAACCAACTCTTTCTTTTATTCTTTTGTGAGTGAGATATTGATTAGGAACTTCTTTTTAGGCTGATTATCATCAAATGCTACCTCTTGCAGGGGTTCCATAACACGATCGACTAGGTTAACTCTGGTTTCATTAACACAAGGTCACCCATACTTTTTCTGTTATTTATAGGGTATGGGTCCTTCTGTTGGATCTATGGCTTTTTCATTCTTCTTTGGCTTAGGCCAGATAGAAGTTATGAAACATTTTCTGGACAGGGCTTGGTTCTCGTGTATGTCCATAACTCTTTTGTCATGATGAATATTATTTTCTAGTGGTAGGTGGATGGTACATAAATTATGGCATGACCTACCTTCTGCCAAGTATGTCATGATATGGGGAGTCTATATCCACCACTAAGTACTCAACAACCTAGGAAATCCCTCCAGCCTAGACAGGGAGAATTAAGTTTCCCAAACGCAAGGTCATCCTTCATGCAAATCTGACCAAAGAAATGGTGGCTTCCTTTTTTGTAGAGAAGAGGGACGAAATCCCCACACATATTATTAATTAAAGGAGAAAAATTCTCTCCAAGGGGGCAAAACAAGATCAAGAAAAAAAAAGCTAACGGAAAGCTAATTTTCAGAAGCTTAAGACAATTAAATTTGGGGTTTTATTATAACCCCATTACAAATAAAAAAAATTCAAATAACCACAGATATATTGTAGAAGCAACTCATCTTATCTAACTTTTAAGCACCTCTAACCATCTTCAGGAGATCCTTCAAATTCTCATAAGTTTAGGCCCCTTTTAAGTTAACTTCAACATTTGCTAGGCAGTCAACAACCATGTTTGATTCCCTATAATAGTGGACTATAGAGTAATTAATCCCTTCCATATCTTAAATTTTGGCATCATTATAGGACTTAAGTCTCCATGGAGGTCTCCACTCCCCTTTGATAAATTTAACCACTAATAAAGAATCAGATTCTATGCCAATTTCTTTTAGATTCCCTTGCAAGAAGAATTTGATACCAAGGCTTAAGATTTTAAGTTCCATTAAAGAGTTAGTTGGAAACTCTTCATCTTTTGCATAAGCAAAAACCATCTCCCCTTTGTAATTCCTCACTATACCACCCATTCCTCATTTTTCCTGGATTACCTTTCCTAGCCCCATTTATGTTCATCTTGAGCCTACCTACTTAGGGGAAGTTCTATTTGACTGGGACATAGTTGACTAATTTAGATCTGAATTGCAAGCCAAGTAACTCTTGAATGCCTTGAGAAAAAATTGAACCATTTCTGTCAAAGAATTAACCTTTGCATAAATTAGATATCAAAGTTACAACTTGATTCTCTATAAACAGAAGACTGCATTTTATGCCTTCACGGAATGCTTTATTCCTTCCCTTCTAAATTTCCCAAAAAACAAGGGGAATAGTTTTGGCCAAGTATTTTTCACAATCAAAACTACCTGTTTGCATCCACCAACTAAGAAGAATATAAGACATATTATTACTATATAGCTTCATTCCAATTAAATTTGAAAAGAAAGCCCATAATTGAGACGCCACTGAACAGTTGAAGAACAAGTGAAAAGGAAATTCTTCTCTATTGTTACATATATGACATCTAGAACCCATTCTAATGCCTAACTTTTTAACATTTTCATCAATGGGAATGCACTTTTTTATGATTCTTCGCATATTAATTGATATCTTTTTAGGAATTTTTACGTCCCAGATATTACAATGAACTATAGAAGAGGGAAAGTGGATCTTGATTCAATCATATGCTAATGATAAAGAAAAACTACCTGAGTTTTCTAACCTCCGGATAACCTTGTCCTCTAATGATTTCGTCTTCTTTAAATAGTTTTCTTCCACTCGCATCATCTTCTTCCAAGTATGAGAACCACCCACAGAGGTGTTATGTCAATGCTTGTACCTGTCAGAGCAGAATTTAGACCACGATGAGTCTTCAGTTTTAAACTTCCAGTACATTTTCATGCTAGCAGCCTTTGTAAACAAACCAAAATCTATGATGCCCATTCCTCCTTCATTTTGTGCTTTGTACAAAGCAACGCAATTCTTCTATATAAATTTCCAACCTTATTCATCGTTTCCTCCCCAAAATAATTTATTCAACATCATATGAATTCTATTAATCACCAACTTGGGAGGATTAATCGAAGCTAAGAGATAAGTAGGCATAGAATAAAGCACATTTTTTATAAAAGTGAACCTACCGCCTATTGAGAGCATTTTTGCCTTCCAACCTGCAATTTTGCATCTCAATGAATAAATTAAAGGATCATAGTATTTTAACTTGTTTCTACCTTTAAAGAGAGGGAATCCCAAGTATTTGAAAGGAATGTATTTGGAATTAAGTCCCAAGGTTTCAACAACTTTATTTTTTAATCTAGGAGGCATCTTGAAAACTACAGTGAAAGAGCTTTTAGAAATGTTGATTTTCTGTCTAGAGGTGTTAGAATAGCTCTTAAGGAAAGCCAAGAAATTTTTTAAACTTATGTGGTCCCCCTCTTGAAAATAACTAGATCATCTGCAAAATCCAAATGGGAAATCATTCGGCTTACACTAGGTATATAGAAAGGTTTAGTTAACCCTTTTTCCACCATAACATACATGCCTCTACTTAAGTACTCAATTGCAATTATTAAAAGGCTTGGGAAAATAGGGTCCCCTTGCCAAAGCCCTCTATTAGACTTGAAAAAACCAGTAGCTATCCCATTGATCATTATTGAGAACCAATTTTTGGATATACATCTCCAAATTAAATCTATCCACCTTTCCCCAAAGCCAAAACCTCTTAGCAAGTTTATAAGAAAACCCTAGTGAAGCCTATCATAATGTTTCTCCATGTCCAATTTAATAATTACATTACCCCGTGAATCTTCTTTCGAAGATTGTGAACCATCTCCTTGGCAAGAAACACATTATCTTGAATTGATCTCCCCTTTGTAAATCCACTTTGGTTTGGAGAAATTATATTAGGAAGAATCTTACCAAGTTTTTCACATATGACCTTTGAAATGATCTTATAACAAAATTAATAAAGGCTAATAGTCCTAAAATCCCCATGAGATGTGGTACTATTTACTTTGGGAATCAGGACTATAGAAGTGCTTGTCCAGCTTTTTGGATACTCAGCACCGGCAAAAAAAAAATAATAGCAAATAATAAATCCTCTTTAATAATACTCCAACATACTTTGAAAAAATGTCAACCAAAACCATTAGGTCCTGGAGAAGATTCTGAACTCAAATTTTGAACAGCTGACAACACTTCTTACTCACTAACATAATCTTCTAATTCTGAATTTGCCTCAATAGAAATTATTTTAGGGATAAAATATTCATTAAAATCATCTAAGAAGGGCTACACTGAACTTAAATGATCTTCAAAAAAATGGACTATATGATTTTTTATCCCCTCCTTGTCTTCTAACAGAACTCCATTATAATCCTTTATCTCATGGATCATCATCTTTTGATGTTTGGCTTTTGTACTAGAACGAAAGAACTTGTTATTAGAGTCACCCAACTACAAACATTTGCTAGAGGATTTTTGCTTCAAGAACATTTCCTCAATCTGTAAAGAAGATTGAAGTTTTTCCCTTCCTTGATTCAAAGCCAATCTATTTGCATCAGACCTCACTAACTCATAATTAAGCTCTAATTACTAAATTTCATCTTCTAAATCAACCAATTCTTGGTTAAAATTCTTAAAAGTTTCCTTTCTCCATGTTTTCAAAACTACTTTAAGCCTTTAGAGCTTAATAGAGAAGTTCCACAAACCTACTGAAGACGTATTATCACTCCAAGATTCACAGAAACAGTCTGAAGAAAATATGCATGAGTACTCCAGATATTAAGGAACTTGAACACTCTATGACCTTCATCTTCATGATAATTAACTGAAAGGAGAAGGGGAGAATGGTCTGAGGCTATTTTATTCAGGTGTTTGAGGGATGTGAGGAGATAACCTAGCTCCAATTGAAGGTTGAATAAACACCTATCTAATGTTGCCATTATAAGGTGTTTATAACCTCTATTATTACACCAAGCATATCTAGTACCTTGATACCATAATTCTTTAAGACAACTGTCTTTAATAGCCTGAATAAATTCACCCACTACAGAATCATCAACATCATTAACTCCTACCTTTTTATTTTGATTAACCACTACTTTAATGTAATACCCCGTAATTTTAAATGACTTTTAAAATGGGTTATATTTTAAATTAATGGATTAATTAGATTTTATTATTAATTAATTCATTCGGGTTTTATCCGGACGGTGGATATTAAAATGGATGATTCTGAATATTACTTAAAGGTATTTAGGTAATATATGAATGTGATGTCATTGATATGACTGTATGATATAAATTCGGTAATTTATATTTTTAGTCAGACGCGGTATGGGATGTGTCGGGACTAGTTTATTAAATTAAAAAGGAAATTTATTTTCTATCGATCTAATAGTCATTTTGACTGCGTCGTTGCGTCCGGAAGGTTCGAAATAGTCAGAAAAGTCTATTTGGATGTTAATTTTGAGTCTCGGGTCATTTGGAAATGAATAGACAACCCGAAAGGGCATTTTGGTCATTTTTCTAAGGGGGATGAATAGTGATTACGGATTTGGCACTATTATAAGTATTGGTAGATTAAGTGTATGGGGGTTATTCATCTCCTCTTCACAAATAAGAGCAGCCATCTTCCTAGAGAGAGTGTAAGAGTGCTTGGGAAGGAAAAAGCCACTTGGGAAGGAGAAGAACAAGAACCAAGGTTCACCACCACCAACCACCACCAGAGTTTGATCGGAGAAGGGACAACCAACGGAAATATACTACACCAAAGGATCAGACCAACAGTAAAGGCAAGTGTTTGATAATGGCAATTTAAGTTTGTATATTATCCATGTTAGAATAATATGAAAAGAGAAGATTATTATTGTTTGGAAGAAATAATGGAGTATTAAATGGATTTCTAGAAAACTGAAATGATATAGGAATCTAACTCATGTTTTAGGATGATATTAATCCATGAAATAGTCATGAATATGTTGAATAAAAATATGAAATATCATTGTAGTGTTCTTGAAGTTAATATGTTGATGATTTTCTGGAAATAAGGAGAGAAACATGCTTTTAATCCAATCCCTTGAAGATTCTAGGATGTTTAGAGTATTGGAAATCATTCATATATGTTGATATATCATGTAGAAATAATTGTAACTCATTTTGGAGGTTAATATGAAGGTTTAAATGAGTAAAAATGGTGAAACCCGTAGTTGCAGAAAATGCAGAAAACCAGGCTTGGACCTGAGGGATCGATCGATCGACCCCTGCCTTCGATCGATCGACCTCCCCTGATTATGTAAAGTTGTTTCTTTTTTTTAATGTTGATTCTTATCCCAAACCTTTTGTGGATCTTTGGTGATTATTATTTGGATATTATGGACCTAGAAAATATCAGTAAACCCTTGATAAGATTTGAATTAAATTGATTTGGACTCGAGTGATTTAAATGATAAAAATTATATTGAATGGAATTTCGGTTGCTAGATTCATTTGTTAAATTTCCAAATGGGGATGTATGAGGATTTAAGATAGGACCAGTAGGGGTGATTGAATATAACACCTGGGTATCCTTAAGTTTACAAGAGGGTTTAATCCAAAGTGAAAGAAGATGTGTTTATAAGAGATTTGAAACTATCGATTTTAACCTTAATGAAAAAGAGAATTTAACTCGTAGTAATTCAGGAGAAATGATGTTATGGACCAGTAGGATATTAGTGAATTCTTACTGAATATATGTTGAGGAAAAACCTATTTGAATCTTGTGTATTGAGTGAGGGTAGCCTTAGGGTTACAATTTGAACATCAAGGACTGAGTTTAAACTCATTATTGATTACGCAAGGACTGAGTGTAGTACAAGAGCGTAGTGGTATGACTCCTGGATAGAGATGGGAGTTTAAAACACTTTTGGGTTGAAAGAGGTATGAGGTTATCCCGATCGCATAGTTGTAGTTGTCGGACCTCCTAGATCGACAAAGTTAATTAGTAGTGTATTGGAGGGGTTCCTTGTTTGGATTTCGCTTTGCGAGACGCTCCGCGCATGAACCTTAACGACGTCGGGAGTGGAGAGATGTTATAGGATGCGAGGATAATTAAATTATGAAGTAAAGATATAATATGTTAATACGTGGGATTTAAAAGGGATATAATGCTACGTATGGGAAATATCTTTGGGTAGTGATAATTACCTTATTGATATTATATTATAGGTATGATAATACCTATTTGATTGATTATTGATTTATGTGTATGACATACCTAGCTTACTTCCTATCGGTGGGAGGTTTGCGCGTGAGGGCAGTAATATCCTGATGAATCCATGGGATCTTTGATCTGTCGCTCGAGAACATAGGTCTATGAAAGATTTATCGGGGAGTTGATAAGTCCGCTGACTGTGGGTACGTAGGTATGTGCGTGACCCATGGATACGAGAACTATGTTCGCCTCCAATTTGTTTGTTGTTATTTGTGGTTCGTGGAATCTTACCGAACCTGTAGTCCCCTATTCGGCGACCTGCGATGATGGGACATGATAGCAGAGTAATGCATTGCACCACAGCTGTGACTCGGGGTACCGTATTATATATGAATATATATATAATGGATTAAATGATTAAATGGATATATATTGTGGTTAAATCTATCTACGGTGATAATTGTAGATAACGGTGAATAGAGAAAGATAATGGAATTAAGTTAATGAATGTTTATGCTTATAGAATTGAAAATCTTCACTCATGATAATGAGAAACGATTCATATTAATGAGTAATGATTCATGTTAATGAGAAACTAATCATATAAGAAGAGATGTAAATGAATAATAATGTGACGTATGGTATGGGACATACGGGGATTATGATATGGGAATGGAATTATAATATGGAGACTAGAAAAGAGGAACCATTAACTAGGAAGTTAATAGGAAACGTTAAGTGTGCACTCTAGTTAAGAGGTGATAATTGCAAGTGAGAGTTGGATCTAACATGTACATAATAAATGCTTTATTGCACTTGTTAAATACTTGCTGTTTTAAAAATAATCTACACATTCGGGCTCTGACCCGTTTCCTTGCATATTTTCTCTTCTATTGTATCTCTATATCAGGTGTCCAGAAATAGGGACGCCAACGTTAGCGGATTATGATAGGCTATGGATTTATGGAGTTTTTCCTAGACGCCTTCCATCTTTTGATTCACAGTATTCTTAGTTAGGGCATGTCGCCAAAAGGATTCAGTTATCTTTTCTATCGAGGTCAAATATTATTGTATTCGGAACTTTTTAATACATTTAACATTCTTGGGATTATTGTAAAGGATTTATATTATTGGGGAATGTTTATTCCAATTGCATTTAAATTCTTTTGAGTTATTTATTGTGTTATCAGTGTTGTAGAATAAAATGTGTTGGGTTATACTTAAACTAAAAATGGTTTTGTTGAAATGTAAATGTGGAAAGTTTTTAACACCAGCTTAATTGAGTTTTGGGTGAGTTGTAAATGTTTTTGACAGTGATGCTAAGAATGAGCCAACTGTATATTCTATTTTAATTTGGTATGGGACTGGCCACCCGGTATTTAATTAGGCGGGGTGTTACATTTAAAATCCCCCGTAACAATATGGGGCATATCTACCATCTCATTAGCTACATTATCCATATGATACCAGAGGTCCCTTCTATCTTCTTTAGAACATTTGGCATGCACACCTGACACACAAATCTGAGATTTCAGATATGGATGAGTAATTTTCACTGCCAACATTTGATCATGATCCACCAATACTTGGACTTTTAAATTAAATGTCCACAATAACCAAATTTTCCCATTACTATTACAGCTACAACCTTCAAATCCCCATTTCTTTTTAAAATTCTCCAACTTATTCATTTGAACCTTTGGCTCTAACAAAGCTAACAATGGGATTTTATGAATTATGCACAATTTCTTTAACCTCAAGTTTGTTGATTTCTTACTTGCCCCCCTTATGTTCCACACTATGAAGTTTAACATTAATTATTAGGGATTTGGGATTTTTCGATACCTCTAGATAGAGATCTTATGAGTCTAGAATACATTGGATCTTGCTTTTTCTGCAGCTTTACACCTCTACCACTACTGATTGAGGTCCTTAAAGCTCTAGGTAGTTCCTCATTCTTATCACTGAATTTACTGATCTTTTCCCCCAATGTTGTTGACAAAATAATCAATTCCTCAATTAAAGGAACTTGGAAATTAAAATCATCCTCTCCATTAGACAAATACATTTTCTGCATAGCTTAAACATGCTCACAATCAGGATGCTCAGTTCCTCTTGGGGAATGAGATCATTTGTCCACTATGATAGCTTATTCACCTCTAAGCTCTTGGTTATTAATCTTGTCTATGAAATCTTGAATCTTTTTTCTTTTTTCTTTCTAATCCTCCAATGATTTTCCACTGATAACTCTTGTTGCTGACTTGTGGACCTCCTTATATCTTCCATTATTTCACACTCTTCCACATCAAGGACGTTAATTGTATCAGTTATATCAATAAATTGATTAATATCAGATGGATGCTCCTCATTCAGTTTGATAAACTTTTTCTTTGATTGAATAGGATTTATGATTTGGTTGTCTTCACTAATTTTTGGGGAATCTTTCTTCTTCTTGTCTATCTTGGTAGCATCTTTAATTTCCAACACCTTGTTCTTCATTCAATATTTTGCATACTTTTTTTCGGGATTGGTTGAAGGATTCAAAATAGTTTTGGCAACTTATTTCTTTAATCTCCCATAATTGTTCACAGGATTAAACATACATCTATCCTCTATATGGCCTTTCTTGAAATAGCAAAGACAATATTTTGGCATGTTCTCTACTTGCACCTCCTGCCAGAATCCATTATCCCCATAGCCTATCCATACTCTCCTCAAAATCTTCTTTGTTGGATTCACTTCAACACACACTCTAGCTAAACTTGGTATAATGATTTCCACTGTAGAGGGATCAAGTTTTAGGGGTTTTCCAATTAATTGGTCTATTAAGTATGATGAAGGTTTGGAGAAAAATGTATTGGAAGTTAAGGGAAGGAGATCCATATTGGAGCAATACTACTTTCAACATCTCGCCTAAAATCTATAGACAAATTAAAGATCCTCATTGGATATATCACCATGAACCAAGAATCTCTAAGCCACATTCTATAGAAATCTTCTTCACTATTCAATCGTATCAACACATGTTTTTGATCAATCAATCCAATACTGAATGTAGTTTTGAGGGAGAAAGTTTGAAATGCCTTTATCATCACATCCATTGAAGGCCTTCCATGAGAAAACATACCAACAAAGGAAAACTTGAATGGTCTAGCCAAGCTTTCAATATCTTCATTGGAAAATAAGACAGTGAGTTCTCCTTTAAAGGTTGTTGGTGTTTTCATTGGAAGTTCCTTCTCATTTGAAGAATAGTTAGCCACTACGGATGCAAAGGACTTTTTCCAAACATTAGGAATATTTGGAGGTTTGGGATCCACGTGAGGAATGATTGAGAAGGAATCCATGTAAACCCAAATAAATTTTTGATCAATTTAACCACTATAAATAAAATTTTCTAAGATTAGTCGCATTCCAGCTCCTTGGGATCCCGCTACCCTCCATTATTTCCAAATGGTAAGCTCATTACCGATCATCTCTAGTGATTTTGAATAGTGTTTCCCAGTTAGGACCTAACTTGCAATTTGAAGGCTTTTTAGTGCTACCGAGCAATTTTCTAAGGATGCAATCTTCGACCAAAAATCTTCTTGGGTATGACGCCTTTATCATATTTCTTGTCCAATTCATATTGGTAGGAAGATAACTTGATTAAGGCTTATCCCTTCGTTCTTCGGTTAGGTTGAGCTGTGTCCTTATGATTTATCCATTTAAGTCTTGATTGGCAACTATGGTCTTCCTGGTTGGCAATCCATCTTCCGCATGGATAATGGCTTCCATTCCATAGGCTAAAATAAAGGGCGTTACCACACTTGGTCTTATGGGCATAGTTTGGTATGCCCAAAGGGCAAGGGAAAGTTCATCCACACAATCATATTTTATCTTGTCCAATCTTTTCTTCATGTCATCGAGCATTATCTTATTGGAGGCTTCAGCTTGTCTAGTACTTTGAGGGTACACTACTGAGTTAAAGCGGTTCTTGATGTTGTAGTTGTCATAAAAGTTTTGGAACGGTCCTCTTTCAAATTACATCCCATTATCTCTAATAATTGTTCTTGGCATGATAAAATGATTTATGATATTCCTTAAGATGAATTTGATCATATCAGTAACTCTGATGTTTCCAATGTATCTGCCCCAATCTACTTTATAAAATATTATGTGTCGGCCAGCAAATATTTATGATTTCCTAGTATTGTAAGTAGTGGGACCATGATATCCAAACCTCATTGGGAGAATGTCCATGGCTAGTTGATGACCTCAAGTCATTGGTCGGCTAGTGGAGCATGAGAGAGAAATTATGACACTTCTCGCACCTTCTGATGTTAGAGATTGCATCTTTCTGCCTATACGGCCATAAATATCCTTCCTTGATCGCTCTAAAGACCAAAGACCCTCCTCCAGTGTGGATTTCACAAATACCATCGTGAAGCTCATATAAGATTTGATGGATGTCCCTTGGATGCATGAATTGAAGGTAGGGATCCAAGAGAGACCTCCAATAGAGTTTTCATTCAAATGATAGGTAGAAAGGTGCAGTTTTTATCCTAACCTGATAGGCTTGTTTCTTGTCGACTGGTAGGATATCTTTTTCAAATAAGTTATGATCAGATCAATCCATATAGGAATTCTTTGAATGATGAGGACTTGTTCGAAGACCACTGGTTTTTCAAGACTAGGCTTAGCAAGGAATTCCACTTCAGTGATTCTCTTAAGATCAGAGTTCATTACTCACCCCAAAGAGGCCAAGGCATCGGCATGACTATTATTCCCCCAAGGAATTATTTATTATGGACCATTCCTAAATTTCCAATTAAGTCTTGGATGGCCTGCAAATATGCTAATATTCCTTTGTCTTTGGCATTTAAGTCTCCTTTCATTTGGTTGGACGCTATCCTTAATTTTCAATATATGTTGGGGTTGCCCGCACTCAAAGAGAAGGCTTTTAGCAACCCGATGACAAGGGCTTCATACTCAACTTCGTTATTGGAAGCTTTGAAGGAATGTTTAATCCTTTGTTCTATTATACTATCTTTCGGAGAAATGAGTACAATTCCTACTCTTGTCCCCCTTAAATTAGAGGAACCGTCTATATAGAGACTCCACTTTTTAGATTTGTTAAACTCTTGGCTGATTGGTTGATCGATGAGGTCCTTGTTATTGGGCCCTATTTTTCCCATGAACTTATCAATGAAGGATGCCAGTACTTGTCCTTTGATCGTCCTTGGTTGATAGTGGCTATCAAACCTTCCAAGTTCCACCAACCATTTAGACATCCGTCCAGAGGGGTCGATTTTTCTAGAGATTTCTTTGAGTGGGAAAGAGGTGGTGACTATAACTAATTGAGCTTTAATTTTTACGAAGCAATGACCAAAAAGTAGTCCAATTTTTCAAGTATAATTTAGCGTTTCTCATAGTCGATAAGCATTTCGCTAACATAGTAAATAAGAACTTTATGCCCTTTTTATTGCACATAAAGGTTGAGCTGACTGCATGATCGAATACCCCTAGATAAAGGTAGTGTGTTCCCCCCTTGAATTAGGGATTGAAAGTAGAGGAGGTTGTGTTAGGTATGATTTGATGGAATTGAGGGATTTTGAGGATTCCTTTATCTAGGTTATACCTTTATCCTTCTTTAATAGCCAAAACAATGGCCGGCATCCTTCTGAGGATTTAAAGAAGAATCGATTGAGACATGTCAGTATTCCTGTTAACTTTTGGATGTTACGAGTCATATTTGGAGGCTGAACATTGCTAATTTCCACTATCTGGTCGGGGTTGGCATAAATCCTCCTTTTCTAACAAAGTACCCAAGGAACTTCCCAGATTGGATCTTAAAGGATAAATTGGTTGCATTGAGCTACATCCTCTAGTATCTAAAGATATCAAAATTCTTTGTTAAGTCTTGCATGTGATCAACTTTATGCTTTCTCTTGACAATAATGTCATCTATGTACACCTCAATGGTGTCTCCTAGTTGCTGCTTGAATATTTTGGTGACCAATCGCTGATATGTACCTCCTAATTCTATAGACTGAAAGGAATGAATTTATAACAGTACAGACCAAGAATAATGACGAATGAAGTCTTATCTTTATTAGGGACGAACAAGGATATTTGATGGTACCCAGAGTATGTGTACAGGAAACTCATTCATTCGTGAATGGAATTGGAGTCGACTAATTGGTCAATTTTTAGCAAAGGAAAGTTATCTTTAGGATAAACTTTGATGAGGTCAGTGAAGTCTATGCATACCCCTACTTTTAATTATTTTTCTTCACCACTACTAGATTCAAGATACATCTTGGGAATTGAACTTCTTTACTGGACCTTCCCTCCAGAAGTTTCTCTACCTCTTCTTCCACGACCTTAGCTTTTTTGGGGGAAATTCGACGAGCCTTCTGTGTGATCAATGAATAAGTCAGGTCCACGTCAAGTTGATGGAACTTGACTTTGGGGTTGATCCTCAAAATATCATATGGCTTCTAAGCAAACATGTCTTGATTTTTCTTCAGCAAATAAATTATCTCTTCCTTTTTCTTGATTAGTGAGCGAAGTGCCCATCAGAAATTTTTTCTCTGGATAAAACTCATTGAACACTACCTCTTGCAACGTTTTTATGCTCCATTTGGGGGGTCCGCTCTTGTTTCTTTTACTCCCGACCTGTGATACTTTAGTTTGCTATTTGGATGGTGTGGCTCCATTTTGGCTACCTTGGAGATGATAGGTTTCTCCTTTTTTTCTCATGTTTAGGCCTAATGGCGGGGATAAAGCATTGTCAAGTAATGACCTAGTTTCCCCTAATCTCCATTATCCCACAGTCTGTGATTTGTTTGATCTTCTGGTGGTAAGTGGATGGGAAAACTTACATAACATATAGACATTCTCTTCCAGGGATGGCGTTGTCAGGAGAATTAATGTACACGACTAAGAACTTAATCAACTTCAAGATGCTCCTAGTTCGAATAGGTAGGACCACCTTTCCCAGTAACATAATCATCCTCCCAGTGAAGATAACCAAATGGATGGTCATTTCTTTCAAGGCTTTCATCTTAAGATTAAGTTTGTTGAATATCTCTAAATGCATAACCTTAATGGATCTCTCCTGATCAACTAGTAACTTATCCACGTCCAATTTGCAATCCTAAAGGTGATTACTAGTACAGCATGCAGAGTCCTAGATCCAATCAGGTTATCCTCCATGAAAACTATGTCTTTGTTATAATTTATGTCTTTCGGGCATCGCCACTTTCTCATCAGACTCTTGTTAGGGTCGATTTGGAAGGTCTCCATCACAGTAGTGACTTTATTGAGTTCCATCCAAACAGTGTGACCTTGGATCTTCTTAGGACTTGAGTCACTATGGACAATAGCAAACTCATGTCCCAATTCATCTTCTAGGATGTTATCTAGTTTTTGGCAGACATTGACGATGACTTTAGCACCTTTCTTTTCAGCATAGTCATTCAGATGGCTATCTTGGGCTAATTCTTTTAGGTAGGACTTTAGAGCTTTACAGTTCTCTAATTTTTCCCCTTGTCATTATGATATGCGAACCTAAGTGCATTATTTCTCTTAGTTAGATATAACCTATCTTATTTGTCCACTTGAGGAATCGTTGGTCCTTAATTTTACCCAAGATCTTATAAATTGGTTCCTTAAACACAGTATTAATTGCTTGGAAATCCTTGGCAGGTTCTACCCTATCCCCATTCTTAGATCCTCCGTTCTTCTTTTTTCCCCACTCTTGGGGGCCTTTTACTGTCATTGTCTTTGGTCACCTTCGATCGTCGTTGTCACCCTAGGTGATGGCGACCACATACTCCACCTTAGAGCATTTTTTATGTGAGACATGTGGTCATCGATGGTGTTCGCCTCCTTCTTGGTGAGGGATTGATGCAACATAGAGCTGCTAGGCAACGATATCTCGAATGAGGCTATAGTGACCTACTCCAAGCATTCCTCAACCTCATTGTATGTCTCCCAGTATCGCCTAGCATAATCTAACAAGGTTTCTTAGGACTTCTTAATCATCGTGAGGAAATAATCCATTCTCTTCGGATGGGCACTACTGGAGATGAAGTGAGGAGTGAAAGATTCAGTGAGCTACTTGAAATTATTGATCGACTTATGTGCCAATCTCTCGATCCACTTTTATGAGACATTCCCCATGCTGCAGGGGAACATACGAAATATAAGAGCAACGTTGTAATTCCACAAGGTCATAGCCTTCCTATTCTAATGTACATGGTCAATGGATTCGGTCTTCCCATCATAAATTTTGAAACTCAGAGTTGTAAACTTCTTCAGTGGTTCTTGGGCCTCATTTTCCCTTGAAAATAGGGATTCCATTTTGGTAATGAGGATCCTCCTGTCTAGTTCCTTGGTGGATCTATCCCCACAATTAGTGGGGTGTTGATCCATCTCTTTCCTAATGAGATTGCGGATATCGTGTATACGATGTCCCTCCTCTTGATATCATCTCGTCGGATGACTCACGTTCTGGGAATGCTCTTGATCGCGATGTAAACTCCTTCCTTGGCTAGATATTTTACTCGCATGAGGTCTAGGCATCTGACCGTGGTGATTGCATTTATCTCTGTGGAGCTCTCGCTCCATTCATTCCAGGCATCGCTAAAAATGGGCACTTTCCTCCTCTTGGAGGCATGTGGCCTCCTCTTGCTAGTGGATCCAATGTTCATACGCATCGCCCATACATGAGATCTGAATGGATCTAGTTTTCTCATTGTTTTGTTCAGGTTGTTTCTCTTAGGGGCGTTAATGCACGGGAGGAGTGTTATGACTCCGGTTGGGAAGGATTTCAGACCTCACTTTAGATGCTAGCAGTCCACCTTACTGGTGGCCATTAAATGGAAAAGATGCATTATGTGTGTGAGACATTGTTATTTGTTAGCTTTAAATAATTTAGGGAGAGGAAAATTGTTTGCCATAGACGGCACCAATTGTAGGTGAAATTATCCCACAGATAGTAATCCTAAACAGTTAATGACAAATAAAAAGAAAATAATCTCATAAGATGGGTAATTATTTACGTGGTTCGGCAAGGGCTTACTTCCATGAGGTATTTTACTTTTCTTATTATACTCTTTTTCAAATAATAGGAATTACATACCCTTTTTCCCTGGGGTAAGGGTTGCGCTTATAAGGGAGGAAGAGATGGAGCAATGCAGGGATTCCTTTGCTTGCTGATAAAGTCGTCGTTTGATTGTGCTCATCTCTTAGTGAGATTTACGCAGGTGGAAGTCATGTTCGTGATTATCTCTAATTATGATGCTCTACCAACTATTCTGGGGCGATTTTTATATGACCTGAGTTGTTCGAGCTGTTCGGATTGTTCCCTCATAGGTTCACACACACAAAACTCATCACATAATAGCCCATGTGTAATACCCCTTATATTAAAAAAAATGGAAATTGTGTTCATAAAAATAATTTAGTAAATAAATAGATTTTACTAAGTTGAATGGGCTTATAATTTATTTAATAAGTTGTAATTGGATTAAATGGACTAACTATGTTGGAGGTGGTTTTTATTCATAATTGGGCCCTAATTTGTGTATTGATCTTAGCTAATTGTTGGGCTAGAGTTAGGAGGGAACCCTATAGGTTTTCTTGGGTTATTTCAGTGACTTTGGGAGCAAGCATACATTTTTATTTGATTAAATTTGTGGGTAGGAGTAGTATATGAGTTTATTTATTAAGTATAAATTTGTATAGTTAAAAATTGGAATAATAAAGATTAAAATAGGATTAGTGGTGGTTGGCCACTATAGCGGATATTATGTTTAGATTGGAAACCTATGGCGGGTCTCTTTGGACGTTATAGTGAGTCCTATTAACTTCTATACTAGCTCATTTTACACAGTTTAGTTTAACATATGTCCTGAGGGTTATTTCACCGGTCTTTTATTTAACTGGCATTTTTCACGCAAAATGCACACTTTTCTTCAACGGACTATCTCGAAAGTAAACCTAAAATAGGGTAAAACTCGCTTCCTCATACACTATGAACCACACCACTGTAATAAACCTTTAGGAATCTTAGTTGGACGATTATGAAGGAGAATTCAAGATAGAGGCTGAGACAAAGGTGATCAACAAGACTAGGGGATTAATCCTACAATCATATTTTTTTAAATTCTTCTCAAAGGTAAGTAATACACAACTTTTCTCCTTTAGAGTTCACCTTAGCCCTTTTCTAGATTCTAAAATTTATTTATTAAGACAATTAGGATTATTTATTGAAAATACATTTGTATAACTATGTTGTGAAAATGTAAAGAATTACTTGTCTATTTTAATTTAAAAAGTACGCAATTTTAATTAGGGAACTTTTAAATGTGAATTCATAAATATTTAGATGATGTTAGAAATCCTAATGCTAATTGAGGAATCTCATATTTTTTTTAAATATCTTGGATTTATTTATGGTTAGAATTTGGAAATATGACTACGCGCAATTGAGAATGAATGTATTAATATTGTATGAATTACTTCATAGTTGAGTATGAAATTAACTTGATTCACATCAGTGGTAAATGAGAATTTTTATGTTTTAACTCTTCCCCATCTTCTAATAAAAAAATAGGGTTAATTACACTTGGACCCCCTGAACTTTGCCCCTACTAACACTTTACCTCTTGCTCTTTCACTTTTTTCAAATCTCACGCTATAGTTTAGCTGCCAATGCAAGTTGCCCCAAAACATGATGGACGTTTGTTTTTTACCGGGATATTGGTCACGTATATCTCATATGGGTTTTAAGTGAGTGTAACTTGGTCATTTAAGGGTAAATGAGAGGTTTTGATAGTTTCTTAAGTAAAACCCATTATGTAGAAGGAAAAAAAAGAACTTGAAGGAGGGACAAAGCAGAGAAAGAGAGAAGGAGAAAGGAGAAAGAAAAAGAAGGAAGAGAGGAGAAGAAGGAAGAAACTCACCAATAAAGGAATATGCTACTGCGGTAATGCGATTGTAATTCGTACATCTTGGACGAATTCTAACCCTAGAATGACATTTTATTCTTGTTCATCGAGTGGCTACTTTGTGTGGAAAGATCCTCCAATGTGTCCAAGATCCAAGAACATTATTGCTGGTCATCTTCGATGAATTCTAGCACTTGAGGTTGATGTGGGTAGAAATAGGGGAAGAGACAAGCTTTGTTATATGGGTGGGGTATATTGTATCTTTTTGGTGTTTGTTTTATGCATTATTAAGTGGGGAAATACTAAGAAAGTAAAAAATAAATTGGAACTCGTGTATTATGTTATGGATGTACTAAAGCATTTTATGCATCAATAAAATGAAATTTATACAGTAATGTTGTTCATGCAATAATGTTGTTTGCGAATGTAAGTTTACTAGCTTGTAAGTCCCAACAAAAAGGAGTTGATTCACAACATAAAGGTACCAAAAGCACTGTCATTAACAGTGAAGCAACCCAACAAAAAAATAGTACCAATGTGCAAAAATTTTCTAAAGTTCATGAAACATCAAACAAAAAAGGAAAACTACATAAAAATATGTAATCCATTAACTTTTTGTAGCTGGAGAAGGCTACGAGGGACTCGGTGTTATCACATCATCTACTGTACCATTTTTCCTTCCCCTCACCTATATAAACCAACATATTCAATTGTTAGGCACCGTATTCTATTGTAAACAAATATATGCAATTAAAAAGGAAACATATTAAATTACAGACCAACTACATTGAGTATTATACTTACCCAACTAACTTGCTTGCCTACCCTACTCCTAGCAGACACATCCCCACTTACAACAGCCACATCGATGTTCTTTGTCTTCTTTGGACATCCTCTCTTGTTATGACCTTGGGTCCCACAAACCTTGCATATCATTACAGTGAATTTCCCCCTGGTTTGAGTAGATTTGCAGTAGGTAGTTCACCTACCTCCCTCCTCCTTGCCCTTTTAGGTGTTCCAGGTTGCGTTGTGTAACATGGGGGGAGGATGGTGTTCAAATATACCGTTGTCCGTAAATCTCTTCCATTGATAGGGTTAAGCAAGTTAGAATAGGTGTTTATGAAGTTCTCCACACAATATGTTTCGCTCATATTTTTTCAGGGTTAATTATACTTGGCCCCCTAAACTTTGCCTATACTAACACTTCACCTCCCGTTCTTTCACTTTTTTTAAATCCCACCCTATAGTTTCACTACCCATGCAAGTTGCCCAAAAACGTGACAGACATTTTTTTTAGGGATATTGGTCATGTGTGTCTCACAGAGGTTTTAAGTGAGAGTAGTTTGGTCATTTAAGGGGTAAATCAACCTTTTATTATCTTAACAAAATTTGCTAAGTAAAAACCCTAACTCTTAATCAATTCGTTGCTTCACTGATTACGGTTGGAGATTACATGCAATGGTTTGGGAATTGAGGAAAGGCTTGTTCGATGTGGAGGAAGGGATTGAAGCTCCACTATATGGTAAGTTTATTGATTTTATTGTGTTTATTTATTATGCTTCACTGATATTCATGTTGGGCTTGTATTGCATGTTGGTCCATTCTTAATGTATTGATGTTTTCAATCTTTAAACAACTTTTATGCAACATAGAACCACTAAAAGTGAATTTTTACTTGCTACAGTTTGTATTGGATTTTCATTTAGGGGAAATGTATAAAGTAGAGTTTTTTATTCTTTATGATGCATGTCATTTAATAGTCACTCTCATTGTTATTCAGTATGCCCCGGTCAATTAATATTTGTCTGTTTTTATTATTCAACCTTGTCCTTTAGTTGAAAAGCATGCATGTTGTTATTTTTTGCTTATTCCTTTTTCTGAGACATGTCCCCCGTTGAAAAAATAGCCATTTCTTTTGTTGTTGTTTATTGCTCCAATGTATTAAATAAAAAAAATTTATTTATGTAGAAAAATCATTTGAGTACTTCACATTTAAGCTTTATTATGGAGGGAAGCTTAAATTAATTGGTGATGAAGTATATAAAGGGGGGATGTTGCATATGCAGATTTCTGTCATGCTGATGAGATAATGCTAATGCTGAAGGAGTTAGGGTATACATATAACTGCATTGTTCATTTTTTGGCAAGTCGTGACAATGTTTTGAAAATACTGAAGCCTCTAAGTATTTGACAAAGACGATGTGTATTTGGCATCATGTGTAACTGTATTGTATAGGGAATAGTGCCTGAATTAGACGAGACATTCCCAAACTTAGAGCATAGGCACTGTGTAAGGCATATTTATAATAACTTCAAGGGGGAGTTTAAGGGATTGGGATTGAAAATAGCGGTTTGGAAAGCAGCAAGAGAAACCACAGTTCCTCAATTCCACAATACAATGAAGGAGATAAGGCAATAGATGAAAGGTCATATGATTGGCTACAAGACAGGCCTGCTAAGTATTGGAGTAGGTCACACTTTAGCACTTTTATAACAGTGACATGCTTCTTAAAAATCTTTGAGAGAGCTTCAATGCCAACATAAATGATGTAAGGACCAAGCCAATCATTGCAATGTCAGAAGAAATTAGACTTAATTTGATGAGAGAACACACAAAAAAATAGATAAAATGAGGAATTACAAAGGTGGTGTCATTTGTCCAATAGTTCAAAAGGATTGGAGAAAGATAAATAAGAATTTGTTGTATGGGTACCAAGGTGGAATGATGATCAAAAGTTTGAGATAGTTAGGCCCTTTGGAGTGCAATATGACCTAGATCTGGCTATTAGTTCATGTGGACGTAGGAGATGGGATTTAACCGGTATACCATGCTCTCATGTGGTTACTGCCCTACATTACTTAGGAGAAGAACCTGAAAAATGACAAGGTTGAAGAATGGCAATAGATAAATCCCAATTGATTGGGGCACACTAAATAATAATAACAGTGACTATTAAATGACATGCATCATAAATAACAACAAAAAACCCTACTTTATACATTTTCCCTAAATGACAATCCAATACAAATTATAGCAAGTAAAAAATTGACTTTTATTGGTACTACACTGCATAAAAGTTATTTAAAGATTGAAAACAACAACACATTAAGAATGGACCAACTTGCCACGCAAGCCCAACATGAATATCAGTGAAAAATAATAAATGAACACAATAAAAGCAATAAAACTTACCATATAGTGGAGCTTCAATCCCTTCCTCCACATCGAACAAGCCTTTGCTCAATTCCCAAACCATTGCATGTAATCTCCAACCATAATCAGTGAACCAACTAATTGAAATTGGTGATCTTAAGAGTTAGGGGTTTTACTAAGAAAATTTTGTTAAGATAATAAAACTTTTCATTTACCCCTTAAATGACCAAGTTATCCTCATTTAAATCCCATGTGAAACACGCGTGACCAATCTGCCGCCAAAAAATAAATGTCCGTCACGTTTTTGGGCAACTTGCACTGGCAGTGAAACTATAGGGTGGGATTTGAAAAAAGTTAAAGAATGGGAGGTGAAGTGTTAGTAGGGGCAAAGTTCAGGGAGCCCAAGTGTAATTAACCCCAAAAACAATAGTTTGATTAGACATTTTTTAGTTTCTCAAATTGGTGATTACAGTAGTTAGAAATCTGAGATAAAGTAGCTAGAGTTGATAAAAGATAACACGTGCAACAAGATGATAATGAATATTTCAATCAAGTTTATAAAATTAATAATAACAGCATGGTCATAGCTATGGAAATTTAAGTAAATAATGGAATTTATTGAAATATAAATCAAGATGGCTTAGTGTAGTTTCCATCCTTAATAAATCTTCTAAGTTGAGATAGTTTATTTAATTTAAGAGTAAACTACACCATTAGTCCTCCATCTTTCCATTTATCTCAATTTCATCTCGGTCCTTTTTTATTTTAATTTCGTCCTCAACCTTTCATTTTGTCTCAATTCAATCCCTATGTTACCTATTTTGGATATATTTTACTATTTTACCCCTTTATTGAAAAATAATAAAATAGATGTTATAAATTTTGAAAAATAAAAAACTTTATTATTATTATTATTATTATTATTATTATTATTATTATTATTATTATCGAAGAATAATAATAATAAAGTATTTATTATAATTTTATAACAAATGTTTTTCATTTTTTTGATAGAAAAAATTGTGACAATCCCAAAATAATTTTTCTTTTATTTCTAGTTTTTCTATTAAAAAATTATTTTTTAGGGTTTGGTAGAGCGGAAGGGGCTCTTCCTCCCTTAACCAAGTGTCGGGGGATCGATTCCCGCCTTGGGCATGGAGCAGCCTTAAATCTCTAGGCCAGCTGTCCCACCCATCGAGGTGCCTACAAATCAGCAAAGGGATTAGTCACTAAGTCGCTAGTGGATACCCTGGTGTAACCAAAAAAAGATATTTTTAATAGAAAAATGATAAACATTTCCCCAAAAAATTCTATTAAAGCAAAGAAAAAGGGTAAAAATATGCACTTTCAAATTTTTATACATTCTTATTTCATTTTCTTTATTAAATAAATCCAATGGGTGTTATAAAATTTGACCAAAAAAATAGTTTTTTCCCCTTTTTATTAAAAAAATCCGATTTTTCTTTTTAAATCACAGAAAATGTTTACAATCCCAAAATAGTTTTTCTTTTATTTCCACTTTTTCTAATGAAAACCGTTTTTAGATATTTTTAAAAGAAAAATGATAAACATTCTTTTCTTCATGTACAGTTTTTCTATTAAAGCAAAGAAAAAGTAGTAAAAAATATTTACTTAATTTTTCTTTTAAATTTTTTTCATTTTCTTTATTAAAAATATCAAATGGGTGTTATATAATTTCATAAAAAATATTTTTTTTTATAAAAGCAAGGGTATAAAATATATTTTTTTTATCCAATCTTGTAACACTCATTTGATTTTTTTAATAAAGGAAATGAAACAAGAATTTCAAAAAATATGAGAATAAATATTATTATTGTTTTTTCTTTGCTTTCATAGAAAAAAAATGTTTTGGAAATATTTATCATTTTTCTATTAAAAATATCTAAAAATAATTTTTTAATAGAAAAACTAGAAATAAAGAAAAAACCATTTTGGGATTGTCACCATTTTTTCTATTAAAAATTTAAGAACAATTGGAATAAAATTAATATAAAAATATTTTTTTATTATTGTTTTAGGATAAAAAAATTATTTTTCATCCCCAAATAATAATAGTAATGAAATAATTTATTTTTCAAATTTTAAAACACCCATTTTATTATTTTTGAATAAAAAAGGGTAAAATAGTCAAATGTACCCAAAATTGAAAAAAAAAAGGAAATTGCGATAAATGGAAAGGTGAAGGACTAATGGGGTAGTTTACTCTTAATTTAACTAGCAATAGTTAGCTGCGGTTATAATATAGAAAGAATGAGAAAATACATCTTGGTTTAAGACAAGGTTGAATTAATGTATAGTCCCAACATAAATATATATTTTGCAAAAAAGACACTTCTTTTTGGTTTAATTCATTTCGTCCCCCAAACATCCATTTACTCAATACTCTCTTATTTTTAATGGTTCGCATTAGCGGTAGGGTGCACCCCCCCCCCCCCCCCCACACACACACACACACCGCCCACCCACCCTGGTCTAGCCGGAGCTCCAGCAATCCCCTCGGGGCGGGGGAAGGGAAGGGGGTGGAGGGAGGGAGGGGGTAATGGGTTTGTGAGCGTCTTTATTTTAAGTGTTTTATGTGATAAGAAAATTTTTAAAACAAAATAAAAAGACTTTGACTAAACGTTTATTAAAAAAGGTTCAAGAGACTATTCGTTGATTGACCCGTACAACAATATGAAAACATAAAATACTAAATTATGAGACTTAAACCCTTGTTTTATGAGAGACGAGATTAATAACTAGTAAAAATTACATGTGGAAAATTACATAGATATACATGGTCCCGTGAGTGAGATGACGGGTATATATATTATGGGAGTTACATTTGCATGTGAAGTGAGTCCAGGGATAATATCCCTTAATACTTATCTTAAAACTTCCACAATGAAAAGAATGGCTTATTGGATCAATAGCGATGTATGTTGGACATCCTATTTATTAAAGCATGGGCTACCAAGCAAAGGAAGTGGTAGGTTGATGATACGCAAATATTGCGTATTTCATCCTCCGAACCGACGCATTTTATCCCCCTCGGGTATCTTATTCCCTATATTTATGCGCCTTAACCATACAATCTCGAATTTCTACGTTAACATGTTTTACAGGGGTTAAATGAGCTTTTATAGGTATTTGGGTGCTAAGTGTGAAGTTCGGATGCATTCCGCTCGATTTCCGTACACAGTCACACGTTCAAGGGTATTTTAATCTTTTCACAGCTTGGGCACTTATCCCAACATCTACAAGGAAGTTGTATCCCTCCTCGCTAGCTTCGCGTGGCCGCGAACGGTGCGCAATTCCGATTCATAACGAAGAAGTTATGGAATTTTTAGCGAAAGGAAAAATAATGAAACCAAAAGAGGAGGAGAAGAGGAGAAAATAGCAATGCAGTGGCTGCCTTAGCTGGGACCTGCTTGATCGATCCATCGATCAAAAGGATCGATCGATCGATCCTTCAGATTTTTGCCACGTTTTCAATGATCGATCGATCGAGCCCAGGGGATTGATCGATCGATCCCCTATTTTCTGCAGATATTTTGGGCTTTTCTTTTCTTTTCCCTTTTCTTTTCTATTTTAATTCCACTTATTATATAAAGCATTTTTTATGTAAAAACATATATAATTCATTTTAGGTAGGATAGGTTAGGGTTTTGGAGGTTTGAGAGATCATTTCTTCATTTCTCTTTGGCTTGACACCCAATTAGGCTTGTAATTTGCGCTACCATCTACCATCTCCATTAATATAGTCTGTATTTACTTATTTCCTTCTTTGTAGTGTAATTTACATGCTTTCATAATTAGTTTACGTGCTTTCTTCCCGTGCTTTCTAGTGTAGATTTATCGCGTTTATTTACTGAATTTTTATCATGCTTTCTAGCTAATTTAAAATAGGTTGTGTTTGAATTGAACTCACTCGAGTTGACGCGTTGCTTTGCTTTGGTGATGGCATTTACGGGTCTATTTCGGGTGCGTTGTCCTAGTTACTGCGCCTAGGAGATTAGACAGGGCATATCATGTATGTCCGATGCTTACGACCTTTCGTGCGCAATTTTCGGGGTATTTGTTGACGCCAAAATCTTATTAGGCTTTTATACTGATTTAGGGGCGTGACAACCCTTGATTCAATTAACTGTCGAAACAAGACGCATTCTAAATAACTCGTCGACCCATGTATCCATTTTATACAAATTAACTTGGGTGAGGGATATTCGTCGCAACCTATAGTTTTACTCACTTTGTTAATCTAGTTTCAATACCTTGCCTAGATAATCATTTCCCTTTTATGCATCTTTTTCCTTTTAGTTTGTAATTCAGCTTTTACACTTTTATTTAGGAATATTAAATCATATAAATTCTAGCATCTCGTCCCAGTGGATTTTTGATACCCGACTTACCGTTGTGCTTGCCTCAGAAGTGTAGTAGTAACTTATGTTTGTTTGTTTTGAGTAGGCGAAATAAAAACAACGACTGTGCACTTACACGCGCGCACCTTTCGCACTCGATCAAAATGGCACCGGTGCCGGGGATGAGTTTGTTTTAGACTTTATTTGATTTAGTATTTCATAGTATTTTCTTTCTATTTCTATTATTTGATAATATATTGCAGGACTTCCACATTTGAGCACTTAGAAACGCTCGAATTTTTTTCGCGCGCACTACTTTGTGGAATTCGCCATTTCGAGCCATTTTGGGGGTAAGCATGTCTTATTCCAATTCTTTTGGTAATCATTATTATAATTCTCAAAATTTCGCAAACCTATGACTTTCGGTGAATACTTAGAATCCCAAAGTATAACAAATTAAAATATGACTTTGGGTGAGTATAACGAAAGTCAAAATTTAGGTTATTGGAATTTTGATGATGATGATAATGATTTTGGGCCTTTACCTCCTTATAATTGGAATTTTGAAACGAATTCAAATAGTTTTCAAAATTCCTATAATAATGAGTTTTCGTTTAAGTCCGATGGTAATTTTCTAAGTTTCCATTTTCATGCATTTTCACCTCGACCTATGGCATTCGGTGAGGGCTTGCGTATGTATGAGAATGAGAAAATTGAAAATCGTTATCGGGAAGAAAATCGTTTGTGGGAACATTACTTGGATTTACTTTTTGAGTCCGACGACGATTTTGCTTCCGAGACTTTCGAGGTCGAGGAATGTTTTGAACCAAATGAGGTACTTGTGCCTACTTTGGAACAAACCATTCTATACTTTGCCCATTGCATAATAGATATTTAAAGTGAGGATGAAAATGATGTAATATCTATTTGCAATGAAATGATTTCTTCTTTGGCCCCCAAAGAAGAACATTTCATTGAAAATGATATTATTTCATTTGAAACTCAATATTCATGCGATGATGATTCATCTCATGAGTTTGAATTTATTTCATCCCCATTTTCATTCTCTATTATCACACCGTCTCAAGCACCCAATGATTCGGTTTCAAACTTTAATGTTTTAAACCTTTTCGCCGATGAGGAGTACTTGCTCGAGTCGCCTTCCACGATCGCATCTTTGCCTTTGTGTGCGCCGCCTCCCATTCCAATTTCAAAATCATTGGGACGATATTCGGCTTTTCTCGGTCCCCACATGTTCTTGTCACTCGTTCAATCCAAACCCCCCATCGTCCCTCCAAAACTTTTAATTGGTGATGGTTCATTGCTTTCGCCTTACACATGCCTTCTGTTGTTAAAATGGAATTCATATTTTCAGAAGGCATGCTTGTATGTGAGGGTACACCGGTTATCCTTCAAAGTCAAATCATTTTCACGGTGGACCCTTAGCTATTTAGACTTCTAGTGTACAGTTAGTGTGAATCCTAAATAGTAGGTTGTATATAGTTAACTTTTTATTCTTTCTTTCTTTTTATTTTAGTCTAATGTAATTAGTTAACTTTTTGTTATTTGTTTTTACTATTCTTGGTACTAACTTATTTTGTATATTCTTTGGACTTTTTCTTATGGGGATCGCTCCAGTTTTGGGTAATATCGCTCTTTTCCCCTCTTTGACTTGGTTCTTAATTTACATTGAGGACAATGTCAAGTTTTAAGTTAGGGGGTGTGGGATATTCTATCCATTTCTTTGTTTAGTCCATATTTTTTCTCACATGTTAGTTACTTCGTATGCTTTTTTTAGAAAAATTGAAAATTTTCAAAAATATTTTCTTTCTTTTTTCTCCTTTTTGGGCATTGTGCCCTTATTTCCGATGATAAATTTCAATAATTGCCCGATCCAATTAACAACCCAATGATGCATGTTCTCGATTTTAGAAGTTATTAGACTTTAGTCTCAATTATTGATATTATGAATAACTTCATGAATTAAACTTTGACCCCATGAGCACATTCACTTTCATTGTTACATTGATTTGGTTTAATATTTTTATAACTCGATAATCTTTTGTTGCATTGTATATACTTACACTGAGTAAGCTTTGTACCTTTCGTTGTTTGTGAGTGTTTGCACTATTCTTTTCTCATTGAAAACGTTGAATTCGTCGGTAATCTCTCTAGTCTTTCATTTGACGGTTCATTAATTGAGTTCATATTTGAAATGTGTTACTTGAGCATGATCTTCATATATTGTTTTGACTCGAGAATTGCGTAAAATTTGTGAAATGATCATAGGCATTCTTTGTTATATCACCCATATTAGCCTTGACCTCACCCTTATATGTTCACCCTCGTTAACCCCTTTGAGCCTAAATATAGCCTTTCGTTTCATGCCCAAATCCCATAACTAACTCTAAATTGGAGTTTTAGCCCTTACATATACCTTCCATACCTTTGTTTGGAATGATACTTGGGATTGAATGTTGTTGTTGTGATGTCGGTTGCAATTTAGGCATATGAGAGTTTGATAAGTAAAGAAAAGAAAAAGTGAAGAAAAAGAGAAAGTAAAAAAGCAAAAGAAAACAAAAGAAAACATGAGAAAAAGAAGAAAAGAAAAGAAAGAGAAAGAGAAAGTTGTAAATGGCGTGTATATAGTTCAATAAGATTTTATTTCTCTCCCCAATGATATATCTAATTCTATTTTGGAACTTGTTTTCCAATTTTGATATTGCCCGCATTTTATTATTATCCCGAGTTTTCATCCCAAACACTTTGAATTCGTACATACATTCCTTTCATTTCGTACCCTAGCCTAGACTACTTTACAACCCTATTAAAGTCCTATGTGATCTTAAGTAGATGTAATTCAAAAGTCATAATAGTTTTGATAATCTGTGAAAATGCATTTCGCCTCTTTTAGTGTGCGGTATCCTTTCATTGAGATTACAATTTTTCAGTTTATATATAGCGTTCTTCATTTGTGACATGTGTGCGGCCTAGTTTTAATTTACATTTACTCTTTAGACCGCATGTTCCGTGTGTTACCTCCCTGTTTCGAGTGAATTCACTTGATGAGTGTAATGCCCGTGAGTATTGAATATATGCTTGCTTTAATGTTTATCCGGTTTATATAAGTTTTTCGCCAAATCACACTTTGCATGTGCTCGCTCCCCTCGCATATTTTAAGGTTTCAATTCTAAGAGGTGCATTCTATAATGTTAATGATTTGGACTTTTGTTTGAATTCATTCAATGTGCTAATAATACATATGAAATCCTTTTCATTATTGTTGGGCTTGTAGCATGTTGGTTTGGGCTTATTTTGAGGAAACCATGTGATGTTTGTGGGTATCATCCCTGAAAACCCTCACGAGACGACACTCCACCACTAGGGTGACCTAAGGTTTTAACGGCTTATTGCATACACTAAATGCAATCGAAACGCCTGCGAAAGTGGCCTTTTGCTTTTATACCATACTTTTGTACCATCTCCTATTTTTGGTTTGCTTGTAGTACTTGTTGCATCCTATTTCATTGCTAGGGACTAACAATGTGTAAGTTAGGGGTGTGATGATATGCAAATATTACGTATTTCATCCTCCGAACTGACTCATTTTAGCCCCCTCGGGTATCTTATTCCTTATATTTATGCTCGTTAACCAGAAAACCTCAGATTTCTACGTTAACATATTTTGCAGGGGTTAATTGAGCTTTTATAGGTATTTGGATGCTAAGTGTGAAGTTCGGACGCATTCCGCTCGGTTTTCGTACACATTAGCGCGTTCAAGGGCATTTTAGTCTTTTCACATCTTGGGTACCTGGCCCAACATCTACATGGAAGTTGTAGCCCTCCTCGCTAGCTTCATGTGTCCGCGAATGGTGCACGATTCTGATTCATAACGAAGAAGTTACGGGACTTTTAGCGGAAGGAAAAATAATGAAACCAAAAGAGGAGGAGAAGAGGAGAAACAGCAATGCAATGGATGCCTTGGCTGAGACCTGCTTGATCGATTGATCGATCAAAAGGATTGATCGATCGATCCTTCAGATTTTTGCCACGTTTTCAATGATCGATCGATCAAGCCCCCGTTTTCTACAGATATTTTGGGCTTTTCTTTTCTTTTCCCTTTTCTTTTCTATTTTAATTCCACTTACTATATAAAGCATTTTTTATGTAAAAATAGATATAATTCGTTTTAGGTAGAATAGGTTAGGGTTTTGGAGGTTTGAGAGCTCATTTCTTCATTTCTCTTTGGATTGACACCCAATTGGGCCTGTAATTTGTGCTACCATCTTCCATCTCCATTAATATAGTGTGTATTTACTTATCTCCTGCTTTATAGTGTAATTTACCTGCTTCCATAATTAGTTTACGTGCTTTCTTCCCGTGCTTTCTAGTGTAGATTTATCGCATTTATTTACCGCGTTTTTATCATACTTT